>BSBN01000086.1:1200000-1800000 GCA_027924645.1 Cunninghamia lanceolata | reverse complement strand
AATTCTGATCATCTTCATCATATTCATAAAACCTTGAGGGTTTCTCAATTCCCTCATCAACCTTCACCTTTGTACTTTCTATCATCTTTCTCAGTCTCTTGTTATAACACTGGTATGCTTTGCTTTGAGTAGAGTAACCCAAGAATATTCCTTCATCACTTCTAGTATCAAAATTTCCAAGATCTTCATCTCTTTTAATGTAACATTTGCTACCAAAAACTCTGAAATACCTCACAATAGGAGTGATGCCAAACCAAAGTTCATATGGAGTCTTACCAGTATTGCTTCTGATTTGAACTTGATTGAGAGTATAGACTGCAGTGCTGACAGCTTCTCTCCAATAGATCTGAGGAACATTTGCTTCCATCATCATGGTCCTAGATGCTTCCTGGATGGTCCAGTTCTTTCTCTCCACTACTCCATTCTGCTGTGGAGTCCTAGGAGTAGACAACTGTCTCTTTATCCCATGTTTCTCATAAAACTCTATGAACTCACCGGATGTGAATTCTCCACCTCTATTAGACCTCAGACATTTCAATTTTAATCCAGTTTCATTCTCTACCATATCCTTGAATATTTTAAATTTCTGAAGAGCTTCTGATTTCTCTTTTAGAAAGGTTACCCACATCATCTGGGAATAGTCATCAATTAGTAACATGAAGTATCTATCACCTTGCATACTCCTGATTCTTTCCAGACCACAAAGATCAGTATGAACTAAGTCCAATAATCTGGTAGAAGACAGTTCCTTACTTTTGAATGAGATTCTGCTTAGCTTACCCAACTAACATTCTTTGCATAAGCTATTAGTAGGTTTCACCAATTTTGGAAGATCCCTCACAGCCTGAGTATTGCTTATCTTGAAGATATTATCAAAATTCACATGACACATCCTCCTATGCCATAACCAACTCTAATCAACTTGAACAAATAAGCAACTTTTACCAGTACTAACCAAGTGGAAGATATTACCTTTAGTTTGAGTACTAGATGCAATCTTTGTTCCGGAGCTTTCAAAGATCTTGCATTTTCCATTCTTGAACCGGAGATCATAGCCTTTGTCCACCAACTGTCCAACACTGAGAAGATTGTGCTTCTATCCTTCAACATACAGTACATTACCAATTTTGTTTCTTCCATCAAGAGAAATAGTTCCTCTACCTCTGATTCTACCAGCAAAATTATCACCAAACTTTACCACTCCTCCTTCATACCTTTCCAAATCTGCAAACTTATTTTTGTCACCTGTCATATGGTGAGAGCAGCCACTGTCAATGACCCAATCATCCTTCTCTTCAACTTGGGCAGCCAGAGCTCTTTCCATAGTCTTATGATTGACAGATACAGAGGACATTGGATCTTCTTCCTTGATGGCAATGAACACCCATTCATTTATGGATTTGTTTCCTATCTCTGATTTATCATCTGTTACTCCTTCATTATCATCATCTTCATGTACATAGCAACAGTTCTTTTGGAACCTTGGCTTGTTAGGATTTTTCCTTGAAAACCATTACAGACACCTTGAGGCAAAATGACCAATCTTATTGCAGTTAAAACAATTAAAAGGTAATTTTCCTTCATACTTACCGGATCCTCTTGGCAGCCTTTTTGCAATAAGGGCTTCAAGTTGAGCAGTTTCTACTTCTTCTTCTTCCAGATCTTTTCTTTCTTTTTCATACCATGACAGTTTCCTTGATGAATTCTCTCCTGGATCAAACCTTTGTTTACCTTTAACAGAGGCACTGGCTTTGAATGCAAATTCAGCCTTGGGGGGTCATCTGCAAACTCTGTCATTTCAAATGCAGCCAATTTTCCAGCGAATTGATCTCTTGTGACAGTTGTATGGGCTCTGAATTCTTCAATGGCAACAACCTTGATTTTGTAAGAAGCAGGTAGGGATCTGAGAATTTTTCCAACAATCTCATTTTCATCCAGGACTCCACCAGCATTTCTAATTCCACAAACAATCTCATTTACTCTTGGCATAAAAGTAGTAATATTTTCATCATCTCTCATCTTCAGATTTTCAAATTTCCCTTTCAGACTCTGTAATCTTGCACATTTAACATACTTGTCTCCTTCATGCAAAAGTTCTAGTTTTTACCAAATCTCAAAAGAAGTTGGTAGGTCAATAACATTTGAGAGCTCTGAATCAGATAATGCGCTTAGAAGAGCCTCTATAGTTCGCAAATTATTTTCAGCATTTGTGATTTCATTTAGGGTTTTCAAACCACCCTGTGGAGGTACATACTGTGTTGTAGCCTTGGTCCAGTACACCATTCCCATACATTGCAAGTGACATTTCATGTGACCTTTCCAGAGATTAAAATTGGTTCCATCAAACTTCAAACTATCCTTCTTGTAGGACGACATCCTGGATCTCCTCAAGTGGTTAAGCTCCTTTTAGAGGAACCTTGCTCTGATACTAATTGTTAGACTTAGGGCACACAACTGAGAGGGGGCGTGAATCAGTTGTGCAAAACTTTTCTTACAATTACACACTTAACTCCTTATAGCAATTCAGTAGCATAATAATAAATTAACCATGGAAACACAATTCAACAAATCAAGAGCAGAAACACATCAACACATGAGACACCAAGATTTTGACATGGAAAACCCGGTTAAGGGAAAAACCACGGGGTGATTAACCCAAGAATGTATTCTCTGTTAGAAGAATAGAAAGAACAAAATGGCACATGCCAATTAGGGCTCACTACCCGAGCACACTGCTCACAAGAGGCTCACTGCCTACAAGAGACACACTGTCTACAAGAAATAAATATCACATACATGAACTGGAGAATAGCATCTCCACCATGCTTGAATCAGTTCCATTTAAGCCCAATACTTCTGCTTTGCCTTTCGCTCTCCTCCTTGCTACCACATACTCATCTCAACAAGGACAACTTTGAAATGACTTCGTAATCCCTTATTTATACAAGACATCAACTTAGGAATGAACATCTAAGTCAGCAAACATCAACAAGAACATCTGCAGGATGTGTAACTCATCCAGTCGGCTAGTCTCAGAAAGAACACCATCATCCGGAAGTTATTCTTCAATGCGAGCTCCAAATTCAATACGGACCACCAACACGAACTTGACATGATCCAAAGACCTCTGCAAGCTTTCCTAAATCACCAAGAACATCCATACTTCATCTGCTTACTGAAATCCATCTCCCCTTCATCTAGAACCTCAAGAACACAGTCTGTCATTACTGTCACAAAGGAATAGATGCTTACGGACCTTCAAACCATGAACCAATCTAGTTGACACTCCATAAAGACTTCCTCAACACTCCCTCAAATCTGCAGAATAGTACAATGCAATTCTGGATCTTGCCAGACCTATCTATAACACTCTGTCACCACTAAACATCTGTCGGAGCTAGTTTTACTTGAGTGGCCACAACTTCTTCAACTCTTCATGCAGACCTCTGAAATCTCTATTGGACCACCTTAAGACACATATCTACAAACCCTTTAAACCACATACTTTGATACTCATCCTATTTTGGACTTTTACCTTATTGTCATCACTGATCTTCACTGTTCCTGATCGAGACTAATTTTCTTAATATCCTCAGCACATAGCTCATCCAATCCTTATCATTAATGCAACAGGAGTATGTTGACATCAATGACAACACTGATTAGGCCCATACTTGCAATAGGCCCATGATCAAGTCCCCTCCCCTGGCTCAAGGGGACTCTATTGCTAGCACAAGTTGTTGGGGGATCACGTGTTTTCATCTTCGAAATAGGATCCCAAGAAGTGGAAGGAGGCACTTGTGGGTGCCGCTAATGGCAAGGCCAATTGTTCGTTCAGCCTACCGGTTATCTCTGAGATTGAAGAAGCCAAGGCACTCAAGCTTCCTGACCAAACAATTTTGAGAGTGGTGGCATCTATGGATAACATCCTAGTCGGTAAATTCTTTGCCTTCAAACCTAATATTGACATGGTCCATTGTTGGATGGCGGCTAAATGGTCTATCAAGGGGAACGCCTCTGCTAGCGCTATGGCAGGGGGATTATTTTTGTTTAAGTTTACCTCTTAGGAAGACATGTTATCGATTTTGGCAGGTGGCCCATGATTGTATGGGAAGCACTCACTCTCGTTATGCAAATGGAAACCTGGCTTTGATCCCAAGACAGATCTCAACCAGTCGGCTCCTATTTGGGTGCACTTGCCAAGTCTTCCCTTGAAATTCTAGGATGAGGAAATTTTTGCCTGGATAGGTAAATACCTTCGGAGACTATGTGACGGTTGATAAAGTCACTAAGGCCAAGGCAAGGCTTGTCTATGCTCAGTTCTATGTCAATGTGGATGTCCTTAAAGTCCTTCCTACCTCTATTATTTTAGAATCCAAATACGGGAAGTGGACTCAGAGTATTCAGTATGAGAACTCTAGAGTCTTTTGTCAGAACTACATGAAACCTGGTCATGTCTTTGTCATGCCCACATTTCCCATGCAGTCACAACACGCAACACACGTGTCATGTCCACATTTAACATGTGGTCATGACACAAACTAACAAAAACTTTTCCATGTGTCCCTAGAAACCCCCTTGCATGTGTCTACGTGCTCGGTGGCAATACGTATAAGGCGTAAACATGTCAATCAATAATCGGGGAAGTGCGTCTTCCTATGCCAACCCCTGCGTGATGATAGCTGACTAGGGGGTTATGCAGCGTGATGTGCACCACTTCTAGGGTTAGAACAATTTTAATTCCACCCTTAGCTTCCTAGGCGAAAGAGGTGATTTTGATTGAATTGAAATTAAACCCTAACTCTAATGCATAAATGAAATTGGATAAAAATTACGAATCCAATGGCATGATGATCGCATGATGAATTGGAGTGATTAAATGAAGTCACAAAAATGCTATGAAAATGAAACCCTAAAATCTAGGAAAAATTCAATAGCATAACGCGTTTTCAATAATCGAAAATAAAAATTTTTAAAAAGAAGACCTCCAAGAAGAAATTAATGCAAAAATTAAAATAATTAATCATAAGGGAAATTAAATAAATTTCCAAGGTTGAATAAATTGACCACTCAACACAATTATAAAATTTGAATAATAAAAAAAAAATAAACAACCAATTTAAAATTCAATAGTCAAGTCCATTAATAAATATAACTTCGACAATCATATTTATTAATTAACCCATGTTAAAATAATTAAAGAGGAATAAATAAAATATCCCCTATGAAATAAAATCGATTAAAATTAAATTAAATTTAATAAAAAGATTTTCCACAACATTAAATTAAAATATACAAGGTAATTAAAATGAATGCCGAGTTAAATAACTTACCAAGGGATAAGGCATCCCACTATAAAATAAGGTAACCCATCCCACCAATTAAATTTTCACAAGACATTAAAGTCAAAACCCCAAAATGATAGGAAGCACAAAGAAGTTCAATTAATTCAAAAGGACTTAAAAAGAGCAAAAAGAGGGAAACAAGGAATCCCGTGCACAAGAAAAGAAAATAATGGAGTAAAAAAATAAAAGCTCCTAATATCCTACTCAACCTCCAAGTGAGCCTTAAATTCCATATTTTAATAGTTTTCTACAAGTGAGGCCCTAAACATATTTTATTCTTTTCTTTATGGTAAAACCCTAGCATGTTCTTTTGTTTTTCTCTTCTTGTTTTTGGTTTCTCTTCTTTTCTATTGTAGTTATTTTGTCTCCATTGTTTTGTTCTTTTGCAAGTTGAAGTTTTACCCTCCATGGCTGCCATGGAATTAAACCAAAGGTATATTTTCTTTGTTTAAAAATGTAGAGTTTTCTCTTTTTTTTCTTTTTTTTAATATATATATATGTGTGTGTGTGTGTGTGTGTGTTGATTTGCAGGGATGAACAGGGATACGAATCCACAGAGGCCAACAGAAATGGTGACAGAAGACGTTGAGAGGAGTGGCAGAGATACCCCACGGCGCCGCCGCCGTGGGGGGGGGTCCATTGCAGACAAAGGTCTAAAGAAATGAAAGGGATGTGGGGAGGGAATTGAGCCCCCACCCACACCCTTGGGTGTGGGAGGGGGCTCGGCCCCCTCCCCACACCCCCCGCGGAACTGCAAGGAGTAGTATGGTGGGCGGCGGCCATAGCCGTTGTCCCCCATACTAATTTTTTTTTTGTGTTTCTTTCATAAAACGCAGACCCTATGAAATCTAGGGTTCGGCCATTAAATTCTAATTTAAAATGTTTTAAAACAATATGGATATTGTATTGAATATATAGGTATATATCATTTATACAATTTGTTATTACATTCAATATATATATATATCCTTTACATGTACACCCATTTTCAAAATAAAATAATAGGACAGATTGTAATAAACAATAACCAGATTTGAAATTTTAGTCTTTTTTTACCAGTAATACATACACCCTTTTTTTTGAACAAGATGAATAAAATAAAAAATTTGTTTCTTCCCTTTTCTTTTGATAGAACAAATAAGATAGAAATATATATATATATATATATATATATATATATATATATATATATATATATATATATATATATATATATATATAATTTTTTTCTGGAAAATTAAATACGTAGGTATGCTATTTCTCCTCTTCTCTTCTTTTTTTCTTGCAGGAATGATTAAAACAAAATAACACATTTATTTTTTATAATACTCATTTCCAACAACACTATTTGTTTACCTTTTTTCTTATAGAATACAACCATTTCAACTACAACATATACAAAATATATTGGATGAAAGAAAACAAACAACAAGTTATAAACATTTATTTCCTTTAAAATACATAACATCACTTTATATTTTCATTGACAAATTTCTATAAACACTTACACACGATAACATAGCATAATGAACATCTTTTGAATCACAATAAGGAGTACAAATTTACAACTCCAAAACTATAAGGGTATTTCACATTTAAATTTCTTACAATAGCAAACACAAGGAGGGTAATACTTTTGACAATAATTACAATAAGGCCTCTAAGGCCATGGCTCACAATAGCCAACCAAAATAATGCAAATAAGGTAACAATGGCCTTCTCCAAAACTTCATTTTCCTCAACTAAAAACCTACAATATTACAACACCAAAAATGGGGAACCAAGCCATGAAGGAATGCCCTCCTCCCTACCATAGACCTGCTAGTGGGTCACCCCCGAGTTAGGGAGGTATGATTCACATGGTTGCACAAACACACCACAACAAAGAAATCTCTAAACACACCAAACATTTACTCCCATGGATTTGCACATACAAAACTCAATAAATTGAGTTTGGAGGGGGTAGGGGAGTGAACCCTTCAACTCAAGAGGCCACACCAAGAACTCCAAAAATCACAAAATCCCAAAGCCTCAAGCCAAACACAGTTTCCACCAAACTCAAGAATCATTATGGCACTCATGCCAAAATCAAATATTGTTCCCAAAACTCCATATGATGCCCTCAAGGTTGAAATAGTGCAACACTAAGGAGATGACCTCAAGCAGGTTCACTCTCCCCTACCCCAAACTAGTTGAGCCTTTCCTCCAAATGGAGGTGCTCTAACCACACCCATCCCACACAAAAATAAAATAACAACCCACATAATTTTCAACCACATACACAAAAAGAAATAACATAAGAAAAAAGGGAAATGGCCATTGCCATGGAGCTTACCTTCAAAAGCCCTAAAATGGAAGCACGTTGAAGAAGAGCTCCAAGCTTCTCCAAGTCTCCAATCTCCCAAAAATTTTCTAACACCCCCAAAGCCTCAAGAATAGAAAGAAAATTTTTAAAAAAGGAATCCCACACTCCTCTCCAAGAGGAGATAATATAGGCCTTCCAATTTGGCCTTGAGGAATGAGAAGGTGACACTTGTCACCTTCTCCTTCCTCATCCCGTGCCACTTGCAAGGGAGAAGGAGTGTGAGGGTGACAAGTGTCACCCTCCAATCCATTCAAACCCTCATCTTATCCACTTGTCCTCTCACACATGTGTGAGAGACCAAGTGGAGAGGTGGCAACTCCCTCCAAGCCTCAATGAGGATAAGGGATGCCACATGGCATCCTCTTATTCTGCAAGAGAGCCATCTCCCTCCAAGATGCTCACACACATGTGTGAGAGTCTTGGAGGGAGATCCCACACACTTGGGAGTCTTGAAGACCTCCCAAGTCTTCTTGGTGAAGGGATCCCCAAACTTTGGGAAGGGAGATGGGTCTTTCCCAAAGCATGACTCATCTCCCATCCTTAGCCATTTCAATATTCGTTACTTTCACTAAACCCCAGTTTAGAGTGACCAAAAGTGAGTTACCCTAGGGTTTAGTTAGTCAAAATTAACCCTAGACCCAAGGGTTACCACCTAGGGTAAGTTTGGGACACTAGTACACACCTAGGGAGGGGTAAAATCACTTTTAAATGGCCCATAAATAAAAATAATCCCAAATGGTGTAAATCAGATATAAATATACAACACATGATATAAATCAAATTAAAAAAGGGGTAACTAGGCCAAACAAATAAATTAAGCATGCACGTAAGAAACATCCGATCAGATGTGATCCTCATCCCTCTTGGGAATGGATTGGCTTTATAGGGAATTACAAATGTGTGAAGGCTACCTCTAATTTCCCATGGCCTGGGAATATAACTTGCACAACTAGATCAAGTGTCAATCACATCATGGATAATCATAGCCGAAGCAACAGAAATTAAAGCCATGCCAATGCAAAAATTAATCATTCACATCATAATTAAGATTAAAACTGCATTTTCTATCTAATGTCTCATAGTCATCATCAATTAATAATTCCACATAATGAACTTGAAATCACATCAATAATCATCATCAAATATATCTCACATGTCTAACATCATCATAACATCAAAATATGATCTAATCAAATCACCACATGTCTAATCCATGCCAAACCAAAATTAGGAGATATAATCTAAATTTGCATAATGGAACAATAGTCTCTAAATTTCTGATAATATCACCAACTATAATGCAAAATGATCAAAATAGGGAAGTGAAAAATAATCGGCCTCATAATCTTCACCCAGTACAGGTCCCCTAAGTGTCCCCACCTCCAAAGGAGATGCAAGTGGCATCGAATGAGACCCTGAAAGATTAATCCTTCAAAGATGACATCTTGAAAATAGTGGACTCATCCCCTACCTCCTCGAGGAATATGTCTGAGGTGGTTTTGGTGCAGGTCCCACAATAGGCCCCTCTATGATGCAAGCTGAGTCTTTGGCAGTTGTACTCCCAGAGGAAGCTGAACACTTAGTAGTTGTCAATGAGGAGACCCAGAAGGTTGATGGACAAGAGTTAGAGAAAACCTCCAAACAATTGGAGGTTGAGGCCATTGCAGTTGGTAGGGGATAGGAGGAGTTGGAAGAGGGAGAACTTGGCTTGGATTCTAGTTCTCAGAAGTGCGTTATCTCACAGCAGAACACGGTTAATGGAGTGAGCAACCCTCATGAGAAGATGAGCTTTTCCAAACTAGGGATGAGCTCCTTGGAGAAGAACTTCTCCCCATCCCCGGGGGTAGGCCCAAGCAGGGATGCTAAGGACCAGGAGGGTTGGTCTATCATGAAGAAGAAGGGAAAGGGAAGTAGTAGGAAAACAACTGATGTGGGGGGAGATAGCAACAGAGGCAGACCTTTGCATGTGAAGATCAGGCAGAGGGAGATGGAACCAAAAATTGCTAGGGGGAAGCAGACCACCTTGTTGGCCCCCCTAGAAGGATCAAGAAATGAAGATTATCTCGTGGAACATAAGAGGGCTCAATAGCCCTAAAAAATAGTTACTGGTAAGGAACTGTATTTTTGACAATAAAATTGATATTCTCTTACTTCAGGAAATTAAAATGACGGAGGAAAACTTCAAACTTGCTCTAAAGAATACCTGGCCCAATGCGACCTATGCAATCAGTGGGGCTCATGGTGCTTCAGGAGGTATTGCTACTTTATGGAATCATAATATTATTGGGAATGTGACTTCCTATTCTGGGCATTATATTGAAGTCTCCTTCCAATGTCACCTTGACAGGTGGACCATTATTAATGTCTATGCTCCTAATATCACAGTAGCAGGAAGGAGGTCTAGGATAGCATGGCTGATATAATTAAGAATGATACAGGCACCAACTAGATGGTTGCAGGGGATCTCAACTCCCCCCTCTATCCTTCAGAAAAAATGGGAGGACTTACAGACTACTCTGATAGTATGTCAGACCTAGCTGATTTCTTAGGGAATGCTGGTCTCATGGATATTGATTTGATGGGGCAAGCTTTTACCTGGTCCAATAGGAGACAAGGGAGCAATCTTATACTAGGTAAAGCTCGATAGATTCTTAATTTCTTCTTATGGTGCATTTGTCAGCCCTTCCCAGGGTGGGCTTAGATCATAACCCTCTTTTGCTTAACTGGTTTGAAAGGTGTAGGAAAGGCCCCTTCCCCTTCAGATTTGAAATGATGTGGGCTCTCCATCCTGATTTTAGGGACTATCTTTTAGGGTGGTGGAATATTCCTATCCAAGGAATAGCGATGTTCAGATTGGCTTAGAAATTGGCTAATGTGAGGAACAAGGTTAAAGGATGGAACAAGTATACTTTTGGTAATGTCTTGAATAGGAAGAAAAACATCATGGAGCAACTTAAGAGGTGCAAAGAAGAATGGAGAAGGGGGATAGGTCGAAAGATCTACAACCCCTTGAAAACAACCTTTCTAAGGATTGGGCATGGATGCTTAAGGAAGAGGAGGTCTACTGGAAGAAGAATTCCAGGGTCCAATGGCTGAAGGAAGGGGACAGGAACACTTCTTTCTTCCATCAGTCCACTCTAAGGCATAGGAAGATAAATACTATAAGGATTCTTAGAGACGAGCAGGGGAGGGAACTTGTAGATGATGGGGAGATCAGGGGTTTAGCATCTAATCACTTTGAATCTATGTTAGCTGACTAATGTACCAAGGTCCCTGCTGAGGACATTGATTCCTTGTTAGAGGTTATACCAACCATTCTTTCAGAGGATGATAACTACTCATTGACTAAACCCATCTCGGTGGAGGAGGTTAAAGCTGTTGTTTTTTCCATGGATACCTTCAAAGCCCCAGGCCTAGATGGTTTTCCCTTGACCTTCTTCCAAACCTTCTGGGAGATATTTTGGAATGGTGTCTTCAATAGAGCCAAGGACTTCTTTAGGATGGGAAGATTCCTGTGGCAGTTCAACAACACCTTTATTGCCTTAATTCCAAAGAAGATCGACGCTAGGCTTATGACAGACTTCAGGCCTATTAGTCTTTGCAATACAGTGTACAAAGTCTTCACCAAAATCCTGGTCTTCAGGCTACAACTCCTACTAGATAAACTCATTGCTCTGAACCAAAAGGGTTATGTTCAGGGGAGATAGATTCTGGATGCAGCTATCACTACCCATGAAATTATCCATTCTATCCACAAGAGCAACACCCCAAACTTGTATGATCTTTAAATTGGATATCTCCAAAGCCTATGATAGGGTGAATTGGGATTTTTTGTTTAGGGTCCTCAAGAAATTTGGCTTCAAAGAGAGGATTGTCAATATCATTAAAGAGTGTATTTCTATGGTATGCTTCTTAGTGTTGGTCAATGTTTCTCCCAGAGGATTCTTTGCCTCAGGGAGGGGCCTTAGGCAAGGCAACCCTCTTTCACCCTATATTTTTATATTGCTTGCTGAAGTGCTGGGTAGGAATGCTTGTAACTTGTTGATGCAGGGGACTCTACAAGATATCAAACTGGCCTCTACTGCTCAGACTATGGTCATACAGTAGTTCATGGATGATACTATTTTTTTTGGGATAGCCTCTATTGTGGAAGCTAGAAGATGGAAGGAGCTCCTCAAAACCTATGAGAGGGTCTCAGGTCAGAGTGTCAACTTTGAGAAAAGTCATATCTATTTTTTGAACACCCAGGAGGATTTGCAGCAAAAAATCACTAGAGTCCTGGGTTGTTTGAGTGCAAGGTTCCCAACCACCTACTTGGGCCTTCCCCTTACTACCACTAAAGTCTCTGTAGAATTCTAGAAAGGGTTGTTGGAGAGAATGCAGAGGAAATTGGCCAGATGGAAAGGGGCTCTTCTGAGCTAGGTAGGGAGTTTCCAACTCCTCAAAGCCTCCCTCTAGGGGATGCCTAACTACTCACTAAGTCTCTTCAAGATTCCTAAGTTTGTGGCAGAAAATATTGAACAAATCCAGAAGAAATTCCTCTAGTCTAGTGTAGGAGAGAAACGGAGAATTGCTCTTGTTGGATGGGAAAAGGTTTGCACCCCTAGATATTAGGGGGGTCTAGGGCTAAGAAGAATTCATCTTATGAATTGTGCCCTCTTGTCCAAGGTGGGGTGGAACCTTATTCAAGGTAATACTAACTGGGGGAACATCATGTTGGCCAAGTATTTCAATGGCGATCAAAGTAGGAGATTACTCTTAGAGGCTGGTGTCCCCAAAGGCACGATCATTTGGAATGGGATCCTCAAGACCCGTCACCTTCTTCACCAAGGCATCAGGTGGAAGATAAGAGATGGTAGGGAAGTTAACTTCTGGAAGGACTGATGGCTGAAGGACAAACCCCTGTTAGAGTTGGAGTATGGAAGAATCGTGGATAGGGCCTGCAGGGTCTTTGGCTCTAAGGTGGCTGATTACATAAGGACTAACGGGGGTCTCAGGAGCTAGATGGTTTTGACTATTGGTGCCCTTGATTATGATGAGGATAGGGTGTTAGCCCTTTGGCTCCAAAGGGAATTGGATGACCATAGACTTTCTCTCTTTCCCAAGAGAGATAGGATGACTTGGGACAAGGACAACAAAGGTTTGTTTACTGTCAAAAGTGCATATGGTCTACTGTTAGACCCAGGTGAGAATCGATTGTGGGGGAAAATGTGGATGCCTAAACTTTTACCAAAAGTTAATTTCTTCTGGTCGATCCTAATGCACAATATAATTTTGACCCTTGACAACCTAAGAAAGAGGGGTTTCCAAATGCTGATTAGATGCATTTTTTGTGGTTCTGAGGAAGAGATGACTAGCCATCTCTTTCTTCACTGTAGCTTTGCTTGGGAGGTGTGGGGTTTAACCCTTAAAAAAATTAATATGAGTTGGTCCTTAAACAACAACTTAGAAGCCTTGGCATGGGATTGGAGGCCCCCCTTCAGACTAGTGCCACCAGTTTCTAAGGAGCTTTGGTCTCAAATTCCTCCCCATTTAGTCTAGAGCCTATGGAAAGAACGCAATAATAGAGTTTCAGGGAGAAGTGCGGAACACCTATGGAAGTTTTCATGTGCTTCTCCAAACTTCTTGTGGAGAACATCAACTCTTACAAGTTTAAAGGTGTGGATAGTACCCCAAGAGGGGAAGAACAGAATCTGTTAAAAAAATGGACCATCATCCCTGATTCTTGTCGGGTTGATAATTCTAAAAGGATTGCTAGGGCCAAGACCAAATGGACCTTACCGTAGCAAGGGTGGTTCAAGCTCAATTTTGATGGAGCTGCTAAGGGGAACCTGGGGGTGGCCAGCAGAGGAGGTATTATTTGAACGAACACGGGGACCTTTGTGGCTACCTTTTCAGGTGGCATTGGTCTAAAGAGAAATAATGGGGAAAAAGCATTAGCTATGCTATTGGGGATTAAGCTGGCCATTTCCCTGAACATCAGACTTCTTCATGTGGAAGGAGATTCTCAGCTTGTGGTTAATGTCACCCTGGGTTCGACCCAGATCAGGTGGAACTTAGCAAACATCATGGGAGATATCAAATTGCTCCTCAACGAAATGGAGGATTTAAAGATTTTGCATATATACAGGGAAGGGAATGTTGTAGCTGACGCCTTTGCCAATGTGGGCAGTGGCAGAGAAGGATGGTGTTGCTGGAGGAGTATATCCAGCCTACCCAATGAGATTCATACTCTCATTCTAAAGGATGGTGATAGCTACAGGAATTAGGTGGCTTGGGGCTGTTGTCATTTTCTGGTGTTGGCTAGAGGGTGGCGGGAATGGAGTTTCTTTTTTCAGCCGGTCGAGGGAGGGTTATGGTTTGGTTTTTAGAAATGGCGGGTCTAGTCTTTTGAATTTTCAAAATTGTATGAGCGGGAATAAAGGTGCCTTGAATTGGTCGTGGTCTAGCCTACTGACCAGGATGCCTAGCTGGATTGATATAAGGGCCCACATGGAATGTAGGAATAGCGGGGAAGATCTTTTGACCTTTCAAAATTGCAGTGGTGGGAATAGAGGTGACTTAGACTGGTCATGGTCTAGTCAACTAACTAGAATTCCTAAGTGCTATGGGAAAGAGGCACACATGGAATGTTGGATTGCCCCCTCCTCCCTTGTTGATAGGTGGATGGCCGGGATGACAAGTTGGCAAATCATAAGATATATAGACATCAGGACTGGTGGATATCCGAGAGTTAGATATAGCTAGATAAGGACGCCGCGTGGGCCTTTGGCAGGGTTACGGTGGGATGATGGGATAGTTTTTCAAATGGGTAATTATATTTGGTTAATGCCTGCGGCTGGTGATGTCTACTATCACACGAGGTGGCTATCGAGTTCTCTCCCCAAGGAGATGTTTTTAAGTGGAAAGGAGCCGGCGTATTGCCTCATTAATTATGCTATAATTATTATTTCTTTTGTTGTTATATGAAGCCTAATCAGACTCGGAGGTTAAATTTACCCCACTTTTATCGGCGCGGTTTCCCCCCAAATTTAACGGGGTCAAGGGGCAGTGCCCCCAAGACGGGATCAAGGGGTAGTGCATCTGAAACCTCACATGATTTTTTATTATTTTATTAAGGCATCGGGAGTTATTTTTTTCTATTGGCCGACATAAAAAACCCTATTTTGTAACCGACATAAGGCTTGATAAAAGTGGCTAAGGGTTAGGGTTTCCATTGATGTATTGTAGCATTTTACAATGGTATTGATTTGCAAGGATTGTTGGTTGTAATTGATTTGATTTATTGGATAATAATATTGGACTCTCTGTTGGTGGATGTAGCCTAAGTTTGGGTGAACCATGTTAAAACTTGTCTCTCGCTATTATTATTTCTGTGTATTTTCATTCCTCTATTTAATCTTTATTTGCATTTAATTGATGTCTTATGCTAGCTAAACCTAACATCCTTGTCATGGCTTTTCCATTTTAACAGGTTGCTTGCTATTTTCAACACTACTTGATTTAATTCTAGCTGCCTTAACAATTCCAAACTTAGTTGCCTCTGCAAGTTTCAAACTATCACGATGGGCAGAGATATTATCAAGATTGAACCCAATTCAGTGCAGGAATCCAAACAAGACCCTATTGTGTGGCATATCATTCAAGAAGGGGAGGAGGTTTCCTTCTTGGAAGGGATGGTCGGTCACAATGAGAACCTATCACGCCAGTTTGCGAAGACTTGGGATGATGAAACTAGAGAAGTTGGGATTGGCGGCATTGGTTTCTAGGTGTTTGAGGAAGTGATTGGGCAGGCTACAAGGCTTCCTACTAGAGGGAAGAAACATTTGAGACGTAGCAGCATGCCTGACCCTGAACATATGACCCTCTTCTTTAGAGAGGGGGAGGCGGCCATAAAGCTGCATGGTGGGTTTGAGAGAGAAACGTGCCAGAGCCATGGGGCCATATCTACTTAATGATTATGAAGTTCTTCACACTGGAAGGGAGATTCAAGGTTTTTTACCACTACCACTTTGCTCTCCTTAACCACTTTAGAAATAAAATGGAAATCAATTTTCCTTTTTTGTGCTTTCTTCCCTAGATAACTCTATCAATTCGGTTTGAGAGCTTAGGGATAAAAACGCTGGCCACCCGCTTGTTCCCATTTATCAAGGCCTCATTTTGAGACTATACCACTTCCACCTTTTCATGTGCTCTCTGAAGTAAATTAAGGTTAAGTTGCTTGAGGAACCCCAACTGAGTGTGTCTCCTGGTTCTGAAGGCAAGGTGAAGACATGTGTGGGGACCCCTAAGATTTCCCTTAAAACCTCTAAGAGTGACCCCCGTACTATGGATGATATCTCTATTGGAACCCCTGCTACTTCTAAAAAGAAGTCGTAGAAGAATGCCACCTCAGTGCCTAGGAAGAAGTCAGCCAAAAGAGATAGATCAGATTCGGAGGATGATGGGGCTTCTCTAGAAAAGAAATTTAAGGAGGGTAAGGATGATGTGACTTTGGATGAGCCTATGAAAATTGTTGAGTTGGACCTTGGGCACAAACTTGTTGGTAGTGGGGAAGGTGTGGAGGTTGTTAACTCGAGTGTTCGATGGTCTATCTGCATTGCTAGAAAACCTTCTATGAACTCCTAGGGGGTGGAGATCTCTGATGACTTGGAGTTTGTTGAGAAAATGATGGAGGAGGGAGGGGATGAAACCCCCACTGATTCTGTACGTGAGGATGAAGGAGCGAGTCTCTTCGCCTCCATGAACAAGTCCAGTTCTGAGGGCTTGGGTGAAGCTGATAGGGTTACCGATGGAAAAGACAGCAAGGGGAATTTCTCGCTATGTGTTAAGAATGCTGAGGATCTGAGATGCCTCCAGAAGAAGATAGAGAGAATGCAAAAGAAGTGGAAGATTATGGTCGAATTTGCTGCTAAGGCCCTACATCGGGCGGCGTCAATCTTCGAGGCTGTCAAGGACTTGGATGAAAAGGTCAAATAGGTGGGGCTCGATAGCCTAGGAGACTACAAAGACATGGTCAATTTCCTGGCCAAGTTTGGGACGACTAACAATCCTTAGTTTCTGGTTGTTTTTGTTGTTTCTACTATTTTTGATTAGGTGTTTTTTGTCTATTGTTCATGCATTGTTAATGTATTGTTCCTAGCTTGTTAATGGCCTGTAGCCCAAGGGGCTATTTTGTATAGGGTTTTGGGCCCTCTTTTCCAGCTGAACTAATTAAACATAGAGATTTATACTTAGCCAAATAGGCGCTGAACAATTCTATGTAGGCATTGATCCGACAATGATGGCTTCAAATTTTGATAAAACCTGCAAAATAGAATACTAAAGTTTACAAAATAGATTTTTAGGCCTGTTAGGGGCAAAAGCATAATCAATTTGAAACCTTATGCAAAAAAAAATGTTTTAATCAAAGGTTAAATTGACTCTAAACTAGGCGCTAAACTATGGAAGATGGGCGTTGATTTCTGATGTCTAGGTGTTGAATCAGTGCTGGAAGAATGATGGATTGAAAATCCATCTACACATATAAAATAGAATACCAAAGCTTGCAAAATAGAATGTTAGGAGATATAAAATATCAAAAACATAATTCAAAGCATATTAAGCATGCAATTTGCATCCAAATCAACGAATAAAATTTCACTGGATGCAGACACTAATTCCTGAAGTGTAGGCGCTAAAGCAAGGAACTTTGGTGCTAATCCTAGAAAAATAGGCACTGAAAGGTAGAAACGTGACCTAGCAAGCAGGAGGACCTAGGCACTAGACAAAGAGGTGTAAGCACTGACAGGTGAGGTGTAAATGTCAATCCACAGGTGAAAGCGCGACTACAACCTGCATGACAAAATTCAACAAACATTCAAAGAAAATATGAAGTTAGGGAGGTGAGTGTCCCATCGGGCATGCTAGAAATGTGAAAACTAAAGAGATGAACCAAACAAGGATGGTTAGACAATCCCATTTCACCCTAATTCACCAATCTAAGTTAGCTCAAGACTAGGCTAAAAAGTAATGCATAAACTAACTAAATTGCACCCTATCCACTATGCAATACTCTTGATTTTCTTTAAGATATACTAGACTTGTTGTTATATGGAGCCTAATTAGACTTAGAGGTTAAATTTTCCCCACTTTTATCAGCATTCTTTCCCCCCAAATTATTTAATGAGGGTCTTGGGCCAGAGCCCCTTGCGGGGTCCAGAGGCAGCGCCCCTGGTGTGCTCCCTACCTCAAATGACTTTTATTATTTTATAAAGGTGTCGGGAGTTATTTTTCTATTGGCCGACATAAAAAAAAACCCTATTTTGTAACCGACATAAGTCTTGATAAAAATTGCTAAGGGTTAGGGTTTCTGTTGATATTGTATTATAGCATTTGTAGCAGTATTGAGTTACAAGGATTGCTGGTTGTAAATGGTTTGATTTGCTAGATAATAATATTGGACTCTCTGTTGGTGGATGTAGCCCAAGTTTGGGTGAACCATGTTAAAATTGTCTCTCGCTATTGTTATTTCTGTGTATTTTCATTCCTCTGTTTAATTTTTATTTTTTTTAATTGATATCTTCTGCATGCAATTCCTAACAAGACTATGTAAATTACTAATGCTATTGATATGTTAAGTGCTCAATGAGGAAAATTTTCATTACATTCAAATTGCTTGTTGGAAATGGAGGGAAAGGGCTCAATTTATAGATTTTTGGAGGTGAGGATGGAGGGCTAGGATCAAATTTGAAGATCAAGGACTCACATTGCTTGAGGATCCTCAAGCAAGGAGATTGTATGAGGGAGATGTTCCAAGATTCAAGGAGAGATCAAGGGATGGGATTGAATGGTTGAATGGATGGATGGTTAGGATTGGGTAGGTGTATGACATGTAAGGCCTCATTTATGAAAAGACATGGTTTGGATTTTGTGAGGAATTTAAGATTGGGAAGGGAGGACAAGTGTAATTTTAAATTCCATGCAATAGTGCCACATGTAATTTAAGATTGGGGGAATAGTGGAAATAAGGATAAGTATGACAAAAGGAAAATTTGCCCATACTTCCAAGGCACCACTTGTCATGTACATGAGATGACTAGTGTCCATCTAGAAGCATGGGGGAAAGGAGTAAGCTAGGTTTAAGTTAATTAACCCATGTGCACATATTTAGGAGAAATTTGATTACAAGAGTAATAAAAAATGGACAAATTAGGTAATTAAATAAATAGATATATTTATTTAATTTTTAGGAGATGAATGTGAACTATAGTCTTTTAAATGGATATTTGATTTTGGACTATAGTAGGAGAAAATGATTTTTTGTGATAGGAAGAGATGAGAAAATAGTAACTAAATAATTTTACGAATTATTTAATTAACATATGTGTTCGGTGGAATAGGGGAAATTATTTGATTTTGATTGATTTATTATGCAGATGATGACAGAAGGTGGTCGTGACCATTTTGAGGTGTCTATAGTACCTATTATAAAAGACTTGGTTATGATGAACATAAATATTTGAATAAATAGATAGATCACTTGACACACATTCTAGAGAAGGATAATATCAATGTTCAATCTAACAAGAAACAAAAGAAGCCTAAGAAGTCATAGAGATATCAAGCACAATGCTCATCTACCTCTAAAGTAGACTCTAAATTCTCTTCGTCCAAGGGGAACACACAGAAGAAGGAAAGACCACTTGTAGCTACTGTAAGAAGGTTGATCATGTGGAACACTCGTGTCATGGGAAGTGGATGAATCAGCTAAAACATATTTTGAAAAAGAAAAACATTAATCTACCCTCCTCTATTGCTCAACAACCCTCTAATCCTTCAAAATTAGGTAAAGGGAAAGCAACCACCCTTGTTGCTTCTGTAGATTCTTCTTGGTAGTGGATTCTACACTCAGGTGCTTCACACCATATGGGGTCTATCAAAGAATAGTTATCCTTGTTGAAGCCTTGTTTCATGCCTCATATTCTCATTGAGGATGATTCTCCAATGGATGTCATTCAGAAGGGGTCATCCAATGCTAGACCTAGTATATTTAAGGATGTTCTATGTGCCTCACTTGTCAACCAACCTTCTCTCCATCTACCAGATCACCTAGAATGGTAGGAAGGTCAAATTCACTCTAAATTTTGTCACCATCAAGGATCTTAAAGATAATGCACTCCTTGCAATTGGTAAGGCCAACCATCAATCTCAGCTCTATGATTTCTTTCATTTTGTACCTGATACACATTCTACTACTTTGTTCACCCATTCATATTCTATGAGAAAACTATGGCATGAGCAGTTTGTCTATCTAAACTACCACTACCTTTAGTAGCTTAGCACATAGGACATGGTCACAGGTCTTCCTCAAATCATTTTTTTATATGGTGTCTATTTGGGTTGTGCCTTGGGAAAGCATCCTGAGGATAAGTTTGACAAAGGGAAGGCTTGGAGGGTTTCAAAAGTCCTTGAGTTAGTTCATAGTAACTTAGCGGGTCCATTTCCATTCTTGTCTTTTAGAAAGGCTAGCTACTTGCTCACCTTCATTAATGATTTTTCTAGGTATACACGGGTCTTCTTCCTTCGACAGAAAGGTGAAGTCTTTGACAGATTTTTGGAGTTCAAGGCTTGTACAAAAAATAATTTGGTAAGGTTGTCAAGATTCTCCACATTGACAATGGCAGAGAATATGTGAACGATCTCTTTGAATAATTATGTACTCTTGAAAGGATTGATCTTTAGCATTTACTTGCCTACACACCGCAACAAAATGGTGTTGTAGAGAGGAAAAATAGATCTCTAAAAGAGATGGCTAGTTACATGATCAATGCTCATTCTCTGACACCTAAATATTGGACAAAAGCTATCAACCATGCTGCTCACACCTAGAATAGGGTTCCACATAGGGCATTGAAGGGCATCACTCTCTTTGAATCTTGGTGTGGTAGGAAACCTGTTGTGTAACATTTTAGAGTTTTTGTCTCTCCTACATGGGCACACATTCCTTCAAATAAGTGTAGTGCCTTGGGACCTCAAACTCAACCCTACATATTTGTTAGATACCCAGATGGTATCAAAGGCTATCAACTTTTGGATCCCAAGACACATGAGCTCTTCATTGAGTGAAGTGTGCATTTTGAGGAAAGCTCTCCTATCTCATCTTCACATCTTCCTTCCTCCACAATAGATTCAAATGATAGTGACTCAAAGGATTTTCATTGATCTTCCTCTACTCACAAGATTGATCATGAGGCTCCACCTCACCCTTTCTAGAGTGATGCAGAGGAAATGCAACAGAAGCTTACAAATAGGATGGAAAAGCCATTAATCCACTAGCATGTTAAAATCCTGGACATGCAGTATGTAATACCTATCGGCTTATCATCATCATCATATTTCTTGCTAACACAGACAGCATCATCATATTTCGAAGAGGCATGAAATATCCTCCTGCTAACTACTGTTCACTTCCTTATCGCCTTTCGCCTTTCGCCTGTCAGCAGCATCATGATATTCAGCTAGCGCAATCATCCTCCTGACGATCACTGTTCATCTTACCGCCAACCTCTATCTGCAGCATCATGATGTTCGACATCATCTTCATCAGCAGGATATAAAATATCCGGTTCCCTCCATATATCCTAATGACGATATTCCTTATGCACCTTTTCTTCGATGCTTACGTCACCCTGATATCGACCTTCTTTAAACAAACAGCATCAGGATATGACTTATCAGGTCATATTGAAACATCCTGATGATGTTAACCAAACTTTATGCCGATGACTTACGTCGATGCCAAAACACTTAGCGACAGCAGGATAAACTTGCATAGGGTGATATTCGCAATATCCTGATGACGATGACGTCACTTGCACCCGATGCTGATGTCAATGCACCTGATGATGATGTCAACAGGATATAAGACACTTATATCCTCCGCAACATGATAATGAATATCCGGTGATCTTTTCAATATCCTGATGATGACCTTTCCGGTCCTTAGCCAAAAAGTGAACTTTCACTTCTGCATGCGATAGCGATATGCGGACGATGGATACACACGAAAGGTGATCTTGACGATGATATATACACTGAGTATATATCCAACCTATATCATCCTGATGCACTTGAAACATGCAATTTTTGCCAACTTCAGAACCTGATCCTGATAGCGATATACTCGTAGATGACGATACGATTCACTCCGTCTGGAAAAGCACATGCAGATCCCTGTATATCCGTCAGCTGCATGCAAACTCACAGAACCGCACAATTTTACAAAGAAAACATGATGGTCGGGCGGGTCACCTTCAGATCAAAACTTAACAGTTTATCTTCCTAAATCCTAGCACATGAGGATGCTAGGTTGATTCATAGCATGCTACCAATCGATCTCCCACACAATGAAATGCATAAACAGAAAACTAAAATACAACCTAAACTAACATGCATGACCATTCCACCGATTCATAGAATCAACCGGTGGAAGGGTTGAAAGAATCCATTAACCTGTAATCAGAATAGAAATCAAAACATAAACAGCTGATAAACCAGATAATGCAATTGATGAGATCTTATTTAGATGAAACACAAATGTCCTGTTTCTACAATACTATCGAACAACAATGTTTCACAATGTCTGGACTGATCTCTGGATCTCACTCAATCACCAGTACAACATAACATAACTACTACTCTCTCTCTCTGATCTCAAACCCTAACTGATCTGAGTTATTTATAGCAATATCCTACGAGTACTACCAACTCGATTCCCAGCGGCTGGGAGCTTCCAAGCGGCTGGGAGAAGACAGTCAGACAACCTGATAACGAACTCTAACTACCTGCACACTCTCCTAGGCTGATCTAATACATATGCATTGGTCCAATGGACCTTATTACATTATGAAGTCAAACATGCTAAAACTAGACTAATGCCCTGTCATGCGGACAATGAACCTATATCCTGTCTTGTAGGGGTGCTCCTGCACCATACTCCCCAGAAGAAGAAATCTCAAGTCCACTTGAGATGAGAGTATGAAGATCTGCACCATGTTTCTGGATCTACTCTTCAGTCATCCAGACTGCTTCAGAATTAGGTTTTCCCTTCCAAGAGACTAGATACTCCAAGTACTGTTTGTTCCGGGTCTGTTTGACCACTCTGGTGTCCAAAACCTTCTGCAACTGTGGAGGATCATGCTTGGGAATGTTATCATGGACTGTATCCTGTAGGAGATCCTGATCTGCATCTGGATAAGACTTGTATGGAGTTAAATCACATACATTGAATATAGGGGACAAACCAAGATCAGGGGGGAGTTGTATCTCATAAGCATTCTGTCCATGCTTGTGCAAGATCTGACATGGTCCAACTTTTCTCTGCATAAGTTTAGTATATTTTCCCTTAGGAAGTCTGTCCTTCTTCAAATGAACCCATACCAAATCTCCAACATCAAACTGTACATCCTTCTTCTTTTTATCAGCATATTCCTTATACTTCAAGGTGGTTTGTTGTAGTTGGGTCTTGACTTGATCATGAACCTCTTTTATGGCTTCTGCAAAAGCTTCTCCTTCTGCACTAATAGGGTCTATTGTAGGTAGATCTCTCAATTCCAAAATTCCTCTTGGATGCACACCATAAGCTATCTGGAAAGGTGATTTCCCTGTGCTCCTATTGACAGTATCATTATAGGAAAATTCAGCTTGAGATAGAATATTATCCCACTTTTCTCCATGTTGTTTTGTCAAACATCTAAGCAAATTTCCTAAGGAACGGTTCACTACTTCAGTCTGTCCATCCGTTTGAGGATGATATGCAGAGGAAAAAGACAAATTTGTTCCAAGTTTCTTCCAAAGAGTTCTCCAGAAGTGACCAATAAACTTCACATCCCTATCTGACACTATACTCAATGGCAATCCATGGATCCTGACAATCTCGCTGAAAAACAAATCTGCAATGTATGAAGCATCAGCAGTGGTTTTGCATGGCAAGAAATGTGCCATTTTGCTGAATCTATCCACTACAACAAAAACACTGTCAAACCCTTTCCTTGTCCTTGGTAAACCCAAGACAAAATCCATACTTATGCTTTCCCATGGTCTGGAAGGAATGGGTAAGGGCTGATATAAACCTGCATTAGTCGACCTGCCTTTAGCTTTCTGACATATCACACATGTCTCTACAAACTTTCTGACATCTGATTGTAACTTAGGCCAAAAGTAATGTCTTTGGACAAGATCAAGAGTCTTATCTAGACCAAAATGACCTGCCATAGCTCCACAATGTTTCTCCTTAATGATGTTTAACCTCATAGAACACCTTGGAATACATAACTGTCCACCTTTGAACAACAATCCATCCTGAATCAAAAATTCAGAGAATTCAGCATGATATTTCTCTCCAAAAGAAGTACATACATGATATATCTCCCCAAAATCTTCATCAGTCTCATACATGGTCTTTAGTGAATCAATGCCAACACTTTCTAACTGAATCTGGTTGACTGTTAGAACTCTCCTGCTCAAAGCATCTGCAACTTTATTCTTGACTCCTTTCTTATGCTTCAATGTAAAAGTAAACGCTTGTAAGGTTTCTACCCATTTCATGTGTCTGTGGTTCAGCTTTTCCTGGCTGTTTATGAAACTCAAAGCCTGGTTATCTGTGAATACTATGAATTCCTTTGGCATCAAGTAATGCTTCCATTTCTTGAGTGACTGGACTAAAGCATACATTTCCAAATCATATGAGGAATACCTCTTTTTAGCATCATTGAGCTTCTCACTGAAAAATGTAATAGGTCTACCTTCTTGGCTGAGTACTGCTCCAATGGCCATGTGACTGGCATCACATTCCACCTGAAAGATTTTGTTAAAGTCTGGAAGTGCAAGGACTGGCTGCTGTGCCACCTTCTTCTTCAATGTTTCAAAAGAATCATCTGCTATTTGAGTCCAAACAAATCTGCACTTCTGTCCTCCTTTGATGGTATCAAGCATGGGTGCACAAATATGACTAAACCCTCTTATAAACTTCCTGTAGAAGGTTGCTAACCCATGGAAACTTCTGACATCATTCATAGTCTTTGGGGTTGGCCAAGACAATATGGCACTTACCTTCTCCTTATCCATTTGTAACTTTCCTTGTGAAATGACAAAACCCAAATATGTGATCTCCTCTTGCATGAACAAACACTTGTCTAAATTTATCATCAGCTGCTCTTCATGTAACCTCTTAAGAACCAAATCTATGTGTCTAAGATGTTCTTCTTTTGTGTTGCTGAAAATCAGAATGTCATCTAGATATACTATGACAAACTTACCAATGAACTCTTTCAAAACCTCATTCATCAACCTCATAAAAGTACTAGGTGCATTAGATAAACCAAAAGGCATAACCTTCCACTCATATAACCCTTCATTAGTTTTGAATGTTGTTTTCCATTCATCTCCTGGCCTAATCCTGATCTGATGATATCCACTCTTTAGATCTATTTTTGTAAAATACTTAGCACCTCCCAAACAGTCAAGTAAATCCTCTATCCTAGGGATTGGAAACCTATACCTGATTGTGATCTTGTTAATAGCTCTGGAATCTGTGCAAAGCCTCCAAGTACCTTCCTTCTTTGGTGCTAGTACAGCTGGTACTGCACATGGACTTAAACTTTTCCCAATCAGACCTGAATCCAATAATTCTTCAATTTGTCTGGCTACTTCTGCATTCTGTTCTGGAGTTAGCTTATAGGCTACTTTGTTTGGAAGTGTTGACCCTGGAATTAAGTCTATGCAGTGACTAATATCCCTGACAGGTGGTAGGGATCTTGGCATTCCCTCTGAGATGATACCTTTGTACTTATCCAATAGCTCTTGGATAGCTGGGTCTATGAACCTTTGCTTCTTCTCTTCCTTGACTTCTTGCTGTTGTTCTTTATTCACCCTCATACATGGGATTAGGGCATATGCAACTGCACCTTCTGCTGCTACTTCTTTCATGAACTGTTTACCTTCCATCAACATTACCTTCACCTCTTTTCCTTTAGATTTCTCCTCCTTCTCCGTCAATGGTAGTAACTTTATAACCTTACCATCTTTAGTGATTGTATAGGTGTTTCTAACACCATCATGTTGTGCCTTCAAATCATACTGCCATGGTCTACCAAATAAAAGATTGCAAGCATCCATCGTGGTAATGTCAAACAACAACTTATCCTTATATGCTCCAACCTAAAATTCTACCCAAGCCTGCTCTTCTACAATTGTCTGCTGACCTTGGGTAAGCCATGAGACTTTGTATGGGGATGGGTGAGGCAATCTCCTAAGCTTAAGCTTTGTCACCATTTCTTCAGACACAAAATTTTCAGTAGAACCAGAATCAATCAAAACTTTACATGCCTTACCTCCTGCTTTGCAAATAGTCCTGAAAAGAGACTTTCTTTGAGGGGATTCTTTGTCAGGTACCTTCATGGTAGTCACTGTTCTTCTCATCATTAGAGACTCTCCACTTTCTGGGTATCCATAATTATCAGGAGCATTCACACTCTGAAAAGCATTAGAGCCTGTCATACTTTGATTATCAGGTTCTTGGATCAGATTTGTTCTCCTTTCTCCTGTTGAGCTTGTGGCCTTTTCTGGACATCTGCTGGCTATATGGCCTTCTTTGTTACAGTTATAACATCTGATGGATCCTCTGCCCTGGGATCTTCCTCTGAAAGGTCTTCTACCTCTGAAGTTTCCTTGCTGACTATAATTTTCCCCCTGGTTCTGACTATTGTTTCCCTTACTATTGTCATGACTGGATTCTCCTTGATATCCATGTCCATGTCCTCTACCTCTAAAAGGACCTCTTCCACCCCTTTGTTGTCTTCCTCTTCCTCTATTGTGTTGTTCTTGTTTTCTCTTTAACTTCTCTTCCACTTTCAATGCCAACTGAAAGCATTTCTGAACTGTATCTGGATTGTGCAGACTTAAATCTTCCTGAATGTTGAACCTCAATCCATTAAGGTATCTGGCTACCTTCTCTTCTTCACTTTCCTTTACCTTTGTTTTCATACAAAGTTTCATGAATTCTTCTGTATATGAGCTGACATCTAGCTCCTTCTGCTTCAGGTTTTGCTTCCTCTTGTGTAATTGGATACTGTAATCCAATGAGACATAAGCTTCCTTTACTAATGCCATCATTTTCTTCCATGTAGTGACTCTACGCTTTCCTTCCTGTACTCTATCATCTTGGACGAAATTCCACCATGTCAAGGCAGCTTCTTTCATTTTTGACTGGGCTATTTTCACCCTCTGTTGTTCTGGTATCTCCTCCGTTTCAAAGAAATTGTTCAAGGAGTCTATCCACTCCATCACTGAATCAGGTTCCATCTTTCCTGTAAACACTGGCAAATCCAATTTCACATCCATGGTTCTCCTCTCCATGGCCTTGAGGGCGTTCAACAGTGGTCTCTGGTCTGCAGGAATGACCTCCTCGTTCCAACTAGGGATCTCTTCTTCTTCCCTATCTTCTTCTCTACCAGAACCTACTCTGTTCCTCAACTTCTCTAACTCATCCTTCAATTCCTGATTCTGAGCCTTCACGGCCTTGCTCTCTGCAATCTGTTTCTTTACCAGAACTGCCAACTCAACGTTGGTCATCCTTGCCAGAATCTCAGATGTTCCTTCTTCATCTAACATCCTGCTATATCCTGATCTTTTCCAGAAGATCCTTCCTTTGCTCTGATACCACTATGATGCAGAGGAAACGCAACAGAAGCTTACAAATAGGATGGAAAAGCCATTAATCCACTAGCATGTTAAAATCCTGGACATGCAGTATGTAATACCTATCGGCTTATCATCATCATCATATTTCTTGCTAACACAGACAGCATCATCATATTTCGAAGAGGCATGAAATATCCTCCTGCTAACTACTGTTCACTTCCTTATCGCCTTTCGCCTTTCGCCTGTCAGCAGCATCATGATATTCGGCTAGCGCAATCATCCTCCTGACGATCACTGTTCATCTTACCGCCAACCTCTATCTGCAGCATCATGATGTTCGACATCATCTTCATCAGCAGGATATAAAATATCCGGTTCCCTCCATATATCCTGATGACGATATTCCTTATGCACCTTTTCTTCGATGCTTACGTCACCCTGATATCGACCTTCTTTAAACAAACAGCATCAGGATATGACTTATCAGGTCATATCGAAACATCCTGATGATGTTAACCAAACTTTATGCCGATGACTTACGCCGATGCCAAAACACTTAGCGACAACAGGATAAACTTGCATAGGGTGATATTCGCAATATCCTGATGACGATGACGTCACTTGCACCCGATGCTGATGTCAATGCACCTGATGATGATGTCAATAGGATATAAGACACTTATATCCTCCGCAACATGATAATGAATATCCGGTGATCTTTTCAATATCCTGATGATGACCTTTCCGGTCCTTAGCCAAAAAGTGAACTTTCACTTCTGCATGCGATAGCGATATGCGGACGATGGATACACACGAAAGGTGATCTTGACGATGATATATACACTGAGTATATATCCAACCTATATCATCTTGATGCACTTGAAACATGCAATTTTTGCCAACTTCAGAACCTGATCCTGATAGCGATATACTCGTAGATGACGATACGATTCACTCCGTCTGGAAA
This sequence comes from Cunninghamia lanceolata, assembly GCA_027924645.1. Lineage (NCBI taxonomy): Eukaryota > Viridiplantae > Streptophyta > Pinopsida > Cupressales > Cupressaceae > Cunninghamia > Cunninghamia lanceolata. Next base: position 1,771,643 of record BSBN01000086.1, on the reverse strand, counting down.
AGCACATGCAGATCCCTATATATCCGTCAGCTGCATGCAAACTCACAGAACCACACAATTTTACAAAGAAAACATGATGGTCGGGCCGGGTCACCTTCAGATCAAAACTTAACAGTTTATCTTCCTAAATCCTAGCACATGAGGATGCTAGGTTGATTCATAGCATGCTACCAATCGATCTCCCACACAATGAAATGCATAAACAGAAAACTAAAATACAACCTAAACTAACATGCATGACCATTCCACCGATTCACAGAATCAACCGGTGGAAGGGTTGAAAGAATCCATTAACCTGTAATCAGAACAGAAATCAAAACATAAATAGCTAATAAACCAGATAATGCAATTGATGAGATCTTATTTAGATGAAACACAAATGTCCTGTTTCTACAATACTATCGAACAACAATGTTTCACAATGTCTGGACTGATCTCTGGATCTCACTCAATCACCAGTACAACATAACATAACTACTACTCTCTCTCTCTGATCTCAAACCCTAACTGATCTGAGTTATTTATAGCAATATCCTACGAGTACTACCAACTCAATTCCCAGCGGCTGGGAGCTTCCAAGCGGCTGGGAGAAGACAGCTCAGACAACCTGATAACAAACTCTAACTACCTGCACACTCTCCTAGGCTGATCTAATACATATGCATTGGTCCAATGGACCTTATTACATTATGAAGTCAAACATGCTAAAACTAGACTAATGTCCTGTCATGCGGACAATGAACCTATATCCTATCTTGTAGGGGTGCTCCTGCACCATAGAGTTCAGATTTAGAGGTTGAGGAATCTCCTCCTCCATCCCCTTCTATGCCTCACTAGGTTCAATAGACTTTTTAGTCCACATGCACTCTTGTTGGGGATCCTTTAAATACTCAGAGGATTCAATCACAACACTAGGACATTCTGTATTCCTACATTTCCATAGCTTCAAATTCACAGTCCTTTTGTTATGTGACTTTTTCCGCTAAATGGAAAAAGAAAGCTATTTATGAATAACCCTGTAAAATTATAAGACCTCCAGATACAATTTATTTATCCCTTAATAATTAAAAAGATGGAAAAAATGATATTTAGATCCTTTGGTTAAAATGGAGATAAATAAAAAATAATTATAAAACCCCTTTTAAAAAGGGAGGAATTATTATGTTTATTAACTAATTATTAATGACAACCTTTGTGAAAGGGTGTGATGGTTTAGAAACCACCCCTTAAAAGGTTATATAAGGAATTTATGTAAGACTTGGGAAAAGGCATGGAGAACACTCAAAGAAGAAGTAAGTGGTTTGGTGGGCTATGGGCATTGGAGAAGGGGCACACAAAGTGTGTCTTAACCTAGGGTACAACATACAACCTGGGACGGTCCTGGCCAGGGCTTGGTTTGCACTTGTGTTGAGCATTGTTCTTTTAAGAACCATTACTTGTGCAATTGGTTTGCACTTGTGTTAAGCATTGTTCTTTTAAGAACTAGAACTTGTGTAAGAGCGTAATAGCACGCTATTTTTTGAAAGGAACTATTTCCTCCTAGAATGTGCCATAGCTATGAGGGCCAAGACCACTGAAATCTTCCTAGGGTGAGAGTGGTCAATCTAAGTGTTTAGTGATTCAAATAATTACTAAAATTATTAATAATAAAAGATATTGGGGTTATTATATAATCTTTGATGTTAATGTGATTATGTTATCCAGTTATTCTTGTTAATGATTTACTTTAGAGTTCTTATTAAATTATTGCATGGTGTAATGTTCGTTTTCTATTTATATCTATTTTGATATCTTCAAATATTCTAAATTATCTTAACTCTATATATTAACCACAATAAATCCATTGCAAAATAATAAAATAACTCTGGGGAAAAGTAGAGTTACATTTGGTATCAGAGCCTAATGATCAGGCCTTTCTATATAAAGTGTGTTATATGATTTCAAATTTCATACTGACCAATCTTTATAGACTCCTTGTATATATCCAACATTGTACATTCATGCTAACCTATAAGACATCAAACCCAATTTTACAAGTTCTAACTTATAACCTTTATCCATATGGTAATTTTTGGTTCTTCATTTATTTATTGGCATTATAAAAAATCTTGGATCATATTTGTGTATGCATATCCATGTTTAAAGTCTTGGTCATAGTTAGCATTGCATTTTAGTTTTGTAGACATATGCTTTGAATTGTAAGAAGTTTTTAATCATCTTCTGATAAGGCTATATGAGTCTAAATGATCTTGTGCTTATGAGAGTGTTCTTTCCTTTGAGACTTATGGTTATGAGTGTTGAAATGCACAAGACAACCAGTTGTAACCAAAACTTAACTTCTTTCAAACATCAACACATCAACCATTTAATCACTGTTATTATGATTTAACAATGCAAGCATGAAATCAGAAACTTAAACACATTCACACATGAGACACAAGATTTTTTACGTGGAAAACCTAATGAGGGAAAAACCACAGTGAGGATTAACTCAAAAAATAAATTATATATCATAATTTACAACAAGGCTCACTTCCTTAGGACTCACTGCCCAGAATGCGCATTGCAAAAGAAGCAGCTCACTGCGAAGAGAAGGGGCTCACTGCCAGAAGTTGGTGAACTGAGATAGTAGCATCTACATTATTCCAAGGTTCATTTCCATTGAAGTGTAATAAATCTCCTATACTCTACTCTACTTCTTCACTTCGCACTTATCTTCACAATCTTCACATCATCATACATTATTCATGGATTCATTACATGTCTTTATACAATTCATCAACCTTGGAATGTACATCAAGGTCAGCATTACAATCATCAACCATTGGAACAATCTCCAAGGTCGGCATACACACATACATTAGAATAGGTCTGGACCTAAACAAATTTGTGAAGGAAAAGAATGAATGCGGACCATACCACACCTTAGCTAGGACTCAAATGCAATCTCCCACCCAACAACATGCTTCCACAATCTCCAAAACATAACCACAAGTAGTGAAAACAACCAAGTCGGCCAAGACTGGTGTTAACACTAAGGCTTTTAGGAACACACTTAAGTCATGATCAGATTTGTACTTTGCAGACCAATCAAAAAGTAGGAACATGATCTAGAGACATCCACAAGAACATTATAATCACCAAGAGCATCCGCACAATATCCAAATACTTTATTCAGAAGATTCTTTAAAGTGGAGCACTCAAACAATACTGTTAACCACTATCTCAAAGAAAGGATCACTTGTGGAGCACCAAATCACGAACCACTTCAATTGAAGGAACATATCATCATCCCAAACTTAACTCTAGAACCGCAAACCATAAAACTTAAATGCAGAGGAATGCGGAGCAAAATACATTCTCCTTGTCACCATAGAATACTCAGAAAAATAGTTTTTACTCTGGTGAACAGAACTCACTCAAATCTTCACACCGGAGGCTCAAACTTGAAACATAGCAACTACAGACATCCCTTAACATGACTTCCAAATTGCAGACAAAGATATTCAATCTACAGGATATGCGGAGAAAAACACTGTACTGTTCTTCTCAGACACTTGCTCAAACTCATTCAAATAATTTCCTTAGATGTTGACCTTAGGTGTTGACATCAATGACAACACTTACTGCTCATGCTTGCAACAATGAGATTAGTTGATAGCATTTTTCCCTTAATTTTACTAAAGCTTGTGGGTAATTATTCAATTATTTGTCTCGCTTCTTATAACTTACAATATAAAATTGATTGCTAACATTTTCAAAAATATATAAATTCAAAACCTTACAACCAAAATTTACAATTTTATACATATATTTTTTATTGAAATATAAAACAAAATAAAACACTACCTTATATCTATTTATTATACTATGCAAATAATACTTTTTCCTATATACCTTCTCTCTAATTCTCCCTCCCAATGATTTGTTACCCCCATGTACTTTTGAAATTAAAAGAATATTGTTGTTTTATTTTTTTATCAATTCATGTTGCCTACACCATATAGGCCCATTCAACCAAGCTATTTTTGAAGGGTCACATCCTATTTGAAGGATGTCATTCATTTTAGGGAAAAAAATCTTGATAAAAAAACCTAGCGATTAAATAAAAAGAGAGTGGCTACGTACCCTTTCACATGGCGTCCTTCCCTTCCCACTTAATAATGACTAGTAAAAGCACCAAAGGTACTATCAAATGGCTGATAGGCCTAAATATTTATAAGCCTATCACTAAATAATATATATTTATATGTAGCAGTTGGTGGCATGCAACTCATTTTTAGCATTTAAAACAAATTAATTTAATCCATTTTCGTATGCACAATCTAATTGTTCTTTTTATGTTTTGGTCGTTTTGATATTCATAGTGTAACTACTCTTTGTAATGTATCATTATATTTGATTATCTTGAATGAGTAATTGAAGTTAGATCAACTTGGATGAATATAATATGTAATATGTAAACTAATTTATTATTTAATACAAATGATTTTTATTTGGAAGGCGTTGAATTGGCCTACTTCCTAAGGTTGCATAAAGCTTTGTCTGTGTTCATTCTTTTTGAGTTTTTATATTATTTTTTATTGCATAAAGTTTGACATATTTCTTTTTTAGTTTTTTAGTTTTTTAATTTCATCTTTGTTTGTGTTCATTCTTTTGAAGTTTTAATATTATTTTTTATTGCATAAAATTTGACGTCTTTCTTTCTTAGTTTTGATTTTTTTTTTTAATTTCATCACATTTAACGACATGGTGCACAATATTCCTTAAGCAAAATGCAATCTATTAACATTGTCATAATTAGTGTTGTACTATTAGTAAGTTGTAATTTAAACATGTTTATTTAGTGTATTTCACTTTGGAATCTATTTATTGTTTGTGTGGAGCACAACTTTGGCATTCCCTTTAATTTGATATACTTATTGTTTGTGTGGAGTGTGGGTTTGAACTTTGGTATTGACTTATATTTGTTTGAATCTATATGTTTAAAATTAAGATCACTTTCTCAACCTAATTTGATATACTTATTATTTGTGTGAAGCATGGCTTTGAACTTTTACATTGACTTATGTTTGTTTCACTTTGTATGTTTAAAAATGAATTTACTGTTGCAAGTATGAGGATAACCAGTGTTGTCATTGATGTCAACATACTCATATTGCTTTAATGAGAAGGATTGAATGAGCTGTGTGTTGAGGATATTGAGGAAATTAGTCTCAATCAGGAATAGTGAAGAACAGTGATGAGAAGAAGGCAAAAGTCCTTAATAGGTTTAGAATCAGAGGATGCAGTTTAAATGGTTTGTAGATATGAGTCTTGAGATGTTCCAGTCAAGATTTCAGAGGTCCGTATGAAGATCTAAAGAAGTTATGATCACTCAAGTAGAACTGGTTCCGGCAGGTGTTCAGTGGTGACAGAGTGTCACAGATTGGTCCAGTGAGCTCCGGAATTACATTTTCTCATTCTATGGATTGGATAGAGTGTTGAAGAAGTTCGTGTGAAGTGACAACTAGATTTGTTCATGGTTTGGAGGTCTGGAAGCACCTTTTTCATTATGACAGTGATGACAAACAGTGTTCTTGAAGTTCCAGATGAAGAATAGAAGAATTCCAGTAAGTTGATAAAGTGCGGATGTTCTTGATGACTCAAGAAAGGTTTTGGTGATCTTTGGATCATTTACAATTCTTATTGGCAGTCCACGTTGAAGTTTGAGTTTGCATTTGAAGAATAACCACGGATATTGGTGTTCTTCTTAAGACAGGCTAACCGGATGTATTACACGTCTTGCGAATGATCTTATAGGTGTTTGCCGACTTAGATGATTATTCCTAAGTTGATGCCTTGTATAAATAAGGGATTGTGAATTCATTTTGAAGAGTGTCTTGCGGTGATGAGCGTGGTATAGCGAAGAGAAGTGTGAAAGGCAGAGCAGGAGTTTTTGGGCTTACATGGAATTGATCCAGGCATGGTAAAGATGTTAATCTCTAGTTCAAGTTTGTAATACTTGTTACTTTGTAGACAGTGTGTCTCTTGTAGGCAGTGTTCCTCTTGTGAGCAGTGAGCCCTAATTGGCATGTGCCATCTATTTTTCTTATTCTTCTAACAGAGAATAATCCTTGGGTTAATCACCCCATGGTTTTTCCCTTGAACGGGTTTTCCACGTCAAAATCTTGGTGTCTCATGTGTTGATGTATATCTACTCTGGTGTTTAAGCTTTATGCTTTCATGAGTGATTAATCGATATGCTATTAAATAACAAAGAGGATTTAAGTGTTTGAAATAGAAGCAAGTTTTGTACAACTGATTCACCCCCCCTCTCAGTTGTGTGCCCTAGATCTAACATTTACTTTGTCACTATAATTTGATATACTTATGTGAAGCATGGGTTTGAACTTTGACATTGACTTATATGTGTTTCACTTTGTATATTTAAAATTGAATTCACTTTGTTTGTATGAAGTGTGTGTTTGTGATTTGGAATTTACTTTGTGTGTGTGCTTAAAATTTGACATCAATTGATTGTTTATTTGAAGTGTCTTTGAACTTTCTTCATTTAGTGTGTTTCACTTTGGAATCCACTAATTATTTGTTTGAAGTGTTTGTAAACTTTAGGCATTACTTTGTGTGCGCTTATTGTTTGAACTTATGGTACTCACTTTCTATGTGTGTGTGAACTTTGGAATCCACTTATTTATTTAAACTTTGTAGTTAAATTTGTTTAGTGTGTACACATTGGCATCCACTTATTGTTTGTGTGAAGTGTGTGTTTGAATTTTGACATCACTTTATTATTTGAGTGAGCTTTTGGCATTCACTTTGTGTGTGTGAAATTTGTATGAACTAAAATTTACATTCACTTTGTGTGTGTGTGTAAGTGAACTAACTTTGACATTCACTTGGATTTGAACCACTTATTGTTTGTGTATTGGCATCCACTTTGTTTATGTGAAGCATATGTTTGAACTTTGGCATCCCCTTAATTTTTTTGAATTAATTGTGAATTCATTTTTTTGTGTGTGAAATGTGAGAAAACTACCTTTTTCATTCACTTATTTAATCTATTTACTATTCATGTGTTTAAGTAAGTTTGAACTTTCACATTCACTTTGTGTGAATTGAAATTGGAATGTTGAATTATGTTCACTTTTGTGTGTGTGAAGTGTGTGTTTGAACTTTAGTATTCACTTTTTTTGTGTGTGTATTTGAACTAACTTTGGTATTCATTTTGAATCAAGTGTGTTTGAATTTTACATTTCACTTAGATTTGATCGTCTTAGAGTGTGTGTGTGTGTGTGTGTGTGTGTGAAATTTCACATTCATTGTGTAAAAGAGTGTACTAACTTTGGCATTCATAGTATGCTTGAACTTGAAGTATGTCTAAACTTTGGTATGTCTATACTAACCTTGGCTATCATTTTGTGTGGAATGTAGGAATGAACTTTGATGCTCACTTTATGTGGAATGTGCTTGAAAGAACTAAGATTCTTTTTGTGTATGTGTATGCACGAATGAACTTTGGGGCTATTATTTTGTGTGGTGTATGAATGAACTTCAATTTTCACTTTGTGTGGAATGTATGTACAAACAAACCTTAATGATGTTAATTGTGTGTCCTTGTGTGTTTGTATGAACTTTATCTTTCTTTGTGTGTGTGTGTTTGAAATAACTTTGGCATTCAGTGTGCACATATGTGTGTGAATGAACTTTGGGATTCATTGTGTGTGCATGTTTGAAAGTTAACTTTGGAACTCACTTCATGTGAACTCTGTGTATGTGTGATTGAAAGTTAACTTTGTCATTTAGTTTGTATGAAGTGTGTGTCTGTGTATTTTAATTAACTTTGGCATTCATTTTTTTGTGTATGAATAGACTTCAACAATCATTTTATGTGGAGTGTATGTACAAAAATACTTTCAAACTTTAATGGTGTTCACTTGTGCATGTGTGTATTTGGATGGACTTTGGATTTCAATGTGTGTGTGCATGGGGGGGGGGGGAGAAGGGAGGTTGAAAGTTAACTTTGACAGTCATTGTATGTTCACATTTGTCCTTGAATAAACTTTGCATTCACTTTGTGTGTGCATGTGTGGTTGGGTTTAAAAGTTAGCTTTGACATTCATTGTCTGTGCACGTGTGTGTGAGAATCAACTTTGACATTCACTTCAACTATCACTTTATTGGGAGTGTGTTTGTGTGGAGTGTGTTTGTGTATGTATGAAAATAGTTTGGCATTCACTTTGTTTAAAGTGTGTTTGTGTATGTATAAAAATACTTTGATGTTCATAAAATTTACATATGCTAATCAAAGCATGGATTATCTAATAATAACCTTATAAAAAAGGTAAGGACATGTCCCATTACTTTCTCTCTACAACTACTTTCTAGTGTAGAATTTTTTTTTGATTAAGATTTAGAGGAGAACATGTAGGATTTATGGGATATAATGTAGTAAGTTACAATAAATTTTACATGATAATTTTTTGCAATTTAACTATTATTCACGTCAAGGCTAGCATTGTAGGCCATATGTATTTTATCAAGGTTAGATTTTTGGAGTGTTATTATATCCTTAACTACATACAAACTAAAGAAGCTATTTAAACTTTACTCAAATTGTCACCTCTATTTTTTATCTCTCTTGCATGTGCAATACAATAGCATCACATGCTTCTCTTCCTCAAAATCTCCTTCCTTTCAGAGAAAGCAAAGAGATTCTTTATTTAGGATGTTGACTTTTATTATTGTGTAGATATGAGATGTGTTTTCTAACAAGGAAATAGTGGAAATTGTGGCATTTGCTCCCATAAGAACAATTGCAGCCAGATCTTTGGTAGGCTTTGTTGTTCAAGCATGGAGAGTGAAATATCCAACATCTAAAATAGATGGTTGTGTAGTAATGTGACTTTATTTTTGCAATTCTCCTTTAGTTCTTAAGGAAAAAAATAAAGAAAGATTCATCACAAGACTTACCCCCCATGAAGGATACCATTGCAATGACAGTCCTTTTTCCCCTAGTTCTCTATGTCCTTTTTTTCCCACCTACAAGAATCGCAAGTGTTCATTAAGAAATGATGGAACCTAATTTGAATGCACAAATCTCAAATAAGCTGCAACAATTCACACATTAAATCTCATCAACTGAACAAATTGGATTAAGAATATTGAAATTCTAGATTATGTTTCACATAGTTCATTGAGAGAATGGTTGTCTTGCATCAAATTCTCTTTTGGTTCAAGATGCTTCACTGAAGATCCTTGCACATTTGAATTTCACATATAATGGCCTATTGACCAAATTAGCAAATTTAAAAAAAACTGTAGTTTTACTTCTACATGCACAAATTGTAATAGTTTATTTCAAACTAAAAGCAAACATCCCTCATAGCATTGAGGTATTTATAGCCTTCATCCACTAGACCTACATGGCTGCATGCAAATAAAACACAAACAAGGCTTACACGGTCAAGATCAGTTCTAGAGTTTTTCATTAGTTCAAAGTGCTTGAGGGCATCTTTTCTATATCAATGCACTGCATATCCTGCAACCACTGCATTCCATGAGACTATATTTCATTGGGGTGTTTTGTTAAACAATTCACGTGCCTTTTGTATACTTCCACATTTTGCATACATGACTATCAAGGCATTTGCAACTATACCTAACAAAAATCCAATTTCAATTATTTTTTATGGATCTCCATACCCTGTTCCAATCTTTTGTATCTTTTCACATTTTGCATGCATGCCTATTAGGGCATTCACAACCACAATGTCAAGAAAAAAAACCACTTTTGATTATTTTTTGATGGATCTCCATACCCTGTTCCAAAGCTCCAAGTTTGACACAAGCTGGGAGGATGCTGGCAAATGTTTTTGAGTTTGGGTTTCAATGTACCAACTGCATTTGCTTAAAAATATCTAAAACTTTGTTTACATAACCATTTTGTGCATATCCTACCATCATTGTATTCCATGAAACCACATCACATCGAGGCATTTTGTCTAACAACTCCTGTGCCATTTGTACTCGTCCACATTTTCCATACATGTCTATCAACGCAATCACAATTACAATATTTAACTAAACCCTGCTTTCTATTATTTCTTGATGGATCTCCATATCCAAATCCAAAGCTCCTATTTTGGCACATGCTAGGATGATGCTAGCAAAGGTTGTTGAGTTTGGCTTTACACGTACTAATCGCATTTGCTTTAAAATATATGAGGCCTTCTCAATGAGCCCATTTTGCACGTATCTAACAATTATTGTAGTCCATGACACCACATTTTGTTGAGGCATTTTGTCAAACAATTCACGTTCCTTGTATATGGTTCCACATTTTGCATACATGTCTATTAGGGTAGTCATAACAACAATATTTGATAAAAGTCCAGCTTCCATTATTTTTTGATGACTCTCCATACCCTATTCCAAAGCACCCATTTTAGTAAATGTTGGAAGAACACTAGCAAATGTCACTGAGTTTGGTTTTATGCCTTCCAATTGCATTTGTCTAAAAATCTCCATAGCTTCTTGAACAAGTCCATTTTGTGCATGTCCAATAATGATTGTAAACTAGGAGACTGCATCTTGTTGGGCTTTATTGTCAAATAGTTTTCTTTCCTTGGTTAAGAATCCGCATTTGACATACATGGCTATTAGAGCATTCATCATAATAATGTTAGATAGATGATGCAAAAAGGTGAAACAAAAAACCATGACATGGAGTCCAATGATTTGCTGTTAGGGAATGGATGTACACAAGACACAAGTACTATGATTGTACCCCTCTTAGGCATAGACATTACTTAGATTACGTCACTGATCTCTAAGCTAGTTTGAAAATGGGTGGCAGAGTTGAGGTTTGTGGCGTGATTGCAACACCCTCATCTTTGTAGTGTCATGGGCTTCCATGTTCATATTTTTCTGGAAAAAGGAAAAAGAAAACTCTCATCAGAGCAAATGACAATAAAAGAAAGCTAATGAAAATAAGCAAATCAAATTAAGTTAACAAAATTAGATATAGAGAATAAAAGAAATCTAAAACTATTTAGGCAAACAAAAACATGAATTCAAATAATTAAGCAACCATAATCGATTGTTGAAGTCAAACACAAATATGCCAAGTTTTTCTTGTGACAAAAGTCATAGAAGATCAAAATCAACCTGCAAGAAATGATCAGAGTAATCCCACTGATGATGTGGTATAAATAAATGCAAATCTTGGAAAAAAATGGGAGATAAAAAGGTGGAGAGGGCAGAAGTAGTTGAATTCGTGAGCTAATGAAAAGGAAACTGCCAACATGAAGAGCCACCACCTATTCTCCATTACCTTATTTTTTTAAATTTTGGAAACCCAAAAAATTGAAGGATGACCAATTCTTTTAAAAATTTTGGACGACCAATTCTTTTAAAAATTTTGGACAACCAAAAAATATTTTTTTAGGGACTACCAAATTTTTGGCAGTTACAAGATGTGTGCACATATAGAATAGCCTATCGGCCAAATTAAAAATGGAAATTCATGGAGCTTTATATTATTTTTCATATTATTTTTCACTTATTCTAAAGAAAATTTTTAAGGATGAATTATTGCTTACATAACACACTATTACCCAAAAAAATGATTTTTTTATGACCTTAAATTTATAGGAACAAAGTGAAAGGAATCTATTAAAAGAAAAATTAAAACATAGGTGACTCTAATTGGTATTCTTTAGTTATTTTTGAAACAAAGGCCCTTCATCCAATGGATATATAAATTAATAAGTTGGAATGTAAAATATTGAATAAAACAAACATTTTTTATATAGTTAAGAAACTCAATTAGAAGAAACACATAGATGAATTCATGTGTTGATCAATAACTATAAATTCTTGTCTTATTCTTTTTTTAATCATTCAACCTATTCTATTTCAAAGGGTCACTTTCCTCTCGTCATGAGATGTTGTTCACTTTAGTAACAATAAAATAACAAAAAAATAATAATAAAAAGCATAATAATAATAGTGTTACATGTGAGATAACGCTTTCTTAAGAAATTATGGCCCATGGTAAAGTCTATGCCTTATTAAGGAAGGCAAATTTCAATGAGTTCTATTCATGTTTTGGTAACATGTAATTTAGTGGATATCATATTCTATATTTTGATTGAACTAAATATGGAGCCTTTCTATAGATGATTTTTGTGAACTATCTCCACTCATTGCATTTTTTGTTTTGTTTGGCCAACATTAGTCTAGTCATATTTGTTTTATCTATTACTACTCAAATCATTCAAGGTTCAATAATCTACTTAAAAGTTGCTTCCTTGCCAAGTATTGTGGTTATTTAGAACTTGGGCGGTGTGTTTGAATTCATGCACAATTTGCATCTATGAATTCGATTATCCAAACTGTCAATTCCTCTTTGTATTATCCATAAGATGGAACCATATCTTCTCAAAATTTTCTACGGTCATGATGGTCATCACTTTGTCTTCTCAAATTTCATATCCATTCATTTATTGTATACACTTGTGTAAGATGGTGGTAATAAATCATCTTCTTCCTTAGAATGGGTAGTTGTATAATAATCTTTGGTCACTTGTTTTTTCATGGGTGATAAATTACTTCTTAGCTTCAAGGCTAAAGCTTTCTCCAATTCAAGTTTTCACTTTAGGATTGAGGTTGATGCTTTAGTGCTACATTACGGGTTTCCTCCCATAGATTTCATTTTACTTTCTTTTCTCAATCAATTTTTCTTTACTTTTGATAGTGTCTCCTTTATTTGCATGTAAGTTCATTAACTCCTTTGATGACATTAGTTCTCTAATCATTTGTCTTCTTCCTAATGATGCCTCTCCTTGTATATATGAAAATTATTTGTCATTCTAATCCTTATCTCTTCTACCATAGAATAAAGTTGAAATGTCTTGACAAGAGATTGGGTAGATGTCACTTTAGCTAATCAATCTTCAACCAGATGGTCTCTCTAAACACTTGGTTTTGCTCATGCATTCTCATATTGAAAAATCCCAAAGAGATTTGTAAACTCCTCATTATATGTGATTGGTTCCTCAATTTGTTAGTTCATTAGCTCTCAATGTATATATCCATTTTTGTATGCCATTATTAATGTTTTTATCAACAAACTTTATAGTTGAGCTGACCATATACAAGCAATATCATCAAAAGTCATATAATAATAAGGGATCCAACAATAATCAAGAAATAAATAGACCAATTATTTGTTTAAACACAAGTTACATTGTGGGCCTATAACTCATTGGTCCCGGGATCATTTTTCACATTTAAACTTTGGAAAATATGGTATTGTTTAGGTGGAATAAAACAATGCTTTTATAAGATATGAGACCATAATGATTATCTTATCATTTGCCATGGGGACATGTCAAATTTAATAGGGGGAGAAACAACCTCTAATTTTATTTTGATATGGAAGTTTAAAGAGAATTATATTAGTATAAACATATTATATACAATTTTTTTTAAAAAAATTATGAAGTACTTTGTAGCTAGTAATAGTTTGTTTGTTGTTCTATTTTTTCTTAAGATGCATTATTTGAATTCTTGGTATCATATTTGTTTTATTGTACTTTGTTATTGGACAAGATCAACCTAATAACCTTGTAAGTATTTTTGTATAAGACTAAGACCTAGTTTAGGTATTATAAACACCTTGTTGACAATAACAAATCAATTTACATTTGAATCCTTGTTAGACTTGTCCCAAAACTTTATTTGAGTGACTACGAAATTATATAAACATCGATGTATTTGTTTCTATTCAATTGTATTTGGTATATGAAAAGAGGATATTCATGTAGTCTGGAATGCATGACTATCATCTTTGAATGTATTTTGAGTATATGGTACTCAATGATGAGTGACTACATAGTATGGGATATGCATGTCATTCACTAGGTAAGTGCTATGTGATCACATGATAATAGTTTTGTATATCTTATGTTGACGTGACACCTAAAAGATTAAAATATTTGTATTAAAAATAAGGTTACACATGAATGACCAAATTTAAAGCATTATTTGATAGGAGATTTAGTGTATACACTTGTATTTCATGTGGACATGTCTATTTCATGTGAAAATGTAATTATAGTTCTAATCATGTTATTAACAAAATATTTCTATGGGATCTAATTTTGGTTTCAGTTAAAGTAGAAGAGTTATTGAATAGACCTAAAATTTGGGAAATATAATTATAAATAAAGTAAAAATGAAATAGATTCATTGTGATATCAATAATGTTACATCCTAACTTGACTAATTATTTTCTTGAGTTATGATGTAGATTCAACTTGATCTATTGAGGACAGTAGCTGATTTACAAGGTGAGAAATGTTGTGACTTTTTCCCCTATATGGAAAAAGAAAGCTATTTATGAATTGAAAGGAAGCAAGGTGTGCAGAAAATGCTTCCTACCTAATCTAAAGAGGAGAGATGAGTGCAAATTCTTTTTAACCTTTACGATTACAGTGTTATTAACCAAACAACAAAGATATTGTAGCAATACACATACACACATAAAGTAGACAGAAGAGAGAGACAAGATATACGTGGGAAAAACCCTTACAGGTGAAAAACCCCACACTCCAAAACACAGCTCAAATCTATTATAGTAAACAATCAAGGTTACAATACAGTTTCAGAGCCAATGCTCTTGTAGGAGTCTTCGACACTCGTATTAGGAGATATTCTAGTAGCATAACAGTACCTGTCAATCACATAATACGTCTCCTCTCCAAGCACCTATTTAAATAGAAGTTACAAGGCAAAATTGGACCTTTCTTAGAATGGGTGTCCAACTTGGCGTCATGGCCCAAAACCCATGCCTAGGGACACTTGTCCAATAATGCAGTATGGTCATGACACTTGTCACATCACCCCATCCCAATATGGGCACCTAGTCCCAAGTTGGGCAATGACAGATGCTCTTACGCATCTTACGGCTGTCATAAAATCTGTCATAACTAACAGCTCTTATAGCTATAAGAGAATCTGTCATAACTGCCTCAAAATAGCATATTCTACTTACAACACATCATCACCCTCCTTGTGGTACCCAAAGATGCCTTCTTCCAAGATGCTCTTTGACACATGCTTCACCTATCATAGAACCTTCTATTTCTGACTCTTACAAGTCATAGATTTTGTCATAGGAATCTGTCATAACCATTTCGGTCAAGATTCACTTACACACTAGTCAAGATGCTGAAACATGGAAAAAATTCTCTACCACTAAGTGGGATGCCTATCTCCTCATGTGAGGACAAAATTACATGTGGTCACCTTCCATGTAGGATGACACATCACCGTGCCAACTACCACACGATGACGAAATAGGATTTGCATCCTAATTACAATAATAGGCAATAAATAAATACATTACAATAAATAAATACAAGGAATTGCCAAGGTTGAGACACCTTAATTCCCAACATTCTCCCACTTGTTGAAAACCTTGTAAAAGCCAATGAAAATGACAGTATTTAACTGCTAAAGGCTGAGAGGCCCATAGACTCTGAACACCATCTGAACTTATCTATGCCCACTAGTTTCGTCAATGCATCCGCAACATTCTTCAAAGTATCTACCTTCTCCAAATTTACCTTCCCATCCTCTACCATGTCTTGCATGAAATGAAACTGTACACAGTATGCTTTGTTATGGCATGGAAAGTTGGATTCTTTGCTAGGCAAATCATACTCTAACTATCACAACAAATAGTAATTTGTCCTGCATCAACACCAATATCAGAACACAGTCTCTTAAGCCAAATGGCTTCCTTACAAGCATGAGTAGCTGCCATATACTTAGCTTCTATCATGGATAAAGCAACCACAGGTTGCCGCTTACTCATCCAACTAATTGCACCACCGAATAAAGTAAACACATAAGCACTGGTGGATCTCCTGCTATCAATGTCACTTGCCCAATCTGAATCCACAAACCCATGAATACATATAGAATACAAAGGTCCTGTAGGATGACCATGATAACATATGGAATACTTAGAAGTACCCCTTAGATATCTAAACACTCGCTTTACTGCATCCCAATGTACCCATCCAGGATTAGCCATAAATTGACTAAGGACTCCCAATGCTTGGGCAACGTCTGGTCTTGTGTAGACCATAGCATACATCAAACTGCTAACAACACTAGCATAAGGTACTCTTCTCATGTCCTCCACCTCAAAAGGAGATTTTGGACAATCATTGATAGATAACTTTGTCCCCAAAGAAATAGGAACACACAATGGTCTACAATCTGCCATGCTAAACCTATCCAACACGATCTTCACATACTTACTCTGGCTTAACCACAGTTTTATGTTATCTATGTCTCTTTTAATTTCCATTCCTAGAATGTACCTAGCTGCCCCTAAGTTTTTCATCTCAAACTGTGTTGACAACTGAGACTTCAATTTAGAAATCATATTCTTACCACTCTCAATTAACAACATTTCATCAACATACAATGCAATAATGAGAATGTGATCATTGTCAAACTTGTAATACACACAATGATCAGATTTTGATCTCAAAAATCCAATGGACAACACAAAGGCATCAAATTTCATATACCACATCCTAGGAGACTACTTCAAACCATACAAAGACTGTTTCAGCTTGCAAACCAAATTTTCTTTACCTTTCTCTATGTAATGCTCTGGCTGTGACATGTAAATCTCTTCCTCCAAATCACCATGAAGGAATGTTGTTTTCACATCCATCTGCTCCACCTCTAAGTCATAAGTTGTTACAAGAGATAACAAGGACTGAATAGATGTCAACTTTGCAATGGGAGAGAAAATTTCACCATAATCAATTCCCTCCACTTGTGACTACCCCTTCGCAACCAGTTTGGCCTTGTACTTTTCAACACTGCCATCTGCACCGAATTTCTTCTTGAACACCCATTTACAACCAATGGGTTTTTGTCCTTCAGGAAAAGGCACCAAGTCCCAAGTCTTATTCTTCTCCAAAGAAGCCATCTCATCTTCCATGGCCTCCTTCCAGTAACCTGCATCTTTCATGCCCATAGCCTTTGTCACAGTTCTAGGCTTATCAGTGTTAGTAAGCAAGGCAAAAGCACAACTAGAATCAAGCAATGAATAACCAAACCTATCAGGTTGCTTCCTTGTTTGTGTAGACCTCCTCAAAGGCTGAGGTTGAGGTTTTGCTTCTTCTTCTGAGCTTTCAGAGCTGCTACAGCTCTCCTCATCATTAGGTCTCACAGGGTCTATCGGTTCAGTCTTCTCAAGGGTAGAAGGAAACTGAACCACATCCTCTTTCTTTTCCGTCTCTTCTGGCTGTAGAATAACGAAAGAAGGTGTTAGCTCTCTGAAAATAACACTTCTTCTATACAACACTTTTTCAGCCACAAGATCCCAAAGCTTGTATACTTTCACACTGACACCATAGCCAATGAAAATACACTTAACAGCCTTGTTCTCTAATTTTGACCTTTTCTCCCTAGGCACATGTGCATATGCCTCACAACCAAAAACATAAAGATGTCTTACTGAAGGCTTCTTACTAGACCATACCTCCATAGGTGTCTTACCAACAAGAGCTGATGTAGGAGACCTGTTTACCAGGTAGCAAGCAGTGGCTATAGCTTCAGCCCAAAACTTTTGTTTGAGGCTTGCTCCACTAAGCATACTCCTAGCCTTCTCCATCAATTTCCTGTTCATCCTCTCTGCAACTCCATTTTGTTACGGGGTGTATGGAGTTGTCTTGTGTCTTTCAATTCCATGTTCTTTACATAAATTATCAAACTCTGCCGAACAAAACTCACCACCGTTGTCATTCCTCAAACACTTAATCTTTTTACTAGTCTAATTCTCAACAAAAGCTTTAAACTCTTTGAACTGACTAAAGACTTTAGACTTGCTTCTAAGAAAATAAATCCATGTCCTTCTACTGTAATCATCTATAAAAGATACAAAATATACATATTTGGAAATCGAAGGAACACTAACAAGTCCAAACACATCATAATGAATAAGGTCCAACACACCAAAAGATTTGTGAGAACTAGAGTAAAACTAAACATAGTTTTGTTTCCATATATATAATGTTCACAAAAGTCAAACTTGAGATTACAATCATTTAACCCCTCAATGAGGTTTTTATTTTTTAGGGTTCTAAGACCCTTCTCACCAATGTGGCCAAATCTCTTATGCGATAACATTGTCTTTTCAGCAAGACGCTTGATTTCCAAAGCATGAGCACCCTTGGGTACCCAAAATGCACTACCATCAGAGTTTGATACAACAGATTTCTTCATTGCTGGTTCAGATAGTGGGGATAAAGTGACTACTGCTCTTTTCTTCAAGTCAGAAGAACTATTGCACTGTGAAGTGCATGCCTCAAGCTGAAATAGAGTACCTCTCTGAGTACCCTTCACAAGCACTATAGATCCTCTAGTCATCTTGCATCTGTCCTTCAAAAAGATAGCCTGCACACCTGCATCATTCAACTTACTTATAGATAGCAGGTTCCATGCCAAGCCTAGGATGTGCATGACCCCAGTGATCCCCTTCACTCATCCATTAGGGAATTGGATTAATACTCTTCCACGACCAACAATCTTTAGATGAGAATTGTCACCTAGGTACACTCTTCCACCATCGAACTCTTCATACTTCATGAACCAGCTTCGATGTGGGGTCATATGGAATGATCTACTAGAAACAATCAACCACACATCATCAGATGCATGGCTAGCCAGGGCTGCGATGAAGGCATCACCATCATCTTGTGACTTGTTAGAATCTAAATCTGTGATATTCTTTTTCTTCTTATTTTTCTCCTCTTTGCATTCCTTTCAGAAATGCCCAGATTTACCATAGTTCGAACAGAGAGCCTTGGACTTTCTAGGAATTTGGATTTCCCACGGGATTTGGATCTACCCTTCTCAATTTTCTTGTCCTTCTTTTTCCCTTTCTCCTTGGGTCTTCCATGAACCACAAGAGCCTCTTTGGCCAACTCGATTGCATTTCTCTGCATCTCTTCAGATAACAGCAAAGACACTACCTCATCCATCTTGAAGGTGGTTGTAGTACTTTCGATGGCCATTACAAGATGATCCCATGAATCTAGCAAGGAAAAAAGAAAGGTCATACATCGATCCTCCATTTTCACACCCACGGATGTCAACTGTGTAACTTGTTGCAAATATGTGCCTAAGCAGTGTTGTCATTAATGTCAACATATTCTTGTTGTCATTAGTGTCAACTGTGCCTTATTTTGTTGCCTGTTTAGGAGGCTGGCATGTTGAGGATATTGAGAAATTTAATGATGACTCAAGGTTCATGGACCTTATGGCTGTGTAGAATATTGTCAGAGGTTGCTCCAGTCAAGAATTGAGAAGTCTGCAAGAAGATTTGAAGAAGTTATGGCCATTTGAATAGAACTAGATCTTGTAGTATTCAGAAGAGATAGAGTGATAGTAAGTTGGTCTGGATTACATCCACAATGAAATATTATGATCTATGGATCTGAAGGCATGTTTGGGAAGTCAGTGTGTATCATCAACTCCAGTGGTTAGCGGTTTGGAGGTACGCAAGCCATCCTTCTAGTTTGACAGTCATGGCAGATAGTGTTCTTGAGGTTCCAGAGGAAGATACAAATGATTCTGGTAATTTGGTTTAGAGTGGATGTTATTGGTGAGTTCAATGTGCTTGTGGAAGTTTATGGATCGTGTGGCTACTATGTTGGAGGTCTGCATTGGAGTTTGAGCTTGTTATTGAGGATTTCCTCCTTGAAGTTGTTGTTCTTCCCAGTCTTGGCTGACTGGATGTTCCTAGCATGTTGCAAATGATCTAAAGATCATTTTATGAAGTGTGGCATGTTAGTAGAGGAAGATTCAAGTCTTAACTATGATTGGCCAACAGTGTAAAGATCCACGTTAAGTTTGGCCAACCTTGTTGATCATTCCAAGGTTGATGAAGTGTATAAATACTTGCTGAAGAGTTGTCAAAAAGTATCCTTGAGAAAAATAGATTAAATCTCAATAAAGGATCAGAAGAAAAGTAGAGAAGAAAAGGAGTGAGAGCAATGTAGAGTGAGAAGTTAGTGAAGAAGAATTTGGGGCAAAGCAGAAGTTTTGTGAGCATTCATTGAAACTGAACCAGGCATGAAGTAGATGCTATTTCTCAGTTAATTCTTTCTGTTCTAAATAAATTATGTAGGCAGTGAGCCTCTCTTTTGAGCATTGAGCTCTAGGTAGTGTGCCTGAAGGCATGTGCCTTCTATTTTCTAAAGTACTTTTAACAGGGTACAAATCTTTGTGGGTTAACCCCCACCGTGGTTTTTCCCTTAACCAGGTTTCCACGTCAAAAATCTTGGTGTTAAGTGTGTTGATTATGTTTCTACTCATATGTGGTTGATCTATGCTTTAATGTTTACATCATCAATCTAATAGTAAGTTAATAAAGAAAGTCAAAAGAAGAAAAAGTTTATTTTGTGGGACAACTGATTCACCCCCTCTTAGTTGTCCGGTTGAATTCCAACAATTGGCATCAGAGCCAGATCCTCTTATAAAAGCTTGACCACTTGAGGAGATCCAAGATGTCAACCTACAAGAAGGATAGTCCAAGATTTGATGGAACAAATTATTCTATTTGGAAGAGCTACATGGAGTGCCATCTGTAATGCATGGGCGATGCCTATTGGGTGATAACCAGTATTGAGTATAAAACTCCAGAGAAAGCTCCTTCAACTCTAAATCAAGTCAAAGATGCTAAAAGTAACCTTCGAGCTAAAGAAGCCTTGTTGAGTGCCCTGACTGATTCTAAAATGATAAATGTCTTTGGTCTAAAAACTACTTATGAAATCTGGAAAAAGTTGGAAAATCTATATGAAGGCGATAAATTTGTCAAATGTGCCAAGCTGCAAAGTCTGAGAGGAAAATTTAAAAATCTGAGGATGAGTGAAGATGAAAACATCACAATCTACATGCAAAAGATAAACAAACTTGTGTGTGGTATCAGGTGTGCTGGTGGAACTTTAGAAGAATCAGAGATTGTATCAAAAGTGCTCAGATCTTTACTTGATTCATACAAACATAAAGTTGCTTCTATAGAGGAGATCAGGACTGTCTCAAAAGTTACAAGAGATCAACTAGTTGGCAAAATTTTAGCTTTTGAAATAAGTGAGTTTGGTGATTCTCTTCCCAAGTCTGAATTTGCATTTAAGGCTAGTGTGTATGGAAAAAAAAGATATGATCTGGGTGGAAGCTCTTCTACAAGATCAAATAGATTCGTGAAGACAAGGAAGGATCTTGAAGATGTTGAAATTGAAACTGCAGATCTTGAAGCTCTTCTTGCCAAAAGATTGCCAAGAGGATCTAGTAAGTATGAAGGAAAATTGCCACTCAAATGTTTTGCTTGTAATAAGATTAGTCATTTTGCTTCAAGAGGTCTAGAGAGGTTTTCAAAATGAAACCCTAACAGATACAAAAATTAGAACAAATGTTACTATGTCCAAGAAGCTGGAGAAGAAGGAGTCACAGATGATGAATTTGATCATGGAGGTTCCTCTAAAAATGATTGGGTGTTCATTGCCATCAAAGAAGAAGATCCGGTGTCTACTAAATCTGCTAGCTATGCAAATATGGAAATGATGTAGAGTAGGGGAACACTTATCAAGTCTCACAAAATGAGTGACTGATCTTGGAGGGAAGAAGGACAACAAACTTGCTTATCAAGACACCTACAAACTCCATTTTTGGACCCAACTTGGTTTGGACAAATGTGATGACTACCAACATTTGAGGAGGATTTGAGACATATTAATTTGACCAATGGAGGCTTATCAAACTCATAAATTAGCCCATCCAGTTGTCCTACCCAAGGTTCCTTCACAAATGGCCTATTTTCCTTGTAGCCCTAGAAATGCGGTTTAGAGGGCTTAACTCTAAAAATTTCCAAACAACTCCTAGAACTCTTTATCTTTTTAGATACCCATTATAGCCCTCTATAACATACTTGACATGCAAGGTACATTGTTTTGGAACACAAGCCTCTAAAAATGATTGTTCTTGCTGTTCCAAGGGGCAATTAGCCCTAGGTTTACAAAGGAAGTACCCTACCAAAGTGACCCAAAACTTTCTAACCAATTCCAAAAGTTGGTATGGATTTCAAATGGATGGATTCAATAGTTTTTGTACCTCCATGGGCATTAGAAACAAGTTTTCCAACTAAATCTTCCTCTAGCTATCACCAATGGCTTAATACATAGAGATATCAATACAAATCTTCCTCAAATCTTGTCTTGGACTGCTCCCCTGCACTTGCACACAAAACCCATTGTAGAATATACCTATACAGACCCAAAAAATCCAGGGCTCTAACTCAAAGATTTGGGTCAGAACCCCATAAAACTCTTAAATCCCTACCAAACTTTCCTAGAAACAGCAATTTTGGGACATCATTTTGTTCTTCTTTCTCCTGCAATTTCAAGACACCAAATATGATTTAAATGAAAGTTAAAACATTCATTTACAATATCCAAAATGTGAGATCCCTTGAAATGGCTGTATGTGTGAGTACTATGGCAAAGAGCAGCAAATTACACAGAAAAAAACAGCAAACAGTCTTCTTTTTTGTATTTCTTCTTTTCCAACTTCAATGAAAATGTTTTCCACGACCCCCAAGGGATAAATACAATCCAAATCATCACCATTTTGTGCAAGATTCTTTTCCTATCTAAAAAGGCAATAAAAACTCACTAATTTCACTAATTTTAGCCTTAAGATTGTTTTTTTTCCAAACATAGCACATGCTATTTGGAGTTCCACTACTAGTTGACTTCTAGAATAGAGGGAGTGGTTTCTAAAATAGAGAGACTAGTCTGAGTCAGACCTTATTACAATAATAAATTAATACAAGACTCCACCTAGGCTCATAATGAGCATAAAATCCAAAATTTAAGGCTCCTAGTGAGCATACAAACCAAAATTAACTATGGTGGTCTCTGCACCAGGAAAGTGCCTTGGTTGCTCAGGTTATTGAGAAAGATGAATGGGTGATTGATAGTGGATGTTCTCATCATATGACTAGAGACAAGAGTAAGTTTGTGAATTTTGAAAATTATGAAGGAGGGCTTGTGAAATTTAGAGATAACTCAACTGGCAGAATCCGTGGCAGAGGATCCATCTCTTTTGATGGTAAGAATAGCACCAATGATGTTTTGTATGTGGAAGGACTAAAACATAATCTTCTCAGTGTTGGACAGTTAGTTGATAAAGGTTATGATCTTTGATTCAAGGATGGAAAATGCAGAATCTTGGAGAGTTCTGGAACTGAAATTGCATTCGGTACTCAAACTAGAGGTAACATTTTTCATTTAAGTAGTTCTGACAAAAGTTGTTTGATTGCTCAGATAGATCAAAGTTGGTTATGGCATAGGAGGATGTGTCATGTGAATTTTGATAACATTGTCAAAATAAGTACCACTCAGGCTGTAAGAGATCTTCCAAAACTTGTGAAACCTAATAGCATGTGTAGAGAATGTCAATTGGGGAAATAGAGAAAAATTTCATTCAAAAGTAAGGAACAAGCTTCAAGTGGATGATTGGAACTAGTACATACTGATCTTTGTGGTCCTGCTATAATTAGGAGTGTGCAAGGAGGTAGATATTTCATGTTACTGATTGATGATTACTCCAAGATAATGTGGGTAATTTTTCTAAAAGAACAATCAAAAGCTCTTGACAAATTTAAGGTGTTCAAAGTGATGGTGGAAAATGAAATTGGTGAAAAATTGAAATGTCTGAGATCTGACAAAGGTGGAGAATTTACTTCCCGTGAGTTTGATGCTTTCTATGAAAAGCATGGCATAAAAAGACAGTTATCTGCTCCTAGGACTCCCCAATAAAATGGAGTTCTGGAAAGAAAGAACCAGACCATTCAAGAAGCTGCCAGGACCATGATGATGGAAACAAATGTTTCTCAAGTCTATTGTAGAGAAGCTATAAGTATTGTTGTCTACACTCTTAACTAGGTGTAGCTCAGAGGCAATTTTGGTAAGACCCCTTATGAACTATGGTTTGGTCATCCTCCTACTGTGAGATATTTTAGAGTTTTTGGTAGTAAATGCTATATCAAAAGAGATCAGGATTTAGGCAAGTTTGATATAAGAAGTGATGAGGGAATATTTTTGGGGTACTCTACTCAAAGTAAGGCTTACCGATGCTTTAACAAGAGGTTGAAAAAGATTGTTGAAAGTGCTAATGTTAGAGTTGATGAGAGCAAGGAAGGACATTCCAGGTTCTGCGAATATGATTTAGATGATCAAGATGAAATTCAAAGTCAAGGAAGGTTAGTTCAAACTCTAACTCAAATTCATATTGATCCAGAAACTGCAGGAACTCAAGAAAATAGTACAAATGTTGAGGAACAAGCTCAAGAAATAGAAGTTCAAGCAATTCCCAAAACCCCCAGGTATGTAAGAATGAATCATCCTGAAGATCAAATCATAGGAGATAGAAATAAAGGTGTTTGAACTAGGAGAAGAGTTGTTGAAGATCAAGAAGAGATTTGTTTGATTTCAAGGATTGAACCTAAATCAGTAAATGAAGCCTACAATGATGAAAACTAGGTAAAAGCAATGGAAGAAGAATTAATGCAAATTGAAAAGAACCACACTTGGGATCTTGTTCCTAGACCTGAAGACAAAAATGTGGTTGGAACCAAATGGGTCTTCCAGAATAAACTAAATGAAGATGGTGAAGTTGTAAGAAAAAAAGCAAGGTTGGTATGCAAAGGCTATTCTCAAGTAGAAGGAATTGATTTTGAAGAAACTTTTTCTCTGGATGCAAGAATAGAGGCAGTTAGATTATTTCTTGCATTTGCTGCTTTCAAAAAATTTTAAGTGTGTCAGATGGATGTCAAATCAACATTACTGAATGGAGATTTGGAGGAAGAAGTCTACATTGAGAAATCAGAAGGATTTCAGTTGTCTGATTAGGAAGATATGGTTTATAGATTGAGAAAAGCCTTGTATGGAATCAAGCAAGCTCCAAGAGCCTGGTATGCAAGATTGGATAAATATTTGCTTAAGATAGGTTTTAGCAAAGGTACTGCTGATAGTAATCTTTACTTCAAGATTAATCATGAGGACATCCTAATTGTTGAGGTCTTTGTTGATGATATCATTTTTGGTGGAAATGAATGTATGTACAAAGCATTTGCTGATCAGATGAAAAGTGAATTTGAGATTTCAACGTTTGGAGAGATGAATTTCTTCCTAGATCTGCAAATTGTTCAGTCAGAAAAAGGTATCTTTATATCTCAGTCCAAGTATGTGAAAGAATTGTTGAAGAAGTTTGGAATGGAAGATTCAAAGCCAATAGGTACACCTATGGTAATCGAATGCAAGTTAAGTAAAGATGATGATTCCCGAAGGCAAATCAGAAAAGGTATAGATCAATGATTGGAGGATTGCTCTATCTGACCATACCAGACCTGACATCATGAATGTCATTGGACTTGTTGTGACATTTCAAGTTGATCCAAAAGAATCCCACGTTGTGACAGTCAAAAGAATTTTCATATATCTCAAGGGGACAATTGATTATGGATTGTGGTTTCCAAAAGACAATGATTTCACTCTTCATGCATATACAGATGTTGATTGGGCAGGAGATGTGGATGACAGAAAAAGTACTAGTGGTGGTACATTTTTCTTGGGAAGAATATTGGTCTCTTGGATGAGAAAAAAGCAAGAGGGAATATCCCTGTCTATTGCAGAAGTAGAATATATAGCAGCAGCAAATAATTGTACTCAGGTTCTATGGATGAAGCAAATGTTGAAGGACATCAGAGTTGTGTTTGAGGAGCCAGTCACAATATTTTGTGATAATTTTAGTGTAATAAGCATTTCAAAGAATCTACTATTGCATTCAAAGACAAAGCATATATCTATCAAGTTTCATTTCTTAAGAGAGAAGGTAAATGAGAATGAAGTCAAGTTGGAGTTTGTGTCTTCCAAAGATCAGATTGCAAATATCTTCACTAAGCCTCTTCCCAAAGATACCTTTGAATATCTCAGAGAGAAGTTAAGGGTTATTACCCCTCTGAATCATAACTAAGATGCATTGAGGTGCATTAGTCTGGTGGAATTCTTAGTCATATCTTGAGATCGAGATTGATGTTGAGAAAATACTACTCCAAGGAGTAGTCAGTATGCAAACATTAGAGATCAATCTGAAATAAAAAGGGAGAGTAAAGATTGCAAATATGTGCCCTTTGCCATTGATGTCAAAGGGGGAGAGAAGACATGTGAAAAATAATTATTGATGACAGGGGAGCAATGAAGGAAGTGGTTGTAGAAGTCAGGGTGAAGTTTTTTTCATGATGGTTGAATCATTTTTTCACAACATATGTTGCCATCAATGACAAAGGGGGAGATTGTTGCAAATATGTGCCTAAGAGGTGTTGTCATTGATGTCAACATATTCTTTTTGTCATTAGTGTCAACTGTGCCTTATTTTGTTGCATGTTCAGGAGACTGGAATGTTGAGGATATTGAGAAAATTAATGAAGACTTAAGATTCACAGACCTTATGGCTATGTAGAAGATTGTCAGAGGTTGCTCCAGTCAAGAATTGAGAAGTTTGATGAAGATTTGAAGAAGTTATGGCCATCTCAATAGAACTAGATCTTGCAATATTCAAAAGAGACAGAGTGACAGTAAGTTGGTCGGGATTGCATCCACAATGAAATATTATGATCTACAGATCTGAAGGCATCTTTGGGAAGTCAGTGTGTATCATCAACTCCAATGGTTAGTGGTTTGGAGGTCTGCAAGCCATCCTTCTAGTTTGATAGTCATGGAAGATAGTGTTCTTGAGGTTTTGGAGGAAGATACAAATGATTCTGGTAATTTGGTTTAGAGTGGATGTTATTGGTGAGTTTAATGTGCTTGTGGAAGTCTTTGGATTGTGTGGCTACTGTGTTGGAGGCCCACATTGGAGTTTGAGCTTGTTATTAAAGATTTCCTCCTTGAAGTTGTTGTTCTTCCCAGTCTTGGCCGACCGGATGTTCCTAGCGTGTTGCGGATGATCTAAAGATCATTTTATGAAGTGTGGCATGTTAGTAAAGGAAGATTCAAGTCTCAGCTATGATTGGTTGACAATATAAAGATCCACATTAAGTTTGGCCAACCTTGTTGATCATTCCAAGGTTGATGAAGTGTATAAATACTTGTTGAAGAGTTGTCAAAAACTATCCTTGAGAAAAATAGATTAAATCTGAATAAAGGATCAGAAGCAGAGCAGAGAAGAAAAGGAGCGAGAGCAATGTAGAGTGAGAAGTTGATGAAGAAGAATTTGGGGCAAAGCAGAAGTTTTGTGACCATTCATTGAAACTAAACCAGGCATGAAGTAGATGCTATTTCTCAGTTAATTCTTTCTATTCTAAATAAATTTTGTAGGTAGTGAGCCTCTCTTTTGAGTAGTGAGCTCTAGGTAGTGTACCTGAAGACATGTGCCTTCTATTTTTCTAAAGTACTTTTAACAGGGTACAAATCTTTGTGGGTTAAGCCCCACCGTGGTTTTTCCCTTAACTGGGTTTCCACATCAAAAATCTTGGTGTCAAGTGTGTTGATTATGTTTCTGCTCATATGTGGTTGATCTATGATTTAATGTTTACATCATCAATCTGATAGTAAGTTAATAAAGAAAGGTAAAAGAAGAAAAAGTTTATTTTGTGGGACAACTGATTCACCCCCCCTCTCAGTTGTCCGGTCTAATTCTAACACAACTATCATGTTGAAAGCATTCATATGATCTGCAATAGATCCTCTGTCTTCCATCTTTAGAGCAAACAACTTCTTTTTCAAGAAAAGCTTGTTCAACAAGGACTTGGCCTAATAAACATCTCCCAGCTTCTTCCAAAGTTATTTCGCGGTCTTCTCCTCATGGGCATTCAATAGGACAGAGTTAGCTAAATTGAGTCTTATGAGACCCTTAGCCTTTCGATCTTTGAGATCTTAATCAGCTTGTGGAGTTGCCACAGGTTTTGTACCATTAACTATTTCCCATAGGTCTAGATCAACAAGCATGTCTTCCATCTTGGGTTACCACAACTCAAAATTTGTGTCGTTAAACTTCTCCACCTCTAATCTTGCAGATGTGCCTGCCATCTCCTTCCTGTAGCAAGATTTCAGAATACTCTGCACAGACTCCCACTCAACCTAAGATTAGCTCAAAAAACCCCCACCCAGCAGCTAGAACTAAAATTGGCCCGGCTCTGATACCAACTGAAAGGAAGCAAGGTGTGCAAAAGATGCTTCCTATGCTAATCTAAAGAGGAGAGATGAGTGCAAATTCTTTTTAACCTTTACAATTACAGTGTTATTAACAGCGAAGATATTGTAGCAATACACATACACACATAAAGTAGACAGAAGAGAGAGAGACAAGATATACGTGGGGAAAACCCTTACGGGTGAAAAACCCCACACTCCAAAACACAGCTCAAATATATTATAGTAAACAATCAAGGTTACAGTATAGTTTCAGAGCCAATGCTCTTGCAGGAGTCTTTGACACTCATATCTGGAGATATTCTGGTAGCATATCAATAACTGTCAATCACATAATACATCTCCTCTCCAAGCACCTGTTTAAATAGAAGTTACAAGGCAAAATTGGACCTTTCTTGGAATGGGCGTCCAACTTGGCCTCATGGCCCAAAATCCATGCCTAGGGACACTTGTCCAACACTGTAGCATGGTCATGACACTTGTCACATCACCCTATCCCAATATGGGTGCCTAGTCCCAAGTTGGGCAATGACAGATGCTCTTACACATCTTACGGTTGTCATAGAATCTGTCATAACTGACAGCTCTTACAGTTGTACGAGAATATGTCATAACTACCTAAAAATAGCATATTCTACTTACAACACATCATCACCCACCTTGGGGTGCCCAAATATGCCTTCTTCCAAGATGCTCTTTGACACATGTCCTCACCTGTCATAGAACCTTCTATTTCTGACTCTTACGCATCATAGATTCTATCATAGGAATCTGTCGTAACCATTTCGGTCAAGATTCACTTACACACTAGTCAAGATGCCGACACATGGAAAATTGCTCTACCACTAAGTGGGACGCCTATCACCTCATGTGAGGACAAAAGTACATGTGGTCACCTTCCATGTAGGATGACACATCACCATGCCAACTCCCACAAGATGACGAAACAGGATTTGCATCCTAATTACAATAATAGGCAAAAAATAAATACATTACAATAAATAGATACAAGGAATTACCAAGGTTGAGACACCTTAATTCCCAACATGAATAACCCTTTAAAATTATAAGAGGATATAGTTTATTTATCTCTTTATAATTAGAAGGGAGATGAAAAAAATGATATTTAGATCCTTTGGTTAAAATGAAGATAAATAAAGAATAATTATAAAAACCCCTTTTAAAAAGGGAGGAATTATTATGTTTATTAACTAATTATTAATGACAACCTTTGTGAAAGGGTGTGATGGTTTAGAAACCACCCCTTAAAAGGTTATATAAGGAATTTATGTGAGACTTGGGAAAGGCATGGAGAACACTCAAGGAAGAATTAAGTGGTTTGGTGGGCTATGGGCATTGGAGAAGGGGGCACACAGAGTGTGTCCTAACTTGGGGCACAACGTACAACCTGGGATGGTCCTAGCCAAGCCTAGGTTCACACTTGTGTTGAGCATTGTTCTTTTAAGAACTAGCACTTGTGCAATTGGTTCGCACTTGTGTTGAGCATTGTTCTTTTAAGAACCAACACTTTTGTAAGAGAATAATAGCACATTGTGTTCTAAAAGGAACTGTTTCATTCTGGAACGTGCCATAGCTATGAGGGTCAAGACCACTAAAATCTTCCTAGGGTGAGAGTGGCCAATCCAAGTGTTCAGTGATTCAAATAAGTACTAAAATTATTAATAATAAAAGATATTGGGATTACTATATAATCTTTGATTTTAATGTGATTATGTTATCTAGTTTGTCTTGTTAATGATTTACTTTAGAGTTCTTATTAAATTATTGCATTTTGTAATTTTCATTTTCTATTTATATCTATTTTGATATCTTCACATATTCTAAATTATCTTAACTCTAAATATTAACCACAATAAATCCATTGCAAAATAATAAAATAACTCTGGGGAAAAGTAGAGTTACACCTTTCATGAAGAATTAGGTATTGCTGAATGGGATTCAATGATGGAGGAAGAGTATAACTCTATTCGGAACAACACATGGGAGCTTGTTCCACTTCCTAAGGGGAGACATTTGGTTCAGTGTAAGTGGATCTATTGAACCAAATTTGTAGAAAATGGATTAGTTGACAAGTTCAAAGCATGGCTTGTGGCCAAAGGTTTCTCGCAGGTTCCTAGCATTGGCTACATTGAGACATTTGCCTCCATCACCAAGATGAACTCCATTTGCTTGATTCTTTCTATTGTTGCAACTCATGATTGGGTTGTACAGTAGATGGATGTGAAGAGCACATTTATTCATAGGGATCCATAAGAGGATATTTACATGAAACAACCATAAGAATTCATCCAGGACTTCATTAGTTTGTTGATTGAGGAAGTCTCTCTATGGACTCAAGTAGGCCCCATGGGCTTGGTATGCCAAGATGAACTCCTTTCTTCTCTTAGTTAGGTTCTCTAGATGCCACTCAAATCTAAATATTTACATCTTGAGAAAAGAGGATGTTCTCTTCTTGGTTCTCTATGTTGATGATTTGATTGTCACATGGAGCACCTCATCCATCATTGTGAGCATCAAGACTACTTTGCATGACAAATTTTCCATGACTGACTTGGGTTGCTTACACTACTTTCTCAAGATCAAGATCACTCGATCCTCTTCTGGGATCACTCTTGCATAGTCCAAGTACACTCTTGATCTTCTAGCTCATTTTCACATGGTTGATTGTAATCCTGCACTAACTCCCTTTCCGTCTAGAGTCAAACTTGAGGTGAAGTGTTCCACTCCTTGTTGATACCACTTTGTATCACTAAATCATTGGTTGCCTCATCTACTTGACGCATACTCACCTATACATTTCATTTGTAGTTGGCATAGTTTCGTGCTTCATGATAGAGCCACATGAGCTTCATTGGAAGGCTTCCAAATGCATTCTGCACTACATTCAAGGCATTCACTGATATGGGATTCACTATGTAGTAGGCACAAATTTAGATTTGATGGGATACACAAACTCTAATTGGGATGGTGATCTTGATGATTGCAATTCCACATCTAGCTACAATTTTCACCTTTGCTCTTGTCCCATTTCTTGGAAAAGAAAGAAGTAGTACATCATTGCTCTTTCATCAATTGAGGTTGATAATAAGGGAGCTATCAATGTTGCAACTAAGGATATTTAGCTTCATAATATCCTCACTAAGCTTGAATTCACTTTTCATAAGCCATCATTCATCTACTATAACAACTAGAGTGCCATCCATATCTCAAAGATTCCAATCCATCATCAATGGATCAAAGACATTGAGATCCACAAGCACTTTCTTTGGGAGTTGATATAGGATCAGCCTTCAGGTCATTGATTTATGCTAAATTGTCCTATAGTAGAGAAGGTTGCAGATATATTCACCAAACCCTTTAATGAGAGAAAGTACATCCATCTTTAGTTTCTCTTAGGGGTGTGGGACATTTCTTTAGGGGGGTCACTTAGCCCTTCTTGCTTCATCCTCTTATGGGGGGAAGTTTTTTCCTACTAGATTTTCTCCTTTTCTATTTGAGGCAATATTTGTACATGGGTACCTCATCAGGCCTTGTAGCTAGGACCCATCTTTTCTTTTCACACTAGGTTAAGTTTACTTAGGGAATTTTTACACCTTATCCCACATTGGTTGTGTTTTTAGTTTCTTGATTGGTATATCCTATATACTCACCTATTACTTTCATTGTAATCACTTAAACTTGTATGCTTTGCATTCTTGATTGAATAGAATACAATTTATTCTTTCAATTTTGGATTTTTTTTCTTGTCATCCTTCAGTCATTTGATTCTGGGTGGATTTACACCCAAATCTTACAAGGCCAAGGCTCTCATAACAATTACCTCTCAACCATCCTCTTGGGTTCTTGATTTGGGTGCTTCGCACCACATGGGTGTTGGTAACTTGGCAAACATCATAGAGAGAGACAATGCTAATATGATGAAGAGTGTTTGCACATGATGTTTGAAGATGTTGTCATTGATGGTAACAAGTAAAGGAACAAGATTGGAACAATGTTTTTGGTCTGGAGAAGAATGCGTAGCCATTTTGGGTTAAGTGTTGGCAGTATACTGAAGCAATGATAAGAAGATAGTATTTGAGCTAGTATTGGTCCGCAGTAGAAGATCATATCTTGTGGTTCAAGTATGTTGTTCATAGTCCTCAAATGATCATTTCTCCAAGATTTCTATTAGGGTTAGCTGACAGAAGATATCAATTAAATGCAAATAAAGATTAAACAGAGGAATGAAAATACACAGAAATAATAATAGGGAGAGACAAGTTTTAACGTGGTTCACCCAAACTCAGGCTACATCCACCAAACAAAGAGTCCAATATTATTATCTAGTAAATCAAACCGATTACAACCAACAATCCCTGCAACTCAATACCATTGCAAAATGCTACAATACATCATTGAAAAACCCTAACCCTTAGTCACTTTTATCAATCCTTATGTCAGTTACAAAATAGGGTTTTTTTATGTCGGTCAATGAAAAAATAACTCCTGCCCCTGGACCCCGTAAGGGGCACTGCCCCCAAACCCTCGCAAGAGGTGCCGCCCCTTGACCCCATAGGAATTTTGGGGGAAACCATGCTAATAAAAGTGGGGTAAATTTAACCTCTGAGTCTGATTAGGCTCCATATCACAACAATCTCCCACTTGGAGACTAATCAGACTCCACACCATATCATCTCCCACTTGGAGACTGATCATAACACTGTTGACCCTATAGATCCCACTAGAAATAAGCACCCTGGACTCTATTGTTCTAATTTTGTTTTTAGTCTTGAAGACCAACCGAAGCTGAAGAGGAGCTTAGCTTCTCCCTTGTCACTGCCTTTGTAAACATATCCACTGGATTTTCATCTGTATGTATTTTTTCTAGCCTTAACTATCCATCATCCAACTCTGACCGAATGAAGTGCTACCTCAATTATATGTGTTTGGTCTTTGAATGCAAGGCATAATTCTTTGCAAGATGTATGACACTTTGACTGTTAGTAAACAAATAACTGTTAGCTTGTTGTTTGCCCAATTCTCCCATGAAAGATTGTAGCCATATCATCTCCTTGCTTGCCTCTGTTGCAGCTACATATTCTACCTCTGTGGTGGATAAAGCAACCACCTTTTGCAACCTAGAAATCCAACTCACCGTTGTCCCACCTACAGTAAAGACATAACCTGCATCAATATCCCTTGCCAAATCTAAGTCTACATAACCTGCTAAATCTGTATTAGAGCCCCCAAAATATAAGTGTTTATTAGATGTACCTCTCAAATATCTAAGAATCCATTTTACCGCATTCCAATGCTCCAATCCAGGATGACTCATATACCTGCTAGCGACTCCTGCAGCATGTGCAATATCCGGTCTTGTGCATACCATGGTATACATTAAACTTTCTACAGCTGAAGCATATGGTACCTTGGACATTTTTTCTTCCTCCTCTTGTGTCTTAGGACACATCTCCTTAGTCAATTTCAAATGACTAGGCAAAGGTGTGCTGACAACTTTTGCATTCTCCATATGGAATCTCTGCAACACCTTTTCAACATAATTAGCCTGAGATAGAGTCAATTTTATGTTCTTCCTATCTCTGCAATTTTCATACCAAGGATTTGTTTTAATGCCCCCAAATCCTTCATAGCGAATGACTATGCTAACTGATGTTTTAACTCTCTTTTGTGATCCATGTTAGACCTCGCTACAATCATGTCATCAACATATAAACATAAAATAATGTAGCTGTCATTATCCAACCTCTTAAAATCAACACAATGGTTAGAATTACACTGACTGTAGCCTTGCTCAGCCATAAAACTATCAAATTTCAAATACCATTGTTGAGGTGCTTGTTTCAGGCCATACAAACTCTTCTTCAATCTACACACCAATTTCTCCTTACCTTTGACCTCAAATCCTTGGGGCTGTTCCATATATATCTCCTCCAAATCACCATGGAGAAAGGTAGTTTTCACATCTAATTGTTCCAAATGCAAATCTTTAGCAGCCACAATACTTAAAATAGTATGAATAGAAGTCATCTTAACAACCAGAGAAAAAATCTCATCAAAATCAATGCCCTTTTTCTCTGCAAATCCTTTTACAACTAACCTGGCCTTAAATCTTTTCTTACCTCCATCTTCCTCTTTCAGCCTATAAACCCATTTGTTTGGTAAAGCCTTTTTACTTGTAGGTAACTTACATAATTCCCAAGTCTAATTTTTCAGCAAGGAGTCCATTTCTTCTTTCATTGCAAGCTCCCACTGAACCTTTGTATCCACCTGCATAGCTTCATCATACCCTTATGGTTCACCAGCATTTGTTAACAAAATAGAATACAAAGAGGGAGAGAACCTTTCAGGAGGTCTACTTAGCCTTGTTGACCATCTAACATTCACTCGAGTTTGTGGTATTTCTGGTTGTTGTTGCGGAGCATGAGGAACCACTGGAACATCACTATTTGGAGTATCATCTAGCACCACATAATCCTTTTCTTTCTTCTCATGTTGTTGCAACTGATCTTTGTACAACACCTTCTCATTGAATACAACATCCCTGCTTCTCACAATTTTCTAATTTTAAAATCCCAAAGCCTATAACCAAATTCATCAATGCCATATCCAACGAAGGTACACCTTTTTGATTTTGCATCTAGCTTGGTTCTATTTTTAGAATCTACATGTGCAAATGCTTCAAATTCGAAGGTTCTGAGAAAAGAATAACTCACCTCCTTACCTGTCCATGCTTCCTCTAGAATACCATAGCCCAAAGGAACTGAAGGACCTCTATTAATTAAATATACAGCAGTGTTGATAGCCTCTGCCCACATGTTTAAAAGCAGCCCAGCATACAATCTCATGGTCCTTGCACACTCCATTATTGTCCTATTCATGTGTTCAGCCACTCCATTTTCCTGTGGAGTCCCTGGAACCATTTTCTGCCTACGAATTCCATTAAAGGAACAATAATCCTCAAATTCTTTGCTGCAATACTCACCAACATTATCAGATCTGAGACATTTTAGTCTTTTACCTATCTCATTCTCAACCAAGCTTCTCCATTTCTTAAATGTTTCAAATACATCAGATTTCTGCCTAAGGAAATAGATCCATACCTTCCTAGTTGCATCATCTATGAATGTAACATAATACCGAGAGCCACCAAGAGAAGATACTTGAGCTGGTCCCCATACATTTATATGCACAAGCTCCAACTTTTCATCTTTCCTTTGTTTCCCATCCTTAAGAAAACTGACTCTCTTTTGTTTTCCATACACACAACTTTCATAGAAATCCATATTAATACATTTCAAACCTAATAAAACTTTCTTAGAATGAAGTAACTTCATACCTTTTTCACTCATATGCCCAAGTCTATTATGCCACAGCATTGTCTCATATCATGTAGCAAATGTTTCGGTCTCTTCCTGCGAACCTGCAGCAACTGTTCCTAAACCTGTTTGTTTTTTCTCTATAACAGCTAAAGTAGAAGGAACAATATGACCTGTACAAAGATATAAGGTGCCTACTTTCACACCTTTTGCTACTATTAAGGCACCTTTTGAAACCTTCCAATTTTTATCAGTAAATGTAACAATGCAACATTCTTCAGCTAGCTGCCCAGCTGAAATTAAACTCCTACTGAGCCTTGGAACGTGCCTTACCTCTTGTAGTAGCCAATGATTCCCATTCTGCAACTTAATCTTAATTCTTCCCTTTCCAACAATCTGACAGGGTTCATTATTTCCCAAATAAACCAGCCCAAAATCCCCTTGGACATAATCAAGAAAATAACTTCTATGGGACGTAGCATGAAATGAGGCCCCTAAATCTAAAACCCATGAATCATCAACATTATCTAGGGAAAGAATCAAAGCATCATCTTCAGATTTATTACTTACCACATTTGCCTCCTTATTTCCTTCTTGTTTGTCTCCTTTATTTTTTCGAGACCAGTAATCTTTCTTCAGATGACCTGGTTTCCCATAGTACCAGCAATCCTTCTGTCCTCTAGATTGGGATCACTTGTCCTTTGATTTTTCTCGTGACTTCCCATGACCTCCAGAACCTTTTCCTCTCTCCTTTGATCTGCCCCTGCTTTCTGCATTCAAAACACTACCTGATGTGGACCCTCCTGAGATTTTCTGTCACATTTCCTCGCTAAGGATAACACCAACAACATCATCAAATTTTAAAGTGTTTGAACTAGAGACAGAGTTACATACAGTCATTACCAAGCTATTCCAGCTTTCTGGCAAAGAACATAAAACCAAGAGAGCCCTCACCTCTTCATCAAATTTCACTTTTACATAAGATAACTGACTGACAATCGTATTAAACTCATTTAAATGATCTATCACAGATCCACCTTCAACCATTTTCAGATTAAACAAACGCTTCATGAGAAATACCTTATTTGAGGCTGAGGGTTTTTCATACAATTTATCCAAAGCTTTCATTAGTTCACTTATTGTCTTCGCTTCTGTTATATTGAATACAACAGATGGTGCCAGGCACAACCGAATGGTTCCCAATGCCTTTTTGTCTAGAAGTTCCCAATCCTCATCCGTTATTCCTGCCAGTTTCTTGGATACTCCTTCCAACGGCCTCCATAAATCCTTCTGATAGAGATAATCCTCCATCTGCATCTTCCATAACTGATAGTTATGCCCATTAAATTTATCGACCTTCAATTTACCCTCATCCACCATTACTCCCATTCAACCGTGAGACCTTCCTGCAGACAATAATCGAACACAACCCGCTCTGATACCACTTGTTAGGGTTAGCTGACAGAAGATATCAATTAAATGCAAATAAAGATTAAACAGAGGAATGAAAATACACAAAAATAATAACAGCGAGAGACAATTTTTAACGTGGTTCACCCAAACTCAGGCTACATCCACCAAACAAAGAGTCCAATATTATTATCTAGTAAATCAAACCGATTACAACTAGCAATCCCTACAACTCAATACCATTGCAAAATGCTACAATACATCATCAAAAAACCATAACCCTTAGCCACTATTATCAAGCCTTATGTCGGTTACAAAATAGGGTTTTTTATGTCAGTCAATGAAAAAATAACTCCCGCCCTTGGACCCCGCAAGGGGCGCTGCCCCCAAACCCCCACAAGGGGCGCTACCCCTTAACCCTGTAGGAATTTGGGGGGAAACCACGCTGATAAAAGTGGGGTAAATTTAACCTCTGAGTTTGATTAAGCTGCATATCACAACAATTTCAGCCCTTTATGAGTACTCTAAGTCCATCTTCAAAAAGTATAAGTCTGGTAGTGCAGAGAACAAAGGAAATCCAAATAGAACACTTAATTGAATTGGTTTGCATTCCTCTGCTATGGCACATCTTGTTATGTAGTTTTGATGTGTTGTAAACACATGTGTGAAGTATCCAAATCTAGATTTGCAAGTTCTGAACTTCATCGGAGAGCAGTTATGAATGCCTAAGTATCGCTACTTGGTATGGTATAGTTTGACTGTGACAGAGCATGTGTTCTGGTGGTCCACATTCTATCGCAAAAGAATATTTTTCTTTGAGGTTCTGAAGGTAGGATCTGTGATGTGTGAAGAGTGTCTGATATGATTTTGGAAGCATCTTGTGGTCCACAATGAAAGTTGTTGTCTGACAGAGGAAGTGAACCAGTGGCAATCTGTGTTGGAAGCTAACATGACAAGTTTAATCTGTATGCAGTAAGTTCCATTAATTAGAACTTAATCCTAAGTGGTGAAACAGTTGAGGCCGACATGTGTGAAGGTATTTTAAATATTGTTTGGGTTCGGTATAGATTTTGGAGAATGAATTTAACTGACATAGTACATAATGCATGACTACACAGTACACTTTATTAGGCTGACCTAATATAGAGATTTTGTTTTTTGTGGATATATATATATATATATATATATATACGGGATTAAATTTAGTGTTTGAGTGGGGAGATGTGAATGTGAATGTGCGAAATATGTGAAGTATAGAGCAGGTGACAAGATCAGAAGAAGAGAGTGTTGGCAAGAGACACTGCTGCACATGACAGGTGTTGTCATTGATGGCAACTAAGATTATTCCACACATCCACATAACATAACTTGTTCATACCGGAAGTCAGAACAAGAATTTATCTAAGGCCGGGTAGCCAAAAACAGGGCATGTGACAGGGTCTGGTATCTTGGTACGGATCTCTCTGGTGGTAAATCATAGTGTACTGCAAATCTAAGGGAGTCATAAGGATTGTCAGGACAATCTAAATCCAGAATTTTAGCCTCCAGTGATGAAGGATTCAAAAGTTATTAGCATCTGAGTATTGGGTTCCAGTTTGTCAGTGCAGACAAAAGAAGAACAGGCCGACTTTGTAATTGATCTTGGTTCCTGATATATGAAAGTTGTTGGTTGGGCAATTTGTGATTATCAGCGATAGTGGCCAACATGATTGATGATTTGTGAATACAAGTTTTTGGTCCGCGTTACAAGTTGTGCATGGATTTGGCCGATAGAGTAGAGTCCTCAATAAAAGTTCTAAGTGTTCTTTAAGCCAATTGAAAAATTATTGAAATTCATGATGCAGATAAATATAGCCAATGGATTTGAGTGATTTGGGTGAGGTAGTGATGTGACGATGGAATAAGTGCAAATAAAGGCAAAGATAAGTGTGAAGGTGAAGATCTAAGCTCAGATTATGACAGAGGAGTGAAACAGGGAAGAATAAAGATGAAGTGTATCAAGTCGGTATTCTGTGCTTAACTAGAACTGAATCTTTACATTGATAGATGCTAATTATCAGTTCAAACACATTGTAATCTTCTTTCTGTAGGCAATGAGCCTACTGTAGGCATTGAGCCTTCCTTTGAGCAGTAGCTCTGGGGAGTGAGCCCGAATACATGTGCATTCCCCTTTTGTAATACTTTTAACAGAGTATAATCTTTGTGGGTTAACCCCTACCCTAGTTTTTCCCTTAACCGGGTTTCCACGTTAAAAATCTTGATGTCAAGTGTGTTATTTGTGTTTCTGCTCATGTATTATTGATTCTTGATTTTCATGATTACATTGCATTGAGATGTTAAAAGATAAACTAAAGAAATCTATGGCAAAGAAGGAGCTACTTCTCCAGCTAGCTAATTTTACTGAAGAAAATGGCATGAATGAGGCTTTGGAAGAAAAAACAAAGGAATGTGAAAAGATGACAAAAGAAGTTTCTATTCTAAAACATGACATGGAATCTAGGGTGATGAGACTAACCAAAGAAATTGAGCAAAGGAAGAAAACTGAAGAAGACCTAAATCAAACTCTAAAACAAAAAAATAAAGAATGTTGCAGATTGGATGGAATAGCTAACCATCTAGAGTCTGATCTACAAGAAAGCAGAGACAATGAGAGAGAACTTGAAAAGTAAATTGTCATTCTCAGACATGACCTAGAAGTTGTATATGAATACAAGGAGAAGTTCAAGATAAGCTTGTTGGCAAGAGACACTATATGGATTCATGAATGTTGTCATTGATGGCAACAAAGTTCATCCCACACATCCGCAGGACATGGTATGTCTATACCGGAAGTCAGAGTGAAGAATGTTGTGGTCCGGTAAACAAGAACAGAGCAATCAGTAAGGTCTAACAGATAGGTCCAGATCTCTCAGTAGAAGTATCTCAATGAAGTGTGGATTTGGGGAAGTCAAGAGGAGTATCTTGATTGATAAATTTCAAGGCTTGAGCCTCCAGTGTGGAAAGGATAAAGAGATATGAATGCTTGAGTATTGGGTTCCCAAGTGACAGTGTGAACAGAGGAAGAACTAACTGGCAGAACATCATACATTATTCCGGATGAGTTACTGATGTTGGAAAAGGTTATGAAGGCATGAATTATGTTTGGCTGACATGATTAATGATTTCCACAAGTATATCCTAGATCCACATTACTTGGTAAGCAAGGATTCAGCCGACAGATCAGAGTTTAGGCAAAATATTGACTATTCCGGGTGCCGACTAGAAAGGTGATGAAATCACTTGTGTGGATATATATACAAGATAGATTTAGTTATGAGAAGTGTTGTTGTTGAATGGTATGTGCGAAGAAAAGCAGTAGAGCCGAAAAAAAATAGAAAGGAAGATCCAGTATGTGAAAGAAGAGAAACATAAAAGAAGAGGAAAGATGAAGTGCAGCAAATCAGTATACAGAGCCTAACCGAAACTAAACTCCAGCATATGTTGATGCTTCTTATCAGTTCAAGTATTGTATTACACTCTTTATAAATTGTAGATAGTGTGTCTCTTGTAGGCAGTGTGCCTCTTGTGAGCAGTGTGCTCGAGTAGTGAGCCCTAATTGGCAAGTGCCATTTTGTACTTCCATTCTTCTAACAGAGAATACAATCTTGGGTTAATCACCCCGTGGTTTTCTCCCTTAACAGGGTTTCCATGTCAAAAATATTGTGTCATGTGTATTTCTATTTCATGCTTATGTTTGCTTGTTTGAATTGATGCTGAACTAATTATCAAGAAAGTTTAGAAAGCTGAAATAATTAAGATAACTGATTC
Source organism: Cunninghamia lanceolata (assembly GCA_027924645.1). Taxonomy (NCBI): domain Eukaryota; kingdom Viridiplantae; phylum Streptophyta; class Pinopsida; order Cupressales; family Cupressaceae; genus Cunninghamia; species Cunninghamia lanceolata. The sequence goes on along the minus strand of BSBN01000086.1, from coordinate 1,730,785 downwards.
ACCCCCCCTCTCAGTTATCAACAAAGCTCAGCTAAACTTGAAGCACTGCTTGAAAGTTAGAAGAAGGTTGGTAACAAGCATGGTCTTGGGTATGAGAAAGGTGAAAGCTCTAGATCTGGACAAAGAAATTTTCAACCAAGGAATGGAAGAAACAGACCTAGAAGACCTCTGGTAAGACAACCTAATGCTCAAAGGTATCCATCTTTAAATGGAAATTGTTTCAAGTGCAATAAATTTGGTCATAGAGCTTCTCAATGTAGAAGTAGAGTGAATCAAAGTATCCCATCCTTCTCTGGTCAATGCTTCAATTGTAAAAGGTATGGTCATAGATCCAATGAATGTAGAAGTATGATAATGAATAACCCCATCAATAAAGGAAATGGAAATTCTTTTAATGGCTACTACTTTGCATGCAATGGATTTGGACACATGGCAAATCAGTGTAGATCAAGAGTAGATAAGCAAAGAAATGTTGTATTCTTTAATTGCAATAGATCTGATCATATTGCAAGATTTTGTAGAAGCAGGAACAATGATGGAAAAGGTCCGGTAAATAGAGATCAGAAACAAGACAAAGGGAAAAGTGGACGCGGACGAGATTCAGAGTGAAATGAATAAAATTTGGGTGAAGAAGAGTATAATGAATAGTGGTGATGGATCTGCATCGAAATCAGGTGTTGATAATCCTTCCGGTAATTAAACTAGGAGCTCTAGCTCAAGGGGAGCTGCAATAAAAATCTAATTCCCCCAACTAGTAAGTGGGTACCTAAATTTGGCATGATGAGTAAAGGTAAAATGGGCTATTACAAATCTTCTGAAAGAATTTTTTGAAGAAAAGAAGTGGATATGGCAATTTGCGGAGTGATTCATGAGAAACTGCATCAAGAAATAGAGTAACCGGATGAAGTTAGGGCAACACATTTATTACAATGACAAATTAGGTTTTTATAGAGGATAAAAGTGTTGCAAGTATGAGGTGAGCCAGTGTTGTCATTGATGTCAACATACTCATATTGCATTGACAAGAAGGATTTGATGAGCTGTGTGCTGAGGATATTGAGAAAATTAGCCTCAGTCAGGAACAGTGAAGAACAGTGATGAGAAGAAGGCAAATGTACTATATAGGATGAGAACCAGAGGATGCGGATTAAAGGGTTAGTAGATATGAGTCTTGAGATGCTTCAGTTAAGATTTTAGAGGTCCGCATGAAGATCTGAAGGAGTTGTGGCTGTCGGTATAGAACCGGTTCCGGCAAGTATCCAGAGGTGACAGAGGATCACAAAAAGGTCCGGTGAGGTCCGGAATTGTATTATCCTAATCTGCGGATTGGACGAAGTGTTTGGAATGTCCTTGTGATGTGTCATCCTGATTTGTGTATGATTTGGAGGTCCGGAAGTACCTCTTACATTATGACAGTGGCGACAGACTGTGTTCTTGAAGTTCCGGATGAGGAAGACAAGAGATCCCAGTAAGTAGAGGAAGTGCGGATGTATCCAGACATTCAGACAGGCTTGTGAAGGTTCTTGGATCATGTTTAGGTTGTGTTGTTGGTCCGCATTGATGGTAGAGCCCGGAATTGAAGTTATTCTTCCGGATGAAGTTCTTGCTCTATTTAGCCGACCGAATGAGTTGTTCATCCTGCGAATGTTCTTGTGATGGCCGACCGGATGTGTTATTCATCTTGCGGATACTCCTATGGTTGTTTGCCGACTTAGATGTTTGTTCCTAAGTCGATGTCTTGTATAAATAACGGTTTGTGAGTTCATTTCAAAGTGTGGTGTGTGGATGAGTGTGGCATAGCGAAGAAACGTGTGAAAGGCAGAGCAGAGATTTTTGGGCTTAATTGGAACTGATCCGGACATGGTAGAGATGTCATTCTCCAGTTCAAGACTGTGATTTTTATCACTTTGTAGACAGTGTGTCTCCTTGTAGGCAGTGGGCCTCTTTGTGAGCAGTGTGCTCGGGCAGTGAGCCCTTATTGGCATGTGCCATTCATTTTTCTTTATTCTTCTAACAGAGAATAATTCTTGGGTTAATCACCCCGTGGTTTTTCCCTTAACCGGGTTTTCCACGTCAAAATCTTGATGTTCAATGTGTTGATGCTTATCTGCTCTTGTGTTTATGTATTATGCTTTCATGGATGATTATTTGATATGCTGCTAACTAACAACAAAGAATCAAGTGTTTGAAAGAAGAAGAAGTTGTATACAACTGATTCACCCCCCCCCTCTCAGTTGTATGCCCTAGATCCAACAATTGGTATCAGAGCCAAGTTCCTCTGATAGGAGCTTAATCGCTTGAGGAGATCCAGGATGTCGTCATACAAGAAGGATAGTCCGAAGTTCGATGGAACCAACTTCACTCTTTGGAAAGGTCGCATGAAGTGTCACTTGGAATGTATGGGAAAAGCATACTTGGCTATGGTTTCAAAACCATATGTACCTCCACAAGGTGGTCCGACAACTCTGAATGAAATCACAGAAGCTGAAAACAATCTGCGGACCAAGGAAGCTCTTCTAAGCGCATTGAATGACTCAGATCTCTCGAATGTTATTGACCTACCAACTGCATATGAGATCCTAACTAAACTGGAACTTCTGTATGAAGGAGATGAGTTTGTCAAAAGTGCAAGGTTACAAAGCCTGAAAGGGAAATTTGAAAGATTGAAAATGAGAGATGATGAAAACATCACTACCTTCATGCCAAGAGTAAATGAGCTGGTATGTGGAATCAGAAATGCTGGTGGAACTTTAGATGAAAATGAGATTGTCTGCAAAATCCTAAGATCCCTTCCTGCTGCCTACAAAATCAAAGTTGCTGCCATTGATGAATTCAGAGCCCACACAACTATCACAAGAGAACAACTGGCTGGCAAACTAGCTGCATTTGAAATGACCGAGTTTGGAGTTGATCCTCCCAAGACTGAATCTGCTTTCAAAGCCAGTGCCTATGTGAAAGGCAAACAGAGATTTGATCCGGGTGAAAACTCATCAAGGAAAATGTCATGGTATGATCAAGCAAGAAGAGACATGGAAGAAGAAGAAGCAGAAACAGCTCAACTTGAAGCCCTCATTGCAAAGAGACTGCCAAGAGGATCCGGTAAGTATGAAGGAAAACTACCCTTTAAGTGTTTCAACTGCAATAAGATTGGTCATTTTGCCTCAAGATGTCCGGAGAGATCTGCAAGATCTAATACTCACAGACAAAGGTTTCAAAAGAATTGCTATTATGTTCATGAAGAAGATGACAATGAAGGAGTAACAGATGATGAATCAGAACTAGGAAGCAAATCCAGAAATGAGTGGGTGTTTATAGCCATCAAGGAAGAAGATTCAATACTCTCTGAATCTGTCAATCACAAAGTTGTTGAAAAAGCCTTGGCTGCTCAAGTGGAAGAAAAGGATGATTGGGTTATTGACAGTGGATGTTCTCACCATATGACTGGTGACAAGAATAAGTTCTTAGATTTGGAAAGATATGAAGGAGGAATGGTAAAGTTTGGTGACAATTCTGCTGGCAGAATCAGAGGTAGGGGAACTATTTCCTTTGATGGTAAGAGCAAAACAGGAAATGTACTGTATGTTGAAGGATTGAAGCACAATCTTCTCAGTGTTGGTCAGTTAGTGGACAAAGGCTATGATCTCCGGTTCAAGAATGGAAAATGCAGAATCTTTACAAGCTCCGGAACTGAAATTGCATCCGGTACTCAGACAAAAGGTAATATCTTTCATCTGGTTGGTTCAAATAAAAGTTGTTTGTTTGTCCAAATTGATCAGAGTTGGTTATGGCATAGAAGAATGTGTCATGTAAATTTTGATAACATCATCAAGATAAGCAATACTCAGGCTGTGAGAGATCTTCCAAAATTGATGAAACCTACAAATAGTGTGTGTAAAGAATGTCAGTTAGGTAAACAAAGCAGAGTCTCTTTCAAAAGCAAAGATCAGTCTTCTACCGGATTGTTGGAATTAGTACATACTGATCTATGTGGTCCGACAAGAATCAAGAGTCTGCAGGGTGATAGATATTTCATGTTGTTAATTGATGATCATTCCCGGATGATGTGGGTTACCTTTCTAAAAGAAAAATCAGAAGCTTTTGAGAAGTTCAAAATCTTCAAAGCTATGGTGGAGAATCAAACCGGATTGAAACTAAAGTGTCTAAGGTCTGATAGAGGTGGTGAATTTACATCTGGTGAATTCATTGACTTTTGTGAGAAACAGGGTATAAGGAGACAGTTGTCTGCTCCTAAGACTCCACAGCAGAATGGAGTAGTTGAGAGAAAGAACCGGACCATCCAGGAAGCTGCTAGGACAATGATGTTGGAAGCAAATGTTCCTCAAATGTTTTGGAAAGAAGCTATCAGCACCACAGTCTACACTCTCAATCGAGTTCAAATCAGAAACAACACCGGTAAGACCCCCTATGAACTCTGGTTTGGCATCACTCCTACTGTGAAATATTTCAGAGTATTTGGTAGCAAGTGTTATATTAAAAGAGATGAAGATCTAGGAAAGTTTGATGCTAGAAGTGATGAAGGAATTTTCTTGGGTTACTCCACTCAAAGCAAAGCATACCGGTGTTACAATAAGAGATTGAGGAAGATGATAGAAAGCACCAATGTAAAGGTTGATGAAGGAATTGAGAAGCCTTCAAGATTTTATGAGTTTGATGAAGATGACCAAGACAGTGTTCAAGGACCTCAATCCTCTCTGATGAGACAGAGTCAGCCTGATCCGGTAAATCAGGAAGAAGAGATAGGTCTGAATGAGCCTGATCAAGAAGTAGCAGTGCAGGATACTCCCAAAATTCCAAGGTATGTAAAACTGAACCACTCTAAAGATCAAATCATAGGTGACAGAAGCAAAGGTGTACAAACTAGAAGGAATGTTGCTCAAAATCAGAATGAATGTTGTCTGATTTCAAAGATTGAACCTAAAACAATAAATGAAGCCTGCAATGATGAAAACTGGACCAAAGCAATGGAAGATGAATTGATGCAAATTGAGAAAAATCATACTTGGGATCTTGTTCCCAGACCTAGAGACAGGAATGTAATTGGAACCAAGTGGGTCTTCCGGAACAAACTAAATGAAGCTGGTGAAGTAATCAGAAACAAAGCTAGATTGGTCTGCAAAGGCTACTCTCAAATAGAAGGAATTGACTTTGAAGAGACTTTTGCTCCGGTGGCAAGAATTGAAGCAGTCAGATTACTTCTTGCATTTGCTGCCTTCAAAGACTTCAAGGTATATCAGATGGATGTCAAGTCTGCCTTCCTAAATGGTGATCTGGAAGAAGAAGTCTACATTGAACAACCGGATGGTTTTCAATTGTCTGATAATGATGATATGGTCTGCAAGCTGAAGAAAGCTTTGTATGGATTGAAGCAAGCCCCAAGAGCATGGTATGAAAGGTTGGATAAGCATCTTGTGCAGATTGGATTCAACAAAGGTACTGCTGACAGTAACTTATATTTCAAAATTGATCATGAAAATATTTTAATTGTTGAAGTGTTTGTGGATGATATCATTTTTGGAGGAAGAGATAGTATGTGCAAAACTTTTGCAAATCAGATGAAAAGTGAGTTTGAAATGTCTATGCTTGGTGAAATGAATTTCTTCTTGGGTCTGCAAATTACTCAAACAAAAGAAGGGATCTTCATTTCTCAGACCAAATATGTGAAAGAATTGTTAAAGAAATTTGGTATGGAAGACTCAAAGCCTATGAACACTCCTATGGCAACCGGATGTAAGTTAAGCAAAGATGATGATTCTCCAAAGGCAGATCAGACAAAGTATAGATCAATGATTGGTGGATTGTTGTATCTCACTCAAACTAGACCAGATATAATGCAGGCTGTTGGTCTTGTGGCAAGATTCCAGGCTGATCCTAGAGAATCTCATGTTATGGCAATCAAAAGAATTTTTAGGTACTTGAAAGGAACAGTTGAGTATGGTCTATGGTACCCTAGAGATCTGGACTTCTCTCTTCATGCTTACACAGATGCAGATTGGGCAGGAGATGTGGATGACCGGAAGAGCACTAGTGGTGGAGCATTCTTTTTGGGGAAGAGATTGGTTTCTTGGCTAAGCAAGAAACAAGATGCAATATCTCTGTCTACAACTGAAGCAGAATACATTGCAACAGCAGGTAGTTGCACTCAAATCTTATGGATGAAGCAGATGCTAAGAGACATCAAAGTTGAATATGAGGAGCCTATCACAATTTTCTGTGATAATTCAAGTGCAATTAATATCTCCAAGAATCCGGTATTGCATTCTAAGACTAAGCACATATCTATTAAATTTCACTTTTTGAGAGAACAAGTAAACAAGGAAGAAGTCAGATTGGAGTATGTTCCCTCCAAGGATCAGATTGCAGATATCTTTACAAAACCTCTTCCCAAAGACTCTTTTGAATATCTCCGGGAGAAGTTAGGGGTCATGGCCCCTCCGGTGATGAACTAAGATGCACTGATGTGCATCAGTCCGGTGGCTATCACAGTCATATCTTGTGATCCGGACTAATGGGGAGCTGCAACTAAGGGGGAGCAGCTGGTATGATTCTGATGTATGAGAATTGCAAGTATGAGCCCTTTGCCATTGATGTCAAAGGGGGAGAGAAGACATGTGAAAAACAAGTGGTTGATGATCAAAGGGGGAGCAGTAAAGGAAGAGAAGACATATGAAAAGTTGAAGTTCTTGTCTTAATGGTTTTTCACATCATATGTTGCCATCAATGACAAAGGGGGAGATTGTTGCAAGTATGAGGTGAGCCAGTGTTGTCATTGATGTCAACATACTCATATTGCATTGACAAGAAGGATTTGATGAGCTGTGTGCTGAGGATATTGAGAAAATTAGCCTCAGTCAGGAACAGTGAAGAACAGTGATGAGAAGAAGGCAAATGTACTGTATAGGATGAGAACCGGAGGATGTGGATTAAAGGGTTAGTAGATATGAGTCTTGAGATGCTTCAGTTAAGATTTCAGAGGTCCGCATGAAGATCTGAAGGAGTTGTGGCTGTCGGTATAGAACTGGTTCCGGCAAGTATCCAGAGGTGACAGAGGATCACAAAAAGGTCCGGTGAGGTCCGGAATTGTATTATCCTAATCTGCGGATTGGACGGAGTGTTTGGGATGTCCTTGTGATGTGTCATCCTGATTTGTGTATGATTTGGAGGTCCGGAAGTACCTCTTGCATTATGACAGTCCGACAAACTGTGTTCTTGAAGTTCTGGATGAGGAAGACAAGAGATCCCAGTAAGTAGAGGAAGTGCGGATGTATCCGGACATTCAGACAGGCTTGTGAAGGTTCTTGGATCATGTTTAGGTTGTGTTGTTGGTCCGCATTGATGGTAGAGCCCGGAATTAAAGTTATTCTTCCGGATGAAGTTCTTGCTCTGTTTAGCCGACCGGATGAGTTGTTCATCCTGCGAATGTTCTTGTGATGGCCGACCGGATGTGTTATTCATCTTGCGGATACTCCTATGGTTGTTTGCCGACTTAGATGTTTGTTCCTAAGTCGATGTCTTGTATAAATAACGGTTTGTGAGTTCATTTCAAAGTGTGGTGTGTGGATGAGTGTGGCATAGCGAAGAAACGTGTGAAAGGCAGAGCAGAGATTTTTGGGCTTAATTGGAACTGATCCAGACATGGTAGAGATGTCATTCTCCAGTTCAAGACTGTGATTTTTATCACTTTGTAGACAGTGTGTCTCCTTGTAGGTAGTGGGCCTCTTTGTGAGCAGTGTGCTCGGGCAGTGAGCCCTTATTGGCATGTGCCATTCATTTTTCTTTATTCTTCTAACAGAGAATAATTCTTGGGTTAATCACCCCGTGGTTTTTCCCTTAACCGGGTTTTCCACGTCAAAATCTTGATGTTCAATGTGTTGATGCTTATCTGCTCTTGTGTTTATGTATTATGCTTTCATGGATGATTATTTGATATGCTGCTAACTAACAACAAAGAATCAAGTGTTTGAAAGAAGAAGAAGTTGTATACAACTGATTCACCCCCCCCTCTCAGTTGTATGCCCTAGATCCAACAAAAAGGTCACTCACTCAAGCATTTGAATCACTTTGCATTTGAAAGGAACAAGAAGAAGAGCATCTAAACTGAAAATCTAGAGATTGAAGCACGAAGTACGAATTCGATCAGCAATTGATCAACCCTAACTCCGCAGATGAAAAAGGTACTTTTTTGTGAAAATATGAATCTATAATTTGTTGAGATGGCTACTCCTCTTGTCGTTGATATTAATGAAAGGCCTCGTCCAAAATTTAAGGAGCATCCTTACAAGTCAGTCGAAGTCAAACCGTTAGGTGCATTTTCTGGTGTCCCATACAGAGTACTACATGTAGAAGATATTAGGGCATACATCTATTGCAACGTGGATGAATTTGGAAATTTGAGATTGTTGGAACTATTTAAGAACCATCTAAAAGATGATAACCATGATTTGAAACCAGAATTCAAAACCCTAGAGAGCAAACATTTTCTACAAGTTATTGAATTTTTGACATTTGATGAGAGTGAATGGGTTCATTACATCTTGAGCTGAATGCGTGATGAGTTCATATGGCTGTTGAAACCTTTCAAGATTACAAAGGATGTTATCAAAATTGTGACTGGGTTGAATTCAACCAGTGGATTACCCATGTTGAAATCTGTGAAAAACCAGACTATTACTGATGCAACTGGTGCCAAGTTCGACAAGAGGGCAATGACCATCAATGACATTATAGAACCGGATGTTAAGTTTTCTTCCATGGTGATTGGCTACAGGATTTATCATTCCAGCAAGGAGAATCCTGTCTCTAGAACTACCATATATGCAGCATATCAAATGTTGAAGGAGAATGCAAATTATGACCTGTGTGAGCTATTACAGAATGAACTGATTGAAAATTTGAGCAAAATAAAAAAGGATAAGAAAAACACCTTCAAATATGGTTCCCTAGTTATATGTTTGTTCTTCTATTTTATGAATAAAGTGCCTGGAGTACAAGGTGTGCACTGGACAAATGATAGGCCAATTGCATGGCAAATAAGAGATCATCTACTCAGCATTGGAGACTCATGTGCACAGAAGACTACAATCTGGGGTTACTTCAAAAAAATTTAGAATATGATGCATTCTAGGGAAAGAATTCCCAAATCAATAGTTGAGAAATATAAGGATGAAATCTGCTTTATGGTAGACATTGATCAATGCCTAATGGAGGCTGTGGAACCCAGAACTGTATGGATTATGCCTATGGGATATGAGGTTGATAAGAAGATCTTGGACATGTATGGTCAACATCTCCTGAGAAAATCAAAAGACACCTCTATTTAAAGGTTTGGAATGTATAAGGAGCTAAGTCTAAAATTGCATGTTGAGCTCAGGCAACCAGAGACCAAGAGAAAAGTTCAGAGGCAAGTTGAAATGTATGTTGAAAGCATTGGGATAACAAAGGAAACTATAAGGCAGAACATAGAAAGAATAGAAAGAGCTAAGAAGGAGAAGCAGGATAAGAAACAAGGAAGTACTCCAGAAGAATTCTCCTCCACTCTAAGGACTACTAGGAGCTCTGCTGCTACCCCTGTTTTCCCAAAATTTGCCAATCCTAAGAAACCGGAAGACATATAATCTGGTAAGCAGATGAAGAGAACTAAAGTAAAGGCAAAGAGATCATAGGACAGTTTGGAAAAGGAGGATGAAGAAAAGATAGAGTCAGATGATGGACTTAAGGAGCTAAAAGCCACAGGTGCTAAAGTTGTTAAAGTATCTGAGGAGAAGTCTTCCAAAAGCAAGAAGACAAATAAGACCCAGAGATCAGAGGTTGATGATAAGAAGAAAATTCCCTCTGTGAAAAGCATTGTCAAGACAATCACTGTTGATGGGAATTTAAAACCATTAACTAAATTCTATAACTTTTACAATGACGCTGACAACAGACTTTTGGAAGAAGCCACTATCAAGTACTTGAATGTATTCAATAGAGCTCTAGCAGAAATTCTATCAGAAGTTCCAAAAGGCTTAAGAGACATCTTGGAAATAAGAAAAGAAGCTACCAAGTCAAAAGATATGGAGCTGAGGGAACATGTGTTAACCAATCTATGTCCGGTGATCTCCAGCAGAGAAGCAGATAAAATCTTTAAAGAGGTCAAAAATGAATTCAGAAGTAAGACAAGAATGAACAAACTAATGATTGGAGAGATAGATGAAATAGTCCAAGAAATTGAACAAATTTTGAGAAAAGCATTGGACAAGAACAAGTTCTTTGTTGTGTTAGATGAGCCTACTAATGAAACACCAGTCCCAGATGAAAAAGAGCAGCAGAAGGATGAGAAACTTTTTGGAATGGATGATTCCTCTGTCCCAGAAGAGGAAGCAATAAGTACGAAAGAAATAAAAATGACAGATGAAACTTCTGATGCAGGAGGTATTCTAACACCTCCAAATCATTCTAACAAAGAATATACAGAGATGAATACAGAAGTAGATGATCAAATTGAAGATGATTCATTAAAATTTGAAGAGTACAAGAACCAAGAAGAAGAAGAAGTCAAGGATAAGGAAGATAAAGCAGAAGAAGATGGTGCAAATGTTGATGCACCTAAATAAAATAGTCCTGATACTAACACTAAGAAAACTCAAGGAAAGGAAGGTGGTGCAGAAATTACGGCAAGAGACGCTACAGATGTAGTGAAGAGTTTCCTAAGTAAAGAAATGCTTTTGATCTGTTGACAGTATCAGTGGAAAGTAAGGAGTGTCAAGCAATCAGCCTGATGGAAGAAATAAAGAAGTTGACAAGAGAAAAGGAGAACATTAAAGAAAGAATGGGTGAGCTCCGAGGATTGATTTCCCCTAAGATAGAAGCAATGTTCAATACTATAACAGAAGCCCAAACTGCTACACAAACAAGTGATCCCATTGACCTCCGGAAGGCCGAAGCACAAGCATTTTTTTTCAATGGCCACATTTCAACTTTGAATAGTATGAAGAAGAGTTGGGATATAGAGTTGGCCCTGCTGAAGAATATTTTTGGAGAAATACTTTAAGTATATGTAAATATAACTTAAGTACTGGTTGTACATATGCGGCATTGTATACAGAATTTTGGGTGAATTTTGGTTTGCAGATTCCATCCTTTGCCATTGATGTCAAGGGGGGAGTGAGGAGTAGTGAAAAATGAGGAATCCAGAAAAGGGTGAGCTTTGGAAATAGTGGAGAGCACAAGTATATAGAGTAAGGGGGAGTAGCTCCGACACTTAGTCATTTTCCACTAAGTGTTGCCATCAATGCCAAAGGGGGAGATTGTTGGCAAGAGACACTGCTACGCATAATAGATGTTGTCATTGATGGCAATTAAGATTATTCCACACATCCACATAACATAACTGGTTCATACCGGAAGTCAGAACAAGAATTTATGTATGTCCGGGTAGCCAGAAACATGGCATGTGACAGAGTCTGGTATCTTGGTCCAAATCTCTCCAGTGGTAAATCATAGTGTGCTATGGATCTAAGGGAGTCATAAGGATTGTCAGGATAATCTAAATCTAGAATTTTAGCCTCCAGTGATGAAGGATTCAAAAGTTATTAGCATCTGAGTATCGGGTTCCAGTTTGTCAGTGCAAACAACAGAAGAACAGACTGACTTTGTAATTGATCTTGGTTTTGGATATGATCAACGATAGTGGCCGACATGATTGATGATTTGTGAATACACATTTTTGGTCCACGTTACAAGTTGTGCATGTATTTGGCCGATAGAGCAAAGTCCTCAATAAAAGTTCTAAGTGTTCTTGAAGCCGACTAGAAAATTATTGAAATTCATGATGCGGATATATATAGCCGATGGATTCAAGTGATTTGGGTGCGGTAGTGATGCGACGATGGAATAATTGTAAATAAAGGCAAAGATAAGTGCGAAGGTGAAGATCTAAGCCCGGGTTATGACAGAGGAGTGAAACAGGGTAGAATAAAGATGAAGTGTATCAAGTCGGTATTCTGTGCTTAAGCGGAACTAAATCTTTGCATTGATAGATGCTAATTATCAGTTCAAACACATTGTAATCTTCTTTCTGTAGGCAGTAAGTTTTCCTTTGAGCAGTGAGCTCTGGGTAGTGAGCCTAAATGCATGTGCATTCCCCTTTTGTAATACTTTTAATAGAGTATAATCTTTATAGGTTAACCCCCACCATGGTTTTTCCCTTAATCGGGTTTCCATGTTAAAAATCTTGGTGTCAAGTGTGTTATTTGTGTTTCTGCTCATGTGTTATTGATTTTTGCTTTTCATGATTATATCATTAATATGTTAAGAAGTGGTAAAGAAGAATTTAACTACAGTTAGCATTAAATTTTTATGACAACTGATTGATCCCCCCTCTCAGATGTCAGCCATAATTCTAACAGAGAGATCTTGTCTAATGTAAAAGCAAAACAGTGGAACAGAGCAGTCAAGATGAAGAGTTTTGAGATGGTGTTTTAAGCATTCATTGGAGCTGCAATCATGCATATGTAGATGCAATTAGAGAAGTTCATTTTGGCAGTAAGCCATTTCCTTTCTCCTTTCTTTCTCTAGGCAGTGACCCTTCTTGCAGTGAGCACTTCTTTGGGCATTGAAACCTAAGACAGTGAGCCTTTATTGTAATTTGATATTGTTCCTACATAATATATTGTGAGCTAACACTCATTGTGGTTTTTCCCAGTTTTGGGTTTTCCACATAAAAGTCCTGGTGTTCATGTGTGATGGATTGTGGTTGTTACTTATGTGTTTAATTTCCTTTGTTATTGCATGTGGTAAATGGATTGCTAGTTTAATAAACAAGAAATTTAATATAGTAATGATTCACCCCCCCTCTCAATACTTTGGGTGATCAACAATTGGTATCAAAGCTTGGTTCCTCAGAAGAAGTCTAATAGCTTGAGGAAGATCTTGGAGACTGAACACATGGCAGCCAAAAAAAGACCTACTCCTCTTGAAGAAATTGGTGCAACTGAAACTAAAGAAGAATGCACACTTGTTAATGAAGAAGAACTCAAGCTTGCACTAGCAAATCTTGAAAAGGTTGAAATAGAAAATAGGGATCTCAAAGATAATGTCAAGGAAGTAGATGAGTGCATCAAAAAATTGAGGGAGCAAGTCAAGAAGTTCAAAGAAAAATACAAGGAGGTTAGTGAACAATTGATATCTGCAAATGACACCTTGAGTAATCTAAAAGTGGAAGTTGTAAAAAGAGCAAAAGCAGAAGAAGACCTAAATCAGTTGGTGAAAAGTAAAACTGAAGATTGCACAAAGCTTGAACAAGAAGTTGTGGATCTGAAAGCTGATCTAAAACATGCATGGACTCAGGAAGAAAAATTTAGAGTGAGTGTTGCCCAACTTGATAGAATACTTGCTAGTCAGAAGAGCCCTAATGATAAAGAAGGCCTGGGATTTGAGAAAGGTGAAAGCTCCAAAACTGGTCAAGAAAAGAATGTTGAGATTAAGAAGAGCAATGGAAAATAGATTTAGAATCAAAGGAACAAACCTAGAAGACCATCGGTCAGGCAACCAAATGCTCAAAGGTACACTTCTTTCAATGGTTATTCTAATGCATGCAATAAATTTGGTCATAAGGCTACTCAATGTAGGAGCAGAGTGAATCAAAATGTTCCATCATTCTTTGGTCAATGTTTCACTTGCAATAAAGTAGGTCACAAAGCTAATGATTATAGAAGTCTGATAAGGAATGGTTATAACAATAGAAGGAATGCTCAAACCTTTAAAAGTAACTTCTTCACATGTAAGAAGTTTGGTCACAAAGCTAGTGGATGCAAAAATCAGATAAGGAACAACTATAACAATGGAAAGAATGCTCAATCTTTCAATGGGAATTGTTTTGCATGCAATAGATTTGGGCACAAGTGCAAATCAAGGATGAACAATAGACAGAGAAATGTTGTATGTTTCAATTGCAACAGGCCTGGACATATGGCAAGGTTCTGCAAAAGCAAGAACATAGAGAGGAATAATCAGGTAGAGAAGAGAGAACTGGTACAAAAGGCTAATTTGGCAGAGATCAAGAAGGAGATGAGTCTTATTTGGGTTAAGAAAGAAGAGCAGGAAGTCAAGGGTGAGTCTGCACCAGACTCTGGTGCTGGTACTTCCTCTAGGAAGTAAAATGAGAGCTATGGCTCAAGGGGAGCTTAATGCAAAATCTTGTTCCCCTAGCCATAAATGTGGTGCTGATATCCAACATAAGGACATAAACTAGAAAACAAAAAAAAAGCTTCTAGAGAAGATTCTAGTAGAAAAGAAGCTAATGCGGTAAATTGTGGAGCAATCTTGATCGATTGGGAACAACAAAGAAAGGGTTTGATAGCTTTTTGAATGAAGCATTTATTGCAATTAAATCTTGATGAAAAGAGAATATAAGGTATCTATTTGAAAGAGAAATTACTTTGCATTCAAACCTTCAAGCGACTAAAGAGACTTGAGAAGCAAGCTAGGGCAAGTTCAAGCATCCGACGAAGAAACCCTAACAAAGGCAAAGGGTATTTATCATTATCTCTCTCAAAAATTCTCTGTGTTGAATTTGTAAAGATGGCTACCCCTCAAGTAGTTGAGATAACCTAGAGACCCCACCCTAAATTCAAGAAACATCCCTTTAAATCATTAATGACTGATCTAGAAGGTGCTTTTTTTGAGGTTCCACACAGTGTTATGCATACAGAAGATGTTGGGGCATACATACATGCAAACCTAGAGGAATATGATCACATTAAATTAGGGAAATTGTACTTGGATGAGATGACTATTCTTAATCTTGCATTGAATGAGGAATACAATGTTCTTCATGAGAAGAACTTGGATACCTGGTTAGATTTTCTAGTATTCTCAGATGATGCATGGGTTAGATATGTTCTGAGCAGAATTCATGATGAATTCTTTTGGCTTGATGTGCCACACATAATAAAAAAGGAAGCTATCAAAATAGTAACTGGCTTGAGCTCTACTAGAAAGGTTCCAATCCTAAAAACCATGAAGAACAATGTAGTAATGCAGTTAACCGAAGCGAAATTTGATAAGAGGGCACTAACTGTGAATGATATTGTGAATCTGACAGTTAGATTTACATTAATGATTATTGGGTATAAAGTCTATTTCTCCAACAGGGAGAATTCAGTGTCTGCAACTGCTATATATACTGCATATGATATGGTCAAGAATAACATAGACTATGACCTATGTGAGCTACTCCGAGAACAACTAATGGAAAACCTAAAAAGAACAAAGGAAACAAAATATCCCTTTAAGTATGGAACCTTAATTATTTGTCTGTTCTTTTATTTTCTAAGAGAGTTACTTGGTATGGACAATATAGGTTGGCTTGAGAGTTACCCCAAAGAGGAGAGGTTTGGTACATTTGAGGAACTATCTCTCAAAGTCCATCTGGAGCAAACTCAACCAAAGACCCAAAGAAAGGTCAAGAAATATGTAGAATAATTTGCCAAGAGCCATGGGTTTACAGATGAGGAAATAAGTAAAGAAAGAGCAAAGGTAGAGGCAGCAAGGGTTGCAAGTGCTCTAGAAGGGCAAACATCAAAAGCCCCAGAGAAGAAAGAAGAGGAGAAAAGTCAAAAAGGAAAGCTTGCATCTAGCCCTACAAGAAGGACAAGAGCATCTACCTCTGTAGCTGCTTTAAAAAGTTTCAAACCCTCTATTGCAGAAACAAAGGTTGCAAGTATTGAAATAGAGACACCTAAGAAAAAGGGTGAGAAAGAAAAGACTAAGACTAAAAACAAGTACCAGAAAAGAAAATTGTAGAAAAGAAGAAAAGAAAAGAAATCTGAGGAAGAAGAGGCAACACCAGAAGAAAATGCCTCTGAAAAACAAAATGTGCAGAGAGAAGAAATAGATGAACAAATGATAAACAATCCTACTCTGGAACCTGAAGGAAAAGAACAAGAAAACATTCAAGATCCCCCTCTAGAGAGTCAAGATACTAAAATGTCTCAAGAAGAAGTAAAAAAGAGACACTGCTAATTCATTAAGAGAATTCTTGTTAAAGCATAAGGAAGCACAAATTGCAGACACATCTAAGCTACTACAGGGTCAAATAAACTTGGAAACCATATCTCCCCTACAGTCAGAAATTGAATTTGGGTACAATGTTCCACGAAACTGCCCAAGAAGAAATAATAAAATCTCACATGGAAGACAGTGAGCTGCTTGGTGAAGCAATAAACATTTTTGAGAAGATCATGCCCGGAGTTCAGAGAGATAGAATACTCTCTCCAGTAGCACAAATGAAAAAGTTGATGGAGTCTTTGAATTCACATTTTGAATCCTTTGAGCAAGCTATTGATAAAAAGGAAAGAGCTGAAATAAACAGCAAGAGATTAGTTGAGCTAAAAGATGAATCTTCTCAAGACAAAATTTTGCAAGATAAAAGTATAGAATATGCACAATTAGCCCTAAAAAAAGCTAGTGAATTGTATCAATTTTGTCTTACATAGCCGGTTAAGACTAAGGATATAAAAGATAAAATAGATAGATGGGAAGCTTAGATAATGAAGATATCCAGAACTTATGACCCGACAAACGATGCTATTGGTAATTAAAGGGCACAAGTGGAAACTATTCATTCAAATATACATAAGTTGCAGACCTAGAGGAATATCATAAAGCATAGAATGAGTTAGCTTCAGGAGGTAGCAAGTTTCAAAATTGCATCCCTAACTAAGTTAATAGCAGCAGCAGACAAGACAAGGCAAATCACTGAAGCCCCTGATACAGTGAAGAAAGGAGAAGATTTGGTGTCCCAGATTAATGGGCACATACTAATTTTGAGCGATGCCAAGATTAGTTGGGATGAAGAAATGCTGCAAATGAAAATAATCTATAAAGACGTTCTCCTGGAACAACAACAGTAAGCATTTTTTATCACTTGTATATATGCGGTAAAGTAGAAAAATAGTTTTGAAATTTTGGCAACTTGTACATATCTTTGTATCATACACCTTTTCCATTGATGTCAAAGGGGGAGAAGAAATGAAGCATGTGAAAAACTTTTGAAAAATAATAAAGCATGAAGACAGGGGAAGCAGTGTATAAAGAGATAGGGGGAGTTGTAACAGTTTTTCACATCAAGTGTTGCCATCAATGCCAAAGGGGGAGATTGTTGGCAACTTGGCAAACATCATAGAGAGAGACACTACTAATATGATGAAGAGTGTTTGTGCATGATGTTTGAAGATGTTTTCATTGATGGCAACAAGCAAAGAAACAAGATTGGAACAATGTTTTTGGTCTGGAGAAGAAGACTTAGCCATTTTGGGTTAAGTATTGGCAGTATACTGAAGTAGCGATAAGAAGATAGTATTTGAGCTGGTATTGGTCTGCAGTAGAAGATCATATATTGTGGTTTAGGTATGTTGTGTTGATAACTGAGAGGGGGGGGGGTGAATCAGCTATCCTAATTATTTCCCTTATTGAACTTTCCTTTTAATTGAAGCAGCATAAAATCAAACACAAAACATTAACCATGAAGTAAGAAACACATGACACAGTATTTTTGACGTGGAAACCCTGTTAAGGGAGAAAACCACGGGGTGATTAACCCAAGAATTATTCTCTGTTAGAAGAATAGGAAATTACAAAAATGGCACTTGCCAATTAGGGCTCACTGCCCGAGCACACTGCTCACAAGAGGCCCACTGCCTACAAGAAGACACACTGTCTACAAAGTGATGATAATCACAGTCTTGAACTGATTGGAAGCATCTGCATATGCTGGAGTTCAGTTCCGGTTAGGCTCAGTACACTGATCTGCTGCACTTCATCTTTCCTCTGTTCTTTGTTCTGCTATCTTTCACATACCGGATCCTTTTTGCTACCTCTGCTCTTTCTCTGGACTTATTCGCATATCTCTCCACACCCACACACACTTCACAACTAAATCCATCCTCTATATATATCCGCACAAGTAGTTTCATCACCTTTCTAGTCGGCATCCGGAACAGTCTTAGTTTCTTACAAACTCTCATTCTGTCGGCTGAATCCTTCCTCACCAAGCAATGCGGATCAAGCATATACTTGTAGATATCATTAATCATGTCGGCCAAACATGATTCATGCCTTCACAACCTCTGTCATCAACAGTAACCCATCCGGAAAGCAGTCTGATACTCTGTCAGTCAGTTCTTCCTCTGTTTTCACTGTCTCTCAAGAATTCGGTACTCAACCATTCATATCTTTTTCCTTGTCCATCACCGGAGGCTAAATCCTTGGAATATACCACTCAAGGTAGTCCTCTTGACTTCCCCAAATCCACACTGCACCAAGACACTTCCTCTGAGAGGTCCGGACCAATCTGTCGGACCTTGCCACATGCTCTGTTCTTCTTCACCGGACCACAACATTCTTTATTCTGACTTCCGGTAGAGACATATCATGTCTTGCGGATATGTGGGATGACCTTTGTTGCCATCAATGACAACAACCATGAATCCATATAGTGTCTCTTGCCAACAATCTCCCCCTTTGGCATTGATGGCAACACTTAGTGAAAAATGACTAAGTGTTTTCACTATGCTCCCCCTTTGCTGATGCTCTGTCTTTATATACAATTTCTGGAACTCCCCCTTAGTTGGATTCCTCATTTTTCACTGCTCCTCACTCCCCCTTTGACATCAATGGCAAAGGGTAGGGTCCGCATATCAAAATTTTCAAAAATTTCTTATACTTAGCCGCATATTTACATACTCACATATATTGAAGAATGTCTGCAAAGGATGTCTGTAATTGAATCATTTCGGTAGCCCAACTTTGCTTCATTCTGTCCAAAATTGAAATGTGACCACTTAACAAAAATGCAAACGCTTCTGCCCGCTTGAGATCTGTCGGATCTTTTGTTTGGGCGGTGGTCCTAGCATCACTGATGGCCTCATGCATGGTTTCCAACTTAGGGATTATAATCCTTCTAAGTTCTCCCATCCGGTTGGTGATGTTCTTCCTTTCCTTCTCAAGATTCTTTATTTCGTTCAAGACTGCAATAGTCTGACATTCTTGATTTATTATAGAGGAAGAGAGAGGATCAAAACTTTGAGATAAGCTTTGTAGCTTATCCTGTTCCTCTTTTATTTTCTTGTCAAATGCTGCTGTTGCCTTTGACCAGGATATACAAAATTTATAGATATCACCGCCATCCTTAAGAGCATTCTCTAAGCTCCTTATTCCAATGCTTACAATCTTCCTATCCTTAGAGATTAATTCTAATATCTCTGAAAATCTCTTATCCAAAAATTCCTTCCGGACCTTTTCTTCAGCTGATTTTTCTAAAGAATCAAAATGTGTATCAACACTGCTGACTAAGGTTTTTAGATTACCAGAAGTGGAGGCTGTCGGATCTATCTGAATTGATGGCATGATCTTTACAAGTATTCCGGAAGCAGCCTCTATCAACTCACAGTCTTCCATATGAGACTTCAGGAGCTTTTCATTTGCCTTGGCATTTGCAAATGAAGCTATCTTCATTGTTTGTACCGGAGAGAGAGAGTCAAAATCAAATGGACCTTTGAGAAGCTCCGGTTCATCAATCTCTAGAGTTTCTTTACTCAAAAATTGTTGAACAGTTTGTGCAGTGTCTCTTGCCGAAGACAGATGTTTCTTTTCTTCTGCAGTCTTAGAACTGTCAACCTCTTTGTCTTTCACCACTGCTTCCTTCTCCTGTAGTTGCTCTTCTTCTTTGGATCCGGAGACTGTAGGGGAAACCGGAGGAGAGATGCTAACTTGTTCATGGGCCACTTCTTCTTGAGCAGAGGGTCCCAAGTCCTCACTTGTCTGTTCAGGGCTCACTTCTTCCGGAACAGAAGATTCCAAATCAGCAGCTGTTTCTGCACCTAAGTCCTCTACAACAGGAAGATTGAACCTTTTGAAGGCCTTCCGGAGGATCTCTTCTGTTTCTTGGGCCACTTTGTCAGTCTCACCAAGCATGAGTTGATTCATCCTGGCTTTGCTTCTGAACTCATCTTTACAGTCCTTGAAGATAATGTTCATTGTCTTGGGATCAATTTGAGGATATAGCTGAATAGCTATCTGCTCCCGGATCTCAAGATCTTTAGCATGAGCATTATTTTTTCTCACTTCCATTTCCTTTTCTAGGCTTTTAGGAATAAGAGATATTATTTCAATGAAAGCCTTATTATATATGTTAAGATATTTCACTGTGGCCTCCTGCAGAGTCTTTTGGTCGGCCTCACTGAAGTCATCATATGATTCTGTCATTGGTTGAAGGTTTCCATCCACCGTGACCGACTTGATTATGCTCTCTAATGACAGAGTGGGCTTTTCAACAGTTACCTCTGCCATTTCCTCCTTTTCTTGGCCTGTGGAGGGCTTACCGGATCCTTTCTTTTTCTGTTTCTTTACTTCTCTTACTCCTTCATCTGATTCTGTCTCCTCTTCATCCTTTTGGCTTCCATAAGCCCTTGTGGCTTTTGCCTTTGATCTCTTACCGGATGCCTGGACTTCCGGTTTTGAACTTTTGGTTGAAGGAGGTGCAGATCTCTTTGTTGATCTGGTCCGGGTGGGAGCTCCAACCGGAGCACTTTCTTTGCTTTTCTCTTCTTCCTCGGCCTTCCTTCTCTTTTCCCGGCTGGCATCAAGTGCCTCCTTTGAGATTCCAAGACCTTGAGCAATGTGCTCTACTTCTTTTCTCACTTTTCTTTTGATCTCAGGTTCCCTGAGTTCTACATGTAACTTTATACTCAGCTCCTCAAAGGTTCCAAACCTTTCTGCCTTAGGATCTTTGGGTTGACTTAGCATGTGTTGAACATGCAGCTCCACTATCTGTTCATCAACTTCGTACCCCATGGGCATGATCCAGACAGTCCTTGGCTCCACTGCCTCCATCAGGCACTGATCAGTGTCAACCATAAAGCACACTGAGTCCTTGTATTTCTCAATGAGAGACTGGGGAATTCTCTCTCTTGCTTGCATCATGCTCTGAAAGTTTTTGAAGTATCCCCATAGAGCTGAATTTCTCGCTTTTGCATCCCCAAGTCCATGCAAGTAGTCCCTTATCTGGACTGCAACAGGTTTGTCATTCTGCCATACCCATCCACTTGTTCCGGGTAGCTCATTCATGAAGTAGAAGAATAAACATACAATAAGAGTACCATACTTGAAGGAATTCTTCTTATCCTTCTTGATTTTCTGTATATTTTCCATTAATTGGCTTAGCAGTAGTTCGCAGAGGTCATATTCTGCATTTTTCCTTAGCATTTCAAAAGCAGTGTATACTGCAGTTCCGGATACAGAATTCTCCCTGCTGGAGTGATAGATCTTGTATCCTATTATCATTGATGCATATTTGATATCCGGATCCGAAATATCTTCAATGGTCATTGCCCTCTTGTCAAATTTTGATCCGGTGGCCTCAGTTACAATGTTGTTCTTGACAGATTTGAGGATAGGTACTCCTCCGGAAGAGTATAGGCCAGTTACTGCTCTAATTGCCTCTTTTGTGATCTTGCAGGGTCTATCTAGCCATAAAAAGTTGTCATGCATCCTGCTCAGTACATACCGGACCCATTCATCCTCTTCAAAACAGGGGAAATGAATAAATTGCTCAAATTGTTTCTTCTGAATATCCTTATACTCTGGTTTAAGCTCAAAGGCATTGTCAATCAGCTGCTTGTGATAGAGGTCTCTTAATTTGAAATCCCCAAATTCCTCAATGTTTGCATGTATGTAAACCCTAATGTCTTCGGTGTGTAAAACTCCGTGAGGAACACTAGAGAAGGCTCCTAGTGGGTCAACCTCCAATGATTTGTAGGGATGTTTCTTGAATGAGGGGCGAGGTCTATCGGAGATCTTAACTATGTTTGGAGTAGCCATTTTTCAAAGATTTGCAGTGAGGTAATGAAAAACGGAGAATACCTTATGCGCCTTCGGTTTGCACGGAGTGGTTGGATTGATTTCTTTATCCAATAGCTTCGGCAGGAGATCCTTGGTGTGCTTGAAGAACCTTGTTGCAGAGCTCCACTTTTCGCTTCTTCTCGAGTGCAGAATGAGCAAATGACCTTTGAGAAATCCCTTAAATTGCTCCGCGAACCCTAATACCTGTCTGCAATAAATGCTTCACCTACATCATTCCAGTTTGCCTTGTCTGGATAGCTTGGAGTATCCCGGATTAGTCCTGATCTATGGATATCATCCGGATCTATCAATCATGAATAAATCGAGGTGGCATATTACAAGATCATCTCAAACACTCTGTCCAATCCGCAGAACAAGATAGTGCATTTCCGGATCTTTCCGGACCTTTTTGTAATCCTTTATCATACCGGAGCATTTCCCTGAACAGGTCTTATTTGATCGATCATGGCTTCTTCATAACTCCATGCGGACCTCTGAAAACTTGACTGAAGTATCTCAAGATTCATATTTACAAACCCTTTGATCCGCATCTTGTGCAACATCCGGCACCACTTGTTTGGCTGGGGGAACAAGATTTTCTTTGAGTCTCCCCCTGAGCCAGAGCTCACTTTTAATTTCTGGAAGAAATATCAGCACCAGAGTCTGGTGCGGATCCAACCTCTACATTCTCTGAACTTTTCTTCACCCAAATCTTGCTCATCTGATTCCTAACCTCATCCGCATTCATCTTTTGTTTACCCTTGTCTTGATTCTGATTATACACCGGACCTCTTTTGTCCTGATTCTTGTTTCTGCAGACTTTAGCATTATGACCGGACCTATTGCAGATTTGGCAAATAACATTCCTTTGCATATTTGACTGATATCCTCTTGATCTGCATTGATTAGCCCTATGACCTATTCTATTGCATGTGAAGCATCTACCTTTGAATGATTTGTTTACTTGCATAATTCTACATTCATGGGATTTGTGTCCATACCTTTTGCAGTTGAAGCACTGTCCGGAGAAGGATGAATTATTCTGATTCATTCTCATTCTGCACTGATTAGCTTTGTGACCAAAGTGGTTGCAGCTGTGGCAGTATCCATTGAAGGATGGATATCTTTGAGCATTTGGCTGTCTTACCGGAGGTCTTCTAGGCCTGCTCCTTGGATTTTCTGATCCAAGATTCTTCTGACCGGATCCGGAGCTTTCTCCTTTCTCATATCCCAAGCCATACTTGTCATCTGTCCTCTTTTGACTTCCAAGAAGAACTTCAAGTTGAGCAGAACTTATCTTGAATTTCTCTTTATATTCATTTGCTGTTTGAAGGTCTCTTTTGAGAGAGGCAATTTGATCCTCAAGTTTTCCTTCATTATCTTTGGCATCTTCAAGATCAGATTCAAGGTGTCTGATAATCCTGTCCATCTGGTGGCATTCTTCTGATTTTTCTTTAAGAGATTGTCTTAGATTGTCTTCAGCCTTTCTTTTTTCTTCAATCTCTTGAGTAAACTTTATAGTTCCTGATTCCATTTCATGTCTTAACATAATGACTTCTTTTGATAACTTTTCACATAACTTGGTTTGCTCAGTCAATTCCTCATTTGTATTGCTTTCTTCACTTTGTCTTGCCAACTGTTGAAGCAGCTCCTTTCTCTTTTTCATAGAGAGACTTAATTTGTCTTTTAATTCTCTCATGAATTCATCAGCCTGTTTGAGTCTTTCCTTTAATTCACTGACTTCAGAATTTGACTGTTCAAGATCCTCAAGGGCAGTCTTGAGTTGCTCCCTTAAACCATATGCATCCATTTGAAATCCCAGATCTTCCTCAAGCTGTTAGGCTCTATTAGGAGGAACTTAGCTCTGATACCAATTGTTGATAACTGAGAGGGGGGGGTGAATCAGTTATCCTAATTATTTCCCTTATTGAACTTTCCTTTTAATTGAAGCAGCATAAAATCAAACACAAAACATTAACCATGAAGTAAGAAACACATGACACAGTATTTTTGACGTGGAAACCCTGTTAAGGGAGAAAACCACGGGGTGATTAACCCAAGAATTATTCTCTGTTAGAAGAATAGGAAATTACAAAAATGGCACTTGCCAATTAGGGCTCACTGCCCGAGCACACTGCTCACAAGAGGCCCACTGCCTACAAGAAGACACACTGTCTACAAAGTGATGATAATCACAGTCTTGAACTGATTGGAAGCATCTGCATATGCTGGAGTTCAGTTCCGGTTAGGCTCAGTACACTGATCTGCTGCACTTCATCTTTCCTCTGTTCTTTGTTCTGCTATCTTTCACATACCGGATCCTTTTTGCTACCTCTGCTCTTTCTCTGGACTTATTCGCATATCTCTCCACACCCACACACACTTCACAACTAAATCCATCCTCTATATATATCCGCACAAGTAGTTTCATCACCTTTCTAGTCGGCATCCGGAACAGTCTTAGTTTCTTACAAACTCTCATTCTGTCGGCTGAATCCTTCCTCACCAAGCAATGCGGATCAAGCATATACTTGTAGATATCATTAATCATGTCGGCCAAACATGATTCATGCCTTCACAACCTCTGTCATCAACAGTAACCCATCCGGAAAGCAGTCTGATACTCTGTCAGTCAGTTCTTCCTCTGTTTTCACTGTCTCTCAGGAATTCGGTACTCAACCATTCATATCTTTTTCCTTGTCCATCACCGGAGGCTAAATCCTTGGAATATACCACTCAAGGTAGTCCTCTTGACTTCCCCAAATCCGCACTGCACCAAGACACTTCCTCTGAGAGGTCCGGACCAATCTGTCGGACCTTGCCACATGCTCTGTTCTTCTTCACCGGACCACAACATTCTTTATTCTGACTTCCGGTAGAGACATATCATGTCTTGCGGATATGTGGGATGACCTTTGTTGCCATCAATGACAACAACCATGAATCCATATAGTGTCTCTTGCCAACATGTTGTTCATAGTCCTCAAATGATCATTTGTCCAAGATTTCATCCCTTTATGAGTACTGGAAGTCCATCTTCAAAAAATCTAAGTCTGGTAGTGCAGAGAACAAAGAAAATCAGAATAAAACACTCAACTGAATTGGTCCGCATTTTGCCGCTGTGGCACATCTTGTTATGTGGTTTTGAGATGTTGTAAACACATGTGTGAAGTATCCAAATCTAGAGTTGCAAGTTCCAGACTTCATCGAAGAGTCAGTTATGAATGCCTAAGTATGGCTACTTGGTATGGTATAGTTTGACTATGAAAGAGCATGTGTTCTGGTGGCCCGCATTCTACCACAAAAGAATATTTTTCTTTGTGGTTCTAAAGGTATGATTTGTGATGTGTGAAGAGTGTCTGATATGATTTTGGAAGCATCTTGTGGTCCGTAGTGAAAGTTGATGTCTGATAGAGGAAGTGAACTAGTGGCAATCTGTGTTGAAAGCTGACATGACAAGTTTGATCTGTATGCGATAAGTTCCATTGATTAGAACTTAATCCTAAGTGGTGAAACAGTTGAGGCTGACATGTGTGAAGGTATTTCAAATATTTTTTGGGTCCAGTATAGATTTTGGAGAATGAATTTGACCGAAAGAGTACATAATGTATGACTACATGGTACACTTTATTAGGCTGACCAAATATGAAGATTTTGTTTGTTGCGGATATATATATATATATATGGGATTGAATTTGGTGTTTTAGTGGGGAGATGTGAATGTGAATGTGCAAAATATGTGACGTATAGAGCAAGCAACAAGAGCAGAAGAAGCGAGATCTTATCTAATGTAAAAGTAGAATAGTGGAACAGAGCAGTCAAGATGAAGAGTTTTGAGACAGTGTTTTGAGCATTCATTGGAGCTGCAATCATGCATATGTAGATGCAATCAGAGCAGTTCAATTTGGCAGTGAGCCATTTCCTTTCTCCTTTATTTCTCTAGGCAGTGAGCCTTCTTGCAATGAGCACTTCTTTGGGCAGTGAGCCTTTATTGTAATTCAGTATTCTTCCTACATAATATATTGTGAGCTAACACTCACCATGGTTTTTCCCAGTTTTGGGTTTTCCATGTAAAAGTCTTGGTGTTCATGTGTGATGGATTGTGGTTGTTACTTATGTGTTTAATTTTCTTTGTTATTGCATGTGGTAAATGGATTACTAGTTTAATAAACAAGAAATTTAATATAGTACTGATTCACCCCCCCTCTCAGTACTTTGGGTGATCAACAATGGGTTCATCTAAGGATGTGTTCACATCTTTAGAGGCTTGTTATATGCCTACTATTTTGATTAGTGATGACACTCCTATCAAGGTGTGTGGGAGAGGGTCTATTTATGTGGGGATGTCACATTTCAAGATGTCCTTTGTGTGCCCCCATTATCAACTAATCTCTTATCAATTTATCAAATCACTCACATAGGTTTAAGCAAGAAGGTTGAGTTCACTCTCAATTCAATGGTGATTAGTGAGATGCACAATGGTTCTATAGTTGCAGTGGGAAAAGAATATCATTAGTCTTGACTCTATCTCTTTTCTCACTTCATTCTTGATCCTCCTTTGTTTGTTTTTCTCACTCATTTTGATGAGATGAGTAAGTTATCACATGAGTGGTTTGTTCATCTTAAATTCTACTAATTGCAATAGATCAACCATCAAAGCATGGTAACAAGGTTTCCTTTAGTTCATTTTTCCAATGGTGTTTTCTATGGATGCATTCTTGGTAAAAATCCTTTAGGATATGTTTGACAAAGGTAAGGCATGGAGAGCTTCATAGATACTAGAGTTAGTTCATAGTGATTTGGCTAGTCAATTTCTACATGCTTCCTTCAATAGGGCTAGATATGTTTTGACATTTATTAATAACTTTTATAAGCATACTTGGGTGTATTTTCTCAAATACAAGTCTGAGGTTTTTGAGCATTTTTAGGACTTCAAATATTTTGTAGAGAAATATTCACCTAGGGAAATCCATTAGGGTTTTATGCAATGACAATGGTGGTGAGTATGTCAACCATCATTTGTAGTTTTACACTTTATAAGGGATTGATTTGTAGCATTTACTTCCATACAATCCTTAGCAAAACATTATTGTAGAATGAAATTAAGAATGGGTCTTTGAAGGAAATGGTGAACTTTATAATACACTCCAAATCTCTTACACCTTAGTATTGGGAGAGATACATTAATTTTCCTTATTATATCTATAATTGTGTTCCTCATCAAGCCTTTGAAGGTCTGATTCACTCCTTTTGAAGCTTGGAGTGGTAAAAAACCATTAATTAAGCACTTCAAAGTTTTTGGTCACATGGGCCCACATTATTATAGAGAAACATAAGGTCATGGATCTAAGAGTAGGCCTTGCATATTTGTAGGTTATCCTATTAGTGTTAAGGGTTATTGATTGGTCCTCCCTACTACTCACAAGATGTTTATTAAGAGGAGTTTTTGTTTTGAGGAGGGATCTCTAGTTCCACTCTTGACACTTCTCATCCTTCTTCTATTGGCATTGGATTCACTTGTGCTAGATGATAGATCTTCTGAGGATTTAGATCCACCTAGGTAGTTTCCTGATGATGAGTCTTCTTCCTCTCCTCTCCTAATCATCATTCAGAGGTTGATCATTCTCCTCCAAATTCTTTAACTATAGGTCCACTTTTAGCTCAACAAACTCTATGGACTATAGGCGATTGGGTTGGGGATCCATCAAACACTAGGCATACATGATCACAATTTAAAGGATCTCTACATATCTTCATTGCTACTACGTCTTATCCATAGTCTTGTTTACAGGCTTCTAGTATTCTTTAATGGGATACTGCTATATAGGAGGAATATAGTTCCTTGATTAGGAACCACTTGGGATCGTGTTCCCCTTCTAAGGGAAGGACACTTGTTCAATGCAAGTGGATCTATCAGATAAAATTCATAGTAGATGGGTTAGTGGATAAATATAAGGCATGATTAGTTGCAAAGAGTTTCCCCAAGTTCCTAGTGTTGATTACTCTAGGATCTTTGCACCTATTGCAAAGATGAATTTCATTAGACTCACACTTGCTATCACTACAACACATCAATGGCACATTCACCAGATGGACTTGAAGAGTGCATTTGTCATGGAGA
This sequence comes from Cunninghamia lanceolata, assembly GCA_027924645.1. Lineage (NCBI taxonomy): Eukaryota > Viridiplantae > Streptophyta > Pinopsida > Cupressales > Cupressaceae > Cunninghamia > Cunninghamia lanceolata. The sequence continues at coordinate 1,702,767 of BSBN01000086.1, read as the reverse complement.
CATTGAGGAGGAGATATACATGGAGTAACCATAGGGTATAGTCTTATATTCTTCTTTGGTTTATAGACTCCAAAACTCTATCTATGGCCTAAAATAGGCTCCTCGAGATTGGTACGCCAAGATGGATTCTTTCTTTCTCACACTTGGATTCTCTGATTGCCATTTGGATCCAAACATCTAGATTTTGTAGTAGGATGATTCAATCCTCTTTATAGTTCTCTATGTTGATGATCTATTCATCACGGGGAGTTCCTCATCCACCATTGTGGTAGTGAAAACTATCCTCCATTATACATTTTTGATGATCAACTTGGGCTTGTTGAATTACTTTCTTGGTATTTAGATATCTTAGTCTACTTCTAGGACCACTCTCACATAGTCCCAGTATGCTCTATATTTTCTCTTGAGGTTTCACATGGCTAACTATAAGCCTGCTCTGACTCCCTTTCTTTCTCTCTACTTTGTACTGATAGCTTGTTGGGAGTCTCATCTAATTAACTCACATGAGGCCTAACGTTTAATATGTTGTGGGCATGGTCTCTTGGTTCATGTGAGAGCCCCATGAGCTATACTAGAAGGTAACTAAGTAGATTCTCTATTACATTCAAGGTACTCATAGTTTTGGGATTCATTATGCAATGGGCATTGACATTGACTTGGTGGGCTACACAGATTCAAATTGGGGAGGCAATTCTCAAGATCATGTTGGGTGCATATTTTGTTATCAACTAACTGATGACAAAATCATTATATCAACCATAGTATGATGAGATTATATCTCTCCTCTCAGAAAGGGGAGGCTCCCTTCTTATTGCCAACTATGATCAACAATTAATTAACTATGTTTATTTACACTACAACTATCACTTGGGTGTTTTCATCTCATCCAATTCTCCTATTTTAGAATTGATGTTCTCTTGCAAACTTACAACAAAGCCCTTTTTGATGTTTACAACATATGATAAACCATAAAAAATACCTATTGGAGCAATAATAACTAATACCCAAATAAGTTATATGTAAGATTAACTGAAATGATACTAGGGTGTGTCCACAACAAGAAACCCACAAAAGCACAAATTATTTTGTTGCTTCTTACGCCAATTGGAAAAGGAAAATGTATGGAATATGATGCAGCCTAAAGTCTTCACTATATGCCAAAATAAGATTAACAATCTCAGATGATAACTTGCAACCCAAAGTCTTCAAGTCACCTCCAATCACGAACTTAAGACACAAATCCAAAGATAATATCATAACTCAAAGACTACAAAATTAGATTTAGAACACCTTTCAAAATATTTAATTCCATGCCATGATTCAATAAAATATACAAGAGGGTGCAATGAAAAAGACTTAATAACAATTCCAATGCATCACAACCTTGTTTCAAGACAAAGATTGAATGCCCACTTGCTTTCCTTATATTTATTGAATATGATTTACAATTTTGAACTCAAAGTTTCAATATTCTCTTCAAAATGGTAGTGTTTCACTTCAATAGCTAAAAGATAATATTTACAAATGAGCCCCCTCTTATTTATAGAGGGAAGCTACAAAGCAAAAATAGGAAATCTAAAACTACTTTGATTTATACAAGACAGAGTCCAATTTGATTTGGGACTCCGTATTTCTCCTTCATGCTAATTAAATATTATAAAAAGACATGTAGGATGTCATTTACATATTACAAAACTACATAATGAAAGCATAGAAAAATTAATTAAGTGTCCGAAGACACAGGAATTTATTCATCTTTGTCCTCCAAAAAATCTTTATATCTCTTCACAGTAGCTTAGAATTCATTATTGTCAGGTCCTGATGTATATGAGAACTCTGGTGATGGAGTCTATTATGGTGACAAGCCCACACTTGTGCTTGTTCAGAATCTTTTGCAATTTATATAGAATTACCTAAAATTCCACCAACTTAACAATAGAAGCCAATGAGAAATCTTCTATCTCTATCTATGTATGTATCAGTGTGGTGAATTCTTGGACAACTGTATCAACAGGGAGGGTTTATTTACCGTCATCCAACATCTGACGAGGAAACTCAGCAAGCTTATCTGAAATATCTAGTCCTTTGTCTATGCCCCTATCCAAGTCATCCTTTAGGTCTTTAATCAAGCTCTTGATGACGTCCTTGTTTATCATCGCCTCCCTGTATTCAACATACATTTTTCTATTGGGGATCACCCCATGTTCAACTAGTACTTCTATTTTGAACTCTCGTAGCTTGTTCCATGTTTCAAGATCTTGTTCTATCAATTGCATTTCTTGAGATAATATCTCAAGTGTCTGGTCAACTTCTTTCTTTACCTTGCCCAAATTATTATAAAGTTCAATGGAAGACTTTATCAACTGTGTACCTTGGGCCAATATCCTCTCAATCCAAGCACTAACTGCCTGACCTTGAGCCCCAATCTTTTTAGCCTTTTGAATGGCTTCATCATCAACACATGTATCAACAGGTTGTACCTACTCTGATGATTGGGCTATTTTGAGTAGCACAAACGTCAACTATTCTACCTATGCTTTAATTTGATCCTTGATCAACTTAGCCCTACCATATCTCTCAAGCAACACAGCCAATGTTGCTTGCACATCCTCCTTGGCACTTTCATGTGTTTTCTTGCCAAGTTATATCCTTGAGATAGTATAATCAATGAGTTGAACTTCATGCAGGCTTTTATATGGAGGAGACACAGCTACCTTAGCATATTTATTCCTTGATTGATCAACAAGTACCCTAGATATGGTTTTGGCCTTCTTAGCTAACTTGGTCTTTACTAGGACCAATTGGCCAAATTCAAAGTCATTCGGAGATATGACTTGTTTCTTTCTCTTTGTCTTCTATGATATTAGCCAAGGAGGAAGGATGGAAGAAGCATCTTCTTTTTTGTTACCAAGGTTTCTGATGATTGGGTAGGTCCTATGGCTTGTGAGGCCAATGGAATATCAGGTGAAGTGAAAGTGGTGGTAACAATTGGTGGTGTTTGTGTTAATACTGCAGCGGGAATATCAACACTTGACACTTTGGATGTGGATGCGGATATGAACTTATCAATGTCCAATTGAGTAGTGTATACACCTAAAAATGACATGACTCTACTTAAATAAATATTTTAAATATTTATTTCATCTTCATAGTCCTCTATCAATAAATAAATAAATTTATTTATTTATTTGATTCACTTCCTCCCATTTAATTAAATAAATTTCGTTTATTTAATTAATTTCATCTACATTAACTTTATTCTTCTAAATAATTAAATAATTTCAATTATTTAATTAAAACATCCATTCTTCTAAGTAATTAAATAATTTTAATTATTTAATTAAATCTTTCATTCTTCCTAATTTAAATAAAATGTAAATTTATTTAAATTAAAATCCCCAAAAATAAAATATAATTAAATATTTTATTTATTCTTCTAAAATCATGTGCAAGTAAATTAAATAAATTTATTTATTTTGCTTTCTTATCTTCCAAATCTTCTAAAAATAAATTAAATAAATTTATTTATTTAATTTGCTTTCTTATCTTCCAAATCTTCTAAAAATAAATTAAATAAATTTATTTATTTAATTTGCTTTCTTATCTTCCAAATCTTCTAAAAATAAATTAAATAAATTTATTTATTTAATTTGCTTTCTTATCTTCCAAATCTTCTAAAAATAAATTAAATAAATTTATTTATTTAATTTGCTTTCTTATCTTCCAAATCTTCTAAAAATGAATTAAATAAATTTATTTATTTAATTTGTTTTCTTATCTTCTAAATTAAATAAAATTATTTATTTAATTTGCTTTCTTATCTTCCAAATCTTCTAAAAATGAATTAAATAAATTTATTTATTTAATTTGTTTTCTTATCTTCTAAATTAAATAAATTTATTTATTTAATTCTTTTTCTTATCTTCAATATCTTCTAAAAATAAATTCCTCTTGTCATACAAAAGTAAAAGCTGAGTTAAAGCAACTTTGCTCTTAAATTAGAAAAATAAATTCTAATTTAAAGAAAATGAAAACTCATCAAGAAAGCTTTTAACTCAACAAAGCTTCTTTTTGAATGACACATGTCTTTCTTCCATTTGTTGCACGTTCCTCAACAATCCTCCTCCATTGATTCATTCTTTTCTTCTCAACCATTGATCTTCCCTCACTCTCTTCTATAAATATAACCTTCTTCTCTTCATTTCAATATCTGGAGTTTGTGTAAACTTATGCTGCAGGAATTTAAGTGCGCCTTTGGCACCCCCATTATATTTGAGCACTTCATAGCATCCTCCATTTCTGTATTTGAAGCTCATCTTCAAATACCAAAGTATCCTAGCCATTCTTCATTTGTCATCTTCAAAAAAGCAAGCAAGCAACAGCTTCTGAGGGCTTCACAATCAAGATCGAACAAAGATAGGCGAACTACAGAAGGCAAAAAGGTAAAAGGTGAAGGTATTGTCTGTTCTTTATTTTAAATCTCTTTTATCTTTATTATTCTGTAGATGTTTGGGATTATTTTTCATTGATTTGAATAACCAAATTTCCCCCTCACATTTTGGCGCCCACCGTGGGGCCCTTGCCCCTCTACTAATAAAAAAAATCTAAGTTTTCTTGAAGACAGGTCCATACAGGTGACGAACAGGTTTCTAACAAAGCCAATTTTGCGCATTCATCTTCTGAAACAACACATTTGCCTTCCAAAATGATGCATCTGACGAACTGGCACATCTGACCTCCCAATTTGCGCATTCACCTCGTCCTTTTGCACATCTGCTATTTTTGTGCCTGTACCTCATTCTTTTGTGCATTTGATCTCTGTATTTGTGCTTCTGTTCAAAAAGCCGCACACTCCCTGTTTCTGCGCATTCAAGCAGCAGTGTTGCGCATCTGTCTTCTAATTTCTGTTTTGGGTTTTTTTTTTTTTACTTTTGCATGCTGGAACTAACATCTGTTTTGCAGGAGTAGTGGCTGGATTAGGTCATCTAGATGTTTTGCTTAGTTCATCTAGCCTAACTAGGGGTGAAGTAATCAAATGCATTTCATGACAAATTACACATAGTCCCTAATTAGGAAGGAAGTAATTGGACCAAATTGCTATCTTGCATTGTTGATTCATTTTCTAGCTTAATCATTGCTTTCTTTTACAAACGGGAAATGAACAATGCTATGATTAATCACTTTCAAAGTTAACAAACAGGAAATGAACAATGTTATGATTAATCACTTTCAAAGTTAACAAATGGGAAATGAACAATGCTATGATTAATCACTTTTCAAGTTAACAATCGTCTGAGTGCACAAATTAGCTTAGCCCATTTAGTTTTTCTATTTTAACTAGGTTGGATTAACCACTGTACTATGTGCTTGCGAATGACAATAGGCTTATGCTCTCCCCTTAACTGGGTGATCAAAGTGCCAGACTTGTCATTCTTTTTGTCAAACCTTTAGGGGGGCCTGCCCTTGGATGCACGCCTGTCCAAGTGGGAACGACCCTGAGTGGTAACAGGGTAAAGCCAAGCCCTACCAAGCCACTTGAAATAAATTGTGCTTGGGGTGAAAACCTCAAGCAACGAGTGCTGCTATGTTACACCAATGGCCAACCTCCCCCAAAACCCTCATAGGCGTAACCCTTTGAGGCTGGGAGACTCCATAACGAAGAGTAGCACCGCCGCACGTGTAACCACTCGAACGGTTGCCCTATCTAAGAACCAATTGTGTAGTAAACCAAAAACCCCTATTCGTTGATGCAAAGGGCGGAGCTCTTGAAGCAGCCTCGATTCAAGTGACTCTTAGTAGAGGTAGCAGGGACAATCCTAAGGTTCGGTGTGGGGACAAGCCTAAGGAAACCTGAATCTGGTATGCGTGAGAAGTGAGTGCCGTGGAGGGGAGCCGGTGCTACTAGATTCTGGAGCTACACGCTTTGAGTGGCACAGCTAGAGGATTCAATGAATATTGTCACATCTTGCCTAGGTTGTACTTGTCTTTGAGTCATAATAGTCCAAAAACACAAAAAAAACATAAAAAAGATAAAAATCATGGAAAACTTCTATGTGTTTGCTGTGCTTTTGCCATAATTGAACATCAACATCATCAGAAACACCAAGTTTTTCAAACCAAAAACACTGAAAAATCCTGAAAACGATCCAAAATTTCCAAGTTCTGAGAAAACACAAGCAAAGAGCCAGATTTATGCATGTACACTGACTTTTTGCACATTTGACAGTATTGAGCATCTGCACTCTGTTTTGGCGCATGCAAACTTCACCAGTGTTGCGCATATATATCAACTTTTTTGCACATCTACCTTCTGCTGTTGCTCATCCAAACCAGTAAGTTTTTTCGGTCTTGTGTCAATAGAAAACCAATTGGAACATTTTGGTCAAAAACTCCAATACCTGAAATTGCAAATAAACTCAGGTCCATCACCCCAAGAGTGTATAGCAATTAACCAACAAATCCAAGTCTTACAACAAGAAATGGCAATCTTGCAAGTTGAACGTGCCAGTACTAGCTGTGCCTCGTCCCAAAATCATACCTTCTTTTCCCGTCTTAATGATACTATTGATAGGGCAATTGCCACCTCAAAGGGGAAATCATATACCACTTCTACTAGTCCTCCTTCGCTAACTCCTAAGACACATATTCCAAAACATGCCAATCCCACGCCAACACCATTATGGAGTTCCTCAAACTCTAAATGGGTGACCAAAAAAGAATCAAATGAGTTGTGGGAAAGAGTTTTGCCAAATTTATACTACCAGAGAAAAGCTAGGGAGAAAGCTAAATCCCCTCATTCACCTTGTTGACATTTCTTTTGAATCAGCATTAGGGATTGCCAGTTCTAATGCACAGGCAGATTCAGCCAACTGAATATAGGAGGTTGCGTGAGCTCCTCCCCTTCACTTCTGGTTCTGCTGCACCAAGGGGGGTATCCCTATAACTCAAGATGTAACCTTGACTAGCTCAAAGATAGAAGGATCTAACTTGACAACAACAGGCAGAATACTCTCATGTATGGACCAAGATCTGCATGATAGATCACAAGGCTGGCAACATTCTTGGACATGGTGTCTGGTTGGGTATGAGAGCATGCAGGGGGTTCCTAATCCTACTCCTACAACTAACAGGTGGAAGTATGAAATGTTTTAGTTTGAATTTTGGATGCAAAGCTGGACATGGTGTATAACACAAGAACACAGCATGATTGGTGCCTATCCAGGGCTTGGAGTCGGTAGACATACACCTGTGAATGATCAGCATGAATAGCTAAAATTGGATTTCAGGGGGATACACATGATATCTGCCTTACAGATATCTCCCAATAAAGAGTGTTAAGTTATCTCTACTTATGGCATCCCTACTGTAGTATACCCTTCCCAATGTTCAACCTGAAAACAGTTTAATCTGCCCCTTGAGCAGAAGTTAAAAGATCAGACATTCAACATAGGAATTCTATGCTCTAGAATCTAAACATTACGCACATATCCAGATCCAGAAGAAGAATACATGCAATACTGGAGACAGAATTAACACAACACATGCTAAGATAGCATTACTCATATAAGATCAACCATGAAATCAGTGGATTCATGCCAAATCGTACAACAGGAGATACATAAACTCACAAGTTAGACTGTACAGAGCAACCAGATCAGCTGGTTATGGATTACAGGGCCAAAAATCCACAACTTTCAACAACTTTGAATGAAAAACACCGTCTGCCTTATATAGCAAGAGGGTGTATTCAGCATTAACTACCAGGTTGACCAAAAAGCCCGCCAGATACACAGTATCATAAAAATGGCGCTCAAACATTAATGCAACAGGTAGGAGAGGAGACAGGAAGATTTTTCGAGCCCTGCGCCACTGCCTAGGGATCCAGATCTTCAACCGGGTACTAGATCAGCCCACGCCATCGCCCATATCTCTGCAACAATCGCCATTAATGGCGCACCAACCCGCGGCCTTGGGAAGAACATCAGACAGTCAATCGCAACCATTTCCCGCCGAGATTCATCATCATGATATTTGAAAATGCAGGATATCAATATCCCACATGCACCCCGCAGCAACCTCATTAACACTTTATATACTAGGTCATGAGCATATATCATGTCGGTGCTTTTGCTCCTGACGACACTAGTATAAGACTTTATCATCATCATCCTCCAGCAGCATGATATCCTGTCGCTTGAAAAAAAAATCACCCTGACGTCAGCATCATATTGCAATACAACCTGCATGATAATCGCCTTCATCGGCACAACCTGATCCATCGGAGGAACATCCTCCTGCTGAGCTTATACCAAAAGTCTGGCCGATGAACATCCTGATGACGTCATCATCATATCCTGCTGACGTCATCGTCATATCTGCCTACTGCGCACCTCCTCATATCCGGATGATGTCATCATCATGTTTGCAAATATCGGGGGACCTCCACAAGATGATCTGTGTTAGAAATATGACCCCCCCCGGACCTTGATGACGTCATCATCATATTAACATCAGGATGATATTCGGAAGACAACCGGATATTTGGAAATATCATCCTGATGCACAAGTATCAGGTTGCACTGTAGCTTCACTATAAGATCGGGGCGATAGATGAATATGATGATGCTTGAAAAGATCACCCCCACTAGATAATGCACGAAACCGGCAGGCGGATATCTCCTTGATATCAGCATCATCATGATGCTGGAACAAACATACATCCGGGTGATATTCAAAAATGAAAATATCACCCCCTCCTTTGGAAATATCATGATGCAGATAGGCAGAGAAAAAGATATCACCCTGTCATAAGATTGACGTCAGCATCATCAGGATGACAAAACAACGAACAAGAGGTGATACAACATCATCAAGATGATATTGACTAAGATCATCCTGACGTTCAAAATATGATGACCCTAGTGAATATCGGGTCGCACTTAGAACTCTTCAACAACATCATCAGGATGATCATAACCAAGATCACCCGATGATAAAAATATCACCCCGGCGAAATATCATGAAGGCAGAAAATATGATGACCCTCGCAAGCAACACGGTGATAATTGGAAATATGATGATGATGACGACCCTTAAGAAAGAACAAGTCAGGTCGAAACAACTCAAAGAATAACCCCTTCAGAATATCGGGGCAACATCATCATCATGTTTGGGCAAGGTGATAAATGGAAGATCACCAGATACTTGAAAAATCACCCCCGCAAGCAAATCAGGGCGCACTGTAGCTCATCAGCATCATCAGGATAATAACCAAACATCTCCCGATAGTGAAATATGATGATGACGATGAGAAACCGGTCGACGGAGAGCATGATGATGCTGACCACCATCAAAGGAAATATGATGATGATGACCTCCTCCTCAAGAAAATATGATGATGCAGCTGAAAAATGCTGAGGAGGTCCAACACTTAGAACATTTTTTGGATACTTAGGGAGAGTGCCTGAATGAAAATTGCTCAAAAAACTACCAGTCAATTCAGGCACTAACACACCTATCCATACACCTACCAATGATGTGATCCAAGGGCTACTAGCAGAAAGTCAACCATGCCCCCAAATTTCAGTCCTTGACCTTACCAAAGATTCTTCCAATCCCATATCAAATCCTACAACACCTTCATGTCATCCGCAACCCCTTGAGCTTATCAAAGAACCTACTACCATGAACCCAAGTCAAGAGCTACTATACCTCCATGTCAATAACCCTCAAGAACATGTCAATCCTACCCAAGAGCTATCCACTTCCATTCAAGCAACCCAAGAGGTATGTCAAGAGTCTAATCCTAAGCATGAGGAAACATTAATCCCTAGTCCAAGTCAAGATCAAACCACTTTCTTGCAACCTATCCATAACATGCATCTTTTCCATGATCAAGATGATATCCATAATAATGAACCTCTCCATGAGCCACTTGATCCTATCCATCTCCCAACAACTATACATGAGCAAGAGATCCAACTCCAACCCATCCATAACCTTTATTTGTTTTATGATCAAGATATTCCCTAGGAAGAAGATGTCCTTGAACAACTTGATCCCATACCCATCCATGAGCAAGAAAACTCCATTACTTCTATCCCTCTTACATCTAATCCCATCCATGATCCAACAACTTCCGCCTCCTATGATGAGACACTTGCCTCCCAAGTGCACATGAATGATCAACCCAATAATTTAGATCCTAAAGAGCATAATGACGATCAAGATTCTAGTGATCCTTCACCACCCATTATTGACCAAGCTGCAAATCCGTTATCCTATATCCTTGGTCTCACTACCTTCATGCATGAATGTTCTTCCTTAGAACACCAACAACCATTATCCTCTATCTCATTTTCTCCATCCAATAAAGAACTTGTGTCTAGTGTTCCACCTACACATAATCCCGATGTCCACCGCATACTCCAACATATGAACTATCAAGGTAAAGGCTTAGGCCTTCATGAACAAGGTATTTTGGAGCCCGTCCATGTCAATGTTCCTCCACCTTCATATGGCCTTGGATACATACCCCAAGGTGAACAATCTCAAGATGTTGGTACTTCCTCCACTCCTCCTAAGTCTACCACTTTCCATCACAAACCCTCTTGTATCCCCAAAACATATGTCGCCATTCCACCTCCATCATCCTACATTTGTCAAAAGCATGTGACCATACACCTTCCACCATCCAATCTACCTCCGCTACTCCCAAATCCTAACATCCCTCCCTACATTTTACCACCACTTCTTCCAACACCTTATCCATCCATCTGTAAATCCTCTAACATTCCCAATCATGGCCAACAAATGCACATGTTGTCTAAACAAAGAGCTTCCACCTACCCCACTTCCACCATCCCAAGAGAATTCAACAACAAAAATTTTGATGCCTCTACCTCTCAAGTCCAAAATCCTAAGCGTCCTCATGACCTAGGATACAAAAGCACAGAATCTAAGAATTATCCATATCAAAAGCTGCATACACCCACACACCTCAATGCCAAACTAAAAAAGGTGTGGGTCCCCAAGCAACAAATGATTACCTCTGAAGATGCACCAAAGCTGCATATACCCAAGCCCATACCTTCACAAGTACAATCTACAAGCAAAAAGGTTTGGGTACCCAAGTAAAAAGCTATCAAGTCAAATGAGGCATCCACCTCTAAAGCATCCCAACCATCCACTTTCTCCCATGCCATCCACAAATATCAAATCCTTCCATCCCACATGACAAGGAAAAATCAGAAAAATACTAAGTCTATGTGGGTCCCTAAATACCTCAATCACTCATCCACCAAGCAAAAATCTTCATTGCTTCCAACACCACCTTCCCATCATAAGCTTCCATGTTTATCACGGTATGTGCAACCGTTGGTCATGGTTCCCTTCCATTCCACAACACTTTCGTACAACTCCATCTCCCCTCCCTTCCACTACTATCCTACATATCTTCCTCATCCTATGGTCCATGCTTTTGCATAAACGTTCCTTCCATCCTTACCTAAGTCCTTTTGTATTTTGCATCATCATCCACTATCGTACCTTCCATAATCCACTCTCTACCTACTTCATCTCACTTTCATGCAATCCCCTACCAACATCTATGAGCACACTTGACATGGTCCATGCGACGACATCCATCTCGCGGGACTATCACCTTTTATAGAACTACATACTTGAGTCTCTCCTTTCTGTGTCCACCTTCTCCCATCCAAATATTCAAAAAAAAAAAAAAAGTAAAGAAAAATCCCTTCATCCAATGGTGAAAACTTGGCAAACAGGCACCTTGGATAAGTACCATGATGAAAACCTGGCAAACAGGCGTCATGTGTAAGTTGATCTTCTATGTCACCTATACTTGGGGGCACCTTGTCTCATCAGCATACCACCCTTCTCCTATCAGTTTCCGTCCATACCATTTCCTATCCTATTCCTCTATCCATTACATACCTATACTATCCAGTCCATCCATCCTAAATCTTCCTTTCCTCTATTTTTGATCTTGATAAAGATTGGGGGCACAATGGTGACAAATGCTTTAGATGTCTCTTGACATACCTTATCCCTCCCAAACCAAGCAACTCCTTCATTATCCTCTCATCCTCTTGTCGTCATAAACTTTGTCATGAAAAATCCTATCTATTCTACCTACAATGGGGCATGTTTTCCTTAAGCGACATAGTCCTTAGAGATCACATCCTTGTTTCCTTCTACCTACCTGCCATTGATCCCCTATTGCCCATCCATCTGCCTATCTGTGGTGTTTCCCTTGTCATTAGTATCTAGCATTAAGGCTATCCAAAATTCTTATCCAGTATCTTGTCCGCAGTGTCAGCCTAACATAGCCTCTGTCATTAGTGTTATCCATTCCATATCTGATCCATAGCTATTCCATATCTGATCCAAATCTATTTTGTATCTGATCCATATCTATTCCATATCGTATCTCTTGTGTCCATCATATCGTCCGTCTTGACCCCGTCCTCCGAACCATTGTCAAACTACGTCACCTCTGAGTTATCACGTAGGCAAGGCCATTCTCAATGCGCCCCCGAGGCTTCGCTTCACTTCACTTCGCTCCTCTTCTCTCCACTCCACTGTCCCGTCAGTCCCATATCTAGTCCTTCTATCAATTTGAGTCCTTTACCATCACCTAGGTCTTAGGTCCGCTAGGGTTTACCCCGAACTATGTTGCCTCTGCATCGTCACGTAGGTAAGGCCATTTAGCAATGAGCCCCCGAGGCACTAGGTCAGTCCCTTAGGGTCCGTCTCTCCATGTCTGTCTGTCGTCTCACTCACAATAAGTCAATCCTTGTCTAAACTGGGGGCAACTCCTTGACCTAGTTGCAGATTTGGATTCTTGAATGCCACTGTTCTAAGAGGATACCAATAAGGATTGTGGTACCTTTCACCAGGCAAGCAAGTGCAGTACAACGCGTTCCTTAAACAAAGGTCCTTGACTCAAAACATCCACCTGTCCAAAGTGCGGCACCATACCAAAGACACTGAGACTAATTCTGTATCAATTATGGCAAAAGACACATCTAATGCAAAGAAGTTTTGTCAATGGGTTAATTTACAAGGTCTTGGATTTTTGTCATTATGTCTTCCTATGCTACTCAAGGATGCCAAAAGCTAGAGATGCTATGATGGGGGCATAATTTTTCTTGTCTGCTGCTTGTGGATTAAACTTTAGTAATGTGACAACTTCTGTTTAACGACATGATTAGCAAAAGATCATCGAGGACTCTGAGGTCTAAACATGAAAAGGGGAAATCCTTGTATGTTGAAATGCAAGAAGTACTCAGGTCATCTAGCTTCAAGTTTGACTAGATGCTTGTATCAACTTGCTATATCAAAATCCAGGGAAGTGATACTCAGGTCATCTCGGTCTATACTTATGCCAAAAAATCTGAGTTTTCTAGCTTCCATGACAATTCTGGTCATCTCGGTCATCACATGGCGATACAGAGCCAAAAATGTCCAACTTTCAACAACCTTAAAAATGAGTCACACAGTCCCTTATATACAGCGAGGGAGGTGCACTCAGCATTAATTACATGGTTGACTCAAAAATTACCAGATACAATGCATTAGAAAATGGCGCTCAAAAGAGTTAATGCAGTAGAGGGACAAGGAGGAGGGAACAGGTGGGAATCAGGATCCACACCGCCGCCTGAAGATTTTCTCTTAAATCCGGTAGCTGACCCATCAACTCGACCCGCGCCACTCTGCACGATATGCCATTACTGCTTCACCTACCCACAGTGAATGGACAACGCAAGAACTGTGCCCTTAACACCTTCCTGCCAAAACATATTTCATTAAAAATTCAAAATATACAGGAAGAATAGTCCCACATGCATCCCACAGAGACCACTTTATCAATTTGAAAGCAGGGTCACATGTAAACTAAGTGTCGAGCGCTTTTGCCCCGCTCGACCCATAAACCTTCGCCCAAAGCCCATCACCATGACTCCTGCCGATACCACCTCCTTCGACCAGAGATAGACCATCGGGCTAGCATGAAACTCCTTCACCGACACTTTCGATCACACCGATGAACACTTGAGAAACATTAGAAACACTTTGGGACTCTCGCAGATGCCGACACTTGGCAGCATCCGCAACACTCAAGAAACATTAGAGACCCCAGGAGACTCACGTGGGGGCAAACAGATGGCGGGCTCCACACTCTCTTTGAAACACACAAAGACACTTCCATGAAACACCCGCGGAAGCAGCCACGTGGTGCCTTCTGCAGCCTCTTGAAACTCAAAGAAACTCCTTCGAAACATACCGGCGGAAGCTGACACTTGGCGTCCTCTGCCCCACTTGATATTTAATGCAAGGTCCCACCTCCAGCCTTGCCACACTTAGAAACCTTAAGGCCCTTCTTTGAAACTTATGCGGAAGCAAACACTTGGCGCTGTCCGCGGCACTTGAGAAACACTTCACTGGGACCCACCATCGTCTTCGCTGAATATTGAAACATGTAGAAACTTGAGAGAAACAAGTTGAAGTCCCAGGAGCCTCGACCACGTGTCACACTCTGACACATTTGATACATATGCTGGGGCCCACCTCAGTGTTTCGCTTAACTTTGAAATACACAGAAACAACTTGCGGAAGCTGACACTTGTCACACTCCGCAGTAACTATGAGGGACACACAGTGCTTTCCGCGCACTTGTTGAAACATAAAGAAACTGCTCCAGCTGAATGACACTTGGCGCCCTCTGCGCGATCATTGAAACTTTATAAAGGGGCACATGAAACCTCAAGCGGAGGCTGACACTTGGCAGGATCCACGGCCACCAAAGAAACTAAGAAACACTTTTGAAACTCCTGCTGAGGCAGCCACTTGGCATCATCCGCTACAGCTTAGAAACTTCAATGGGACCCACCATGTTTGTGCCAAACTATGAAACAAATAGAAACAAATGTGGAAGCTGACACTTGTCGGCTTCCGCAGCAGTTACAAGGGACAGATGGCGCTTTCCGCGGTAGCTTAGAAACATTTTAGAAACTCAAGCGGATAGCGACACATGGCAAGCTCCGTGTTGCCGTGAGAAACATTAAGGATCTTCGAAACACTGGCGGAAGCTGTGAAACCTTTTAGAGTCCCTTGGGTGCCTCCACGTGGTGCTTTCCACGTCCAAGCTGAAACATAAAAGAAACTCTATTGAAACTTCGGTGGAAGCTGACACGTGGCGCCTTCCGCGCATTCAACTTGAAACACAAAGGAAATGCTTAAAGGGTCTTTGAGACTCAAGCAGAAACTGACACATGTTGAGTTCCATGGCTAGCAACTTAAAGCAACACTAGAAACAGCTTCTGCCACGTGGCATGCTCCGTGCTACGATTATTGGTTAGAAAGAAAAGTGCGGCATGAATCAAGGCTCGACACTTGGTGGATGCAGCGATACTAGCAAAGGGAAACGCTCACAGCCATACTCAGAAACAATTTTAGACACAGGAAACTGAGACCTGATACGCATCTAAAATGCATCTGACTCAAATTTTTTATCATTTTCAGGGGCTGATAGTAATTTCAGCAACAGAACAAGATCCCACAACTCAGAAATTTCAGGGTTTGAAGGAGAAAATTAGCAAACATTCAAGTTTAAAACCCTAGACATAAATAATTACCAACATAGGCTCTGATTGGGGACGTGCAGGCGCAAGACTACAGCGAGGACCAGACAACTCCGGGCAGACCAGACAAAACCCAAAACTCAAAACACGACCGGCCACACAAGGTATGTACAAAATATTTACAACTATTTTACATTGTGCACACAAGTTACTCATTTATGTGAAAAAGGCTTTAAGGAATTTGCTGTGCACCGGCAATTCCATTAACTCACCACTTAGGGTTTGGAGAAAGTAGGAGTCTCCTCCATAGATATTGCTAATTTGGTATGGGCCTGTCCACAAGGGTTCAAATTTGCCATGTTTACCCTTATCTTGGCTCCTTGCGTTCCACATAAGGACCATATCACCTATCTGAAAACCTCTCTCTGTAACCCTTTTATCAAATAGGTACTTCACCTTTTGCTATTTCTTGATGTTTATTTTTTGTGCCTCTGCTCTAATTTCATCTAGCTCAACCAGCTGATTGATCCTTTCAGTCATTGAATCATTAACCTCCCCATCATTCTCTTGTATGAACTTGTAAACTAGCAGGAGGTTATTCACAGGCAATCTAGCTGTTGTACCATACACTAATTCATAAGGTGACCTTCCAGTGGCTTTTTTCACTGTCACCCTATCAACCCATAATGCCAACTTCAGTTTTAAATCCCAGGATTTCTTATTTTTTTCCATTATCCTCTTGATGATTTTCATTAGGCTTTTGTTGCTTGACTCTGCTTGACCATTTCCTTGTGGGTGGTATGGTGATGTGTGAGACAAGTCAATTCCATATTTATTGCAAAAATCAACAAATTCACCTGATCTAAAGCACATTGCATTATCTGTGATTAACTTGACTGGTACCCCAAACCTGATAATAATATTCTCCAAGATAAAATCCATCACCACCTTACTTGTAGCCTTTTTAGTAGGGATAGCCTCAATCCATTTAGTGAAGTAATCAGTGGCAACCAGAATCCAACTATGTCCTCCACTAGATTTCTCTGAAATCTCCCCTATAAAATCAATTCCCCATTGCTGAAATGGAGCATCCACAGTTACAGTTCTAAGGGGCAATGCTCCTTCATATCTTAACTTTCTTGAGAATCTTTGGCAAGGGTCACATTTCCTTACCAACCTTTGTGCATCTGAAAAGAGAGTGGGCCACCAATATCCTGCCCTAAGGATCTTATGAGCTGTTGTTTGGGCAGTATAATGTCCACCACACAATCCTTTATGCATGTCATTCAAAACATTGTTAGCTTCAACTTCATCCACACATCTCAACAACACACCATCAGGGTTCTTCCAGTACAGCTCACCTTGAACAATAACATACTTGATTGCATGTAGTTTTAAGGTCCTCTTTTGACTATCACTGAAATGGGAAGGACAATTCAGATTTTGCAAGTAATATATGATGTCCTTATACCATTCAAATTTTGATACATTGACATTCTCATTCTGGACTGCATTGACTTGGCATGCCTCTAGATTTGACTGTGTCATTAGCTTTGCTAACCCTTGTCCTCTTACCAATTTTGTGATTTGTATCTCTATGTTGAACTCCTGCAACTTATTTATCCATCTGCATCTCCTTCCAGTTACCTCTTGCTGAGTGAAGATATCTTTTATCACTGCATGAGGTACATATGCAATTACTTGTGAGCCTACCAAATAAGGCCTGAAGCTCTTGACTGCTCTAACCAGTGCATATGCTTGTTTCTCCATAATGTCATACTTTAATTTAGCAGCCTGCAATGACCTACTAAAGAAAGCAATGGGCTACTCAAAACCGTCCTCATTTTTCTGAAGTAAACATGCAGCAACAGTATGGAAAGAAGCAAATGAAAACAATTGAAATGGCTTGGAAAAATTAGGAGATTTCAGCACAGGAGCCATCTTGATTGCTTCATTGATGTTCTGAAATGATTCAATTGCTTCATTCTCCCAATTAACAGTTGCACCTTTCTTCAACATCTTGGAAATTTCTTTTGTGGTCTTTGCAAAGTTAGGAACAAATCTCCTAACAAAGTTTATTTGTCCAAAGAAGGACTGCACCCCTTTTATTGTTTTAGGGATCTAAATTTTGTCAATTGCAGCCACCCTTTCAGGATCAATCCTAACTCCATCCTTGGAAACAATGTGTCCAAGCAATTTTCCTTCCACAACCCCAAAAGCACATTTCTTTGGGTTGAGAGAAATGCCATATTCTAGTGCTCTAATGAAAATCTGCTCCAAGTGCATACAATGCTGCTCTTCTTTCTTTGAAAAGGCAGTCAAATCATCCTGATAAACAGCCAAGATTGAATCAATCAACCCTGCAAAAGCAACATCCATTGCTCTTTGAAATGTAGCACCTACATTTGTTAGTCCAAATGGCATCCTTACATATACATAGGTTCCCCATGGAGTAGTGAAAGCAGTCTTAAATTGTTCTGATTCTTTTACTTTCACTTGATTGTACCCTGAAAAACCATCCATCATAGATAAAAGTTCACAACCAGTCACTCTTTGCAACATGGCCTCCATATTTGGCAATGGATAGTTATCCTTCAAAGAAGATACATTTAGGTTTCTGAAGTCCACACACAACCTTATATCACCATTCTTTTTTCTGACTGGGACAAGGTTAGACACCCAAGTTGAATGTCTGATAGGCATGATTATTCCAGCCTCCCTAAGTTTTATAAGTTCTTCTTGCATTTTTGGAGCTAAGGTTGGGTTGATAGGCCTCTGTTTTTGCCTAAATGGTTTATCTCTAGGCTTCAAAGGGATTTCATGCTGAAATAAATCCTCTCTATAGGCTTTCAAGTCCTCATATGACCAAGCAAAAACATGCTTATACCTTTTCAGCAATGCAATCAGCATGTTCCTGATGTGTGGTTTGAGCTGTTTGCCAATGTATACCTTTTTGGGAGCATGAGATGTTCCCAAGTTTATCTCCTCCAGATCATTCTTGTTTGTTGGAGATGCTTTTGTAACAAATTGGTCCCTATTGTCAAAAGCTCTCTCTAAGGCTACCAACCCTCTAGGGATTTTGTTAGTCTTCAGCTGAATTACTTCTTTCCCTAAAAGGGTTTCTTTTCCATCTACAACTTCCACAAAGTTCTGAAAATCTATTTCTTGGTTCTCATATACATCAATACAATGCAGAAATCTCAGTAAATCCTTATCATCATCAAACACTTGCCAGGTGCATACATTATCTGGCACTGCAGACCTAAGCTTGATTTCAACATTTGTAACATCTGACAAAGTTATATCATCTGGCCTTATGGCTACATTGGCTAGAAATTCTACTCTGATATTTTTTTATCTTTCTATCCAATTTATTGAAAAAGCATCAAACAATTCAATTGTATCCCAAACAGCATGCTTGTATTGTTTCAACCTTTTATTTTTTGATGCATACTTGTCTCTAATTTGGGACACAATTAACTCAGAATCACCAAACACTTTGAGCATCTTAATTCCATGCTTCAAAGAAACATTTAACCCTAATAACAGAGCCTCATACTCTGCAATATTATTTGTACAGGCAAACCTCAACAAGAAAGAAAATTGGAGAAGCTTACCAGTTGGAGACAAAAAAAACAATTCCAACACCAGAGCCTTCTTTTGAACAAGCTCCATCAAAATACATGGTCCAAAGACCTTGCTGGTCCAACTCTTGAATGCAAATTTTTTCTTTTTTATCTTCCTTATCATCTGAGACAACTCTAAAATTTTCACAGTCAGTGTCCACAAAACAGATGTGTTCTTCTGAATCTTGATTTTCAACTGACTCCTGTGATCTTTCTTCTCTGATTAGCTTGACATCCTTGACATTCATTGGGATCATGGCATATGACAGGTCCAATTGCATGCTTCCACCAATCAGTGCTGCCCATCTTCTTGACAACAACATGCCATATTGTGGCTTGATATCAACAACTGTTATGTTCATTTTGTAGGTTTTTTCAGGATATGCTGCCAATCTAAAATCAACATCCTTCATGATTCCAATGACTAGTACCTCTCTAGCATCCATGGCATAGCATTTTCCACATGCCTTGTCTATTTTTAATCCTGCTTGTTGCATAATGGCTAGAGGCATGATGTTTGTTGATGCTCCTGAGTCAAGCATACAATTTCTAATCACTTTTCCATTGATAACTAGGGAGACATAAAATGGTTCAACCTGTGAAGGGCATTTTGTCATGGTCATCCCTAGATATACTTCAGGGACCTCATCCTCTTCATTGCACAAGGCCTGCTTCCTACCTTGGGCTTCATCATTTTGCTTAGCTTGACAAGGTACTCCTGAAATCAAGGATACAGTCTTATTTCTAAATTCTTCAACCTTCATCAACTCCATTAGTGGAACAGAGACTTTTATTTGAGACAAGACCTGAGTGATGTCAAATGGAGCATAATTTTGAATAACAGTTGTAGCCTGATCCACAGTTTTACCTCTATCCTGAGATGATCCAGCTTTAGTTTTTATGGCTCTCTGACTGTCATCCTTGTTCTAAAAATTCTCACTTTGATCCTCAACCTGGGGAACTCTATTTTCTGGTCCTTGAGGATCATAACCTATTTTTTGCTTAAAATTTTGCCTATTATTGCTCCATTGCTTCTTTTGTGTCTCAGTTCCTTTATGACTGTGTACTGGCTGATTTACAAAAATGCCTTCTGGCTAATGTGGACTGCTTACTTGAGCTTTACCTCTTAGGTTGTAGTTGCTTTTGACTTGAGCAACTGCTGAAACTGTGAAGGCCCTAATTTCTTCATCAGAAGGCCTCCTCAAGTTATTCAAAAAACTCTGTGAATCCTGAGCATAGCCATAGTTGTCTTCATCATCTTCATCATATGGGAACTGCTGGCATACCTAAATTTCATCATTTGCATTTGCATTAGCATCATGAAAAGAGTATTCTCTATTTGTAGACAACATGTTGACACTATCATCTTCCATGCAATGAGGCTCATTGCACTCATCACAGGCCACGACATTGTTATATAGAGATTGAGCAATCATACATTGTGACTGTGAATGAGGCATCTGACATATTATACACCACGAGGTGTCATTAACAATATTAACAGCCTTCTTCAAAGGATCAGGAGTTTCCTTGGTATGTTGAGCTCTCTGATTTGTGTTGTTATGTGGCAATACAGGTCTACCATTATGCCAATTGGTATTATATGGCATATCATGCAATGATGGTCTCTTTTCCTATCTTTGGTAAGCTTGCCTATCAGGACCTATTCCTTTTTCACTCCTAGCCAGCCTATAGCTTAGATCCTTAACAACATTTGCCAATTTGTCTATTTTATCTTTAGGGGCAGATGTACTACCTTGAGTGTTTTGAGGTTTGTTTAGATTCTGCAGAATTTTCACACCATCCCTTCTGTTTGTCTTGCCTGATGCTTCCCTGTTATTCTCAATATTTATTGCTATCTTGAAAGCATCCCTGAGAGTAGCAGGACCCTTATCTCTTAACCCATATGCTGTTTTGGCATCAAAAGCATTAATATACAATATTATGCACATTGGTTCATTTGGCCTCATGTGAGGTGGCAATTTGTTCAACACTTAGTAAATCTTGCATTAAAATCTACAACCTGCTCATTTGACCCTTTAGTGATACTAGTGAACTCATTTACAAAAAAGCTAGGGTCAGTTTTGTCACCATATTGCTCCTTAAACATCCTTTTGAAATCATCCCTTGATGAAATGCTTCTGTCAGGTAGACCTTTATACCATTCCTTGGCTTCATCAACTAAGGATTGCATAAATGATTTCATGAAAACATCCTCATGCTCAACCTCAAAGTTGTCCATGGTATTCTGAAAAGCTTTTAAATGGTCTTCTCCTAAGACAGTATTGTTTCCTAAAAATTTAGGCACTTGCAGCCTCACATGTTTGTCAACAGGGTTTGGATGACCAAGAATGCCATCAAAAACAAGGTGTCTGAATCTATCCAACTGCATTGGGTGCCTTTCAAACTGATTAGCATTTGCATTTCTATCAGCATTAGGCTGTCTCACATTATTTAATGGTACTCTGGCATTGTCTACATTTTGTCTTTGATCATTATTCTGATGATACTGTACCTCATTTCTTTGTTGATTTCTCTGCACATTTGCATTTTGGAGGGTAGGAATTGAATCATTTTGAGCAACTCTCAAAGCCTGCACTTTCTGTCTCATATCATCTCTGATTTTTACTGCTTGCAGATATTCTAACTCAACCCTTAAGCTCTTAATTTCATCAGCTAGTTCTTCCTCTCTAGGCATAGAAGAGGATGGTTTTATCATATTCTGATCATCATTATCATCATCCCTTAGGGATTCAGCCTCTTCAAATCTGTCAGGAGAATCATGAAAAGGACGTTCTTGAAACACCTCTGACCTTATTCTCAAACCATTACCTTGCTGCCTTTCATACACATTCTGGATTTCAGCCTCAGTGTTTGAAAAATAAGGTACTGTCTTCTCTGAGGATCCTGGATTATCCTAAATAAAATCATTTTTCTTGGGGCTAGGAGAACCATCTTGACTGGCTCAAACAGTACCCTTTTTTCCATACATCATTTTTATGGGTAACTCTTCAAATAGAGTATTACGCTAGGATCTTCTCCCTTGCATACAAATTTTTACTTTACTGGTTGGGAGATTGGTTCGGAGTCGCCACCTATTACTAGGAACTGTTTTCTTTTAAAAATCAGGGTTCTTTCACAAGCTCCCCAGCGGAGTCGCCAAAATCTGTTGGTTATTTTCCCAGAATGGATGCTTACTCCCAGATTTCCCTACAAGGTAGCCATCAATGATCAACAAGATCTCTGGGCCAGGGGCCAACAGTATAGGAGATAGACTCTATTTTTATCTCTTCTTCTTCAGGCTCTACAAAACCTAGGGGGGTATTCCCTACTCAACATCCATGAGAATATGCATACAAAGGCCGGGATGCTGACATGAAGCAGATAAGTCCTCCTGTAAGTAGACCAAAACTGCAAGATAAGAGCAAAGGGGCTAGCTTTGGGCCTATTTTCAGTTGTAGACAGAGGACTTGGGATCCTAAAACTAATTCTACTCTCCTAATGGTTGTTTTGGAGTTTGATTTTGATTTTGTGTTTGGATGCAGAGCTGGACCTGGTGTATAACCTCAACACAGAGCTAGATTGGTGCCTATCCAGGGCTTGGAGTTAGTAGCCATACACCTGTGAATGGTCAGCATGAACAACTAAAATTGGATTTCAAGGGGATTTATGTGATATCTGCCTTACAAATATCTCCCAATATAGAGTGTTAAGCTATCTATACTTATGGCATCCCTATTGCAGTATACCCTTCCCAATATTCAATCTAAAAACAATTTAATCTACCCCTTGAGCAGAAGTTAAAAGATCAAACATTCAATACAGGAATTCTGTATTCCAGAAAACCAGACACCCCTTAGATATCTAGACTCAGAAGAAGGACACATGCAACACTAGAGACAGAATTAACAAAACACATGCAAAATAGCATTACTCATATAAGATTAATCATGAAATTAGTAGATTCATGCAAGAAACATACAACAGGAGATACATAAACTCACAAGGCTTCCTACACAGAGCAAACCAAAACTAGTCGTATTGTATTACAGAGCCAAAAATGTCCAACTTTCAACAACCTTAAAAATGAGTCACATAGTCCCTTATATACAGCGAGGAAGGTGCACTCAGCATTAATTACATGGTTGACTCAAAAATTGCCAGATACAATGCATCAAAAAATGGCACTCAAAAGAGTTAATGCAGCAGAGGGACAAGGAGGAGGGAACAGGTGGGAATCAGGATCTGCACCACCACCTAAAGATTTTCTCTTAAATCCGGTAGCTGACCCATCAACTTGACCCACGCCACTCTGCACGATATTCCATTACTGCTTCACCTACCCGCAGCGAACAGACAACGCAGGAACTGCGCCCTTAACACCTTCCCGCTAAAACATATTTCATTGAAAATTCAAAATATACAGGAAGAATAGTCCCACATGCATCCCACAGAGACGACTTTATCAATTTGAAAGCAGGGTCGCATGTAAACTAAGTGTCAAGTGCTTTTGCCCCGCTTGACCCATAAACCTTCGCCCAAAGCCCATCGCCATGACTCCTGCTGATATCACCTCCTTCGACTAGAGATAGACCATCGGGCTAGCATGAAACTCCTTCGCCGACACTTTCGGTCACACCAATGAACACTTGAGAAACATTAGAAACACTTTGGGACTCTCGCGGATACCGACACTTGGCAGTGTCTGCAACACTCAAGAAACATTAGAGATCCCAGGAGACTCAAGCGGGGGTAGATAGATGGCGAGCTCCACGCTCTCTTTGAAACACACAAAGACACTTTCGTGAAACACCCACGGAAGCAGCCACGTGGCGCCTTCCGCGGCCTCTTGAAACTCAAAGAAACTCCTTCGAAACATACCCGCGAAAGCTGACACTTGGCGTCCTCCGCCCAACTTGATATTTAATGCAAGGTCTCACATCCAGCCTTGCCACACTTAGAAACCTTAAGGCCCTTCTTTGAAACTTATGCGGAAGCAGACACTTGGTGATGTCCGCGGCACTTGAGAAACACTTCACTGGGACCCTCCATCGTCTTCGCTGAATATTGAAACATGTAGAAACTTGAGAGAAACAAGTTGAAGTCCCGAGAGCCTCAGCCACGTGTCACACTCTGACACATTTAATACATATGTTGGGGCCCACCTCAGTGTTTCGCTTAACTTTGAAATACACAGAAACAACTTGCGGAAGCTGACACTTGTCACGCTCCGCAGTAACTATGAGGGACACACGGTGCTTTTCGCGCACTTGTTGAAACATAAAGAAACTGCTCCAGCTGAATGACACTTGGCACCCTCTGCGCGATCATTGAAACTTTATAAAGGGGCACATGAAACCTCAATCGGAGGCCAACACTTGGCAGGAACCACGGCCACCAAAGAAACTAAGAAACACTTTTGAAACTCTTGCTGAGGCAGCCACTTGGCATCATCCGCTGCAGCTTAGAAACTTCAATGGGACCCACCATGTCTGTGCCAAACTATGAAACAAATAGAAACAAACACGGAAGCTGACACTTGTCGGCTTCCGCGACAGTTACAAGGGACAGATGGCGCTTTCCGCGGCAGCTTAGAAACGTTTTAGAAACTCAAGTGGATAGCGACACATGGCAAGCTCCGCGTTGCCGTGAGAAACATTAAGGATCTTCAAAACATTGGCAAAAGCTGTGAAACCTTTTAGAGTCCCTCGGGTGCCTCCATGTGGTGCTTTCCACGTCCAAGCTGAAACATAAAAGAAACTCTATTGAAACTTCGGCGGAAGCTGACACGTGGCGCCTTCCGTGCATTCAACTTGAAACACAAAGGAAATGCTTAAATGGTCTTTGAGACTCAAGCAGAAACTAACACATGTCGAGTTCCGCAGCTAGCAACTTAAAGCAACACTAGAAATAGCTTCTGCCACGTGGCACACTCCTTGCTACGGTTATCGGTTAGAAAGAAAAGTGCGGCATGAATCAAGGCTCGACACTTGGCAGATGCCACGATACTAGCAAAGGGAAATGCTCACAGCCATACTCAGAAACAATTTTAGACATAGGAAACTGAGACCCGATACGCATCTAAAATGCATCTGACTCAAATTTTTTATCATTTTTAGGGGCCGATAGTAATTTCAGCAACAGAACAAGATCCCGCAACTCAGAAATTTTAGGGTTTGAAGGAGAAAATTAGCAAATATTCAAGTTTAAAACCCTAGACATAAATAATTACCAACATTGTCAAAGGTTCCTTTAGCTTGCTCTTCTTCTGATCTTGTTTTGAAAAGTTTTACCTTCATCCCTTTCTTTTCCAACCAAACATTAGTAT
The DNA here is from genome assembly GCA_027924645.1 of Cunninghamia lanceolata. Classification (NCBI taxonomy): domain Eukaryota; kingdom Viridiplantae; phylum Streptophyta; class Pinopsida; order Cupressales; family Cupressaceae; genus Cunninghamia; species Cunninghamia lanceolata. Next base: position 1,677,211 of record BSBN01000086.1, on the reverse strand, counting down.
TTGCAAGAATAGGTTGAAAGCTTTCCCTTATTGAAATCATCTCCTTCTATGACCAATAGATTGGTGGAAGAGAAGTATCAACAATTCTATTTCCCACATATGCAGAACCCACTATATCACCCTCTGCTTGCATATCCTCAGGAATATCAGCAAGCTTAAAGTTTCTGATCTACTCTAAGGTAAGCTGATTGAAGTCAAGGTTCCTTACATCTTCATCAGTTCTGCACTTGGCCCATATCTCCTCAATCTTGTGCACGTGAATGTAGTTGCCTTTGAGTTTGTTCTTCATACCTCTGCAATCAAAATCATACCTTTTCCTATACCTCTTGATAGTTATCCATTGCATTTCAGTTTCCATTGCTTTAGCTTTCGAAGTTTTCGATATTGAATACTGACTAATGGTAACTTGAAACTTGAAACCAACCCTATGAGATTCTACCTGTTTGCTATGCACATTCACTATCTATCTACATAATTCCATTAGTATCAATTTGTCTCCTATATACCTTGGCAACATATAGGGTTTCCCATAAAAACACCCCTCTGATGTATGTAAATGTTGGAAACTATAGAAATATGCAACCAAACCTTTTTACCTATTCCCAGGCAGCATCAGAAACCCTTTTATTTTTAAGATCTTTCTCAAACATACAAATGTAACTGTAAAAGAAGGCATCATTGACCCTTCTGAAGTGCTTGATGCTCTCCTTCAATGTTAGTTGAGGGTAGTACTCATACACAGATACATGACTTCTATCACCATTTGAAGTTAAGCTAGGAAAGTGCCTCATAGAGGTAGCAACATATACCAAATACAAAGTCATTTAGAACTTCAAAGAAACTGATACTTCAGAAAGCTATTGATAGATTGAATCACTGATTTACTTACCCCAAAATATCTTCTAATTACCCTTCTTTATGACGTATATGTACTAGTACATCAATTCTTGAAAAGTATTGGAGGTTGTAAGCCCTTTGACTCTACTCAAGAGAGTAATCAGATCACCTACCTCTTTAATGAGCTCACTCTGAAAGATGTTCTTTGGCCACCTTGCAATTGTAGGCTTGGGAGTCTTGACCCACCAAGTGTTAATGATTTTCTTACACTTCTCCACATTTTTGTCATAGTGATCCTATGCAGACTCCATGGTTATATTTGAATATTCCTCAATGTCGGCACATTTGAATATTTTATCAAAGAAATCCTCATCCAACTTTATCACCGCCTTACCATCAACATCTCTAATTGATTTGTTATCTTTGTCAAAATGAGAAGCTACTACGAAAACAAACTCTAGATTTTGAGCTGACACAAGGAAAGCATAAACCAGATAGATGCTACTATCAAGAATAGTTTGCATGTTTGAGGTGATAGGATATTTGTTCACTCTCTCCAAAAACTCTTACATGTCCACGTGCCCAATTTCTATGTCTTTGATATTGTCCACATTGGACTCCATAGAGGACATCAAGATCACGCCTTGATATTTGTACTTCATATTTTTCTTCTTGGGAGAATGATCAGTCATTTGGTGAGAGACAACAAAAATGAGTTTTAAAACCTTTCAGAGTTAGAAAAATTTCAAGTGTCAAGATCCATGCAATTGTGGATAAAATTTGCACTTTTACATTTCAAAACTAGGTTTGGTGTAGTTTGGAGAAAATTCTCCGAACTACATGGGAAAATCTCTCTTTGGTGTAAAGTCAGAAAAAATTTCCACATTTACATGGGTAGGATTTTAGGTGTAATTCAGAGAATATTCTATGAACTACACTTTGGATAGGTCGAAACAACTATGATGCAAGTCAGGGAATTTTCTCTAAACTGCATCACTAAAGGTAGTTCATCTTGATGCAAGTCAGAGAAAATTCTCCGACTTGCATGTCTTATAATTAGTGCAAAAAAGGATATGCACTTAGGAGAAAATTCTCTAAAGTGCATAAGGGGTAAATTTATTTGGTACACTTCAGAGAATTTTCTTCGAAGTGCATGAGGAAGAACATGCATTGTGACTTGCATATTTCAGTGGTAGTCATTGAGGTTGGGTGTTGTTCGGGAAATTTTCCCCGAACAACACCTTTTAACAAGGGTGTTGTTCAAGGAAAATTCCTAGCACAACACCTTTATGTTATAAAGTGTTAAGTTAGGTGGCACATAAGGGTGGTGTTAAGAGGTTTTTCTCTGAACAACACCTAGTCCAAATGACTAGTGGTGTTGTTCGAAGAAAAATCTCTGAACAACACCCTGTCAGTGTTTGTTTTCGAAATGAAAAACACAATGGTTTTAAACACGAAAAATTAAGGATTAAAAAAATGTCTAATCAGTAGTACAAAAAGAGCAATATATTACTAAAAAAACTACTAAAAACTACTTATAAATGACCAAACATGGTCACGTGACCATTAGTAGTTTATTGCCAGTCATTTATAACATGGCCGAATTGATGACTAAACCATTTTTAGTCATTTATTGGTTGTTTTGATTGATTTGGTAGTATATTTAGTTGTTGATTTAGTCATTGATTTAGTCATATATTTAATCATATTTATTCACTGAGTTTGGTCACATGACCATTAGTAGTTTATTGCCGGTCATTTATTTTGTCACCTGACCAAATTTGTGTCAATTGGTAGTATATTTATTCACTGATTTCTGTCATAGTATATTTAGTCATATGTTTAGTCATATTTATTCATTGATTTTTCTCAATTTGTAGTATATTTAGTCTGATATTTGAGGATTTAAACATAAAACACAGAAATACACATCAATCATCAATTGCACAAAATAAGATAGCCATTGAGAAGGCAAAATCACTAAATTTTATTAAAAGAAAGGTGTTCTTACAGCTTGTACAAGTCTAAAATATCTATCTTTCTTGACAAAATGCTTAGAAATAGAGTATTACAATGTTTATTTTCAGTCACAAGACTGAAAATCTGAGTTACAATGCACAGAAATGACATAGTCGAAGGATTCCAAACAATTTGTGCATAATACATGTATTTTGGTCTAACAGTGGGAACCTTTTCTGCAAGTGAGAACACCTGAAGTTGCAGTAATAGAGCCCACAATAGAGGAAGGCCTTGCCGCCATACTCAAAGCTTTGGCATAGCTTGAGGATGCTCCAGCCCCTGATGCTCTGAAGAATGCCCCGTTTAACATCAGATCTCCCTCTGATTGCCAATTCCAATTCCTCCACGTACTTTCAGATGCATCTTCATGCTTTGTCACTTGCACATTACTCATACTCATCATAACTATTCTACATCCATTGTAAACCAAAGAGATAAATAAGAGACAAGTTGTATAGGCCTTTTTACCTCCTTTTTGAATTGATTGTCAAGGGCAAGGAATTTGTTGCCTTGGTTGTTAATGGTGGGGTTTGCACTCCCCCCGATGGCATACATATCCTAGTGGGTGTAATCATTATTCACCACATGGAAGTATCCATGTCAATACCTGCATTATAACATTAATTTTTTAAGCTTCCAATAGAGAATAGACAGATAAACTTCAGCATTTGAGTAAGTAATAAAGAGTCTAATAAGATTGAATTCATACCTGGGCATACGCTAAACAAAGCCCTTCTCCAAAGTGGTTGAATGCAACTATTACTTGCATTTTAACATCTTGGGTATAGTCATCGTTGTGTCCCAGGAGCATCACCTGCAAAACACCACAAAATATTTAACTTGAGCAATAGCTTTTTCATTGATAATTTAATAGTTACCAATGTTGTTTAATGTTTCTGTCTGATAATGGAGTTTTAATACCATACTTTAAGGTCATGTCATTAAAAAAAATGGTGAATCCTTTGTAAATAAAAACAATTTTGATTGGGGTTTACTGGGCATCAATTTCTATTGGTAGCACTTTAGAATTAAGAAGCCAAATGTTAAAGAGTTTTTACGTTGAGTTGCTCAGCTAGTATTCTCACAATGATGGCACAGCAGTGATAGCAGTAAGGAGAGACACAACAATAGTCTTCTTCAAGTTAACACCCAGTTATGTATGAAAGGGTGCATGCATACTGAGAGCCTCATCTTCTTTGAGATTAGAATACTGTTGTAGATTGAGAAGTCTGAGTTCAGACTTTGCTGTTGTTTGGTTTTGGAAGTTATATTTTCTAGATTTAGTAGTTCATTTTTACTCTTATCCTTCTTCATCTATAAAAGAGAGGCAGGGGTGTGAGTGATTTATTAATTCCAGTTTTGAGCTAGTGCAGTGTATTTCTTTTCAGATTTAATGAGAAACCAATTACATGTTTGAGAGTTCACTACTATGTATTCAATGTTCATATTTTTAGTGTGATGTGTTTTTTCTAAAAGAGAATAAGACTGCTTAGAGAGCTTGGATATGACTGCTTGCCTCAAGTAGTGCTCAAAGAGCTTGGATATGACTTCTCTTTGTATAGTCCTTTTAGATCTTGCAATAAGGTGGAAGCCAAGCTTGAGGTTATAAAGAGTGGTAGTGGTGTTGTTAATTGTTGTTTAGGGTAAAATTGGATTTTGTTAATCTTTTGTTGTTTAGATGTTAAAATCCTTCTTTCACCCTAACATTGAAGGATCTAGGGTCAAGTGGCGAGCACTATCATACCCCAGGTCACTTGCAAATGAAGGGAAACTTGTATTAGGGAATTAATTATCAATTTTTTCTTCTCTTATGTCCAATTAACCATTAAAACCCTAATTATGCAAATACGACAACAAATTGATGAAAGACAGAAAAAGCTCTTACAGACAGGAGTAAAATAACAAATTATAGAATACCTGTTTTTGGGGTTTCGAGGTAGAACAATCAGAGACACTGGTGTGAGCGTCCAAGTCCAAGGTACCTACTTTTTTGGGGAATTTGGACCTCCTTCCGACACTGATCAGCCCTGTAACTTCTATTTTATGAAATCTGTCTACGGAGAACACTTTTGCAGGCACCCTAGTCCTCAAAGTGCTCCTTTGTCTGACTTTTCTTCAGATCCTGATCCTTGATGTCTGCCACTCCTTCCTACAACTCCACTTTTCCAAAATGCGACACCTGTAACCTGCAATCACAAGACTTGGTTTGGGGGTTGTGGTGTTTAGAGGTTTGCCTCAGTCAAGCCCCAAAGGACACTTAAGTCTCTGAACACCGTTGTCAAACAAAGAGTGTGTGCCCTTGTGAGGCAGAGGCAAAAACTAAAGGAATCAATGATAAAAACACAATGATATGTCACCTTGTAGTGAAGCTCTCATGGAGGAAGATTCTTCATGCCATGAGGAGATTGAAGCTCAAATCTGCAAATATCAATGCACAAAACATACAAGTCTACTCTTGCAACACAATATAAAGACTTGAATCACCTTGAGAACACAATAGCTTGCTAGTAATCATCTAGCTTACAAATGAGTGCCTACACATGCTTATATATGCACCTACAGGCATTCCTGCCAAGATATTAAAAATCAAACTTTACTGTGTCAGCAAAATAACATCCTACGGAATCGATAAGGGTGTGGTTCGATGGTTAAGTCACTCAGTTGTAGTGGCAGCCACCATAGTTCAAACCCCTGTTAGGCCAACGATCTTGTAGGCTTTACGCCTTCGCTGGGCCAAAGAGCTTGCGGGTTTGAAGTGTTCTTGCTAGGGGATGAGGTCCCTCGTGTTGTGGCCTCACTGGTTCATTGCTCTAGGTAAAAGCATTCGCGTGGAGCCAAAGGGCGTGTCACACCAGCGTCGTCGGTCACGTTAAAAAGTTTACCAGGCACATTTAAAAAAATAAAAAATAACCTCCTAATGGTCATAAACTAACACCTAGAAATTGGGGTTGCCCCAAAATAGGGTAGGACTAGGGCGCAAGCGCCCAAGTCCTCCCCCCTATTTTAGGCAGGGTATAGCTCAAGGGGTCCATCTATTTGTCATGGAACCTAGGTCTCATTCCATTGGGATGCCAAAATATAAAAATAAATGTCCTAAATGCACTCTAAAGACCCAGGAGCGAAACCTTATGAGAGAAAAGCCCCCAAGGGGACATTTTTTGACATTACATTTAGCCCCCACTTTAATGTATGTATAAACGCAAGGCCAATACATGCATTAAAGTAAGGTCACAAACACAACAAACACACCAATCACAGAGAAGACACACCAACCGCATAAAAGACAGTAACAGGCACACAAAACATAGAGAAGATAATTACGGTCACGCAGAACACAGAGCAGATAGTCAATGCATAGAAGACACATTAATACATGGAAGACAGAAATGATATATTTTCTTTTCTTTTTCTCATATATATGAAATGCAAATGCAGGTACTGGAAAGTAAACAAACCTCCCAAAATACATGATGCACTCATCGCGCAGGTCTTTGTATATATGGGGCAACACACATGCAAGACACGCAAAACTTCCCAAAATGCAGGATGCATATGGGGCAATAGACACGCCAAACACACACACTTGAAGACACAGAGAAAACACGGTAGATAAGCGATGGTGTGTTCCCTATTTCTAGGCTCATCACCATCTTAGGCACATTACAGGCACACACTGACGATTGGGCTTCGCCACAACAATCGCTGAAGACACACTTAAGGGTTGAGTTAGTCACAGAACCACTCCCCGCCTCCACAAAGGACTTTTGAGAATGCAACCCTACCCACGTCACGAAGATGCCTTACAATGAAAAGGAAGCATGGCATACCACCACACCCGCATTACGGAGATGCCTTACAGTGAAAAGGATGTATGAGCTCAAAAGTATACAACCCCACCCGCATCACAGAGATGCCTTATGGTGAAAAGGAGGTATAAGGAATAGATAGATTGATTGATTGCAAACAAACTCAAGATGCAGGAAGTACTCATCGCACTAGTCTGCACCTGAGGACAAGCATATTGCTAACATCTATAATAGACAGCTTACCTTATATATGACCCCACCTTAAGGTGGTTGATATCAGTTATCGATATCAAGCACGTTAAGGTAGGAAGAAAACACACAAGGGAACACTGACTTTCACAAAGCCCATGCCCCCCAGAGGTGACATGTACTTTACGATCGCCAAATATTCCCACAAACACATCCTTGCAAGAAACATGTTATTGTCTACAACATCATGATAAACAACAACATCCATGCATATGATTAACCACACAAAGAGCCAAGGTTATACAACGAATTTGGAGTTCGAGGATAACCAGGGGATATATCACGAAGCTCTCTGAATCGAGTACCACTAAGGCTAGATTCAAAAGCAAACAAAGGTGACCGAGCAGTAGTATTGTTAAGGTTTGTAAATGTGATAGAAATATCATGAAATTCACTATGCAAAAAGCATGAGTGCTTCCACTAGCCAAGTATCAGATAAGATATACAATCCCATCGTCATATTAGGAACTAAGTCCATTTTTTGATTGCTCTCGAAAGGGACGCTAGGTCCGCATTAGTATAAATGTTTGTCATCATCCACCCGCTAGATGGAAACACTAGAGGAAGGGAAACAATAAATAAGAGAGGAGAAACAAGTGTCTTAGGGACAGTCACGTAGGAGGGTGCCCCCAAGTCACCAACCACGATGCTATGTCTATAAGACACAACACACAACGATGAAATCAGAGAGAGAGCAATATAGAAGAATGATGATACAAATAGAAGAAGGTCACAACAGAGGTGGTCTCCTGGTATCCCAAACCTTATGGGAGAATATGAGGTCATTCCAGGAGGCCTAAACAACACATAACACATCACGGGGGAAGCACTTCACGAGATAGATAAAGGGTTAGAGATACTTACCTGTATGGTCTTCATGCTAAGTCTTATCATCAAGTAAATCATCGCCATCCTCCCACTCCCTAATGTTAGAGGAAGGTTGGATATAAGGTATCATAGCCCAATTCTTGTCTTGTTCATCATGTTTTTTATTGTTAGGATCATGTTTATTTGGTTGAATGTTGGAATGATTTTTTTCTCGTTGAGATGCCAGGTAAGCTCGTCGCCTTCTCTTTCTCCCTTTTGCAAGTTTACGTTGGTATATTTTACAACTTAGTTTTTGTAACATAGGGCTTTTATTTGTTATGGATTTTTGTGTTGTAGAGGAAGAAGCACCAATATCAAGGTCCTTTGTCTAGGTGGAATGTTTTCTTATTGAAGCTTACTATCGTACTTATTCTCTATCCTCTTATTGATGTCCAAATGACTTGAATATTCAAACAAAGGAGGGAGATTAAAGGTCTTCTCTTCCTTAGTGAAATCCAAGGTGTGTGAACAATCTACTAAAGGAAGAAGATTGGTGGGACTATCCATAGAGGTAGGAATTTGATTATTGTTAAATGAATGTTTATTTTCTACCCATGGAATATGCTTTGTTAAAGGGAGCTCTTCATTCACTATTGCTTCATCTTGGCCAGGGAGAGCAGTGGAATTACTAAAGCTATCCCTAGTCTTCTCATTTGAGTATTCAGTTATAGGGGAAGTAGGATAACTTATGGGATCATCATCAGCCTTTTCCTTGCTACTCATGGAGAAGAACTCAGTTAAGCTTTCTAATATCATAGGATGTTCACTCGTGAGGGTTAAAAATGGTCAAAATCAAGGTTTTTAACAAATGCATGCAAAGATACCATTGAAAAATGACATGAAGGTGCCATTTCAATGTAAGATTAGATTTTGAAAAGCCTTTTCAACTTTATGCAAAAGCCAAGTGCAAAACTATATGCAAAAATGATCTAAAAATGCTTGATTTTTCGATACTTGTCAATGCAAATAAATGAAACAAAGGATGCTATGAGGATTTCAGTCAAGGGAAGCAAGTTATATGTTTGATATCAGTCCAAAACAGCAATATAATCACTCTCAACACACTCTTGATGCAAATCCAAGATAATGCCAAGTCAAAATATAGTGAAATATGTCAAAATAGGTACTTTTTTCACCAAAACTCAATGCAAAAGAGCATAACAAAAGGTGTTGTGAGGAAAATGATGATGGACAGAAAATAATCAGTAGTAATAGCCACTTGGTGACAAAATATCCAACACAACACACTTTTAGTGCCACTTAAGGTAAAACTCTAGTGAAAATATAGCAAAATAGGTTATTTTTCACGGTTTTTCAATTCCAAGACCTAGCAAAAGGGGTGTTGTAAGAAATTTTAGGAGGTACAGAAAATAACATCAAAATTTCAGTCACCTTAATCCATAAAATTGATCACAACATGCTTGGAGTGCAAACTAGGCCAAACCCTAGGGCAAAAATAGCCAAAATGCGTAGTTTTTCACCGAAATTTCACTACAAGAGCCCGTTAAAAGGGTGTTGTGAAGATTTTTATGAGGGGAAAAAAATTATTACCCTGATAATAGAAAAATAATGCCAAAATAACTTTCACAACACACCTATGGTGCAAGTTTACAAAGTCGACAAGGCCAAATTTAGCGAAAATTGTTGTTTTTGAAGCCCTAGGTTTTAGATCTTGGAACAAAATTCTATGTGAAATATTTGAAGTCTGATTTATGATGAAATTGACTTACTTTCAGTTCTGAAAATAATTTTCAAGCCTTAACATGCAAAATGTCCATGCAAATTTAATGAAAATGCACCAAAATTGCTAGTTTTTGTTGAAATTTTCTATGTAAAAATGCAAATTCACACTAAAATGCAAGACTACAGACAAATGAAAATTTTAATGAGCCTCTAAAACTAGTAGAAAAATATAATAAAAGATTTTTCCTACAAATCCTAGATTTTGGAATTACTAGGTTATATAAAATTGTCAAAATTTCCACAAAACCCTAGCAATTAAATGATGAAAATTCAATGTAAATTTCTAATTTTTTGGATTTTTCTATAGTTTATATTAGATATGATGAAAAAATCATGAATTAGGAAAATTTAGAAAGAATTGATGCAATTTAGTAATCCAAACAATGCAATTTTTTTGTATTTTTCCAATTTTTCAATTTTTTTGAATTTTTCTCAATGCAATAAAATAAATGACCAAATGAATGAATGAAATCACACCAAATATGAATACAAACACTCATCAAGTTGTAATTTAAGTCTAGAAACACGGGTTCACCAAAATGTTTAGGGTAAAATTGGATTTTGTTAATCTTTTGTTGTTTAGATGTTAAAATCCTCCTTTCACCCTAACATTGAAGGATCTAGGGTCGAGTGGTGAGCACTATCATACCCTAGGTCACTTGAAAATGAAGGGAAACTTGGGTTAGGGAATTAATTATCAATTTTTTCTTCTCTTATGTCTAATTAACGATTAAAACCCTAATTATGCAAATACGGCAACAAATTGATGAAAGACAGAAAAAGTTCTTACAGACGGGAGTAAAATAACAAATTATAGAATACCTATTTTTAGGGTTCCGAGGTGGAACAATCAGGGACACTGGTGCGGGCTCCCAAGTCCAAGGTACCTACTTTTTTGGGGAATCTGGACCTCCTTCTAACACTGATCAACCCTGCAACTTCTATTTTATGAAATCTGTAAGCGGAGAACACTTTTGCGGGCGCCCTAGTCCTAGAAATGCTCCTTTGTCTAACTTTTCTTTAGATCTCAGATCCTTGATGTTTGCCACTCTTTCCTGCAACTCCACTTTTCCCAAATGCAACACCTATAACCTACAATCACAAGACTTGGTTTGGGGGTTGTGGTGTTTAGAGGCTTGCCTCAGTCAAGCCCCGGAGAACACTTAAGTCTCCGAACACCGTTGTCAGATAAAGAGTGCATGCCCTTGTGAGGCAAAGGCAAAAACCAAAGGAATCAATGATAAAAATACAATGAATGTCACCTTGTAGTGAAGCTCTCATGGAGGAAGATGCTCTTCATGCCATGAGGAGAATGAGCACAAATCTGTAAATATTAATGCACAAAACATACAATTCTTCTCTTGCAACACAATAGAAAGCCTTGAATCACCTTGAGAACACAATAGCTTGCTAGTAATCATCTAGTTTACAAATGATTCCTACACATGCTTATATATGCACCTACAAGCATTCCCACCAAGATATTAAAAATCAAACTTTACTATGTCGGCAAAATAACCTCCTAACAGTCATAAACTGACACCCAAAAATTAGGGCTGCCCCAAAATAGGGCAGGACTAGGGCGCGGGCACCCAAGTCCTCCCCCCATATTTTAGGTAGGGTATAGCTCAAGGGGTCCACCTAGGTCCTATTTGTCATGGAACCTAGGTCTCATTCCATCGAGATGCCAAAATATGAACTAAATGTCCTAAATGCACTCTAAAGACCTGGGAGCTAAACCTTATGAGGGAAAAGCCCCCAAGGTGACATTTTCTGACATTACATTTGCAAATGCAAAAGATGGCATCTACAAGGCTTTGGTGTAGCATGTAGGTAGCTTCTCTGGTTTGGTATCTTGTTGAGGTATGGAATATTTGTCATCAATGCATCGAGATGGGGTGGTTCTATCACAAGGAGGTATCTCAAACCATAGATTGCAATGTGTTTTTGCATGTATGGACCCAACTATGCTAGGGTTTGTCAAATCCATCTTCAGTGAGCTAGCACTATGGGATGGTCAATACTCCAAAGTGGATAAAAGAGGTGATTTCATTGCCAACTTAGTGCTCTATCTCCACAATGTTGAAGTTTGACTTTGGCTTCTCATAATCTTCCTTTTTAGTCAATTCATGGATATTAATCTAGTGGTGGGTCAGAGGTGCAAGTGGTCAAGGATGAGGGAGTTGGCTTAATATTACCCAATTTACAATAGGAAGATTCACTAAATGTGTTGGATAGTTTGCAAAGAGAAATTTGGGTTTTGCAAGCCTATTGTGGCGATGTGGCAGTGTTATGTAGGCTGCATGTTCATCACTTCCATGTTCACTTGGAGGTTGGTAGTGATTACACTATTGCTTTTTTTGTGGTTCCTTTGTACATAGATCTAAATGTCGACAAGAAATTTGTTGCAGTGTTTGGTTTCCCATGCTAGCTGGTAATCGAAGGGCTCAAGATGGAAATGATAATGCTCCTTGGGTGGAGGAAGTGGTAGATACTAGCCAAGTTATGCATGGAGGCAAGGAGTGGTGGGGTGTGGTATAGTGCTATGGGTTTATGGTTTTAGCATTATCTTTTTCTCCTAGGTTTTTGTATGTTTGTAAAGGTTTTTCATAGTTATTGGGTAGTTTTAGATTCTGGTAGTTGATGGCTATGGCAGTATGCTTATCATGGTCTTGTTAATTTTTTCCTAGTTGTATGTAGCTCTTTGTAGTTGTTTTTGTCTGTAGTTTCTATGATGATGGATATCCTTGTAATACTTCTCTTTCATGGGTGGGGCCCCCTATAGAACCCCCACCATTTGGCAGTCGATATACAAACTTTATCATCTCTAACAATTCACCATATCTATAAAATTGATATGGTAAGGAAAAAATTAAATTAACATCACAAAAAAGAGGAGTAGTAATAACCGTCTCGATGAGATCCAACACATCTTGATATTATCCACAAATTCTATGCTACTCTAGTTGATTTCTTCTCTGATGTATTCTTCCTGCTCCATCTTAAACACATGCTGCATCAAAGTACCAAATATAACATCAGAACTGAAAATTCTAATTGTAGAGTGTAGAGTAGAGTTGCTGGAGAATATGTTGCAGCCATGAAAAGAGCTCAAACATATATGAAAGTTTCCTAACCTGATTGAAATGGTTTTGCAGCTTCTCATATGTTAGATTGATACACATTTGCTCAAAACTATCATGCACAAAATAAGAATATACAAAATAAGTGAATGAAGCAAAGATTAGGAATGTAGATCTCAACTACACAAAAATGAAGTTATTTTTTCTTTATTTAAAAGAATATCTTTCCTTAAATGCTCATATACAAACTAGAACATCTAACACTTTACAAAACACTGACTTTTCATATATGGTTGATGTTTAGCTGATTACTATAATGTAGCATTCCTGAAAAAAATGGAGTCCCCTAAATTCATTAGTTTCTCCTAAAGGCAAGGAACATTACAATTCAAAAACTATAGTTTCAGAAAAAGAATGGTTAAATACTTCAAAATGTGGAAGTATAGACAAGGCACGTGAACTGTTTGACATAATGCCTCAAAGAAATGTGGTCTCATGGACTGCAATGATTGTAGGATATGCACAAAATGGATTTGTTGAAAATGCTTAAGAAATTTTAAAGCAAAGTCAATTGGCTGGTGTAAAGCCAAATCCCACAAATTTTGCCAATATCCTCCTTGCTTGTGTCAAAATGGGAGCTTTGGAATAGGGTATGGGCATCCATCAAAACATAAAGGATAGAGGAATTTTATCAAATGTTGTAGTTACAATGGCCCTGTTAGACATGTATGCAAAATGTGGAAGCATAGACAAGGCACGTGAACTGTTTGACAAAATACCTCAAAGAAATGTGGTCTCATGGACTGCAATGATTGCAGGATATGCACAAAATGGATTTGTCGAAAAGGCTTTAGAAATTTTAAAGAAAATGCAATTGGCTTGTGTAAAGCCAAATTCCACAACCTTTGCCAGCATCCTCCCTACCTGTGTCAAAATAGGAGCTTTGGAATAGGGTATGGACATCCATCAAAACATAAAGGATAGAGGAATTTTGTCAGATGTTGTAGTTGCAACTACCCTGTTAGACATGTATGCAAAATGTGGAAGCATAGACAAGGCACGTGAACTATTTGATAGAATGCCTCAAAGAAATGTGGTCTCATGGACTGCAATGATTGCAAGATATGCACAAAATGGATTTGTTGAAAAGGTTTTAGAAATTTTAAAGCAAATGCAATTGGCTAGTGTAAAGCCAAATTCCACAACCTTTTCCAGCATCCTCCCTGCTTGTGTCAAAATGGGAGCTTTGGAATAGGGTATGGACATCCAACAAAACATAAAGGATAGAGGAATTTTGTCAGATGTTGTGGTTGCAACTACCCTGTTAGACATGTATGCAAAATGTGGAAGCATAGACAAGGCACATGAACTATTTAATAAAATGCCTCAAAGAAATGTGGTCTCATGGACTACAATGATTACAGGATATGCACAAAATGGATTTGTTGAAAAGGCTTTAGAAATTTTAAAGCAAATGTAATTGGCTAGTGTAAAGCCAAATTCCACAACCTTTGCCAGCATCTTCACTGCCTATGTCAAAATGGGATATTTGGAATAGGGTATGGACATCCATCAAAACATAAAGAATAGAGGAATTTTGTAATATGTTGTAGTTGCAACTGCCATGTTAGACATATATGCAAAATGTGGAAGCATAGACAAGGCACATGAACTGTTTGGCAGAATGCCTCAAAGAAATGTGGTCTCATGGACTGCAATGATTGCAGGATATGCACAAAATGGATTTGTTGAAAAGGCTTTAGAAATTTTAAAGCAAATGCAATTAGCTGGTGTAGAGACAAATTCCACAACCTTTGCCAGCATCCTCCATGCATGTGTCAAAATGGAAGCTTTGGAATAGGGTATGGACATCCATCAAAACATAATGGAAGGGGGATTTTTTTTAGATATTATAGTTGGAAATGCTCTGGTAGACATGAATGCAAAATGTGGAAGCATAGACAAGGCACAAGAACTGTTTGAATGGAGTAGCTCTGTTTGTAGCTAGACAAGGATGTAATTCTCTAAAATACAAGATCATGTAGTTGTTGAGATACCAATATAGATTTCTTCTTCAAGAATGTTAGATATAGACAAATTTTTCACATATATCAGTGATTTTTTTAAGTGATATGAACCTACCTCTACCATGGTGACATTGAGCTCCTTTTCAAAATGGCCATAATCAATCGAAGCTTGAATATTATGTCTGTTGTTGAGACCCAGAAACTTGTAGTTGCCATAAAAATACTCTTGCTCCCTGTAATTATGAATGACTATATAGTTAAAACAAAGATATAATTGTACAAAGTGTGTAAGTTATCAACCATCTTTTTGACTTAAAGGCAGATAGATAATGAATAATTTTCTCTATATTCAAATTAAGTGTCTTCAGATACTCTCTTACCAGCTAGACAGATTAAATGGATATGAATATAAAACAAACTATTACAATAGAATTTCAAAAAAAAGAGCACAACACTAGAAAACAATGAACTCCAACTATGTTGATGTTGTTGGAGTATAGACAACATTGAGAGGGGGGTGAATCAGTGTTGTAGACAAAAACAATTCATTTATTTCTTTTCAAACTTGAAAATAGAAAGTAATGATGTTGACAGTGTACTTTACCAAAGTAAGAAATCAAGTACTAAACAACAAATAAGACTGAATGTTCAAGCATGAAAGACAAATGGATCACACATCAATTGAGGCCATGACACAATAAATTTCATGAGTGGAAAACCCTCAAGAGGAAGAAAAACCACTCATAAATGCCTCACTGGCTTAACCAAAAACCTCACTAGCTACAAACAAGTCTCACTAACCAAGCAAGCCTCACTAGCTTTACAAAATGCCTCACTGGTAATCAGATGTCTCACTGGCTATCAGGTGAACATATGAAAGAAAACTCAATTCAGAGGGTTACCCTAATTCACTCCAATGCATTAAATAAAATACATATACCACATCATTTGTCAATGGTTACACAACAAACATTACATCAGTGCCCCCTCCTTATGCATTAAAATTGTCCTTCAGATTGAACCCCTTATGTCTCTGTAGAACAAGTCTTCAAACATGCTCATGACATCCTCTGCTCTATCAAGATTCTCTAAATACCGTTTGCCTCTACAGGACAATCAAATGAATGTACAAGGTTTTGATCAGCTATCAATTGACCCTAATAATCATCTCCATGATCACAAACTATTAGATCCTTCTCAAAACTAAGAAGACTCTACAGGTTGATCCTTCACTGTATACCACCAAACATCAAGAGATACATCTCAGTTATCATACCTCTGCACATACTAAAACCCTTCACTGTATACAACCAAACGTCTAACACTTTTCATCTTCAAACAATACTTCTCAGTTCTCATAAAAAAATTAGAACATTCACAACTGAGACATATATTATCCTCTGCAATCAATCATAAAAATCCTTCATACAATTGCACCATCAAGATTTCATAACAAAAATAAACTTGAGACAATGACACTCCTGTAAACATCATCTCTACACTCTTTGTAACCTAAAGCATAACATATAACCTCCTTACTATATGAATAAATTGAAATACTTCTTGCCTCTGTTAACCTTGTATCATCCACACATTTTCAAGAAAATCAAATACCTGCATCAACTGTACTCTTCTCACTCATTTCTCTTATACCACTACCATATATGCATACAAACTATGGGCATAAGTATGAAGATATCATCCTCAAGAACTCAAATCACCGACAACATTTTATAAAAACATCTCACAGTGCTTATAAAGAATTTTCCTGGCCTTTTTGGTGACAAGAAGAACTAAATATGAATAGTTAGAGCATGGTTACAACAACTACCTATCAAATTATCACTAGAAGAAGATCTGTTGCAATTTAAAATTTATTTAATTTTACACCGTTGATTCTATCTTTCGCACCTTCATGAGATGTGTTGATCTCGGACTTCAAAAGTTATCACCATGAAAACTGGTAACTCCTAGCCGATGGGGCCAGTCATCCAACATTGAAGACCCCTTTAAGAGTTCACTTAAGTGAACTTTCACCCGCAATGGCAAGTCAACGAACAATTAGAATTAAAGTGAAGACAGTTAACAAAAAGGTTTACGGTCTTAATATGCCTTAGGTATATTTAGGTCTTAGGGCCTCAAGACATTTAGGGTTTTAGAATGTTTTAAGACCTTAACATATAGAAAACCCTAGATTAGGAGGTGAACAACACAAAATATGAATAGAGACATAACAAGGCTTTAACAAAGATAAAAATAGACTGAGAAACATAAGAGAGGGCCTTGCAACCTTAGGCAACCACAATCATTTTAACATAGGATTTTTAAGGTTTTAGAGTTAGGATCTATGATCTTGAAGGCTAGGTTTTAGGTGGTGTACAAACCCTTAACACCAAAACATGAACTCAACTTAGTTACCATAAACAAAAGTATGAAAGAATGAAGGACATGAGAATTCTATCTGAAGAAATGAGCAAAACCATCAAACATTATGATCCTTTGATCAACCAACACCATCAAACATGAACATCATAAAGTATCTCCTGATGATTAGATATGAACTCTTTAAACATGGCATGATCCTTAAAGGAAATAACCCTTTAATCATAAAGCATGTGAACTTCCGAAACACTAACGCTGCATCCAAACACCAACAACATAACAAAGGCACCAAACACCTTGTGTCATGACCATGCATCATGATATCTCTACATTATACTACATGATCAACATAGCATCAATGACCCCATTTGAACACCATGGAACATAGCATGGAAACGTGGACCTCCTGACTCTAAACCTCTTTGACTGTGAATGTTGCTTGAACCATGATCATACTAAACCATGTGAACTCTTGTATGATCAACAACACAATAGTATTCAATAGCATGGGCATCACATATCTTCTACAATCTTGTCATGAACACATCATGATCTCTTTTGACATCAATAACAATCAATCATGCCAAAGCCAACAAACTCCCCCTTTGGCATTGATGTCAAACCAATTATACACTATCATTCAGCACGTTCTCCCCCTTTTGACAATAATGACAAAGGATTGACATCATAACTTATGTCTGCATGAAGCTCCCCCTGCACAACTGCACCTTCATTATTCATCAAACCAACTAACAGTGTACTTGTTAGAACAACATGAAGATACTGTCAATTGCTTCTGTCAATGACAAAACATACTCAAACCTTGACAATTACATGAAAATGATGATGACATAAGAATCTCCAACTCACTGTCTCAAAGCAATCTGACCTCTTCCATCTTGACACATATGCCAAGAATCACAGTATTGTCTTGATTATGGTATGTCAATGTCAATGCATGCCAAGAATTAAACCATGACCATGCCAAGCCAGTGTCTTCATCAAAGAAGAATCAATGAATGCATGTGGTAAAAGCACTGTTACTATCTATTAGGAGGCACATTGAGATGGCCACAATAATATAAGGTACTGGTACAACACTGTCACATCCACATAGTGACACAAACATAACTTAAACTGGGCTGATCATTTAACTCCCTATTCCAACTTTGACTTACCTTGCAATTGACATCATATTACTGATCATCTGTACACTTCCATTATCCCCTCATAATGTGATTCAAATACAAACCTCTGTCTATTCAAAGGAATGACAAATTTATATCTTGTTGAAGGACTTTAGTCCCCCTTTGGTATAGCACATTGAATTACAGTTTGTCTGATACCAACATATTACCACTACTGTATCAACAGTGTGCCTATGTTTTACTTCCCTTGATGTCTTCATAACAAAAGGTTCATGAGATAACCTATCAGAGAGATCACAGATAGAAAAACAAGACTCTGATAGTATTTTAAGATTACAAACATTGTTGATGACATCTTGACTGAACTATATTAACAGTTTGCCACAAACTCACTAAACAAAGTGTCATGTCCTGATTCTATTATCCTGCTCTTTCATTTCAAACATCAAACATAAACTAAATCATGAAATACACTGTCAAATTATCAAGATACTATCATAGTGTCAAGAGACAATACAACATCCATGCATCTCATCATTGTACCCTATTATAAGGCTTTAAGAATATTGACAAAAATTGTAGAGTCTAATTTTATTCCATCCAACTGCATTTTCTCAAATGTTTCTTTCATTCAACTGAGTCTAAGTGGTCCATTCTTTGATAATAGCAACTTTGATTCTTCAACCAACATAGAGATAATATGTATCACCAATCACTAAGATGGCCAATATGATGTAAATGAACATTATACCTATCAGTTGCATATGCTTACAACATTTTTCATTCATAACTACCAAAGCACTTGCAACTACAACATTTGATAAGAATTCTCCTTTTTATACTTTGATCGATGCCATGCCCTGTTCCAAAACTCTCACAACAGACTAAAATATGTTATCAAAGAATGCCGACTTAAGTTGCAGAGTCTAATTTTACACTTTGCCCACTATTAGTAGGATCTTTGCATACTGTCATTTGGAACAGAGAACTACTTCCTATGCATTTGCCCCTACATGCAATGTGACCAATGTTTGATGAAGACATCACAAACTCCCAAGCATAGATTTATCTTGTTTAAGAGTCCTCTCACCTTGTCATGACTCTCTCTGTCACTATTGACAGTCCCCTGCATCTTCTATGCACTGCTTCTTTGTTGTAGAGGTTTCCAACTTTGGATATAGTGACTACCCTGACCTTGAAGATCCTTATTTATGTCTTTGTACCAACTGTATCATGAAAGATGAAGTAATAAGCACTATCAAAATACACTCATTACTTCTTAATAACTCTTGACCTTCAATGCACCTACTGTCAAAAACTAAAAAAACTGGCCACTGTACTGTCAATCATATCTCAACAAATAATATTTTAGTAACCCTATTTCAAAGTTGCCAATCACTGTTTACTTCAAAGAACATAAGCAGACTAAACTTCCATAAAAACTTTTTTGTTATCATTAAGACCATTGTCAGACAAAACATCCACTGTTTTCCATTCAAAGACTATCCCCACATTATCATTTAACAATACATAATCAGACCAATCAAAAAGACTGAATAATCAAATGGTCTATTAACCATAAACATCACTGCATATGACTAACCAAATGGATTCACGGAGACTATTGCCCATATCAACATATTCTCACTATGACATCAACAAATATCACTATCTGATATATAAGGACACTTCCACATACAACTCCTTGAAGGCTTTGAAGTATGATGAAACACAATAACATGAATCACAAAGGCATGCACTTAACCTGCTATCACTAGTATACAAACATCAATAATCTATCAACTTGATTTCATACAACAACAAACCTCTTGAAACTCCTTGGGGCAAGAGATAGAACATTAGACAACTCCCACTCACTCTATGTTGTGTCTCAAGTAGTTTGTGATATTTCTTGTACAGCATGCACAAGATTAGGACTTCCTTCTTCTTGACTTTGTTTTCTTCTCCAAACTAGTATAGGATCTTTGTTTTCCTTGTCCAGAACATTCACTTGCTTTTGCTTGAATATGTAATCTCTAGATGATTTCTTCAATCTTCCTCTACACCACTATGTTTTGTGCCCAAACATATTACACCTATAGCATAAGGTATTGTAGTCTTGACCAAGAGAAAAATAGTTTCTTCTAGGCAATCTGTGAGATTCTCTATTGACATACCTTGCATGCGTCCAATAATTTCTTTCTAGGTGGCCAACTTTATTACAATTATAAGAAACATTATTGTAGTCCTAATTTGACCAGCTATAATAACTTTTTTCTTTATTCCATCCAAAACCATTTCTTTTATAATCTCTAGCCCTATGACCATAAACGTGACATGCATAGCAATACCCATGGAATTGAGAGTAATTTTACCTCATTGTTTGCTGGGTGGGTAGAGATCTTGTAAACTTGATTGTCCTTCCTCCTTGATCCTTTGGGGCAGCAGCATGATAACTCAAGTCTATCTTCATTTTAGGTGCATTTCTTGCTTTGGAACACCCTCCTTCTTCATAACCTAGACCATTAGTATCCTTGTAATTTTTTTGTTTGCTCAACATGTCATTCAACTTGTTTGTGCTTTCTTCAAATTCCTGATATTTCTTGGACAACACCTTGAGACCTTCAAAATCTTTTCTCAAATTGACAATTTCTGCCTCTAATTTTAGACATTCAACTCTTTTCACCTCAAGGTCAAAATTTGTTACATCTATTATTCTTTCGGCTTCCTTAATTTCATTCTTTAGACTGATGATCAATTTGTCAGATTCATCAACATGACTCTTTAAGTCTACAATCTGATTTCTTACCTCTTCAAACTCTAAAGAAACTTTTGAAAAATCTGAACATACCTTGTCTTTGGAGTCTTTTTCTTGTTGAAGCTGGTCTTCTAATCTCTGATTCTCTTTTCTAAGTTGCTTGATCTGATCTAAGGCACACAAGAGTTATCCTTCTAAATCAACTTCACAATCATTTTCATCAAACTCCTATCCATCTTCATCCATAAAGAGGTCTCCTTCTTTGTCATCAATCTCAACAGCAAAGTCCTTTTCTTTATCACACTTTGTGTCAATTTTTAGGGATGGCTCATGCAACAACTCATCACATGACTTGACTAGGGTTTGTTGTTCAACCTTTTGCTTGGCATCTTTCTTTTCTCTATTTCTTTTACACTTTCCCATGGTACTCCACTATTAGGATCTACCCAAGCTGATTAGACTTCAATAGGGAACCTATGCTCTGATACCACTTGTTGGAGTACAGACAACACTAAGAGGGGGGGTGAATCAGTGTTGTACATAAAAACAATTCATTTACTTATTTTCAAACTTGAAAATAGAAAGTAATGATGCTGATAGTGTACTTTACCAAAGTAAGAAATCAAGTACTAAACAACAAATAAGACTGAATGTTCAAGCATGAAAGAAAAATGGATCACACATCAATTGAGACCATGACACAATAAATTTCATAAGTAGAAAACCCTCAAGGGGAAGAAAAACCACTCGAAAATGCCTCACTGGCTTAACCAAAAACCTCACTAGTTACATTCAAACCTCACTAGCTACAAACAGGTCTCACTGACCAAGCAAGCCTCACTAGCTATCAGGTGAACATATGAAAGTTCAAACTCAATTCAGGGGGTTACCCTGATTCACTCCAATGCATTAAATCAAATACATATACCACATCATTTGTCAATGTTTACACAACAAACATTACATCAGTGCCCCCTCCTTGTGTGCATTAAAACTATCCTTCGGATTGAACCCCTTATGTCTCTGTAGAACAAGCCTTCAAACATGATCATGGCATCCTCTACTCTATCAACATTCTTTGCATACCTTCTACCTCTGTAGGACAATCAAATGAATGTATAAGGTTTTGATCAGCTATCACTTGACCCTAATAATCATCTCCATGATCACAAACTATCAGATCCTTCACAAAACTAAGAAGACTTTGCAGGCTGATCCTTCATTGTATACCACCAAACATCAAGAGATAAATCTCAGTTATCATACCTCTGCATATACTAAAACCCTTCACTGTATACAACTAAACATCTAACACTTTTCATCTTCAAGCAATACTTCTCATTTCTCATAACAAAATCAAAACATTCACAACTGAGACATATATTATCCTCTGTAATCAATCATAAAAATCCTTCATACAATTGCACCATCAAGATTTCATAAAAAAAAAACTTGAGACAATGACACTCCTACAAACATCATCTTTGAACTCTTTGTAACCTAAAGCATGGCATATAACCTCTTTACTATATGAAGA
Source organism: Cunninghamia lanceolata (assembly GCA_027924645.1). Taxonomy (NCBI): domain Eukaryota; kingdom Viridiplantae; phylum Streptophyta; class Pinopsida; order Cupressales; family Cupressaceae; genus Cunninghamia; species Cunninghamia lanceolata. The sequence continues at coordinate 1,654,755 of BSBN01000086.1, read as the reverse complement.
AATTGAAACACTTCATGCCTCTGTTAACCTTGCATCATCCACACATTTTCAAGAAAATCAAATACCTACATCAACTGTACTCTTCTTACTAATTTCTCTTATACCACTGCCATATGTGCATACAAACTATGGGCATAAGTATGAAGATATCATCCTCAAGAACTCAAATCGCCAACAACATTTTATAAAAACATCTCACAGTGCTTATAAAGATTTTTCTTGGCATTTTCGGTGACAAGCAGAACTGAATATGAATAGTTAGAGCATGGTTACAACAACTACCTGTCAAATTTTCACCAAAAGAAGATCCGTTGCAATTTAAAATTTATTTAAATTTACACTGATGATTCTATTACCTTAATGAGATGCATTGATCTCAGACTTCAAAAGTTCTCACCGTGAAAACTGGTAACTCCTAGCTGGTGGGGTCGGTCATCCAACATTGAAGACCCCTTTAAGAGTTCACTTAAGTGAACTTTCACCCGCGATGACAAGTCAACAAACAATTAAAATTAAAGTGAAGACAGTTAACAAAAAGGTTTAGGGTCTTAATATGCCTTAGGTATATTTAGGTCTTAGGGCCTCAAGACATTTAGGTTTTAGAATGTTTTAAGACCTTAACATATCGAAAACCCTAGATTAGGAGGTGAACAACACAAAATATGAACAGATACATAACAAGGCTTTAACAAAGATAAAAATAGATTGAGAAACATAAGAGAGGGCCTTGCAACCTTAGGCAACCACAATCATTTTAAAATAGGATATTTAAGGTTTTAGAGTTAAGATCTGTGATCTTGAAGGCTAGATTTTTAGTGGTGTACAAACCCTTAACACTAGAACATGAACTCAACTCAGTTACCATAAACAAAAGTATGAAAGAATGAAGGACATGAGAATTCTGTCTGAAGACATGAGCAACACCATCAAACATTTTGATCCTTTGATCAACCAACATCATCAAACATGAACATCACAAAGTATCTCTTGATGATCAGATATGAACTCTTTAAACATGGCATGATTCTTAAAGGACATAACCCTTTAATCATAAAGCATGTGAACTTCTGAAACACTCCAACAACATAACAAAAGAACCAAACACCTTGTGTCATGACCATTCACCATGATATCTCTGCATTATACTACATGATCAACATAGCATCAAGGACCTCATTTGAACACCATGGAACATAGCATGGAAACATGGACCTCCTGACTCTAAACCTCTTTGACTGTGAATGTTGCTTGAACCATGATCATGTTGAACCATGTGAACTTTTGTATGATCAACAACACAATAGCATTCAATAGCATGGGCATCACATCTCTTCTACAATCCTGTCATGAACACATCATGATCTCTTTTGACATCAATGACAATCAATCATGCCAAAGCCAACAAATGTTTTTGTCATAAAGCATTGCAATATAGCACTTTGTGTTTATGGTTAGGCAACCATTACCTTGATGTATGGATGGAAGATAAAGGGTGAGTGTGAAGCCATCACAAGTCTAGTGAATACAAGAGCCTCAATCTTAAGATTTGAGTTTGATTAGTTGTCCTGATACAATACATTATTCAGAAAAGTGACAACATAATAGATAATGATAATGGAAAATCTCAAATAAAACATATGCTCTTTATCTTAAATTAAGTGCTTTCTCAATTCTAGGCACCAGGAAGCCAATATGATTAGCTAAGCAATTAGGTAGCACAACCACAAGCTCCTTCAATATTGAAAATGCTCCAACCTACATAAGCATTCTTAGTTTAGGATAGTAAAATTACAAAAACATCAAAATACAAGGAGAAAAAGAAGAAGAATCACAGGCCCTCTTTATATGCAAAAGATGCTTCAAACTAAAGAGTAATATGTATTACAGAGCAACATCATTTTCAACATATATATTTGACACTCACCTTAGTCTTTACTGATTTTTCCCTGAGCTACCTGTTTAGAGACTTGACTATTTTTGGGACTTCTTGCTTCAACATCAATAATGGGCTGCCAAAGAATTAAATGGTATAAGCCAAATTTGAAGTTTATTATGTTAAAAGATGTACCAAAGTTGTATTCACTTTGTTCATCAATTACTCTAAAATATTTAGATAAAAATAAATTACCAAGGTTTCATTCCCAAAATTGTCATGCTATGGATTAGAAAGGCAGACTAGTAACCCAACAACTTGACTGAAGACTTGATTAGAAAAATTTAACTAAGATATTCACCATCACTCATTTCAATCATGACCAAAAAAGAAGTGACCTTCACGGCACCACATCTTGAAAGATCATTATAGTGAATGCAATTACTAGACTCAAAATTATCCAGTCACTCTTAAATGTAGCTCATTTTGATTCCTCCTTTTTAGTGAAGTGTGGAAGATCCAAGACAACTTCCCACACATTTCCTCTGAAAAATCAACCAATGATGTTATTTCCCATCTCAAGTCATGTCCTTTAGTCCACTCGACCATGTCAAGGCACGATCACATTTTTGTATCATTACCTTGTTGATATAAAGTAAATTCATATAACATAATTGCATAAACCTTATCCAGACTTTTGAAAAGCCCCTTCAAGTTCAAGAAACTAGCCTCTGAAACATTTTATTCAATTTTCAAATGAGATCAAGATGGTTTATTATATCCATTATCTACACTACTGCCTTTCACATATGATCTTGCTTTCAAGACAGACTATGGTACAATAACAATTTTGAGAAAGCCTATGATAATGAGCATGATTACTTCTTCTATCCAACCTATCTCGCCATATTAGAATTTGAATCAATTTGCAAAAAAAGCTAAATTTCATGGAGATTGTAATAGTCCTTCTAGATGAAGCCCTCTTGCCCTAGCTAGCAAACTAGATACATGGGCTCAAAAAGGTACATAGACCTTGTACCTCGAAAGACTGCCCAAAAGGTCCCTATTAGATCCATCTATTATCCTTACACATTGCAACAATCTCTGATATACTTTTGGATACCAAGCAATGATTATTGATGCAAATGATTATTTTGACATCGGTAAAGATAACTTTCCTTCTTTTTAGCCCTTTCATATATAATTCTGGTAGCCTGATTGACTTCTTCCTTCTTAGAGCATTTTAGAGGGTAGCCATTTTATTCTTCTAGACATTTTACAAAAGGACTTGATATTCTTCTTCTTTTCTTTATATGGCTACAAACTTTAGATAACAGTTGACTACCTAAATTATGCAAGGATGAGAATCTGAAAGAGGAAGGTGTCCATATTTTCGTGAGTATGTGCTAAATCCTAAGATAAATATAGTTTTGAATACCAAGCCATAATTATTGATGCAAATGGTTATTTTGATGGTAAATATAGAGGGGTTTCCTTCTATCCCTTTTGTATATAAGGTTTCTATTTTAGGGTACCCAATCTGTCAACTTCATCTAGATTTCACAAAGATAAATGATTTCATTTATTATTGGTCATTTCGTCCAAAGTATTCATCAACAAATTACAAAGGCCTCAATAAATAACATCAGAAAATTGGAAACAAAACCAATAGACTTAGTAAAAAGTATGTTTGTCCTTAAAATAACACACTTGGAAGTCAAACAACCATGCACAAGATAGCCAACAAACCTCTAATAGATACTATTCTGAGAAAAAATTACAAAATTACAAGTAAAATCAGCTCTTCATATTTCATTAAACACTTTCCTTGAATGTCAAGCATCCCCTGATCCTTTAGTCACATTCCTAGTCTGGCGTAACAACACAATAAAGGCATTAAACACATCCATCTTTAGCAAAATTAACAAGTTGAAATAATAAAATACAAGAAAATGGCATCAATCATCTAAAACTTAAATATAAGCAAAATATTAATACTTTAACATTTTTCTCTCGCTCTTTGAACCTTTCTGTATGCCTTGGACAAGCCTGCAAATCAAATTCCATCCAAACTTAGAGCTCAAATGACAAGAATAAATTGTGATTCCAATGAAATATTTCACTTATCAAATAAGAATATTAATCTCTAGGAGTAACTAATGAATGAAGAAGATACTATCTTAAAACTGTGATCATACTCACCAAGGTATTTACACAATTGTTGTGTCCAGTAATTAAAGTAATTAAATAATGATAAAAAAATTTGTTGATCTAAAGATGATTGTCTTAACTGCACAAAGAAAGATGTGAAAATTCAAAAGCTCCAAGCACCGTGTAGGTTATACTTGATAGTAGCATAACTGAATCAATCTTTTGTTCGTAGGATATGTTGCAGACAATATAATCTTATTATTTTAAAAAAATCAATACACAAATGAAGCTCATGACCTCAACTTGCATGTATAAGTATGTGGACTTTCTATAGGGAACATATTCTTGTCTTGAGAACTACTGTCATGCATTGTCAAACCCTCTTCCATTCTACTAACTATCCAACTAGTATACTGCCCTCTTACCCTTCCACTTATTGTTATCTGATCTTTCATTTCTTTGAAGGACTATCATTCTTTTCATAGTCATAACATGGTTGCCTTTGCATGTGGATTGTCCCTTTATTCCATGAGCACTCTATACTTTTATGAGTTCTATCATACTTCATGGCACCAAATGATAACAAAGACTCTTGAAAAATAGTTTAAAAGACTTAGTTAGGACTATTATATGACTGTCCCTGGCTCAATATCATTGAAAATGCTCATAATGTCATTTGATGTGGACTATGAAATGACTTAGTATAACCTATTGGCAAGAGACACTACTAGGCATGCCAGGTGTTGTCATTGATGGCAACTCAATCTATCTTACACATTTGCATTGTATCATTTGATCATACTGAAAGTCAGATTGCAGATTTGTCTAAGTTCGGATAGACAGGAATAGAGCATATGACAAGGTTTAGCATTTTGGTCCGCATTTCTCCACAGGTAATCATATTGTGTTGCAGATCTGAGGGAATGTTAAGGGTTGTCAGGGCTAGATAAACCCAAAGTTTTAGCCTCCGATGATGAAGGGATTGAAAGGTACAAGCATCTGAGTATCAGGTTTTGATTAGATAGTTCAGTTCGGTGAAGAACAGGCCAACTTGGTGTTTAATCCTTGTGCGGATTAAGAGAAGTGGTTGGTTGAGTAATTTATGAGATCTAGAGGTATTGGCCAACATGTTTGGTGACTTGAATACATAAGTTTTGGTCCGTGTTGATGTTTGTACATGGATTCAGCTGACAGAACAGTGATCCTGAAAAAGTTTCTAAGTTTTCTTGAGGCTGACTGCAGTTGATGAAATTTCATGTTGCGGATATATATAATCGATGGCTGCAAGCATTTTGAGTAGTGGTGGTGCGAATATGAGATGAGAGGTGCCAATATGAGATGAGAGGTGCGAAGTGTGGCCGTATCAAGTGCGAAGTAGAGATCTGAGGCTCGGATCATGGAAGAATAGTAAAATAGGGCAGTGAGAGATGAAGTTTGTGAAGTCGGTATATTGTTCCAAACCAAAACTGTAACCTTGCATTATTAGATGCTATTCATCAGTTTAAGTATTCCAGTGAACTCTTTTTAATTAATCTTGTAGGCAGTGAGCCTCCTTTGAGTAGTGAGCTCTGGGCAGTGTGCCTAAAGGCATGTGCTTTCCCATTTGTAATACTTTTAACAAAGTATAAAATCTTATGGGTTAACCCCCACCGTGGTTTTTCCCTTAACCAGGTTTCCACGTAAAAATCCTAGTGTTCTTCTGTGATGATCTTGTTATTGTTGTTCTTAAGTTCATTCTTCTTTCTTTGGAATGTATGTGGTAAATTAATAAAGAAACATAATAATAAGTTTTGCAGAACACTGATTCACCCCCCCTCTTAGTGTTCCTTAATTTCAACATAACCTTGGTACCCTCCTTAAGGACTGTGAAATGGTGTGATGAGCCACACAATGGGATACCTAAAACAGCTCCATGCTCTGGGTAACATGGGTCCAGGAGTGTGATGATGTTTATCTACTTAAACAAGCATTATAAAATTTCTGAGTTAAAATCTTATAAACTAACATTCTATAATTATAAAAGATTTTCACTTAGTAATTTTGTAATTTTAAGAGATTTTAAAGTTATGGAAAAAAATATTAAGAAAATACAGAGAAGATCCACACCCAACAAGTGTAAAAAGATTATTGTCTAATACCATTGACATGCAGAGGAATTAAAAGTACAGATTTGAAGCCATTGTCATGCAAAGGCAAATCAATGAGTGGATGGCAGAGAGATTTGATTCTATGCAAAATAGCTCCCAGAATAAAACTGTAAATAAATTCTTAACCAAAGATATGACATATCCAAAGAACCATTGGAAACATTACCATCTAAAAATTATACAATACCAAGAAATTTAGATTAAATTCACTTACCTGAGTCTCCAATCATTCCTCATGATTCCTTCAACTTGGATACCTGGCTACCTACTCCTGTTATCACCATCTAATCCTCCCATGAAAGTATTCATATTCACAAGAAGAAGAAGAGAAAAAAATAGAGCAAAACAAATGAATGGAATCAAAACCCCTTCCTTCTCAAATCTTTTAGGCATTTCCATTTATGAAAAGCAATCCCCCAATAAAGAAAAAAGAAAAGTCCAAACAACTTCATGCTCTAGTTAACAGGGGTCCAGGAGTGTGTGAACATAACTTTTCTCTGTGAATCGACCAACAAATTATTGGAGAAATCATTGCCATAATGGTTGTGCACAAACCCGTGGGCGAGGGCTCTTCTGACAAATGTGTTCTCCTCCTCGCAGCCACCCTACGCTTTTTCTTCACTTGCACAACCGTGTCAGATGAAGACACTTGCATAATTTCTATGCCAGACTCATTTCAATTAAAAGGGCCACAAGAATACCCATGTCTATCTAAAATGAAAACAAATGGTAATAAATCCTAGCCTAAACCAAGAGAAGTAATCGTTGGATAGAGTTGCAAAGCCCTTGAGTAAAACAATGCTTGCAATTTCTATATGAGAGCTCAAGTCGCATAGGAACCTATCAACACAAACCATGTTTAGTTCTTTGTACACATTGGAAGTGCCCTAGCAAACAACAGAACATGCAAAATGTAGAATGTACAATGAAAAATATAGTGATGAATAAAGGGCACATGCACTGATGGAACAATATTTTAAACCATTACCTGTTCAAATCCATGACACGATGCTTGGATAGACTGGGATCTGTAGGAAAGAATGTCAATGTCATTTGAAAATAAGTTATTTAAACCATCTTCTTTGTTCTGGTAGCTGTTTCACCCTGTTCTGATGCCTCCATGAAGAGAAATGTTCACCACATATGTATCCCAACATACAAAACACACATTCATGTCTGTAAAAAACAACAGAATAGGAATTTAGGTTTTGCCCATTTTCCCTCCATGAAAAATGTGAGGGAAATTAAAACCTTACGTTTTGTCCATTTTCCCTCCACGAAAAATGCCTCAAAAATCAAAACTTTAAAATATTATTGTATAAGTGAGTTTTTCTATGTGGATAGGAGGGAAAAATTACCCACTTTAATATCATATTGTGACTAATTATTTAGTCATTTTTATTTATGTGACTAAATAATTTATTTAGTCATTTATTTGTGTGACTAAATTTATTTATGTGACGATCAAATTAGTCATTTATAGCTGTGTTGCAAAAAATTTGTAGAATTTAGTCATTTTTAATTTTTGTGACTAAAAGTTTTAGTCATGTAGTCATTTATTTGCCAAAATTCTACCAATGAATGGTATGGCTCAGAGATTATTCTCTAAGATACACCCATTCAACAGGTTAGATTGATATCACTCACAAGGGGGTCGGGAGAAAAATCTTTGTGACCCTCCAAAGGTTTATATGAAATGTGCAAAGCATAGTCATTTAGGGTTTTAAATGTTAATAAAACCCTATGAAACCATTTCATAAAATGCAGAAAAGACAACAGAAAAAACCATAGTAATCAATAAAGAGAGAAATAGGAACACATACCCATGATAGTAAATTTGATGCAAGTCAACAATCAAATCCCAGGTACTAATAAATGACCACACGGCGATTAGGGGTGACAGGGAGCACAAAAGCGATGAGGAAAAAAAATGAAAAAATAAATAGTAAAAGGGAAAATTAAACAGGGTATAAAGTATATAACTTTGACATTAATGGTAATTAATGTCGATCGTGCACGTGTAGGAGAGTAGTTGTGGAGAATTTCTCTGCAACTACATATGTATTTGTAGAGAAATTCTCCATAATTACACATTTAATGAAACTTAATAAATATGCAAGTGCGCTAAAAAATAGCAACACTGCATTTTAGGGAAAAAACTGCTATGTCATGAAAAACTTGTCTTTTTTTGTAATTTTCAAAAGGATGAAAGTGACCCAAATTGAAATGACTTTTCAAGGGGTCAAACTACGCATGAGGCCATTTAAATTTTACCTTGATTTGCATGTATAGAGGACGTGGCTACAAAATGGACAAGTTTCATAGGGGTTATCCCACGAATTGAGATAGAAAAATTTGAGGATAACAACTGGCTCTAACCGGGTAGCTTCCTTCGATCATCCTTTGAAATGATCGAAGGGAGAAGAAACCAAGAACTCTAAGTGCCTTCATCCAACCATTGGGCTATAGAGTCAGGTGACAAACTCAAAACAAGATGACAAAAAATAATAACACATAAATATATAAATTGTACAAACTTATCTGACACTTCATTGAGTGAAAAGTTTCAAATGTTGTCCACAGTGGGGCAATAGGAAAGGTATTCCATCTTGATATGCTAGAAGAAAACTATTTTCACCATAAAAATGGTGAATCATGAAAGGGCTTCTCCACAAAGAATCAAATTTTCCATGCATCCCCTTCGGCTCTCTTCTCTTGTCCCATAATAGAACTAGATCTCCAATTTGGAAATCTTGGGGTTTTGCTTTCTTGTCAAAGAGCTTCTTGACTTGACTTTAATGCTCTACAATGTGATCCACCACCTTTACACATTGCTCCTCAAGTTCAGCAAGAAACATAACACGCTTGTCAATGGAACTATCAAAAGTCTCATCCTTAATTGTCGTAGCCAACCTTAGAGCAGGCAACTCCAATGTGATAGGTATTTTAGCATTCAAACCATATAGGAGCTGAGAAGGAGACATGCCAATTGCCAGGTTGGGAGTGATACGATCTACCCACAATGCATCATACATTGCCTTGTGTCAGGATCTCTGATTGTCTTCAACCAACTTTTTGATTATGGTAAGTTCTTGTTGCTTGATTCAACTTGACCATTCCCTTGGGGGTAATAGTGAAAAGAATGAGTGAGAGTGATTCCATACTCAAAACAAAACTCAGTTATGTCATAAGATGAGAAAGAAGTAGCATTGTCTGCTACTATCTTGTTAGGCACCCCAAACCTTGAGATAATATTTTCTTTGAGGAAGTTGTCAACCACTTCAGAAGTAGCATGCTTTATAGGAATGGCCTCCACCCATTTGGTGAAATAATCAGTAGCTGTGAGAACATAACTATGTCATGCGCTTGATGGTGGATTTACTGCACTGATGAAATCGATACCCCATTGTTGGAAAGGCTCTTCAATCACCACTAGATTAAGGGGTAGGGCTGCCAACTTGGGTTTCCCCACAAACTGCTGACACAATCTGCACTTATGCACCCAAACGTATGAGTCTTGGAAGAGAGTTGGCCAATAGTACCTTGCTCACAAAATTTTGTGAGCTGTAACTGGAGCTGAGAAATGTCCTCCACATGCTAAGCTATGAAAAGACTCCAACAACTTGCCTTGTTGTGCTTTGTCCATACATCATAGAAAAATTCCATCAATGCTTCTTTTGTACAAACCGTTGTCCCAAAGAACAAATTTTGTGGCCTTAAGCTTAATTGTTCTTTTCTCTTTGTAAGAAAAATGTTCTAGACACTCTCTGTATGTGAGGAAGTATGCAATGTTTGAATACCACTTGTCGATTGTGCTTACGAACAAGACTATGGGAAGTCCTTTGGTATTCGCTTCCTCATCATTAGATATTTCTTCTAGTTTATTATCGGTAATAAGCTGACTTAAACCCTTCCCACATACTAGCTTGGTGGGATTAATCTCCATGTCATAGTCTTGGATCTTAGCAATCCAATTACCTCTCTTACTCCCAAATTCCTATTGAGTCAAGATGGACTTGACTGTTGAATCAGGCACCAGTGCAATCGTATGAGAATTAATTATGTAATACCTGAAGTGCTTAACTACTTTTACCACAACATAAGCATGTTTCTCCATCAGTGAGTACTTAAGCTCATGAGTCTTCAGAGGACAACTCATGAAAGCTATTGGAGATTCAATCCCTTCTCTGTTCTACTACACCAAGATGGCAGATAGAGTATGCTTTGAAGTATAACTGTACATGATGAAATCTTTGGTATAGTCCAGGCAGACTAAAACTAGAGCATGAGAAATTGCCTCTTTTATGTCATGAAATGAAGCTTTCCCTTCTGCACTCCAATGGAAGGTTTATTTTCTTTTCATCATATCCACGATATGATGCGTCTTCTCAGAAAAATCTGGAACAAATCTTCGTAGGAAATTTACCTTCCCAAAGAAGTAATGTACTGTTGTCTTACTTGAAGGCAGGGTAAGACTCTGGATGGATTTAACCCACTCAAGATCAATCTTAGTACCTTCCTTAGACACGATGTGCCCAAGAAGCTTACCTTTTGTAACCCCAAAAATGGATTTCTTGGGATTGAGTGAGATACCATGCTAGCAGCACCTTTCAAGCACTTGTTGTAAGTGATGACAATGATCTTGACGATTCTTGAAGAAGATAGTCAAATAATCAAGGTAAACTAAAATAAACTTACCCATCTCATGGTAGAAAGCTAGGTCCATCACCCTTTGAAAAGTGGCATCAGCATTAATTAATCCAAAGGCATCCTACGATATGTAAAAGTACCCCATGGAGTAGTGAAGGCAGTCTTGTGTTGATCTTCTTCACTTACCTCCACTTGGTTGTATCCTAAAAAGTCATCTAATATAGACAACATTTCTAAACTCATCACCATTTGTAGAACTTGATCCATTACCGGCAATGGGTAATTATCTTTCAGTGACGATTGATTCAGATTACAGAATTCCACACAAATGAAGATTTCTCCATTCTTCTTTCTAATCGGAACAATGTTATCTATCCATGTTAAATGATAGGAAAAATAATTCTGGCATTCAACATTTTTTAGATCTCAGCAAGAATGGTACCTGTGATTTTCAAGTTGTACTGCCTTTGTTTCTTCTTATGAGGTAGAGACCCAGACTTGAGAGGAATATCATGTTCGACTTCCTTTGGATGAAAAGACTTCAAGTCAGCATATGAATAGGCTAGCACATCAATGTACTGCCGCAGAAGTGCTACAAACTTCTTTCTTTCCTCTAATGAGCAACATTTCCCAATATTCACCATTTTGGTATCACCTTCTGTACCAAGATTGATTTGTTCAACCTCTATTGATGAATCTGATCCAAACTGTTGTTGCCATTTGATAAAGTGGCCATGCTTATCAAAAAAAAAATCTAGAGACACCAATCCTTTGGGAATCTTGTTCCCTTTCAGCTGTAAGACTTCTTCACCAATTTTCTCATCTACCTCAGAGATTGATTCTCAAGGAGTAGAGTTACTCCCTTTAAAGTATAGATCACTAAAATTTTCTGCCTTTTCCAGAAAGGCAGTGATTTGATCATCATCATTGAAGATTTGCTAATGGATAGGATTATCGGGAACGCTGGGTCAAAATACCAACTCAATGGTATACTTGGTCCCTTGGAAATCTTTATGAGGAACCATGAGAGTGGCTAATATGGCCAAAGAATCTGCTATATCATTCCCTTGGAACTACAGATATGTCAAAAGCATCAAAATCCTTAATGCAGTCCCAAACATGATTGCGGTAATGCCTCAACCTGTCTGGTACAGATTTCTCACCTAACAAACAATTAATTTAGCATCACCTTGCACATGAAGATTATTTATTCCTTTCTTCTATGCAACATCCATTCCTAACAACAAAGCTTCATACTCAGCAGTGTTGTTAGTGTTATCGAACTACAACTTGAAAGAAAAGGGGAAGATCTTTCCTTTTGGGGATATGAGAACTATCCCTGCTCCAGATTCAGTTGAAGAACAACTACCATCGAACTCTAAAGTCCAAACATCATTTGAACTTCCTACCTTGGCAGTTTCAAAATTTGGAATCTCTTCACTTGAAGAGGATGATTCATCAGTTACCTAATCTTCATTTGGAACATCATCTGATGACTCGGGAACTTCACTGGTGGTTAGGAAATAGGTGCCTATTCTAGAGGACTCAAAAAGAATCTAAGATTTTGGATCTTCATACTTTGTCACAATGTACTTAGCTTCCCTTCCTGGAAGAAGTTTCTGCATAACACCTTTGACAAGTATTATGGCCTTAGACTAATCCATGTTGATCTCACCGCCAACATCCTTGCAAAAATTCTCCCAACAATATTCCATATGAAGTTGGGACATCAGCTACAAGAACCATCATCTTTATCCTCTTATCAGGGAAAGCAACAAATACAAACTGAGCATCTTTGATTTGCCCTATGAGAGGTACTTTCTTGGTTTCCATAGAAAAGCATCGACCAAAAGTCTTTCTCAAAGTTAATCCCAAAGCATTAGCTACTTTGGCTGGCATCACATTATCAGAGGCACCCAAATCAATGACGCAATTACTAAGTTTATGACCATTGACAAGTAAGGAAATATAAAAAGGCTCTATTTTCCCAAGAGCAGATGAAAGAGTTGCAACGAGTTTACTTTGTGCAGGCCTTGGTTTGGGATTTACAGGTGCACTTTTGGGAGAGTCCTAACCAAGGTGAGCTCCTTTATTTTTGACAAACTTGGCCAGTCTCTCAAAAATTTTAGGTGTAGTTTGAAGATACTCAACATCAGACATTTGGATTTTAGTCTTCTTAGCATGATCTATAATATCAAAATCTTGGTAAGGATTTGCTAAAGAAGGAGAATTTTTACTTTGACATTTTGGATCTGGTGCACTAGTCTAGGTATAGAAGAAGCAAGATGATAGGGTACACTTAGTTGTTTCTTTCCAACTATGTCCTTTGGCTAAATTGGTAAAGGAGCTCCTGATGCAGGAGCATCCCAGGTTGCAGAGCAATCTTGCATCAACCAAAAACATTTGCATTCTTTTTTTTCTTTCATTTTTAGTTCAATTCAGTCAGTTATAGTTTCAGCATTTTGTACTGCATTTTGCCATATTTTCATATTAGAGCTCATGGAGCAAGATTTAGTATCTACATATCATCATCTACATCATATCCAAAATTCAGGTCATTTGGACTTGTCTGCTAAAAGTTATCACTATCAGAAGATCACCTATTTTCGCAGAACAGAGCATTCAGGCAGTCAGTTGAAGGAGAAGGTTTACGGATCACTTCCATGACTTGCAGAGCTAAATGGAACAGCATACATAGCACATATGGATCAGATAGACCTTCCTTGAAGTCTGCACCAAGTTTCATCCATTTGTGGAGCGTTGCCAGTTGTTTAAGGTTGACCTATTTGTTTCTACACGTTACATTCCTTCATTGGAGTTTGTAACCTTTCCTAGCTGATGCAGAGGATTTCTTGAGCTTGGAGATGATATATATAGATCTCTTAGAGTAGTAGGAAGTCAGTTCTGATAGTTAGTTCACAAGTTAGATTTCATATTAGATATTTTGTTCGGGAAAGGTGCTTCAAAGCAATATCTATTTTAACTAGAATTTAGGTCTGTGATTGTAGCCCACATGTTGCTAGCATATGAGCATTCTGAATATATGATATATTGAGCATCTGAATCTTCCATTACATTCTTTAATTGAGTTGTTTCCATTATGTTTACTCTTGTTGCACAGTTTAGATGGTTCATTCTATAAACCCTCCAACCGTGACTGCACCAAGTGGTATCAGAGTGAAGTTTGAATCCTTTGGGAAGTGAAGGCATTCTGTAAGATCTTGTGGTGAACTGATTGCTGACCTGAGGTAGTCTACTTGTGTTTATCAACATTGCGTCGATTGTGAGGCAATTGCTATCTTGTAGTCAGATCACCGAAATTAAGGCAGTTGCACTAGATCCTAGGAAGAGATTCCACTGAGGAGGATACCTGTTGTAGGAACTATGGCTGGAAGAATGGATGAAATGATGGAGATGATGAAAATAATGAAAGTTAGACTGGATGTTGTTGAAGAAGACAGAAGAAGAGGATTAAACCCTAGACATGAAGTTGAAAGTGATGATGAAGAATTTCAATCCGCTAATCAAAATGAAGAAACCCTAGGAGAAGAAGAAGAAGAAGAAGAAGAATCATCAGATCAAGTGAAGATGTTGAGAGCTATTTCAAAGATTGGAAAAAGACTTAGAGTGGAAGTACTGAATTATACTAGAAATTTGAATCCAGAGGAATTGATTGATTGGATAAATGAGTTGGAGGAATACTTTGAATATGAAGAAATTGAAGATCCGGAGTGATGGGTTCAAATGTTGACTTCTTTTATGTTATTTCTTATGCTTCCAGACTTTATACATATGCTATTTTAGATACTTTCCTAAGACAGTACTACCATAATATGCTATCTTTTATATATATTCTTTAAACCTTGAGCTTAATATGCCAATATGAAACATGGTGATGATGTTTTTCAAATGCATGAGTTAAACATAAGTATGCATGTATATAAATGGGATTTTGTGGATTAATTATGAAGGCTATTTTGTATGCGTATGTTTTATGGATTAACCTTGTGCAACAGCAAGTTGGTAGCATTAAGGAGAGGAGAATTTGCAGCACATTGCAAGACAAAGCATTAAAGGAAGTCACAGTTGTTAGAGTTGGCTATGATTAGAGCCACCCAGGATCTAGGACTTCATGAAAGCACAAGAGAGATCAAATGAGAGAATAATTCTATTCTATCATTGAATGCAAAAGATTGCTAGATTACAAGAGATTACATTGGATTACTATTACATAATACATGAAGAGAGCCTTGCTTATGAAGGCAAGGTGAAAGCTAGAAAGGTGGAGTGAAAGGTGCAGTGGAAAGTGGAGATATTCCTACAACATGTGACAATTAGAGGATGATAACTAATTGCAAATGTGGAGGATAAGACAACTCACTCCAACTATCAACAACTCAACACACAACTAGACTCAACTAGACACAACTAGACATCTAGTAGACTCACTAAGTCCACTTAACATGTGTGAATTATGTGTGATGTGTGAACATTACTTAACTAGTAAAAAGTTAAATAAGATGAATTATCCACACAAGGGTAAACCGGTTAGGAGATAACCCTGTTCACACCAACACCCCCCCTTAAGTGCAACTTAGGGGGTAGTTGACTAAAGCACGATGAAATGATGGATGGGTCTTGGCTATTAGGCCATGTTAGGTACCATCTACAACAAATCTCAAGTGGAGAAAAGGAGAAAACCTCATGGGACAAAACTCTTCTCCAAAAGTGAGAATGCATGAAACAATGAAAGTGAAAGAAGAAGTGATAGTAGGAGGACTCAACATGACCCCCAAAGAAAACTTCTATCACATATATACAATCAAATACCCCCCATAGGAGAGCAAACATTTCTCGCCTTAGGAAGAAACCAATCCAAATGTTGATGTAGAATAAACTCCATCTCAAGGTATGAGGGAAAAAGTCTCATGATGGATGCTTCTGAAGACTGCTCAAGTGTCCACATGTCAGAATCAAAGAATGACTCATGAAGAACAACCTCCAAAGATGAAGTAGATGGGATAACAATTGTGCTGTAAATGTCATCAAAGAGGAGAGATATCCCCTCAAGTTTGCCCTCCAAATCTGCAATATGAGACTCACAAAACAAGTCTGATATACCTACCAAGAAAGTATCCCACAAAGTTGTGTCTAAAAGACCTGTATGATCCTACTCAACTGTAGTAGATGAAACCATGTCGATGTCAAACTCTGAAGAAGTAGGATATTGAGGTGATGGAAGCTCATCACTAATCTCATGAACCAAAGTGGGTGAAAGAACACCAAGGTTCAAGTGACCAAACTTCTCCTCAAAAACATGATTCACACTTGATGCATGAGTGTGAATATCAATCAATGGATCTTCATCATCAGAAGAAGCAAAATGGGAGAATGTATACAAGCGAGATGCATGATCAGCCATCCCAACTACAATGATATCTCTGCTCTCCATGTCTCATATGATCACTAAATCAGGAGTGAACTCAACTATCTTCCCTGCACCACAATGAGTAATCTGGTAGATGGAAAGGAGATTGGTTGTCAAGGAAGGTACACACAACACAATGTTGAATGTATTCTCTCCAACATCAATAGTTCCTTTACCAATTGCATGCATGTATGTATTGTTACCCATCAAGATAGGTGGCAAAGTACATGACTCAAATGAAGAGAACATCCCTTGTGAAGATGCCATATGATGAGAAGCTCCTGAATCAAGAAGCCATCTCTCTGACTGTAGACTTGTAGAAGCAAAGAGTTCTTGTCCTTTTCCTTTGATTGTCCCATTGGCAATGCCTATTGTCCCTGTATGTGTAGATGATGATGGTGTAGAAGAAGAGGGTGTACTAGGTGATGATGATGGCATTTGGATATTGTGCTTTTGAATAATGTGAGTCAACTCATCAATTTTCTTCTCATAACACTTATGCTCATCATGTCCTAGTTTCTTGCAATATGCACACTTTGGTCTCTCCTTCTTAGATGATTCCTCCTTAGGAGAGGATGAGGACTTAGGTGATTTGGTTGATTCCTTTGCTTACTCATTGTTCTTAAAATCCATATTTTTTTCTTTCTTGCCTTTGCTAGTTGAAGCCTTTTGATCCTTAGTACCTTGACTAGAAAGAAGTGCTTAAGGTCTAGGAGACTTCAATTTACCCATGTGTACTAACTTAGCTTGCTCCCTTGTGAGTGATGCAACAAACTCATCAAGTGAAGGCATTGTGAAAGCTTTCCCAAGTGCATCCATTGTAGCATAGAAGGTAGAAACAAAAACTGAATAGTCAGGACCAAGCTTGGCAATGATTGAAAGAATCAATTGAGGGTCCTCTTTCTCAATTCCACATTGTTTGAGCTGCAATCTAAGTGACTTAAGCTTTGTGAAGAAGTCTTGTATGCTTGCAAAATCAGTTGGATTCAAACCAATTAGTTCATTCTCCAATTTGAAACCTCTCATTGTATCTTGCTTACCAAAGAGATTTTCTAGGGTAGTCCACACTTCATTAGGTGTAGAACAAGATTCAATATGAAAAAGGAGATCAGGAGAGATAGACAAGCATAGTGTTCCACAGGCTTGATCACATCTATTGTACCACTTTCTCTTTTCTGCAGCTGTTGTTGGTTTAATTTTTGTACCCATTGTTACTCTATGACTTTTCAAACTTCTTAAATGAATCTCCATTTTAGTTTTTCACTCATGATAGTTATATGGTGTGAGTAGAGGAAGTTTGTTTGGATCCATGATGCAAGAGTATAAAAAATAACATAAGTACACCCCCCCAAAAAGAATGATTGTGGCACTTTATACTTAGTGCGATTTACAATTGTCCTCAAGGGACCAAATTTGGGAAAGCATCAAAATCTCTTAGAACTAAGATTCAAAGGAGATTACAATCACTCACAACGATTGATTAGAGCCAACAAATCCCTTCAAAACAAGTTTCACTTCATCAAGCGTCAAAATGCCCAAGTTATCACTCAAAAGCCAAAAAATAGACAAATGGAATAAAATAAACCTAGAGTAAAATCTAAGAAAAGTGCATGGATGGATTTGAATATCTCTTGAATATCTTTCTGATGCCGCAAGAATCGTGAAAATCTGAGATTGTGGCAGAAAATTGTGAGCTCGGAAGCAAAAAATGAAGATCTGTCTTCAAATTACTGTATCTGTCACCTGCAGTAGAATATCAGAAAACTACTGATGCCACTGTGAAGTGCTCTCTGTTAGCTTTCCGACGATATCTTGTTTTCCCAATTTCACCTTCGTGGGAAAAAGTTATGCAAACATAAAAAAAAAAACCCCTTTTAGGGCTTTGAGGGGCAAAAATGGCCCCTGGTGCTGATGTGGTGGAATATTCTTGGAATATTCCCTTTTGGTGGAAAAAAAATCCCCTCCCCCTGGAAAAGCAAAACATGATGGTAAACCACTCGTGTAGAAGAAAACTAACTGTTACAATGTAAAACCGTTTGAGCAGAGGATCCAAACCACCGTTTTACGCTCAGAAAACCGCTTTACCAGGGTTAAAGCCACCTGTGAAGTGGATTTGAGGCCGGTGTTTGACCTTGCAAAAATGGTGATACCGCCGGTTTTTGTCACAGACTGTCGAAGATTAATGGAGATTCGCCAGGTTATGGTTGTAGACTGCTGTGATCAGGGAGCCGCCGTGAGATTTGTGTTCACCAGAAATGGAGAACAATTGACGAGTATAGAAAATTGCCGACGTGAATTTGAATGGCGTGAGACTATGCTCACGCAGAACACCGGGAGCTTAAATGATAGAGATCATTGGGCAACTGTTGGGGTTGACTGAAACCATCGGTCAAAGATTTTAAACAACCATTGAAACACTTCAGATCCCACCAGTTATTTGAAACACCAAAAGTGGTTTTGAAAGCCCCGTCGGGAATACAGATATAACTGTGGATAAGTTTGGTAGAGACCGCTGTCTGATCTGCCAATAGGAACAACTACAATTTAGAAAATCTTCCAACATAAGTCAATTTCAAACACTATAGTGCTCAGATCCTAGTCGATGTTTGAAGCCTGTGGAAATTTTTAAGCCGCCTGTGGTCCAAGGAATACTCGATAGGGATAACTGACAAGTTTATAAATTTTCCAACTACAAAGGACAGCCAAAGATTTTAAACAACCATCGGATCTTAGAGAACTGTTGTGAAAGATGAGGGCCATCGCTGGAGATTTAATGGCTGGTGTTTGCTCGCCGGGTGGAAAGAATTCCAGCGTTAAATGAAGATCTCAGTGGATTGAGATCGCTGAACACAGGGATGTAAGATTTGGATTTGACTATTGTCACAGCTAGTTGAGAATGGCCGGTAACTTGTGATTTGAATGCCAAATTTGTTGATTGACGCGGGTTGGTTTGGTGACCGCGGATTTTATATTATGGCCAGTGATTTGTTGTATAACTCTGCAGACCACTGAGAAGGAGTTAAATAGTCTTGAAATGCTATGATTAAATGCCTGCCGAAGATGTTTGACGTCCGCTGAAGGATTTCGATGCCCGCGGAAAATGCTCCCCCATGGTTTGATTTTACTGCCGCGGGTGATGAAAATTGTCAGGGTTCCTGTGGAAATGGCTACAATTGTGGCTAGATACAGGCTAGTCAACGATACCATATGCATAGATCTGTAGTCTGTAGATTGTGGGTACAGGGTACCCTGATCCTGCAGAAAATTTTGCCCAGACAAAAACTATAACCCAAAAATTATTAATGACCAATGAATAATGATATTACCTACTGGTCAAAGACAAAGTGCCTAGATTCGTTGACACGGGCAGTACAAAGATTCTGCCAAATACGCCACTTGTGGAGGAATATTCTCTGCAAATATTGTACAGTGGGGCAGAGGTAAAGATTTTTGCCTTTTATGCAACTTTGTCTGATTTGGACAATTTTATAGTCGATCCGTACTGATTTAGCTGCTCTGGATGCAATAGCGGTGCCCAATTTGAGTCAACTACTCCAAACTTGCTGATACCTCCCAGATCACGCCAAATAGCCCCAAATTGAAACCCTCATCAATTTTGCCTCTGATGTCTGATTTGGATGAAAATAAAAGGTGATCTTGACTATTTCAACTGCTCCAGATGCAATGGTGAAGTCTGATTTGCAACAAAATGCATTGAAATTCACCTGTAATATAAGGGAAAGAAGGGGAAACCCTCACAAAATAGGTGTTCTATCAAGTCTTTCTGATTCTCCAGGTCATCATGCAATGCAAGAGAAGAGCATACTCAACTGTCAAGATCCACCATGAATTGCACTCAAGATCTCTCAAAAATTGACTAACACAAAGTGATTCTTCCTAGAGCTCTGATACCATGTTAGAGTTGGCTATGATTGGAGCCACCCAGGATCTAGGACTTCATGAAAGCACAAGAGAGATCAAATGAGAGAATAATGCTATTCTATCATTGAATGCAAAAGATTGCTAGATTACAAGAGATTACATTGGATTACTATTACATAAAACATGAAGAGAGCCTTGCTTATGAAGGCAAGGTGAGAGCTGGAAAGGTGGAGTAAAAGGTGAAGTGGAAAGTGGAGATATTCCTACAACATGTGACAATTAGAGGATGATAACTAATTGCACATGTGGAGGATAAGACAACTCACTCCAACTATCAACAACTCAACACACAACTAGACTCAACTAGACACAACTAAACATCTAGTAGACTCACTAAGTCAACTTAACATGTGTGAATTATGTGTGATGTGTGAATATTATTTAACTAGTAAATAGTTAAATAAGATGAATTATCCACACAAGGGTAAACCGGTTAGGTGATAACCCTGTTCACACCAACAATAGTTAGGCGCCAACTGAAGCTGAATGTGATAATCATGAAGGAATAAATACAACTAAAGAAGAAGACTTGCTCTAGAATTCTGATTGGAGCTTATGTGTTTTCATTTCATGAGCTATTGGATAGGAATTTCTATTTGAGCAAGACTTTGCTTCCTTTGTTTCAGTTAGAATAATAAATTGATCTCAAACCTATACCCTAATTTCTAGGGATGAATTGATGATCAAGTTAGTTGGTAGTTACATCATACTCTCCCATTTTTGTAAGGAGGGATGAGTTCAATGGAAAGTTAGATAGAATAAGTTTTTCTTTTCCAAGATACTTTGTTTTTACAGCTACTCAACAGTTGCTCTATTTTTATCTAGACATGTTTTATTGAATACAATCTGAAAAGATCATGTTTCTAATATGAAGTGACTACAACTATGTGTTATGAGAATCTGAAGTAGATTTAGTTTCCAGATCAAGTGAGATAGTTCCCTGAGCTGGCCACTCAAGGTATTAACCCTCACTTTGCATTTTCCCTTATTTATTCATGCATTTCTAGTTAAAATTATTTCATGTTATTTTATAAAAGTTACATTGTGAAATGAATAAGATATCTTAATTGCTATTTCTAGTTAGTTGTGATCCATGAATAGAATACATATTTGAAGTCCTCTGGAGGTTAGTGTCAATTCTTTTATCAGTCCGTGTATTTCAAGTTAATTCTGTAATTCTCTGTTGAATATAGATATCTTCAGCTTATGCTGAAGGTACCCGTAGCAACCAGATTTTTAACTGTTTTTGTTGTTCTTTCATTTCTGTGAACTTCAGCAAATTAAGTTAATTAGAATAAGTTTTTGTGAGTTAGTTTAGGATATAAATGAGTTTTGAAGGCATATATAGTGTAGGCATCATCATAAGCTTATGCTCCTTGGTCGATAATTCAATGTAGGAATGCAATGATAGAGTGGACTGTTCAGATAGGTTTACCCATGAATTTTCTTTAAGTTGACAACGCATTAGTTTTCCTCTACATTTTTTGGCGCCATTGTCAGGGATGGTGCTATCTTCATAGTCTCATTAGTTTTATGTGCTTTCATAGATTAAATTATGTTTACAGCATTAGACTTAATAAATTCACTTTTCAAGAAACACCAGATATCCTACTAACATTGTGCAGGATCGTGGAAATATCAAGCTAAAACTACTGTATGTGGAGGCAAAGAGATCATCGAGGTAGATTCCTCCCTTCAACTTCTTAGGATAACGAGGACATGGATGATTTTATCAACTACACGATAGAAAGTATTGAAGAAGAGTTTCCTCCTACATCTTCATCAACACCTCCTACATCTCCATCAGCTTCCTCCATAGCCACAGAAGGGACCTTTAGAACCATGGCAGATGATACAGTAGAGGATCCTCCAGGACAAGCAACATTTGAATTCCCTATCGTAGACCAAGCACAAGCTACTACTCTAAAAAATATACCACCTTCTGCATTGCCTATTTTCTACGGCTTGGTGACTGAAGATCCTAACACTTTCCTATTCGAGTTTCATGTCTTGTGTAGGAGTTATGACTACACCACTGATCCTTATAGACTCAAGTTATTCCCTGCCACACTAAAAGATGCTTCTTTAAGATGGTTTATGGGGTAGGGGAAAGATGTCATTCCAGACTGGGATACCATGAAGACAAAGTTCCTCGCAAAATATAAAGACTATTGCAAAGGACATGATAGGAGAAGAGATGACATCTTTAGGACATCGCAAAAAGAGGATGAACCACTAGAAGACTATGTGGAAAGATTCTAGTTTGCCTTGAAGAAAAACCCTCAAAATAGATTGTCTGAAGAATCACTGAAGTTGGTCTTTTTGAGGGCAGTTAATGATGACTATATGGATGCCCTCAATCTCATTAGAACAGCGGATATATCTCAACTTCCCTTTGAAGATGAATGTAGAGCTTGCAGAGATTATTCTAGAACATTTTCTAGAAAACCAAGGGGAGAAAGAGTAGCCATCACAGGAAAGGCAACTAATGGAGTTTCAAGAGTGGAGATTAGTAACATGTTGACCAACATGAAGGGGGACATTATTAGCCAAATGGCTACACAGCTGGACACTCTTCATATCAAGAAGAAATAAGAAGAGGCAGACGCAATGCTTACTGAGTACTACCTTAGCTGTAGATAGAGGAAGGCCAATTATAAATGCAAAAGGGTGGCCAGTATCCAGGAAGAAAAGATTGAAAGGCCAAAATTGCAGCCATTTGAAGGAGAAGATGGACAATTATTCTTCATGGCCCAAAGGAGACCTTGGCAGCAAAGGCAAGGTATGCCCTCTGATCCACATAGTTTTAATTCTCCCTTTCCTACTGCAAATTAGAACTTCTCTGCTTGGAATACTCAATAATGGCTTGGTAACCCAAATGCATGGCAAAACCCCCAATGGCCTACTCCCTAATGGCTTGCTCCACAAGCTAGTTGGAACCAACTGTAGACACCTAAAATTGGCTTGCTCTGCAAACCAATTTCCCATACCTTTACACCAATTCATCCCCCCTATTAATTGAATAAATTCACCTTATTTAATTAATTTATCCCTAACCATCTGTCTATCCCTTGTGATCAATTAATTCATTTAATTTGTCACTATACCTTACAACACTATCCTCATCAATTAAATAAGTATTTCTAATATTTATTTAGTTGATTTTGTCCATTTCCCTAATCCTTGTTAATTAGATAAATCATTCTTATCTAATTAATCTATCCTGCTGATCAATCTACCCTAGCCTACCTATCCCCTAGACCTAGGTTAATTAAGCTAAACACTTAATCAACCTTGCTTAGCCCATCCTCCCACACACCTTTGAATAAAAATCAATCTTTTATTCAAAGGGTCAAATCCTCCTTACCCCTCATTTATCACTCTCTTACACATGTAAGAGTACATCTTCACATCTCCACATAAAAGTGAATTTTTAATTCACACTCCCCCATGAGTTGAATTAAAAATTCATTTGTCATATCCACTCTTCCCAAAAATGAATCTTTAATTCATTTTTGTGCTCCACACCTTTCCCCATGTGAATTTAAAATTCACAAATATCGAGAGCCCTTCAATCCCATTGACCAAGCTTCAACCCTTGATCTCTCTCATCCACTCCCCTTGTGACACTTGTCACAAGGCTATGGATTCAATCCTAACCCTAACTTTCATTGATTCCTAGCCCTTGATCTCATCTTTTGATCCTCACCCTCCATCCTCATTTCCAAAACTCTATAAATGAGACCCTCACCTAAGACATTAGGAGGGACTTCTTCATGCATCAAACCTCTGCCAAAATCTCTCCAAAATCCTCTTATCATACCATCATAATGCCAAAATCATGTCTCATCCCCATCTCCATCTCCATCTAAGTCCAAACCTTTCATCTACATTGTGTTGAACAAGAATTGAGCAATCTACATTTCATCATCATTGGGTAAAATCTGAGGAGCTCTTGGGTGCAACTCTTTCCCGTAATCTTGGATTTGTGAGTCAAGTGAAGGTATAATCATTTGTATTTGCATTTGATTTGTGTTTCTACTTCATTTTGTTCTCATAGATCACACCAACAACAGCCAAACTCATGGCCTCACCAAAATTTCCAAGGTCCCAACTATAACCCCCAGTGGCCTACTCAGCAGCAACAATGGCAACCTCAATGGAACAAGGGCCAACATTGGCAGCATATGCACAATTTCAGCAACCAATGATTCCATCTCAGCCACAACAACCAGCTATAATGCCGCCATCTACACCTCAAAATCCACCTCCTAAACCAACCCAAATCCCTGCCCAACCTGCACCTAACCCTATCAACAAACCTGTTCAACACGGTTATACTAACGAGGTAATGCAATATACCACCTATGGGGTGGAAGTGAGTAATGTTCATCTTAGATCAGGGAAGCAACTTGCAGGGCCTTCATCTCCCCAAATTATGGAGCTTGAAGATGAAGAACTCACTGAAGAAGCCTCAAATAAGCCACCTTTGGAACCTAAATCAACTCAAGATGCCCAAACTACCTTATAACAGAAGTCTCCTCCTTTCCCTAAGCACTTGGCCACGCAAAAGCAAATAGCCCAAACTGATACTATCCTTCTGAGCCAGCTAAAAGATATAAGCATCAAGATTCCCTTAATCGAAGTCATCAAGGATATTCCTATCTACACCAAAACTATTAGGGATCTTTGCATAAAGAAGCCAGGAAGGAAGAGAATAGACCCTTAGACAGTACATGTTTTAGGTAATCTTGTTGATATCATGTTGGGTAATATAACTATTCCCAAATACACAGATCTAGGTAGTCCAATGGTGGATGTAAAGATCAACGAGACTCTGATTAAGAATACTTTGATAGATCTGGAAGCTACAATTAATGTCATGACCAAGGAGACAATGCAGACACTCCAACTGAACAACCTTAGGCCTACTCAGACAATCTTGCAATTAGTTGATAGGTCTACAGTCAAACCTGAAGGAGTCATAGAAGATTTGATCATTGCATTAGATTCTTGGGAATACCTTAATGATTTCATAGTTTTGTAGCCAAAGGTTAATCTTGCAGGTTATCCTCTTATACTAGGTAGACCATGGCTTGCCACTGCTGATGCATTTATAGGTTGCAGGTCTGGTAACATGATCATATCCAATGGGACAGTGACCAAGAAATTGGTTTTATATCCACCAGCCCAGCCATACCATGAGCTTGAGAAAACCATTTGGCCTAGCCTAGAGGATGAGGACACCTATTCCCTACAAACCTTGATGACTATTGAACGTAGCCCTTTATTGAATATTCCAGATGAAGATGAATTAATTGCTCACATTATACAAAACAATTGTGGGAGGCACCCACAATAGTAAGATTGCCTCTCTTGCTTACAAGACCCTTTGAGCAGCATAATACCCAGTAGTTCATCAGAAGAAGTCTCCCAAATCTTTGATGCATTATTACCTCAGCAATGCTTACCTGTATTACTGAGCCTTGATTTATCTTCCATGCAAGAGCTGTCCAAACAAGTAGAAATCAAGATAGGTAAGATGTTGAATATTAACAATACACTGACTAATGAACAATAGCAATCCCTGCATGAAATATTGCATACACACTCAGCAGCATTCGCCTAGGATTACAGTGACATGAAAGGCATTGATCCTGCCTTATGCATGCACAAAATATATATTGATGATGGTTATAGACCTATCAGGCAGCAGCAGAGGCACATGAACCCCACCCTAAGAGAGATTGTGAAAGCTGAGCTTCAAAAGCTCCTAGATGCAGGATATATACCCCATTTCAAACAGTGAATGGGTTTCACCATTGGTCATCGTACCCAAGAAAGGTGGCAAATGGAGAGTTTGTGTTGATTACAAGGAACTAAATACTGCTACCAAGAAGGATCACTTTCCATTGCCATTTATTGACCAAGTTCTTGACTCTTTAGCAGGAAAGAAATATTTTTCCTTTCTTGATGGTTTTAGTGGCTATAACTAGATTAAGATTGCTCTAGAGGATCATAATAAGACAACGTTTACTTGCCATTGGGGGACATATGCATATTATGTCTTACCCTTTGGTTTGTGCAATGCTCTAGCTACATTTCAACGAGCAGACCTCAATATTTTCTCTGATTTTGCCCATGATAGCATGGAGATTTATTTCTCTAATTTTGCTCATGACAGCATGGAGATTTATATGGACAACTTCACCACATATGGTGACACATATGATGAAGCTTTACACAATTTGGAGAAAGTGTTGAAAAGATGTACAAAGCACAGCCTCTCTTTGAGTAATGAAAAGTATTTTTTGATGATGACACAGGGAATAGTCTTGGGACATTTTATCTCCAATGCAGGCATCCAAGTTGACCTAAAGAAGATTGAGATTGTCTCTACCTTGCCTATTCCACAAAGACAGAAGTATGTAAGGAGCTTCCTAGGTCATGCAAGATACTACAAGAGGTTCATTTAGGATTTTAGCAAGATTGTTGTCCCTTTGTTCACTCTACTGACCAAGGACAATGAATTTGAATGGACATCAGATTGTTAGATTTCTTCTAAAAACCTAAAAACATCATTGACACAAGCCCCTGTTCTTAGAGGTCCAAATTGGTCACTACCTTTTCACTCCATACAGATGCATCCAATTTTTCCATTGGGGCACTCCTAGGTCAACAAGAAGGAAACAAGGAGTATGCCATATACTATGTAAGTAAGAATCTACAAGGAGTTGAGTTAAACTACATTGTGACAAAGAAAGAGATGTTGGCAGTTGTTTATGCAATTAATAAATTCAGGCACTACATAACTGGTTACAAGGTTTTCATACATACAGATCATGTAGCAATCAAATATTTGATGAATAAACCAATAGTGGGTGGCAGACTTGTAAGGTGGTTATTGTTGTTGTAGGAGTTTGATATTACAATTGTTAACAAACCAAGCAAGGCAAATGTAGTTGCTAATTTTCTGTCTAGACTACCTACACAATCTTCAGAAGGAGTGGTTGATCATTCTTTTCCTGATGAGCATCTATTTGCTCTCACTATACACACTCCATGGTATGTAGATATAGCCAATTATTTGGTTACAGGGCAGATTCCAAGATACTTCTCTCCAAGGGAGAAGAGGCAGCTAGTTCACAAATGTTTTCCTTATTCATGGATTTTTGGATTTCTATTTTATACTGGGCCAGATAATATTATGTGTAGATGTATCTAAGAATATGGGGTGTTTGATATATTGAAGGCATGTCATGATGAGCCTTGTGGGGGACATTTTGTAGAAAAAGGACAGCCTGCAAAATATTAACAACAGGGTATTACTGGCCAACACTTCATAAAGATGCTGTCAAGTACACTAGGACCTATGATATATGTCAGAGGATGGGGAGGCCTACAAGAAGTGATGAAATACCCTTGCAACCACAAATCTCATTGGCTCCTTTTGACAAGTGGGGATTGGATTTTGTGGGTCCTATATCTCCTACATCCAGTAACAAAGAATATATCCTAGTATGTACTGATTACTTAACTAAATGGGTTGAGGTGAAGGCATTACAGTTTTCTAGAGATGGTAATGTGGCCAAATTCCTCTATGAAGACATCTTCACTAGGTATGGTGTTCCAAGAGAGATAGTAACTGACCAAGGTCCACAATTTACATCTGATTTAATCACCAAATTAGTTGAGGAATATCATATCAGACATAAGAAATCTACTCCCTATCATCCTCAAACCAATGGTCAGGTGGAAGTCACAAATAGGGAGATTGAGAACATCTTGACAAAGATAGTGCAGCTTCACAGAAGAGATTGGGTTTCTAGGCTCCCTGAAGCTGTTTGGGCATATAGAACAACCCAGGAGACAACTACAGGGTTTACACCTTATGAGTTGGTCTATGGCAAGACAGTAGTCCTGCCTATAGAATTTGAACACAAAACCCCAAGGACAATAGTGGAACTAGGAATGGATTTGACCATAGCACAACAAGAAAGGCTACAACATTTGAATGCTTTGGATGAAATCTGATTGGAGGCTATTCATCACATTGAGGTCATACAGAAACAAAGAGCAAAATGGCATGACAAGTACATCAAGACAAAGGAATTCACTGCAGGTGACTGGGCACTCCTCTATGATTCAAGATATAAGGATTTCAAGGGCAAGCTTCAGTCACGTTGGTTAGGCCCATATGAGATCAAGCAAGGCTTTCCTAACTGCAGACTATTGATGCAGTTTGGTTTTCACTGCTAGTAAATGGGTACAGGGTAAAATTGTATAAAAAGCCACTTCAAAGGGATGACTTTCTTGTTTCTCCAGCTACTCAGTATGGTCCTCTTGACATTCCTGATGACGATGATGCGACACCAGATGATACACCTTCAGATACTGATCCACCAACACTGTCCAGTGATATGGAGATTGAGTTGCAATACTCAACCCTTGTTGCTGAAACATAATTTTCTTTTCTTTAAACTCACATGCACACACAACACATTATACATGATGACCACTGTCAATTTCAAAGGGACCTATTTTTCACATTTCATAGGGACTTGTTGTAGTTGGGCCCTGGTTTCCTATTTTTGCACATAGTCAGTCGAGACTTGTACTGCAGGTGCCTGTAGCAATGAGTGTTTGTGGATATTTTCATCCATTTGGCACACATTTCATTCTTCTTCACGTGCATTTCCTTACTGCTCCATGTGCTTCAATCACCTTTCATAATCCAACGGTTGCAGCATGTCTTTTCAAATTGTATTCATCAGCTGTTACATCAACTTTTACAGCCTGTCAACTCGCATAAATTCTGATGTACCCACCAACCTCCCATCTACTCTATGCATATCACTCCGCTCATGCCAACGTACTGATCTCTTTTTCCAAGGTGATCTGCTCCATGCTCTTCATAATCAATGCACATAAGGTAACCTTTTAATGATTATCTTCAAAGTTTCTATTTATATTCATTATTACTAAGTGTCTATCTTATGCATGCGGCAATATATCACCCCTTTTCATGTAATCATTACTCTTTCATCCCTGCACATTCGTTCGTGAAGTGTGGTCACTTCACCTTTCAGTTGGGGAGAGGGTATATGGTCAATTTTTAAGTTTTTTTCTTTTTTACCATCAATCAAATTTTCTTTAAGCTGTTGTCGAGGTTTTTCTTATGCCGTTTTCCATGATAAGTTGACCTAACCTGAATTGTGAGCTTGATATTTTCCTGTGAGTGAGCTGAATTTCAAATTTTTAAAGCTACAGTTGGGGGTGAAAGTATTGACAGGCAGTTTCCTGAGGTGGTAAAATTGAAATTAGGTAAATTTAGGCAGAATTGAGACATGAGAAGAGTGCAGAATATAGGTGCAATGGGGGGTGATGTAATCAGAAGAGAACCATCAGCACACAAGGAGATATTGGAAAATGTATTGGTTCTCCCACTCTTTACTAGAGTGGGATGGTTAGACTATTTTCTGAAGCTAACAGAGGTAGTTGAAAGGGCAATTCAAATTATAGAATGCAGACCTCCACCGAAAGTGTATGCCTTGTTTCTCAAAGAAAAATTTCTTAGTTTTCAATTCAATAGATTTATCAATAATCAGTCCATTTCCATCTATTCAAGACATGATTTTTTTCAGTTATTTCAAGGAGTTAGTTTGGAAGAACAAGATCAACTGTGTGAATACTGTCTGCACAATTATTTGATGGATGAAGATACAAAGTGGAACCCCTTGATCTATGCTGGTGATCTTCAAGTCAGAGCACTAATGTCTTATCTCAGAAATGAGCAGCTTAGAGGGGAGTTAATAAATAGATATGAGGAACAGGAAAAGAAAATGTTGTTGCAGCTTAGGAAAGAAGCCTTGAATCCTAAAGTGATCCTGACCCAATGGCTAACACTGATTTCTCATAAGGGTCCATGTAAGGTGATTATAGATTTAAGACTTAGGGATAATAGGAGAATACAACAGTTGGTAGTATCTATCATTCATAATTGCAAAAGTTATGTGCAGAATAGATGGGATAGTTTGACCCCAAAGTTGCAGAAGAAAGAGCCTCATTCTCTTCACAACTTTATAAATTTGTTTGAGAGGTTGCGCAGGTACATCCAGATCTCAGAGTGAAAAGGAGTGGAATGGAAACCCCTTACTTATCAGCCTCCTATTCTTCTTTATCCAGTGTCACATTGGGCAGGAGGAAGAGGTGATGAGTGTAGGCGTACTGAATTGATCAGATTGGAGAAACTTGCATGTTACAATAGATTCTATCTCAAACAGGGAAAGGGGCTCAGAGAAGATATGGATCTGAGGTAGATAACTTTGCATTATAACCTTTTCCCCTAGGTGTTTTATTGAATATTTTGCTTGAGGACAAACAAAAGTCTAAGTTGGGGGGAAATGATGGGTTCAAATGTTGACTTCTTTTATGATATTTCTTATGCTTCCAGACTTTATACCTATTCTATTTCAGATACTTTCCTAAGACATTACTAGCATAATATGTTGTCTTTTATATATATTTTGTAAACCTTGAGCTTAATATGCCAATATGCAACATGGTGATGATGTTTGTCAAATGCATGAGTTAAACATAAGTATGTATGTATATAAATGGGATTTTGTGGATTAATTATGAAGGCTATTTTGTATGCGTATCTTTTATGGATTAACCCTATGCAACAACAAGTTGGTAGCATTAAGGAGAGGATAATTCATAGCACATTGCAAGATAGAGCATTGAAGGAAGTCATAGTTAGGTGCCAACTGAAGCTGAATGTGATCATCATGAAGGAATAAATACAAGTAAAGAAGAAGACTTGCTCTAGAATTTTGATCGCAACTTATGTGTTTTAATTTCATGAGCCATTGGATAGGAATTTTTGTTTGAGAAGGACTATACTTCCTTTGTTTTAGTTAGAATAATAAATTGATCTCAAGCCTATACCCTGATATCTAGGGATGAATTGATGGTCAAGTTAGTTGGTAGTTACATCGTACTCTCCCATTTTTGTATAAGATAGGAGGGATGAGTTCAATGGGAAGTTAGTTAGAAGAAGTTTTTCTTTTCCAAGATACTTTGTTTTTATAGCTACTCAACATTTACTCTATTTTTATCCAAACATGTTTTATTGAATACAATGTGAAAAGATCCTGTTTCTGATATGAAGTGAATACAACTATGTGTTATGAGAATCTAAAGTAGATTTAGTTTCTAGATCAAGTGAGATAGTTCCCTGAGCTGGCCACTCAAGGTACTAACCCTCACTTTGCATTTTCCCTTATTTATTCATGCATTTCTAGTTAAAATTGTTTCATGTTATTTTATAAAAGTTACATTGTGAAATGAATAAGATATCTTAATTGCTATTTCTAGTTAGTTGTGATCCATGAATAGAATGCATATTTGAAGTCCTCCAGAGGTTAGTGTCAATTCTTTTATCAGTCTGTGTATTTCAAGTTAATTCTGTAATTCTCTGTTGAATATAGATATCTTCAGCTTATGCTAAAGGTACCCGTAGCAACCAAATTTTTAAATATTTTTGTTGTTCTTTCATTTCTATGAACTTCAGTAAATTAAGTTAATTAGAATAAGTCTGTGTGAGTTAGTTTAGGATAGAAATGAGTTTTGAAGGCATATACAGTGCGGGCATCATCATAAGCTTACGCTCCTCGGTCGATAATTCAATGTAGGAATGCAATGGTAGAGTGGACTGTTCAGATAGGTTTACCCCTGAATTTTGTTTAAGTCTACAATGCATTAGTTTTCCTCTACACAGAGAAGGTGAGATTTGCAAAGACCAAGTTGAAGGGACATGCTTCTATTTGGTGGAAAGAAGTTCAATTGGATAGGAATAGGAGAGGAAAAGAAAAGATCACAAAATGGGATAGAATGGTGACAAAGTTGAAGAATCAGTTTATACCTACTGACTATGAGTTGGAACTGTTGAAGAGATTGCAGAACCTGAGACAAAAAGAGAAATCTGTGAAGGAATACACTGAAAAATTTCATAAGATGATCATTAAGGACTAGACATAGTGAAGCAAGCCAGGAAAAAGTGGCAAGATACATAAATGGATTGAGATTGAACATTCAAGAAGAACTAAGCCTAGTAAGGATGACAAAAATAGAAGTAGCATATCAGTTTTCCCTGAAAGTTGAAGAGAAGTTGAACAAGAAGCATGAGCAGAGATAGAGAGGTAGAGGAGGCAAATTGTAGAGAGGTAGAACATATTCTAGAGGAGAAAGATCATATGTGAAGCAGAACAAAGAAAGTAGCCCATTCAAGAAGGAGGATAGAGATAACAATTCATACTAGAGAGATGATAGAAACTTCTACCGCAGAGGGAATCATAATTCTTACTGGAGTGAAGGGTATAGGAGAGAAGAAAGAGGGTTTGATAAGAGAACATTCAAAGGAACTTGTTTTAAGTGTGGAGGTGAAGGACACATAGCATTTGAATGTCATCAGGGAAGTACAAGCAAGAGAACATAGAACAGTGCAAGAACAATCTATGTAGAAGAAGAACCTGTTGGATCACCTAATTCAATTAACAAACCAGAGAAAGGAGAATCATTAGTCATGAGGAGAGCACTATTTCAAGCAAAGACAACTCAAGAACCACTGCAGAGGAAAAGTTTGTTCCAGACCATATGCAAATCAGGAGGTAAATGTTGTAAGGTAATCATTGATAGTGGCAGTACTAACAATTTGGTTTCAAAGGAGATGGTGACTAAGTTGAACCTAGAGAGATTGAAACACCCTAAGCCCTACAAGATAGCATGGATTCAGGATGAACATAAGGTACTAGTGAGTGAACAATGTCTGGTGAAATTTCATATTGGATCTTATCATGATCAAGTATTGTGTGATATTATGCCTATGAATGTATGTCATATATTGTTGTGTAGACCATGGAAGTATGATAGAAAAGCTATACATGATGGGAGAAAGAATACTTATACCATAACATCAAATGGGAAGAAATATATCTTAATACCTTTGGAAGATGAACCTAAAAGTGTGGGAATGCTAGAATATATTTGGTTGATGGAAGAAAATTTTTGGATGGTCTGAGACATGAGAATATGTGTTTTTCTTTGATTCCTAAGAAGAATGGAACCCTGAGTACAGAGACTGAAGGATCATAGTCATAGGAGATAACTGAATTGTTGATAAATTATGAAGACATCATATCAGATAATGTACCTTAAGGATTGCCAACAATCTGAAGTATCAATCATCATATGGACCTTATACTTGGAGCTAGTTTGCCTAACAAAGCAGCACACTAGATGACACCAGCAGAGAATGCAGAACTGAATAGACAGATACATGAATTGTTCAGGAAAGGATTGATCAGAGAAAGTTTGAGCCCATGTGTAGTACTTGCAGTGCTAGCACCAAAGAAGGATGGAGAATGGAGAATGTGTATAGACTCTAGAGCAATCAATAAGATCATAGTTAAGTATAGATTTCCATTGCTAAGGATGGATGACATTATGGACTGTTTGAGTGGAGCAAAGTATTTCACAAAGATAGACTTGAAGAGTGGATACCATACAATTAGGATCAGAGAAGGAGATGAATGGAAGACTACTTTTAAGACAAATGAAGGATTGTATGAATGGTTAGTAATGCCTTTTGGATTGACTAATGTACCGAGTACTTTCATGAGATTGATGAATGAGGTTTTGAAGAAATTATTGGGTAAGTTTGTTATTGTATTCCTAGATGATATTCTAATTTTTAGTAAGACAAAGGAAGAAAATTTGTGGCACCTTAGACAAGTATTGTAGAGATTGAGAGAGGAGAAGTTGTTGATAAACATCAAGAAATGTAGTTTCATGAAGGAAGAATTAGTATATTTGGGATTTGTGATTTTTGCGGAAGGATTGAAGATGGACCCTGAGAAGTTTAGAGCAATTATTGAATGGCCAACACCTGAGAGCATTCGAGAAGTCAGATCATTTCATGGATTAGCTAGTTTCTACTGGAAGTTCATCATAAATTTTAGTTCAGTATGCACATTAATGACAAAGACAATGAGAGGTGATAGAAAAGACTTTAAGTGGACATCAAGAGCAAATAAAAGTTTTGAATTGTTGAAGCAGAAAGTGATAGAACAACTAGCATTAGCGTTACCAGATTTCAACAAGGTATTTCAAGTAGATTGCAATGCAAGTGGAAATGCAATAGGAGCAGTGTTAAGTCAAGAAGGTAGACTAGTAGCATATTTTAGTGAGAAGTTGAATGGTACAAGGAGAAGATATTCAGTTTATGATAAGGAATTCTATGCCATAATTCAAGCCTTGAAGAAGTGGAGACATTATTCATTGCCTAAGGAATTTGTGTTGTATATGGATCATCAAGCTTTACAGTATCTGAACAGTCAAGGAAAGTTGAATCAGAGACATATGAGATTGGTAGAGTTCATGCAAAGTTATACATTTGTAATGAAGCATAGGAGTGGGAAGCCAAATAGAGTTGCAGATGCATTGAGTAGAAGAAGGAATTTGCTAACAGAGATGAAAGTGGAAGTATTAAGTTTTGAGGAACTGAAGCACATGTATGAAGAAGACCTTCATTTTGTAGAACGATGGAAAGCATGTAAGGAACCTATTGTGACAAATAGAAGTAAGTGGTAAGAATATTTCATTCAGGAGGATATGTTGTTCAAAGGAAATCAATTGTGTATACCTAGGAGTTCAATGAGAGATAATTTGATAAAGGAGAAACACAGTGGTAGATTGGCAGGACATTTTGGAATTGATAAGACAATGGCTTTGGTAAGTGACCATTATTTTTGGCCTTAGATCTGTAAGGATGTAAGGAAGTTTGTGCAGAGTTGTAGAGTATGTCAAGTTGAAAAAGGGAGTAGTTAGAATACTAGATTGTACAAATCTTTAACAGTACCGGAGAGACCTTGGGAAGACATAAGCATGGATTTCATATTAGGATTGCCAAGAACATAGAGAGGAGATGATTCCATATTTGTAGTGGTGGATATATTTTCAAAGATGGCACATTTCATACCTTGTAAGAATATAAATGATGCAGTGCATGTTGCTGACCTATTTTTGAAGGAGATTATGAGATTGCATGGATTACCTAAGAGCATAATTTCAGACGGAGATACTACATTTATTGGATACTTTTGGAGAACACTTTGGAAGAAGACAAAGACAGGCCTAAAGTTTAGTTCAGCATTTCATCCATAGACAGATGGACAGACAAAAGTGGTAAATAGGAGTTTGGGTAACTTGTTGAGATGTTTGGTAGGAGATAAGGTAGGAAATTGGGATCTAATTCTATCACAAGCAGATTTTGCATACAATAATTCAGTGAACAGGGGTACAGGGAAGACACCTTTTGAGATTGTGACAGGAACTAACCCTAGAGGAGTTGCAGAATTAAGAGACATTAGTATGGAGAACAAGAGAAGTGGAGAAGCAGAAGAATTTGCAGGATACATGGAGGCAATACATAATCAGGTCAGAAAGCATTTGGAGGAGATGAACAATAAGTATAAGGAGCAAGCAAATGAGAAGAGAAGACATAAGGAATTTTTAGTTGGAGATGAAGTAATGGTATATCTGAGAAAAGAGAGATTTCCAATGGGAACATATAACAAGCTAAAGATGAAGAAATTTGGAAAATGTAGGATACTCAGAAAGATTGATTCAAGAAATGCATATGAAGTGGAGCTACTAGAGATAATGGGTATATCACCTATATTCAACATTGTAGACTTATATTAGTATCATGAAGGAGAATCAAGTGACAACATTGGGGATGGATTGAAGAATCAGTTGCCACAACAACAACCGAAGAAGATAGAGGACATCTTAGACAACAGAGTTGGACGTAGTACCAGAGGCAAGAAGTATAGAGAATATTTGGTAAAGTGGAAAGGTAGACCAGAAGAAGACTCAACTTGGATTTCTTAGGCTGAGGTAGACCATCTTGGTTTTCCTCTAGCCCCAACAAAGTGAGGGAATCACTTTTTCAACAACCCTGGGTGTCTAATGTAGGAGCATGCCAGGTTGCAAAGCAATCTTGCATCAACCAAAAACATTTGCATTCTTTCTTTTCTTTTATTTTTAGTTCAATTTAGTCAGTCGTAGTTTCAGCATTTTGTACCACATTTTGCCGCATTTTCATATCAGAGCTCACAGAGCATGATTTAGCATCTACATATCATCATCTATAGCATATCCAAATTTTAGGTCATTTGGACTTGTGTGCTAAAAGTTATCGCTATCAGAACACTAGTACAGAAACAATAATATGTGACTGAAAAAACTATTAAAAATTGCTTATAAATGACCAAACATGGTCACGTGACCATTGGTAGTTTATTGCCAGTCATTTATAACACAACCAAATTGATGACTAAACCATTTTTAGTCATTTATTGGTTGTTTTGATTGATCGATTTGGTAGTATATTTAGTCGTTGATTTAGTCATTGATTGTTGTAATCTAGTCACTAATTTAGTCATTTTTTATTCACTAATATACTTAGTCATTGATTGTTGTAATTTGGTCACTTATTTAGTCATTTTTTATTCACTGATATATTTAACTGGTCACTTATTTAGTCGTTAATTTAGTCATTGATTGTCGTAAACTGGTCACTTATTTAGTCACTTTTTATTCACTGATTTATTTAGTCGTTAATTTAGTCATTGTTATTAACAGGTCACTTATTTAGTCATTAATTTTAATCATCATTTTGATCAATTTGGTAGTTTATTTAATTATTTTTTGTTCAATTTGGTAGTTTTTGTTCATCATTTTGATCAATTTGGTAGTATATTGATACATTGTTTATTAAACATCATATCACTAGTTGCAAAGAGAAACAAAAGTCTTGAAAAAGGGATACTGTTATCTTTATTAATTCGAAAAGAGTTGTTGTTACATAAGAAGGTTGCAATTCCTTGTAATCTGCTACAAACATCTTATAATCTTTGACAACATATCATAACAAGTCCATATTCTACCTTCTACAATTCACAGTCAAAACTACTTCCCTCAAAACCCTATGTCACCATGGTTTAAACCTCAATGAAGCCTTAATTGCAATCTTGACTATGTAGGGTTTGGATTTCACTGCCTTGCTATTTGTTGTCATCTTTATACATTGTAAACTTTACCTTGAAAGTGTTTGGAACCTCCAATGTATACCTCAATTCAAAAATCCCATAATGAGACTAATACACAGCAAGAAGTCACTGTCTCAAAACCTTTAAGATTGCAAACTATCAAGTGAAACAAGGAACACACTAGGCACATCCAACATTCCTCTCAAGGTTTTGAATAAGGACTGAAACTATCCTCAAGATCAACCATAAATTGTCTGCCAGTGCTCTTTACAACCAATCACTTGATCTACTTCCAGCTCCTTCGAACACTTGTTTAGAGTAGCATTGTCATAGGATCCTCAATATATTCTTTAAATGCCCCAAGCCATTAAGTGCCAATTGCACCTGATAAATGCAAATAATTATCAAAATGAACAGGAAAATGAAAAAACACACAACTTAATAATATAAAGGGAAATTGCATTGCTCACACGCAAAGTGGAAGATGCAAAATAATAGGAAGACTTTTACACAGACACTTGAAGATGCAAATCAGGCTACTGAAGTAAACAATGTTATATACAAATACAATCACCAAAAGTGGGTATGGGAACAAAGACATGTTCGTCATCTCTTTACTGGAGTTTCCTAGTGGCTTTGCTTTTACATCTTTACTTTAGCCCATTAATATTTCTATAATAACTCCAATATTTGTCTTAAAAATGACAATCTATTAGTTTCCTTATTTAATAACCTTTTGTGTAAACTAATCTGGCAGAAGTAAAGCAAAGACTAGGGTTAGATATACTTACCATCAATGACTCGGTGATCACGGCTAAGTGTTACTAACATGAATAAACCAAAGTCAAATTATTCATCAACTGATCCTGGGATAAGTCATTTTTTAGTTGTTCAAACATATAAGGGTCCAATCAGTAGTCAATTTACCTCATCCAATAGTCAAAATTTTAAATTTGAAAATTTAACTAATCTTCACAGCCACCATATCATGCTTAAAGATTTGGAGATTCATCTTTTAAGTAATTGTTTAATAAGTTTTTATACTAGTTTTCCCTATGTTTAATTTTACACAACTGGGATTTTATCAACTCTTAATCATTATCAAGATTTATATGTTTCAATTTTAGATCACTGTGAACTGAAAAGACAACTTTTGCCAAGCCCGATATAACTTGAAACTCTTGTCTCACTTATGAGATTTTTGCTGTCAGCTCAGGCCTCAGAGAATTATAATTTGATTGTTTAAAATGGATAAATACTACCCTTGAAATTATTTAAAAAATTAGAATGAGAGGGCATGAATCTATTTTAGATCACTAACAATTGAAAAGCCAACTTTAACCAGGCCTGATATAACTTGAAATTCTTGTCTCACTTATGAGAGTTTTGTTGTCATCTCAGGCCTCAGAGAATTATAATTTGATTGTTTAAAAT
This sequence comes from Cunninghamia lanceolata, assembly GCA_027924645.1. Taxonomy (NCBI): domain Eukaryota; kingdom Viridiplantae; phylum Streptophyta; class Pinopsida; order Cupressales; family Cupressaceae; genus Cunninghamia; species Cunninghamia lanceolata. Next base: position 1,616,016 of record BSBN01000086.1, on the reverse strand, counting down.
GGATAAATACTACCCTTGAAATTATACAAAAAACTAGAATGAGAGGGCATGAATCTAGCAGGCATGTAGTTGATGATATATATTATAGACAATAAAAGGCATTCACCATAAATAAGGCAGCGCAATCACACCATTCTCGATCCTTGGTATATGACCAGTTCTAAAGAATAGAAACAATTTAATGGATTGGTTGAATAAACACTAGACTAAATTTTTTTTTACAAACCTATACACAAACAGGTCCAATTTGAAAAATGGACTAAACTTCTTGTCCTAGAAATTCCCTTCCAAGAGCTCTCAATAACAAGAAAACAAATGGTACGATTCATTAAAAGTACAGGGAAAAATAAGAGTTCGAAAGGAGTTTTAAAATATTCTAATGAGAAAAATATTTGGAAGAATAATATATGCAGGAGAAACATAAAAGAAAAGAAAAATCATTACAGGATCACAATGGTTTAGTAGTAACACATAAGTGATTACTCTGATGATGCTACTAGTTCGAACCCTAAAGGAAATTCATTGTGCTAACCATGTATTGTCTCCCTATTTGTCTAATAAAAAGGCATAGCAGGATAAAAGAAAATTCACATATATGATCCTAGCACCCAACCAATGTGCTTTACAATCATGGGTATGTTTAGAACATACATGATTTGAACTTAAACTGTGAAATATCAAATCTGTCAACCACGTTCAATGGGATGTCTTGATTCTGTATCAAATGTTTCATGATCTCAAATTCACTAAAGATTGCCAAACAAAGCAACTAGAATTAAATGCCCATAGTCTCAACCAATATTTACCTAGCAAAGAAAGATGAAATTTGCTCAACCAAAAGTAATTACACTATTTTACCTTGATTTCAAGCTTGGCATCCTCACCCTCTCCCAACTCATTCTTGTCTGTGAGAGACAAAAACCTAATTTTATCCAAAGCTTGCAGACATAGGACCACCATTAGACAAACCAACATTCCACATTTTCCATGGGAAGCCATAAGATTATGTGATGTTTTATCAGGATTCAACTGCATAGTTTATGAGTCACACTCATTGAGTCACAAGATGATTTTTCTATTTTTTTAAGATAAATCAATGGTTAGGTACTTACATCAGAAGCATTTGAGATGAGCTCTCTTAAGAAGATATCCTTGTTATTGTAAAGGGTTGATGAGGATATCCATCAGCCTCGAAACCTTGGCCTGGAATTCAAACTTCTGGGCATTGGCTCGTAGAGATTTCTTTGAAAGAGACTCTGCCTCCCTGGAAATAAAAATACACCTTCATTACTCAAATCATTAGAAGCAAAGTAGAATGTGACAATCTTAAGTGGTAAATAATTAGCGCTTTTACAGCAGAACTTCTCTGTTCGAATCACAATCAAACGAGTGTTGAATTTAAGTAAAATATAGCATCGAGCTAGCAAATAATGGGACTTACGAGCATAGACCTGGTTTCAGTGATACATTTGGATTAGAATCTTTGTCCCACACTAGATGAGACCAGGTGCAAGACCTCACTAAATTTAAATTTGCATCATGGTCATCAATTTTTCTTATCTTCAATTGTCCCATCTGACTTATAACAACATAGAAAATGCTAGAGACCCTTCCCCGCTCTCCCGCAGACACTTCAAGCCATGCCCGCGATAATGCGGGAAAAATCCCGCATTACCGTGGGCATGGCTTGAAGTGTCTGCGGGAGAGCAGGGAAGGTTGGGAGGACAATAAACAAGGCCTGAGGCATCGTCATCCCCTTTGTGACAACTATTATTAACAGTAAAAAATAGCTTTGGATGTTATTAGTATGTTATTGATATTGAATATTTGACTAATCGATACTTCTGCACCTACAATCCAAGCCCGCAAAACATTTTCTATTCAATCCACCTACAAAATAAGCATCTCATTTTCATATTAATACCAGAAATAATTCTAGCAAATGAATGGCAATAGATTTGAACCCAGATTCATAAATCTCATAAGAAAGGAAGGCTAATCCAAAAACCCTAGAACCTACACACAGATATGATGTCTAATAGCATATGGAACCCAAGCATGATTCAACGTCTTAGTAGATGGTATATATGCAGCCATAGTGTCCATCCTTGAAAAACATTTGAAAATCACCATGGAATGGAGGAAATGTTTGTATCTAATTTATGTTGGAGTAGATGCGAGCAATTAGCCTTTGACATCCCATTCTTTTATTCCAAACATTTATTGAGGAGCAAAACCAGAACATACGCAAAACTAAAATTACTGTGGACGGTAGGATTCGAACCTATGCGGGTAGAGCAATTCAAAATATCATGCAGTGGGGGTAACAATAAAAGCATACCTTTCTCTTTTTTCTCATCTAGGTCACCATGGCTTATCAACAAATTGAGAGCTTAAGCTCACCCACTTGCTGCACTACAATGAAATTTTAAGTGCCCCGCTCTACTCCAATCATTCAAAACAAAAAAGAGAAGCTGGGACTGATAAGAGTAAGAAAATAAAAAGGAGATGAAACAAAATAGGTTAGGCTTTTGAGCCTTTCTGAGTTAGGGTTACCTTTATGGTTTCAACGATGGGCACCAAAATTTTAACCATTTCACTTTTGCTGCCCATCGTTAAAATTTTGGTGGCCATATGTTAAAATAGGTTACACCCCCTTTTGGCGCCCATCGTTAAAATGTTGGCACCCATATGGTTAAAATAGGTTAGGGTGAAATGAAAAGCATAATATTATAATACTATATTATTATATAATATTAAATAAAATATAATATAATATTATAATATTAACAAGTGCCACGTAGTGGCTAGTACCTGCCATATGTGTTTGTTCAAGTATATGTATTGTAGTAGTAGTGATAGATATGAATGCATTCGAATGAGACATTGTAGTAGAATATATTATTTAAACATTAACCCATGACTTGTTTACAAAATGTCATGGTGTATTTCCTGAGTTGCAATTGTTCCTATTGAGGAAGGAACTTTTGGATCACCTCATGCAAGAAGCTTATTTCTATATTAATATTGTTTTTGTTGTGAACAGGAGATTGGATAATTGAGACAGAGGAGGTGTCAATAGCAACATTCATTGTATTGTTTGTACTACCTGCAGGAAGAGAGAGATAGTTGGAAATGGTTTGAAAAACCTAGAATAAATTGTTCATTGTTCTCTATCATTATTGTTGAAGAGTGAAAGGAATTGTTTTTGAGTAGCTCACCAGAGTTGTACATTTTAGCATCAAGTGAGGAATGTTCAATTTTTGAATTCCTGCATGTATAATCATTGCAAGCATCTTGCAAGATATTGACAGGGTCAGTATAATTTGTATTCAATTTTGAATGAGAAATGAAAGTAGGGAAATGATGAGTGAATTGATTAGAAATGAACTTACCTGTATTCGAAGTAATGTCAATGAAATTTGTAGTTGCTTTCATTCCTCTCATTGAAATAGTTGCAATATCATAGGCATATGCAGCCTCCTTTGTTGTATCAAATGTTCCAAGCCAATGACGTCGCTTGGAGATCAAGTCCTAGATTTTTGCACTATAACGACCCCATCGACTTTTTCTAACACCTCTATATTTAGGGACGTTGGTGGAATGTTTGCAAATGTTCATGCATGCCTCTAAATTATTGTATGAGAAATTGGTCTTTAAGTGAATGCATCTGATAGAGATAGCTGCCTTATCATAAGCATACACAACATCTTCTGCTTTATCAAAGGTACCTAGCCATTTACATTGGTTGGAATTACAGCCTTGGATCTCTGCTCCATAATGACCATTTGCACGTTTTCTAACACCTATAAATTTTACTTCTTTTCGTGAAATTTTTATGTTTGTAGGACTGATTGTCCAACCTATTGTAGGTTGATTATTTCTCACATGGTCGGGTGTTGCCATTTGTTAATAGGAAAATGAAGCTATTTAGGAGAGATAATATGCAATGAGTAGTTATTCAAATGTGGAGCAATAGAACAAGATGAGTAAGATGCAGATGGAGAATATTACAAAATGACCAGTTTTATCAATTAAATAGATAGCTACAAGGAATATAAACATGTCGATTATTACAATTACAAAGCTCCAAAATAGAGTTTCATTGTAAAGAGGGCTAGCCATCATGTTATCTATTGCAAAGGTCAGTTACAAATGGATAAGTACGATGAGGAATGGAAACAACATATTTTGAAATAAGTATGAAGATATTGCAATGAACATAACTATAGCTACGTATAGTCACCTCTTATAGTGTAACCTTTTTATATAATGACATTTTGGTATAAAGTTGACATTCTTGGAAAGTAGATTCAAAGAATTTTCCACTAGGTACCTGCAACATGGGCTTCAAATTAGGTATAAGCGGTATCTAAGAATCATTGTTGATGTTAGGTTTACCATTTCGCTTTTGGAGTTTATAAAAAAAAAGTTGTAAAACAATTAGAAATATGATCCTATTAGAGGTTAAGCCCAAGAAGAGTTGAATCAATTTTAGGCTTGCAATAAAATATATAAAACCTTTCTTAATTTAGCTAAAGCAATCAATGCTATAATGATTTTTACCTTTGTCAATAGGCTAAAGTAATAAGTGGTCATGAGTTTGCATGAAAATAGAAGAGTAGTAGAATACCCAACAAATTACAACTGTAATCCATGTTGCATGGTATTTGTATAATAATAATTTAGTGATTGTGTCTGAGGGTAGAATACACAAATCTCAAGTATATTTGACATTTTTTGGGGTGTACAAGAGGTTTTAAAATGCTCACTGCAACAATGCAAGCTTTTTATTGTAAAAGAAATTAGAAAAATCATATTATAGAAGTTTTGTTAAAAAATTGTATAGGGTAATCAGATTTCAGTTTTTATGTGCGTAATGAAATTGCAGCAAATAGATTTTAGTTTTTTGGGGCCATCCTTGCTACAACTAACGAGGCCTCCAAAGAATCACATACAACATTAAGTGGATAGAGTGTAAAGATAAAGCACTAAAAGTATTTGGAAATTAAACGATTTTTATTTTTTTTAAATATTAAATATTAGATGTGACTTGTATTTATTAGAATAAGTTTATTTAAAAACTAAGAAATAATGTTATCATAGAGGTTTATTAAAAAGACATGATTTAATGTACATGTTATGGGTAGGTACTCTTATAGCCAAGGAAAATATTTTTTAGTAGGAGAAAATCTACTTTTTGAGATATGTCAGTAAATTTTAAAAAGTATAATGATTTCCAGTGAATGACCAGGAGACTACCAAACAACAAAGACATCCACCATTTTCACCGGTCTGCATGGAAAAGAAAATTTTCAAAGAATGATTCTGGAGAAGCTATTATTGGAAGTTTTTTAGTCTACCTTCAGGTTCAGATACCACAAGCATTAATTTTTTTTCAATCAACATGTCAAACTAAGAGAAAAAAATTTAAAATAATATTTCAGATCACACACAATGATTTTCATCATGATGGCCAATGAGGCAGTGTAATATGATGAGTTGAGTAAATAGATTTCTATCACAAGTTCTCCAGAAGCATTATTCTGGAAAAAAATTTGTTGATCATATTAGTTTAATCTTTACTTGTAGCATGTAAGGAAAAAGATGACAACCGTGTGACTTTATCAAAATTTCTGTCATAAATTTTAGAAATACACAATATATTTTTGGAGTGCAAATCTCATTCTCGGAGTGTTGTTTACCTTGTAGGTTCCTTTGTCCTCTTTCTGACTATTTCATATATGTATTTTGATAGAAAAATTGTCACCTTTAGCTCGCAATCTCATATCTAGACTCAGGTTGATGCCCCAAGAAACATAATAAAATGATGAAATTAAAACTCTAATAAATTATATAGTAAGAAGTGGGGAAGGGACATGGATAACATATTTCATATCACACAAACAATTTTGATTTGAAATAAAGCTTAGATAGATATATATTTAAAAACTATGCCATGCAGTCATAGTCACAGCAAGAGAAAAGCTATAAACAACAACTCAAACCATATTACTTGCAAACAAAAACTGACATCGCTGCCAGGTGCCAGAGGCCATAAATTATGAGATTGAGTGGATACAAATTTACCCAAATAATCTATGCACAGGCGGCCCTCATGACGTGATGTGCGGGTGGGACGTAGGCGAGGGTAATGGGATTTTAGTTTTTATGTGTGTAATGAAATTGCAGCAAACAAATTTTAGTTTTTGTGCTAGAAAAACAAAAAACTAATGCAAATACATCTTTTTTATGAAGAAGATTTCCTCCACGACCTTGGATCGATTCCTCGAAAGGCAATTCTTTTGTTTTATGTTCGTACTCCTCTTCAACTCACCTAAAATCTTGCAATTTCATATGCTCACCTGAATTATTTGCTTTAAATGTTTTCATCCAGAGTATCCGGCGGGGGAGATCTAAAAGACATCAGACGATTTTTTCCCTGCATAGAAAATTTTATGGCTTGAATTCACTGTCTGACATAAATTTTGTTTGACTTCTACTTCATTTCATCGACTGTGATATTTTCCTTCTCATTATTCACTATGAAAATTGAGTCTTTTGGAGATCGTTTAGATCAATTTTTAAAAAGTTGATTGGACATGTAGATAATTCATGTCTTCTCTATACTATAGTTGTCCATGCTTGAAATTAATAGAGCTTGAATTTTACAAGTTACAATTTATTTTATTTGAATTTGGCTATGGACTATCAAATTGATTTGATCTTTACCTATAGAGACATTAATTGATTGGATATTAGGTATGGTCTAAAGTCATTGTGCATTGATTGCTTGCCTCGATTAACATGAAGCCTGCAATTAGAGGTAAAATCTCATAGCCAATCATTTTTTTTTGTTAACACTACAAACTATAGTCATAAGAAAATTAAATGAAAATGATTCGTCACCAGCTCAAAGAAATAATGCAACAATTTTTGCATATCGAATGCATAAGTACCCATGCCAAGGTAGGTACTAATAATATAATATAAATATAATATTATATTATAATATAATAATTATATAATATTATATAATATATAATATAATATATATTATATAATATAGGGTGGTAGGGTGGGCACCCAATCCAAGAACATTTGGATGGGTCGCGGCCATAAGGATTCATTATGGCCAATCTATATGCAATTAATCTTCGTTGTGGCATTCATGAAACGGAGATACATCTTTCCCCTTGATGAGTTAGTAGGCCTTCGACCTGATTCATCGCATGCTTTACTTTTGCTAATCTTTCTATGCAATGATTGCAGGCATTGGTTAAATGAATGCGACCCCTCTCTGGTGCAGATAGACAGACATCTTTGGAGCTCATTCCTTTCTCTCAGTTCGAGTGGTCCTTTGCTGTTCTTGATGGTGGAAGTAGTCGACAGTATGGAGAAGGGTTCAGGCTTCATTGCGAAGATCTCGGTGCATGGTACGATAAATATGGGAGCTTCGACACCTCTCCAGCTGGAGAGCGCAGTTCAGCAGATGGCCTTCAAAGGCGCAGTTACAGATTTAAGGTTAAAATGCATCCTGCGAAGGCATGAAGGCCTTCTCCTTCTGGCGGTCAAGATTATCTTGGGGATAGATTTTCTGGTAGCAGACGAGTTCTACAGGGTAGACTCTCACATCTCATCCCGTTTCCTAGCTTCAATCCTAGATGCGGGGGTGTCTATAGAGGTGATGAAACTTCTTATGGTGAAATTGTTTAAGCCAGAATTCCTCCGGGGCCTCAATTCCATTCTTGAGGCGGTCATTCCAGGGGTGGGTATTCCCTGACCAAAAGACATTGCCTCCCATAAAGACCCTCTGGAGGTGATGAAGGTCCTTCCCCTCATCCTCGACCTCAAAGGCTTGGCACTGATAGAGCATCAGGATCAGGTCCTCTAGGCTTATGGCTTCCTCCAGAACATGCTGCAAGAGGACGTGGACTCCGGGGAAGGGGTGTGGGTTGACAAGCTTCAGGCCATGGCTGCGGAGCTTGGCCTTTTCTGATACCTTGGTTGGATAAATTCCCAGTTCGGTGGGCTCTGCCCCAGTAGGTTTGTTCATAATACAGTAACTATCAGACTAGTAAGCCTAATGGCTAATTTTGTAAAGCTTCAATAGGTTCAAGGAAGGGTTTTAGGAGTTTTTTGCCAATTTGGTTGTTGCAGGTAAACTGCTTATAGGCACCTGCTTGTTCACACTCTCTTCTGATCAATACAAAACTTTATATTTACGAATAAAAAAAAATATATATATTATATAATATAATAATATAATATTATAATATTAAATATATTATAATATTATATAATATTAAATACATTATAATATAAATATAATACTATAATATTATATAATAATATAATATTATATTATATTATTATATAATAATATGTAATAATAATATAATATTATATAATAATATAATATTAAATAATATATGTATATTAATATATATTATATAATATCATATTATATTATAATATATTATGTTATATTGTATTGTAATATAATATATTATTATTATATTATATTATAATACAACCCACTCCCCCAATTTCAAATATTTTTTTTAATTATCCACTTTAATATCATATTGTCTAATTTTTATTTGTGTGACTAATTATTTAGTTGTGTTTTTTACCAGAGGATCAAATTAGTCACTTATGATGATCAAATTAGTCATTTATAGTTATGTTCCAAAAAATGAGTAGAATTTAGTCATCTTTAGTTGTTGTGACTAAAAGTTTTAGTCACGTAGTCATTTATTTGCCAAAATTCTACTAGTGGAAGATCACCTATTTTCACATAATAGAGCATTCAGGCAATCAGTTGAAGGAGAAGGTTTGCAGAGCACTTTTGTGACTTGCAGAGCTAAATGAAACATCATACATAGCACATATGGATCAGATATACATTCCTTGAGGTCTGCACAAAGTTTCATCCATTTTCAAAGCATTACCAGTTGTTTAAGGCCGACTTATTTGCTTCTACACATTACATTTCTTCATTGGAGTTTGTAACCTTTCTTGGCCGACGCAGAGGATTTATTGAGCTTGGAGATGATATATATAGATCTCTTAGAGTATTAGGAAGTCAGTTCTAATAGTTAGTTCACAAGTTAGATTTCATATTAGATATTTTGTTTTGGAAAGGTGCTTCAAAGCAATATCTGTTGTAACTGAAATTCAGGCTTGTGAGCCCTTTGATTGTAGCCCGCAGGTTGTCGGCATATGAGCATTCTGAATATATGATATATTAAGCATCTAAATCTTCCATTGCATTCTTTAATTGAGTTGTTTCCATTGTGTTTACTCTTGCTGCATGGTTTGGATAGTTCATTCTGTGAACCCTCTGACCGTGACTACACCAGTTCCCCTTTTGGTGATCATGATCACTGGATGTGGCTCATCCTTTGACTTAGCTCTATTAACCTCTTGTTGATGATTCAACTAATTTTGAGAGCGAGTGAAAACAATATAAGACTCACCATAAGTATCTTCTTCTTATTTAGCCTCTTCTTCGTAATTTAGAAACCTAATGTTAGAGTCGCCAGCTATCTTTGCTTCATCCTCCATGAAGAGATTAGCACCATCTTCCCAGGCATATTCTTCTTGCAGAAGATCATCTTGTTTAGATTCGTAAAATCCCACTACTGCATTTACAAGTGGCACCTCTAGCGCGAGCCTTCTTTGTGGTGGGGGAAGTCTATTCTAGTTTTGATTCCTTGCAACATTGTTGGGATAGTTAGAGGCATTGGGATATGTCCTCCTTGGAATGTCCTTGTAGGAGGGAATAAACAAACCTTGAGACATCTGCTTCTTGAGAGCTAGCAACTCACTAGCTAGCTTATGCACCATAGGATTTGTGGTGCTAGTAGAAGGCAAGGCCGAAGAGGGTTATCCTCTAGGACTAATTGAATCTTTCCTCAATTTTCCCACATGGATTAAATCATCCTCTACTTCAGTAGCTGAACTTTAAGTAGCTGCAAGATCAGCTAGGGTTGCTCTTCGTAATAGAAAACTCACTTTAGGAAATTGAGTGTTGATAAAGAAACACTTTAAGTTCTCAGATGTGGGTTCAACAACAGTTCAGATTTTGTTCTTCATCTTACTGAACTTTGCCACAAACTCACACATGGGCTCATGTGGTTCCTTTTTCATTTGTGTGAGCTGGGCCAACAAAGCATGAGCATCCTTAGCTAGTTTGAATCTTTCTTCAAACTTGGTTCAAAGTGTAGCCCAACTAGTGATGCTTCCAACTGTGAGATGATAAAACAGTTAGCAGCCACCCCTTGGAGTATTTCTACAAATAACCTCACAGACACATCTTCATTCTCTACTCCAAGAACTCTGCATGCAATATAGAATGCGGCAATGTGCTCATCTGGATGTTGTTTGCCATCATCGTAGAACTTGGGGAAGTTCTTTTGCGAACCACGAGGTAGTTCATGTGATGGTGGTGCCAAATTCAATGGCCCAAAAGCATTTCCCCACAGACCTTGAGAAACCATTCTTCTTGGGTTGAATGGAGGAATAACAAACCTTTGAAGTGGTGTGATAGGTAGGATCCTACGAGCGCTGGAAGCTTCGTTTGGTATAGGAGACCTTGCGTTGGTAGGAGGGAAACTCCTTGTACGTTGAAGAGGTATCCTTGGATGTGAAGGCAAAAGATCAAAATTATGCTTTTGCAATAACTCAAATGTAGAATCTATGAGTCCTTGTGCCCTTCTGCCATGGGTATAACTTCATTATGCTAGATTGCAAACGTGTCAATAAAGAGAGATCAACAACAACAGAACAATTACAAACAATAAGGTGCTGGTGTACTTCAACCAAATGTGTGAGGCTCTTGGTTACATGTCCAGATCCCTAGTAGAGTTGCCAAAAACTATTAGGTGAATATTTTGTTATCAACTAACTAGTGACAAAATGGTTATATCAACCACAGTATGACGAGATTATATATCTCTCCTCTTAGAAAGGGGAGGCTCCCTTCTTATTGCCAACTATGATCAACAAGTAATTAACTATGTTTATTTACACTACAACTATCGCTTGGGCATTTTCATCTCATCCAATTCTCTTATTTCAGAATTGATGTTCTCTTACAAATGCACAACAAAAACCTTTTTGATGTTTACAACATATGATAAACCATAAAAAATACCTGAAACTGACTAAAGTCAAGCTTCCTTACATCTTCATCAATTCTTCACTTGGCCCATATATTCTCAATCTTGTGCACGTGAGTGTAGTTGCATTTGAGTTTGTTCTTCATACCTTTGTAATCAAAATCATACCTTTTCCTATACCTCTTGAGAGTTATCCATTGCATTTCAGTTTCCATTGCTTTAGCTTTTGTAGTTGTTGATATTGAATACCGGCCAATGGTAACTTGAAACTTGAAACCAACCCTATGAGATTTTGCCTATTTTCTATGCACATTCACTATATGTCTACATAATTCCATTAGTTACATCAATTTGTCTCCTGGATACCTTGGCAACATATAGGGTTTCCCATCAAAACACCCAACTCTGATGTATGTAAAAGTTGGAAACTATAGAAATATGCAACCAAACCTTTTTGCATGTTCCCAGGCAGCATTAAAAACCCTTTTCTTTTCAAGATCTTTCTCAAACATACAAATGTAACTATAAAAGAAGGCATCATTGACCCTTTTGAAGTGCTTGATGCTCTCCTTTCATGTCACTTGAGTGTAGTACTCATACATTGACACATGCCTTCTATCACCATTTGAAGTTAAGCTAGGAAAGTGCCTCATAGAGGTAACAACATATACCAAATACAAAGTCATATAGAACTTCAAAGAAGTTGATACTTCATAAAGTTGTTGATAGATTGAATCACTGATTTGCTTATCCCAAAATATCTTTTGATTACCCTTCTTTATGATGTATATGTACTCATACATCCATTCTTGAAAAGTATTGGAGGTTGCAAGCCCTTTGACTCTACTCAAGAGAGTAATCAGATCACCTACCTCTTTGATGAACTCACTCTAGAAGATGTTCTTTGGCCACCTTGCAATTGTAGGCTTGGGAGTCTTGAGCCACCAAGTGCTAATGATTTTCTTACACTTCTTCATATTTTTGTCATAGTGATCCTGTGCAGACTCCATGGTTTTATTTGAATATTCCTCAATGTCGGGACATCTAAATATTTTATCAAAGAAATCCTCATCCAACTTTATCACCTCCTTACCATCAACATCTCTGATTGATTTTCTATCTTTGTCAAAATGAGCAACTACTGCCAAAACAAACTCTGGATTCTGAGCTGACACGAGGAAAGCAGAAACCAAATGGATGCTACTGTTGAGAATGGTTTGCATGTTTGGTGCAGTCACGGTAGGAGGGTTCATAGAATGAACTGTCCAGGCCGTGCAGTAAGAGTAAACACAATGGAAACAACTCAAAGATACAAAACAAATGCAGATTCAATCATTCAGTTTATCATAGAATTCAAATACACTATGGCTGGCATCATGTAGGCTTACAATTAGGGCTCAAAGGCCTGATTACAAAATATCAAAATATGCACAAGATATAGCTTTGAAGTTCCTTCGTGCAAAATATAAACTATCAACTATCACTATGTGATTCACTACTTTCCTCGAGATCTATTACATCCTTATATATCATCTTCGATACAAAAGATTCCTCTGCGTTGGCCAAGGAAGGTCACAAACTCCAATGAAGAGCTGTAACATGTGTACACAGATAGGTCAGACCTAATCATGTAGAACACCTCCATAGATGTGTGGAATGATGTACAGATCTTGGGGAAGGTCGACCACGAACCAAAGATCATTGAATGATGTGTCATTAAGCTCTACAAGTTGAGGAATGCTCCGCATGTCTTCTCGTTTAGCTGATTGTCAGAGATTGTCAGGATGCTCTATTATGAGAAAATAGTCAATCTTCTGATAGCGATAACTTTCTGGTACTTAATCCAAATGCTCTAAATTATGGATATGATGTAGATGAATGAATCTAGATGCTAAGTCCATCTCTGCAAGATTAGAGATGCAACTACGGTAAAATGCGGGCCAAAATATAGAAACTGCTACTGACTGAACTACCTGAACTGAACTAGAAAATGAAAGGAATAAACTGAACTGCAAACAAAGTGAAATGCAAATGTTTTTGGTTGATGCAAGATTGCTCTTGAACCAGAGATGCTCCTATATCAGACATGTAGGGTTATTGAAAAAGTGAGTCCTTCACTTTGCTGGGGCTAGGGGAGAACCAAGACGATCCACCTTAGCTTGAGAAATCCATGATGAATCTTCTTCCTATCAGCCTTTCCACTTCACAAGATATTCTATGTATTGCCTTCCTCTGGTGTTGTGTCTAACTCTATTGTCCAAAATGTCTTCAATCTGCTCCAGTGTTTGTTGTGGTAACTGTTTCTTCAAGTCTTCTTCCATGCTGTCACTAAACTCTACTTCATGATACTGATATAAGTCTGCAATATTGAAAATAGGTGATATACCCAATGTCTCCGGTAATTCCACTTCATATGCATTTCCTGAATCAAATTTCCTGAGTATCCTACAAGGGCCAAACTTCTTCATCTTCAACTTGTTATATGTCCCAACTGAAAATCTTTCTTTTCTCAAGTACACCATCACTTCATCTCCAACTTCAAATTCTTTTTGTCTCCTTTTCTCATCTGCCTTTTCCTTATACGTACTGGTCATGTCCTCCAAATGCTTCTTCACCTAATTATGCACTGTCTTCATGTGATCTGCAAATTCCTCTACTTCTGCACTTCTCTTTTTTGTCACACCCATATCTCTCAATTCTATCACTCCTCTAGGATTCACTCTAGTAACAATCTCAAAAGGTGTTCTTCCAGTACTCCTATTTACTGAATTATTGTATGCAAATTCTATTTGTGAAAGAATCAAGTCCCAACTTCCTGCCTTGTCTCCAACCAACATCTCAACAAATTTCCCAAACTCCTATTCACTACCTCTGTCTGTCCATCAATCTGTGGATGAAATGTTGTACTGAACTTCAAATCTGTCTTCATCTTCTTCCAAAGTGTCTTCCAAAAGTATCTAAGAAATCTAGTGTCTCTGTCTGAAATTATGCTCTTAGGTAATCCATGCAATTGAAAAATATGTCAGCTACATGCACTGCATCAGTTGTCTTCTTACAAGGTATGAAATGCGTTGTCTTTAAAAATCAGTCCACCACTACAAATATTGAATCATGTCCTCTCTGTGTCTTAGGCAATCCTATTACAAAATCCATGCTTATGTCTTCCCAAGGTCTCTCCGGTACTGTCAAAGGTTTATACAATCTAGTGTTCTGCCTACTCCCTTTTGCAACTTGACAAATTCTACAACTCTGCATAAATTTCCTAACATCCTTATGTATCTAAGGCCAAAAATAGTTTTCACTCACCAAAGCCACTGTCTTATCCATGCCAAAATGTCTTGCCAATCCTCCACTGTGTTTCTCCTTTATCAAATTATCTCTCATTGAACTTCTAGGTATGCATAACTGATTTCCTCTGAACAACATATCTTCCTAAATAAAATAGTCCAACCACTTACTCATATCTGTCACAACAGGTTCCTTACATGCTTTCCACAGTTTTGCAAAATCAGTGTCTCCCTCATACATGTTTTTCAATTCATCAAAACCCAATACTTCAACTCTCATCTCTATCAACAAGTTTCTTCTTCTACTCAATGCATCAGCAACTTTGTTTGATTTTCCACTCCTATGCTTCAATACAAAAGTGTAACTCTACATGAACTCTACCCATCTCATATGTCTGTAATTCAACTTACCTTGACTATTCAAATATTGCAAAGATTGATGATTTGTATACAACACAAACTCCTTAAGCAACAAGTAATGTCTCCACTTTTTTAGGGCTTGAGTTATGGCATAAAACTCTTGATCATAAACTGAATATCTTCTCCTTGCATCATTCAACTCCTCACTGAAATATGCTACAGGTCTACCTTCTTGACTTAATACTGCTCCAATTGCATTTCCACTTGCATCACAATCAACTTGAAATACCTTATTGAAATCTGGTAATGCCAAAGCAGGTTGCTCTATCACCTTCTGCTTCAATAGTTCATAACTTTTATCTGCTCCTGATGTCCACTTAAAGTCTTTTCTGTTGCCTCTCATTGTCTCTGTCATAGGGTTACATACTGAATTGAAATTTTTGATGAACTTCCGGTAGAAACTAGCCAATCCATGAAATGATCTAACTTCTCCAATGCTCTCTGGTGTAGTCCATTCAATAATTGCTCTCACTTTCTCAGGGTCCATCTTGAATCCTTCCGCAGAAATCACAAATCCCAAATATACCAATTCTTCCTTCATGAAACTACATTTCTTGATGTTTATCAGCAATTTCTCTTCTCTCAACCTCTACAAAACTTGTCTAATATGCCACATGTGTTCTTCTTTTGTCTTACTGAAAATTAGAATATCATCCAAGTATACAATCACAAACTTACCCAAGAATTTCTTCAAGACTTCATTCATCAATCTCATGAAAGTACTCTGTGCATTTGTCAATCCAAAATGCATCACTAACCACTCATACAATCCCTCATTTGTTTTAAAAGCAGTCTTCCATTCATCTCCTTCTCTGATTCTGATATGATGGTATCCACTCTTCAAGTCTATCCTTGTGAAATATCTTGCTCCACTCAAACAATCCATGATATCATCCATTCTAGGTAAAGGAAATCTATACTTAACTGTGATCTTGTTTATTGCTCTAGAATCGGTACACATTCTCCATTCTCCATCTTTCTTTGGTGCTAACACTGCAGGTACTACACAAGGCCTCAAACTTTCTCTGATCAAACCTTCCTCAACAATTCTTGTATCTATCTATTCAGTTCTTCATTCTCTGCCAATGCCATTCTGTGTACTACTTTATTTGGCAAACTAGCTCCCGGTATAAGGTCTATGTGATGACTCGTACTCCTTATAGGTGGCAATCCTTTAGGTACATTATCTGATATGATGTCTTCATACTCTATCAGTAACTTTTTTAACTCTTCCAGTTGTGATTCTTTAGTCTCCTTCAATGTTTCAAGCTTCTTAGGAATCAAAGCATAACACATATTCTCATGTCTCAAACCATCTAGAAATTTCCTTCCATCTACCAAACAGATTTGAGCATTTCCATATACTTCACTCTTAGGATCATCTTACAAATGAATCAAAGTAATTCTCTTTCCATTCGATGTTATAGTGTATGTATTCTTTCTCCCATCATGTATGCTTTTCTATCATACTGCCAAGGTCTACCCAACAAGATATGACATACATCCATAGTCATAATATCACACAAGACTTCATCATGATAAGATCCAATATGAAATTTTACCAAACATTGTTCACTCACTAGTACCTTATGATCATCCTGAATCTATGCTATCTGATAGGGCTTAGGGTATCTCAGTCTTTCCAACTTCAGCTTTGTCACCATCTCCTTTCAAACTAGGTTATCTGAACTACCACTATCAATTACAACTTTGCAACATTTACCTCCTAATTTGCATCTTGTTTTGAACAAACTCTTCCTCTACGGTGGTTCTTCAGTTGTCTCTGCTTGAGATAGTACTCTCCTCATCACAAGTGATTCTCCTTTCTCTGGCTTACCAACAAAACTAGGTGATCCAACAGGTTCTTCTTCAACATAAGCGGCTCTTCCAGCATTCTCTATTTTCTTGCTTGTACTCCCTTGATTACACTTAAATGCTCTATGTCCTTCACCTCCACACTTGAAACAAGTGCCTCTAAATGTTCTCTTATCAAATCCTCTTCCCTCTCTTCTGTATCCTTCATTCCAGTATGCACTAGGGTTTCCTCTCCAGTAAAAATTTCTATCATCTCTTTGGTAAGCATTATCTCTGTCATCCTTCTTAAATGTGTTGTCAAAATTGTTCTGCTCCGCAAATGATCTCTCACATCTGGAAAATGTTCTACCTCTCTAAAATTTACCTCCTCTTCCTCTTTGTCTCTGATCATGCCTTTTATTCAGCTTCTCTTCAACTTTCACAGCAAACTGATATGCTTCTTTCGAAGATGTCATCCTTACCAAGCTTAGTTCTTCTTGAATGTTCAATCTCAGTCCATTTCTGTATCTAGCCACTTTCTCCTTGCTTGCTTCACTATGTTCTATTTTTATGATCATCTTATGAAATTCTTCAGTGTACTCCTTCACAGATTTCTCCTTTTGTCTCAGGTTTTGCAATCTTTTCAATAGTTCCAACTCATGGTCGGCAGGTATAAACTGATTCTTCAATTTTGTCACCATCATATCCCACTTTGTAATCTTTTCTTTTCCTCTTCTGTTTCTATCCAATTGAACTTCCTTCCACCATATAGCAACATGTCCTTTCAACTTTGTCTTTGAAAATTTCACCTTCTCTAGATCTTCAACTTCTTCATACTCAAAGTATTCTTCCATGTCATTTATCCAGTCAATCAATTCTTCAGGATTCAAATTACCATTATAGTTTGGCACATCAACTCTAGGTCTCTTTACAATCTTTGAAATAGCTCACAACATCTTGACTTGATCTGATTCTTCTTCTTCATCTCCTCCTAGGGTTTCGCCAACTTGTTCAACATATTGAAATTCCTCTTCATCATCACTTTCAACATTAGGTCTTAGTGTCAATCCTCTTCGCCTATCCTCTTCAACAGAATCCAATCGAATTCTCATTATTTTCATCATTTCCATCATCCCATCCATTCTTCCAGCCATTGTTCCAACAACAACTCTCCTCGGCGGCATTCTTCCTAGGATCAAGTGTAAACTGCCTCAAGTTTGGCGATTGGGCTACAAGGTGACAACTGCCCCATAATTGACGATTGGTTGTGACACAAGTAACCTGCCTCAGTTCAGCGATCTGTCCACAACAAGATCTTATGGAATTCCCTCACTAATTTCACTCAATTCGCTCCCAAAGATTCAAACTTTCGCTCTGATACCACTTGGTGTAGTCACGGTAGGAGGGTTCACAGAATGAACTGTCCAGGCCATGCAACAAGAGTAAACACAATGGAAACAACTCAAAGATATGAAACAAATGCAGATTCAATCATTCAGTATATAATAGAATTTAAATACACTCTAGCTGGCATCATGCGGGCTTACAATTAGGGCTCAAAGACTTGATTACAAAATATCAGGATATGCGCAAGATATAGCTTTGAAGTTCCTTCGTGCAAAATCTAAACTATCAACTATCACTATGTGATTCATTACTTTCCTAGGGATCTATTACATCCTTATATATCATCTCTAGTACAAAAGATTCCTTCGCGTCAGCCAAGGAAGGTCACAAACTCTAATGAAGAGCTGTAAGGTGTGTACATGGATAGGTCAGACCTAATCATGTAGAACACCTCCGCAAATGTGTGGAATGATGTGCGGATCTCAAGGAAGGTCAGCCATGAACCAAAGATCATTGAATGATGTGTCATTAAGCTCCACAAGTTGAGGAATGCTCCGCAAGTCTTCTCCTTTAGCTGATTGTCAGAGATTGTCAGGATGCTCTGTTATGAGATAACAGTCGATCTTCTGATAGAGATAACTTTTCGGTACTTAATCTAAATGCTCTGAATTTTAGATATGATGTAGATGAATGAATTTAGATGCTAAATCTAGCTCCGCAAGATCTGAGATGCAACTGCGGCAGAATACAAACCAAAATATAGAAACTGCTACTAAGTGAACTACATGAACTGAACTGGAAAATGAAAGGAACAAACTTAACTAGAAAATGAAAGGAACAAACTGAACTGCAAACAAAGTGAAATGCAATTGTTTTGGTTGATACAAGATTGCTCTTGAACCAGGGATGCTCCTGCATCAATGTTTGAGGCGACAGGCTATTTGTTCACTCTCTCCAAAAACTATGACATGTCCACGTGCCCAATTTCTGTGTCTCTGATATTGTCCACATTGGACTACATAGAGGACATCGAGATCACGCCTTAATGTTTGTACTTCATATTTTTATTCTTGGGAGAAGGATTAGTCATTTGGTGGGAGACTGCAAAAATGAGTTTCAAAACCTTCCAGAGTTAGAAAAATTTCAAGTGTCAAGATCTGTGCAATTGTGGAGAAAAAATGCAATTTTACATTTCAAAATTGGGTTTGGTGTAGTTCAGAGAAAAATCTCTGAACTACGTGGGAAAATCTCTCTTTGGTGTAAAGTCAAAAAAAATTTCCACATTTACATGGGTAGGATTTTAGGTGTAGTTCAGAGATATTCTTCAAAACACACTTTGGATAGGTTGAAACAACTATGATGCAAGTCGAAGCATTTTCTTTGAACTACATCACTAAGGGTAGTTCATCTTGATGCAAGTCGGAGAAAATTCTCTGACTTGCATGTCTTATAGTTATGCAAAAAAGGATATGCACTTAGGAGAAAATTCTCTGAAGTGCATAAGGGGTAAATTTCTTTGGTGCACTTCAGATATTTTTCTCTAAAGTGCATGAGGAAGAACATGCATCGTGACTTGCATATTTCGATGGTAGTCATTAAGGTTGGGTGTTGTTCGGGGAATTTTCCCTGAACAACACCTATCAACAAGGGCGTTGTTCAGGGAAATTTTTCCCGTACAACACCTTTATGTTATAAAGTGTTAAGTCAGGTTTCACATAAGGGTGTTGTTAAGAGATTTTTTTTCGAACAACCCTTGGTCCAAATGACCAGTGGTGTTGTCTGGAGAAAAATCTCCGAACAACACCCTGTCGATGTTTGTTTTCGAAATGAAAAACACAATGGTTTTTAACACGAAAAGGTAAGGATTAAAACAAACATCTAATGGTGTGGCTCAGAGATTATTCTCTGAGCTACACCCATTCAATAGGTTAGATTGATATCACTCACAAGGGGGTTTGGAGAAAAATCTTCGTGGCCCTCCAAAGGTTTAGATGAAATGTGCAAAGCATAGTTGTTTAGGGTTTTAAATGTTAATAAAACCCTATGAAACCATTTCATAAAACGTAGAAAAGATGTCAGAAAAAACCACAGTAATCGACAAAGAGAGAAACAAGAACACATACCCGTGATAGTAAATTTGATGTAAGTTGACGATCAAATCCCAGGTACTACTAAATGACCACACAAAGGTTGGGGGTGACAATGTTATGCCCTTACTTCTATGGTGTATATGGTTATGAATAGTCGGCTTGTGGCTATCTTAACTCTTAATTAAGTCATATTATCATTATTATATTGTTATTTAGTTGTTTAGGTCGGCCTAAGGCTTCTATAGGTCTATCTAAGTCGGCCTGGGTGATATCCTAGGCATAAATAGGTATATATAGGAGGTAGTGAGTCTCATTTCATATCATATTGAGTATTGTATTCTTATTGAAGACTATTGGAGGTATCCCCCTCGAAGTGGATTAGGAGGTTGCCCCCTCGAAGTGGCATATTATTATCAAGTATTTGCAGCATATTTAGTATTATATTCAGATATTGTGTAAGTTGTTTCATTACAAGTGGTATCAGAGCATGATCTTGGCACCGTAGAGGCAAAATTTTTTCTCATCATTGGAGGCGATTTTGGGAAGAGCATAACTTTCACATTTTAGTAAATTTTTTAAAGATTTTTAAAGGGTTTTTGAAGACAATATTAAAGAAGATACAGTCCAGATTTTAGAGGAATTGGAGTAAAAATAAGCGAGTTATTGCAAAATTAGGGTTTGCAACAAATTCGTTCTCAAGGCAGTAAATTTGCTAATTTCTTAGAATTTTTTCTGGGTAAGTGGTATCTTGGCCTTAGTAAGTTACAGTAAAAATTTCAGAGAATTTGCATTTCATTTGTGTGATTTATTTCAAAATTATTTTTTCCAATCATGACGGGTCCTTCAACAAGGGGCAAAAAGAATGTTACCACACCGGGAAAAACTCCAGGCAAGGAGGAGGTGGAAAATGAGGATGTTGATCAAAAAGAATATGAAAATATACTTGAACTTATGAAAGGGTTGGCAAAGTCATGTGATATTGAGAAAATTTTTGAGATACTTTCCAAACATAAGCAGTCACAACACCACGAAACAGAAGAAGAAGAAGCAGCAGACAAAGAAGAAGAAGAACCAAAAGAAGAAGAACCAGAAGAAGAAGAACCAGAAGAAGAACCGGAAGAAGAAGAAGAAGAAGAAGAAGAAGAAGAAGAAGAAGAAGAAGAAGAAGCAGAAGAAGAAGAAAAAGAAGAAGAAGCAGAAGAAGAAGAAGAAGAAGAAGAAGAAGATGATGATGATGAAGATGAAGAAGAAGAAGAAAAAGGCAATGAAGAGGAAGAAGTGAAAGAAGAAGAAGAACTTCCTAGTCAAGCTATTCAACCAACGCAAGGGTACCATGTACTATTCCTCACCTTTTCCTCTATGGCACATCAAAAGGATCAAGTAAAGGAAGAACACATTCATCACCATCAAGAGCTAGATGCAAAGGGAAGACACATCTTGGAGCTGAAGTTAATTTTCCAAACACACCAGAATAAGCTGAGGACATCAAGGAAATATCTTCTAGTTGAAGTTGCCACATGGGATGATGAAGATTATATGAAGAAACTACCACAATTGATCAGCGTTGAGGACAACGCTTTTGTAAAGGTGGGGGGCATGTTATGCCCTTACTTCTATGGTGTATATGGTTATGAATAGTCGGCTTGTGGCTATCTTAACTCTTAATTAAGTCATATTATCATTATTATATTGTTATTTAGTTGTTTAGGTCGGCCTAAGGCTTCTATAGGTCTATCTAAGTCGGCCTGGGTGATATCCTAGGCATAAATAGGTATATATAGGAGGTAGTGAGTCTCATTTCATATCATATTGAGTATTGTATTCTTATTGAAGACTATTGGAGGTATCCCCCTCGAAGTGGATTAGGAGGTTGCCCCCTCGAAGTGGCATATTATTATCAAGTATTTGCAGCATATTTACTATTATATTCAGATATTGTGTAAGTTGTTTCATTACAGACAAGGAGCACAAAAGCGACGAGGAAATAAATAAATAAAATAAATGGTAAAAAGAAAAAATAAATAGGGTTTAAAGTATATAACTTTGACATTAATGGTAATTAATGTCGATCGTGCAGGTGTAGGAAAGTAGTTGCAAAGAAATTCTCAGTAATTACACATGTAATGAAACTTAACAAACATGCAAGTGCGGTAAAAAATAGTGACATTGCACTTTAGGGAAAAAATTGCTAAGCCATGAAAAACTTGTCTTTTTTTGCAATTTTCAAAAGGATGAAAGTGACCCAAATCAAAATGACTTTTCGAGGGGTCAGACTATGCATGAGGCCATTTAAATTTTGCCTTGATTTGTGTGCTTAGATGACATAGGCTACGAAACATACAAGTTTTGTAGGGGTTATCCCAAGAATTGAACGAGCAAAATTCGAGGATAATAGATCACAAGTCCACTTCAAGTTATAACTTCTCTCTTGGTTTAGGTCCTATTTGTTGGTCGAGCAAGAAGTAGTCTGCTATTGCTCTATCTTCTACTAAGGCCAAGTATTGGGGGTATGAATGTTGGCACAAAGTCTATTTGGATTCAACATCTTCTCATTGAGTTTGGTATCCAATTCAAATGGTCATCAGTCATATTTTGTGACAACCATAGTACCAGTCAAATCTCATGAAACCTGGTCCATCATCAGAGAACTAAGCACATTGAGGTCCATATGCACTATATTCAAGAGCTCATTCATGGATAGGTCATTGACCTTCACTACTACCTGACTTCCAAGCAAGTTGTCGATATTTTGACCAAACCCTTCATAGAAAGCAAGTATCTTCATTTACAAGCTTTGTTGGGGGTGCGAGAGGCTTCATCTTCTAGGGGGCTTCTTAGTCCTTCCTTTCTTTCTGTACTCTAAGGAGGTCTTTTCTCTATCTATCTTAGGGAGGGGCTATTCTCTTTTTTTGGGGGGGGGGATCTCTATGTACATGGGTACCTCATTAGGCTTCACTTGTCAGGACCCATCTTTTCACCTACCTAAGCTACACTTATGAGGTTGTTAGTGTAGGTTTTTATTTTTCTATTATAGGTTTTTCCCACACTTTAGTTAATTTTCTTAGTTTGCTTATGATTAATAAAGTGAATATTAGTGTGTGGGAGTGTGTTGTCGACATCTTCCATAAGACTTGTCTATTTTGGGTACTTTGGGTGTCCACTCCTTATTGGTTGTATTTGCGACGTCATCTCTTTCACATAGTCTATAAGTACTCACTCGCCTAGCTTGTATTTGCATCTTGTAGCTTCATGCTTTCATGCTCTCCTAATGCTATTTTGTATTTCTGAGCATTTGCATTTCTCTTGTTGGAGATTAATTCTATTTTGGTAGTTTTATTTCAATATCATTTCCATTTATAATTTTATAGTTCTATGCATTGCACTTGTTCTAGGTTATTCATCTGCTTACAGATTCTAACAAAGAGTAGTCTATGACCACAAAGTTGTCCCCAACCTACAAACTTGTTCCTTGATAGAGCACCAATCTAACATAGATTCTAAGGCACTTCACCAATAGAGAGGCTTCTTTATCAGCATACACCAATCTAATATCAGGATCTTTTGTAAATGCATCCATTCTTCCATCATAAAACTAAGTATCACCTTCCATCACATTTATTTTCTTAATTAAACTTTTACAAACTATCAAATTATCAATCCTAACTATAATTAATTAATCTAAACTAATTTATGCTTGTTTAATTGTATTTATTTAATTAGCCTAAATTAACCTTTAAGAAAACGATATTTTCCTTTATAAGAACATCCACCTCTTGTTTGTGCATTATGATGAACTTTCTATTTTTTTAAGTTTATTTTGTTTTATATTAATATTATTTTATTATTTTATTTTTTAATTTTATATTGTAGCTTTGTTTCATTATTTTTGTGTTTTACTTTTTAGTTTATTTTATTTATTTATATGTATGCATTTTGTTTTTTAATAAAATATTAGTTATTATTTTAGTTACTTTATGTAAGTACATAAATCACCACTGACTAAATAAATAAATAATAAATTATAGAGAGAAAGTCAATCTTGTTTTTTATTTTTTTAAAATTTATTGGCATTGAAGTAATTTGAAGTGGGTATTGCTAAGATGTTTGAGTGCATTTTAGTGAGGCTTTTAGACTTTTTGTTGGGACTTATCTTCATTTGTTTGACCTTGCTAGTTTCTATCGTTGGTGTTCTTGTTTGGATCGTGGAGTAAGGAATTTTGTGGTTTTAATCCTTAAAAACAACAAACCTTTCTTTGTTCCACAAACTTTTGTCTTGAACGTTGGTGATGATGGGAGAGACTTGCAGTTGGTGATGATGGATGCATGACATTTGACTAGAGATCGTGACCTCTATTGATCTCCTTACCAAAGTTCCTTATGACTTTAATGACCTTTTCGCAACAAACAACTTGCTACCACTTGTTTCTAACTCATCTTGCCCTCCTTTTTCTCTCGTTTATTATCTATTACATATACTTAAAGTTATGCACGCTTACCTACCTTTAGGATGATAAAGATTGATTTCAAACCACTCCAATGCCAAAAATTCATGCACACTTTTAAATTTCCTATGGACTCATCCATTATCCATATACATAGAAAAAAGGTCACTAAAATAATAATAATTGTTGAAAGAAAATCGTCGAGGTCGACGAGATGGAAGTTAGGTACTCAGATTTAAGCAGCCTTATAAATAAATATTGCGCACTCCGTGGCAAGAATTAAATACGCGCCCATAGCGAATTTAAAGGTTTGGATTTATGCGATAAAATATCTTGTATGGAATTGCTTCCGGCATTCCCTCTCCATATCCTTATGTGAACTTTTTAAATTTGCATCGAATCCGTCTTAATCAAGACTTTATTAGCAGAAATTCTTCCAGGATGGGAATATAAGCGTGCATTAAAAAGGTAAGCACTAGTAACAACAATATAATTTAAAAATAATAAAAAAAATGTATTTAACATTGTGAGAGGGTATTAAGGTTAGGGTAGCAAATAGAAAAAATTAGAGATCAACAGCGATTGACGGTTACCAGCGGTATTGAGAGCGTCAACACTAGATAGTGGAGAGACGTCAGTTGTCATGCGTTGGACGTTATACGTTTAGCAGAGTAGCAAATCGACGGTGGAGATTTGGTCCGTACGCACACAAATGGATTCAAAGATAGTCGGTGGCACAGGCAGTGGGCAGAGTCAAAGTTGAGATCCAACCAAATCTGTTGGAAAGCCAAAGCACTCACTAGTAAGTAGCGCACTTAGGGAATAAGGGATATATTTTTTAATTTCCAGGTGGGCTGGAAGGGGGACACATGATTGGTCAAGGGTTGGGTTTTTGAGGGCACGTGGCAGAAGGGTAAAATTATCTAGTGAGAGTGAGTGGTTTTAAGTCTTACCACCACCGCCCACAAATATCTGGTGAAGTCGGCAACGGGGAATCCGCACCACGTACGGAGTAATGTACACGTGGCCCACTCACGAGTGGCCAACAACGTCCGGCGGACTCGGCGTCCGACATGGTGCGCACGTCAACTCGCCTCCGCCGGACGAGTGGCGGGGCATCGGACGGTCCACGGCTACGGATTTTCTTTTAGATTTGTTTTTTTGGGTTTCTAATCTCGTATTGCGTGCGGGTTGGGGGTTGAATTGAAGGTGCTGTGTGAGAGAGAAAGATAAGGTTTTGTAAGAGCAGAGGCGCAGATTTCGTGACATTTGACACAAGGCATGGCGTGGGCGATTGGCGGCAACTAACGGGCATCGCGTTCGCCTTGGCATCGAATCGACAGAGCCATCATCTCCTGTCACGTGCTAACCGCTGTTCTACATGCTTGGATTCCACGCGGTGTGGGGTGGGGAATATGTACAACTGCTTTGCATTTTTTTTTTCATTGCCTTCGCCTTGCCTTGTTTCTCTGCGTCTGCTGCTGTAAGCGCAATGTGCCCACCACCCTCCAATTCTCGGTCTCTGCAATTCTGTCTGGTGATGAGGTAGCTTTGTTTTGGTTAGGCTTGGCTTGGCTTGGCTTGGCTTGGATTCGGCTTTTCGGCTTCGGCTTTGGCTTGGTTGGTTTGGAACAATATGCAGGATACGACTGGTGTGCACAGCGATGAAATGACGGCGGCGGTGGTGGAATCATCTTCTCGTCTGTTGACGGAAAGGCGAGGGAAGCCGCAGCCTCCGGCACAGGCGCTGAAATGCCCGCGGTGTGAGTCGATGAACACAAAGTTCTGTTACTACAACAACTACAATCTTTCACAGCCGCGCCATTTTTGCAAGAACTGTCGGCGTTACTGGACAAAGGGCGGATCTCTCAGAAATGTGCCCGTCGGCGGCGGCTGTAGGAAGAACAAGCGATCCTCCAAGCACAAAAGCGGCGGTGGCGATCAGCGGAATCATAACAATTTGGCGGAGAAAGCAGCGGTTTCTAAGGCGGGTAGCAGCTCTGATAAAGTTGGAGGAGGCGGCAGTTCTTCCAGTTCGTCTCTTGTTAACAATAACAACAACTTACAGGAGGGCTCTGATAGAAGTGAATGCAATACCAATTCCAATAACAATACCAACACCCACAACAACAACAGCAGCAGTGCAGTCAGCGGCGGGGTTTTTCATACGGATCTTCATCAGCCACAACTGCTGAATTCCGGTAACAGTATCAGCTCTATTTCTTATGAAAACCCCCCGTTTAGCGTAAACCCCGCTGTATTTAGCGGAAGCGTGAATTGGAGCAGAATTAGCCCGCTGGACATCCAATGGAAGCAACAGCAGTCATTG
Source organism: Cunninghamia lanceolata (assembly GCA_027924645.1). Taxonomy (NCBI): domain Eukaryota; kingdom Viridiplantae; phylum Streptophyta; class Pinopsida; order Cupressales; family Cupressaceae; genus Cunninghamia; species Cunninghamia lanceolata. The sequence continues at coordinate 1,589,181 of BSBN01000086.1, read as the reverse complement.
ACGTCTTTGCTAACTGACGGGAGAGCGTCATTTGACGGATCTGCCATTGCGGAGCCACCGCCTCTGTTAGAAGACATAACTAGCATAGGGGAAGCCGCCATATCCAGATTCCTCAAAGCAACCCCTTCGTCATGGCCAAGCTTATTACAGGACCAGCAAAATAGCAACAATAACCAAAGCCATGCTTTTGACTGGCAGACAAATGGTAGTAGTATTAATATTAGTAATAACAGCGAAGCTTCTTTTCTCAGCGAACTGGGGCCTTGGAGCGGGGGAAGCTGGCCGGATCTTAGCAACTATGGCCCTGGCTCAAGCCTACCGTGAAAGTTTGATGCAGAAAATTTTCTCAGGTTTTGCCATTGCCCATCGTAGACTTACTTGGTTGGTTTGAGTGAAAGGTTTAGTTTTTGTCTGCTATTATTCTTTGCGGTCACCAACAATTACAGAGTGAATCAACTCACTAGTCACTACATAATAGTTTGTGTGGAAGTGTTATAGATGATATAGATGTATGTAATCCTTCTCCGCTCCATTCTTTTGTTAACTTTCATGTCTATGCAAAAACAGAAACAGGCCTACTATGTAAACAGAGATTAATTTTTGTCTGTCTTGTTGCTGCCTCCGCTGCTGCTGTTTTGGTTAATTTCAAAGTGTTAAAAGAGGCCTGCTGTTGAGCTACTGATGTACAGTTGTATGAATTCATCGTGCCCATTTAAGAGGCATACCCATGTGTGGCCTGTGGAAATAAGATTCAGGAAAAAAAAAAAAAAAAAAAAGGGTTTTCTTCTTGTTCTTGTTCTTGTTTATGTAATGATCTCTGAAACAAATCGTTCAATCCTTCGTTTGCTAAGTTGGGTCTTCTTGACGCAGCTTGTGTGAAATAATTAATCTAAATTTGGCCTATTTAGTATCTGGTTTTGTTCTATATTCAACTGCTGTTAATCATCATATCTGCTACTTTTCATTAGTTCAACGTATTTATTGATCCGTGCATTTTACGACCCTGTGAATGGGGAAGGATTCATCTGTAGGACCGCTGCGTTGAAAGAGGGAAGGGCAGGCTTGTTGTGGTCCTTGTAGGTGGTGATAGTAGGCTAGGCATCATTATATGACCCATGCTTCCCTCGCAGGAAGGAATCTATGGAAATCACAATTCATGCTTGTACTACCGTCTGTCACATTACAGAGCCCATTACGCGTTAAACGTTGGATATTGCATGGTTGGTGTGGACATTATGAAGCGTAGTTAGTTTAGCTCCTAGTGGTAGCTCCCACTATAATGCCATTTCTGATACTCGAGAGTTAGGCTATCATTTTTTTTCAAGTCTCTCTCTCTCTCTCTCTATTAAATAACCTTCCCTTCCACAGGTTTGTATATAATATTAAAAAATATCTACAAAGAGAGTGCAGATGCAGAAACTATGGTATATGACTTAACAGGTCTTCAAGATATTTGACATCATCGGGGCCCAAACCCAAGCGGGGCGGTGGTACGAAGCATGGCATTGCGCCTATTATCAACACGTGCCAGCATTATTCACTGTTTACTGATAGTGGCCGACCATGATATCTGGAGGTTGGATCATAATCATGTGTCCTGATTTTTTTCATCTAATCCCGTTCTAAGTGAATAATAATACCTGCTTACACCAAAACTAGGCCTCCCCCATGTTCAACGGGTGGACTATGCCTTTCATGATGACGAATACGCCTTTGATGTTTTTCTACCCACCAACTAGCATTTGGGCCAACTCATTATTATTAGTTCATATATTGGACTGGGACACCACAAACAAAACAACATCACGCAAATGTAAATAATGACCGAGTATCCTAAGTCGTGCAAATGAAATCTGATGCCCAACCAAATAGGTAACCATTTTTGTTTTTGTTGGATATCATGTAAACATTAACTTTGTTTAAGAGATGCTATACTAATAGCCATCACATAGAGTTGTATTATCCTTTTCCTTGGTCAAAATCTAAGAATATTATGGCTTGTATGGGCTTCCACAATTATGTTCCCCACGTCTACAGATTAGTTGAGTGATGCGATGAGGGATAAACATTATATCTAAAATTATATTCTCAATCCTTGTGCCAAACGATCTTGTAGTTGTAGAACTCAAATTTCTTAGGTGTCTTAAGAGTTGGATTTCATGTTTATTTTTTATTTATTTTTGGTAAATTTATTAGGTGTTTCAAGAGTTGGATTTCATGTTTATTCTTTACTTGGGTGATTTCTTTAAGTGTTTTAAAAGTTGGATTTCATGTTTACGATTATTATTTATTCGGGTGTTTTAAGAGTTAGATTTCATGTTCACAATTATTCTTTACTAAGGATGTTATCGAATTTTAGTTTCTTTAGTGTTGGGAGAGATTCCATGTTTATAAAAACGTTTTCAAATTTTAAATGAAAGTTTTTGGGAAAATCTATGTATTTTGATTTTATCAATGTTTTAGATCATGTTTTGTAATTTATCATCAAGACTATTTTGTCTCATCCTAATAATGGATCATGACATGTGAGTTACAACATGAATGAAATAAAATCACACACATTTTTCTAAAAGATTTGCGTTTCAATCCAATGAATTGTAAAAACCTTGTGTACATTGTCAAATCTAATGAAAGATGTTCTAAACAAAAATTTTGTGGGTGTCGATAGTTAGATCTCATGTGGAATGTCTACAACTTATGCTCTCAATCCTTATCATAATGTTCTTGAACTCTAATTGCCTCAAGTAGTAACTGGGATAGATCTCATGTTTACAATTGGATGGGTGTTTTTGGGCTCTAAGTTATGCCGGGTTGTCTTGCCCCTCTTCTTGATATCCAAAATATGCAATCAATTCCATGAATGCTCCTGATGATGGGGCATAATTACGAAATGTAGAGCCATCTATAGAGATGGTTTTATAGGAAAAGGGTGGTTGTGGATTGTAAAGGACATCAAAATAGATCTTATAGCTAAGAGAAGTGGATGCATACAAGAATAAGGAGAATTCAATCAAAGCACTCTTATTCGTTATAATGAACCATGGAAATATCATGTCTTTAATGCACATGTTCTTGAGTTCCATTGCCACATCAATGGGAAGTAGACACCTTTTGAAATATAGGATCGTCAAAAAATTGCTTAACAAGATGAATTTAAAGGCTCATCAAGATGCGAGATTGAGTACTTTTTAGCACTAGTTAAGGATAATTTACTTTAAATGCATGATTGTAGAAACCAACTCAAAGAGAACATTCAACTGGTAGAGATTGTTTTAGGAAGCTTTACACTAGCATATCATGTGCTTCTTTTTCATTTTTGTTTCCACTAGAGAAATGAATAAGACACAAACAAATTAAAAATACTTTTTATGATCCAAGTTGATGTTTGAACCTCAAATCCTAAAGGTGTTTCTACGAGCAAAATGTTTTACCATGAGAGTTCACTCAAAAGCTACTAAGATCTAATTTTAATTTGAATAAAAAAGAGGTTCTCCCAAGAGTTAAAATACCACTAATTGATGGCTTCAAAAAATCAATGAGATTTACATAAGGTCTCTTAACCATATTTGTGGCTAGATTGGTCAAGAAGTAAGAAGAAATCAAGCTCCAACATACGATGACATAAGTTTGTCAAAAGAAACACTATTAAATGGATAAGAACAAGGTAAAATTTTAAGACAAATCAATCTCCAATATATGATGACATAAGCTTGTCAAAAGAAACACTACTAAATGGATAGGAACAAGGTAAAATTTCAAGACAAATCAAGCTCCGACATATGATGGCATAAGCTTGTCAAAAGAAGCACTACTAAATGGATAGGAACAAGGTATAAAATCAAGCTCCAACATATGATGGCATAAGGTTGTCAAAAGAAACACTACTAAATGGATAGGAACAAGGTAAAATTTCGAGATCAATTAATAACAAGCAAGAGAAACCAAGCTTCACGATATGATATTATAAACTTGCCATAAGAAGCAATGCAAATTGCACATTCAAACAAGTTGAAGACCTCAGGCAAATGCAAGTAAAGCAGGCTCCATCCACTTGATACGAAGAAACCAAAATGTATGAATGACTAAGTACATATTGACAAGCTCTATCGACCTTAAAAAACCAAAAAAAAAAAAAAAAAAAGTAGTGTATCAATATCACTTTATATACAAACATACAATATCTTGCTTTTGGTGATACCAACATACCCCTTAAGACACATTCATTTGCCAAACCACTCCGACCCCGAGGAGCCAATTCTTAAGGTATGAAGGACCCCTCAATGCTTTGACATATAAAAAAAAATATAAGAACGTCTAGTCATGGTCTATCTCCTATGGTGAAGAATAACACAAAATTCAATAATAGTAGCATGAAAATGGTCTTATGGAAAATGCCATATCTATGAAGATTTATATGAAATAGAAATTGTCAGTTGACAATGTATTGTAGTCATACATCAAAGTGAGAAAAGGTTGGGATATCAAATCAAACATCAAGGGCATCCGCAACAATGGCATACTCTAGTGCAAGTATACAAAACAAGAGGATGGCGTATCTAATATACAAACCTAATTTGTACAAAGGTAAATGCAATGTCGAGATATAAAAAGCTATCAAATCTCATATGATCTTGAGATATTGGAAATAAAAAATCTAAGAGGTGATTCCCATTAATATGAACCAACCATGTCACGACTACACTATAGTAAAGATGACCCCGTGACCCAAATAAGAGGTTAAGTACAGTTCATGAAAATATCAAATGAAATGCAAATGAATTCCTAAGATAGGGAATAAGCATACCTAGAACAATATATTGTGTAAATAATACTTCTTAATTACAAATTCATATAAAATATTCAAATAATTTTTAGAGATGTTTTAACTCATTTTGTATGCTTCAATTCATGAGTTATGTTTCCAATTCATTTGTTAATTTCAATTTATAAGTTATGTTTTCAATTTGTTTTGTATACGTCAATTTATGAGTTATGTTTTCAACTTATTTCGTTCCTTTCAATTTAAAGTTATATTTTCAACTTGTTTCTTTCCCTTCAATTTATAAGTTATGTTTTCAACTCATTTTATTCACCTCAATTTATAAGTTATGTTTTTAACTCGTTTCCTTCACTTTAATTCATAACTTATATTTTCAATTATTTAATTCACTTTAATTCATTTTTATATTTATTCATAAACATGGAGATATCTAATCTCAAAAAATATATAATTAAAAGGGCATTGAAGAATCATATTTGTGGGCTATTTCATTTAGAGAAGGATAAACATGTGACATTTTAATTCACTATTTTATATTCTACATGTATCTTCCATATTTTACATGTATCTTCCATAAATTAATGTTGGGTCATAATCTTGTTCTTTGTTGTATAATTCACAGTTTTGTGTATTATGTATATTCATATTATCTCCCTATTAAAGAGCTTAATTTTGTCAAATTGAACATCGCATAAAGTTGAATCATTATCATAATTTAAACATGGAAGAAAGGGTTGAAAGGGTTAGGCAACAATACCTTAGACCTCTTGTGTATGGGAAAACAAGGGTTAAACAAGGAAAAAAAACATTGGTTTTGTTCTCGTTCGGAAAATATGAATGAGCAAATGCCTACTAAAATGGTGTAGGATAAAAGGGTCTAAAGTGACACTGTGGTGGGGGAGATCTGCCATAGTGTCATTAACAAGGGCAACCCTACAAACCATGAGGGCCATGACTACAACCATGACAACACCCATGTGAAGGGAAGACATCTTGACTGGTAAGAGAAGGTGACACACAAGCAAGAGGACAAGGGGCATTGGCCTAGTCATAATATAGTTTTGATCTTCTTATAATGGTTGTAGCTAGTTAGTAGTCATCTAGTTATAATTTTGTTACAATATTCATTTTTGGACAATAGTTTCGTATCTCTTTTAGCTACTTATTCCTATATATTATAATTCTTCTTTGATTCAATAAAAAAGTGGGTAGAATGGAATCATGCTCCAAAAGTCAATGCAAGAGTTCATAATCAAAACAAAAGTGGTCACATTGCTATAAAACTAAAGCAATTCTGATGCAGGAGGCATCCTTGGGGGACAAGAATAAAATTGCATCAACCAAAAAATATTTCTCACTTTGTTTGTCTATTTGTAGGTTTTCATTTATCAGTTAGTTGTAAAAGAAGCCACTGTACTTTACTGTAGTTGCATTTTGGTCTTGTGGTTTTGAGAATATTTTATAGTCTAAGTATTTGGATGTCATATCCATGTTTGGGAATAACTAGATGCATATAGAAACATAATTTAGTTTGAAGGCTTACATTGGGTTGGAAAACTGTCATAGTTATATATTTACCATTAGTGAAAGAGCATTTAAAATTTGAGACAATTAAGGAACACATATGGAGTTTCATTAGACCTAAGGAAGCAAACACCAAGCACTACACATATTTTTTTGTTGCCTTTGTTTTGTTCAAGGGATTAGTTTTCACCAATCAACCACATGTTTCATGGAGTATAGAACTTTGTGCCACCTTGCAACCAACACAGATTATTTTAGAGGTTTGAGATTACTATATATTTGTTAATCATAATTATTTGAGATCACCAATGAGTTAGAGAGAATTCACTAGGGAGTTGGAGGTCTGAGTACAAACATAAGGATGAAGGTTCAAGATGGAGTTTGATGATGAGGGTGAAGAAGTCATAGAATGTATTGAAGTCCATCTCAATGTAGTCATTTCCATAATAGTAATCAAACAAATGTAACCTAGCATGTAGGAATCCCATTGCAACATGTATTGTAATCATTTATAATTTAAATTTAATAATGATCATGTTGTTATTTTATGAATTTTTGCAGTGAGTGTTGTGTGTTTTGAGTTTTTGTTGCATGGGTAGACTATCCTTCATTGGATCCTCTATCCATGACTGCAACAAGTGGTATTAGATCATAAGGTTTGAATCTTGTGGAGAGTATGCAATGTTCTGAAAGTTTTTCTTGTAAATAGATCACCAAATTGAGGTAGCCTGCAAGAAGCTTGTCAATAGATTGTTGATTGAGAGGCAATTGCAAGAAATGATTGTAGGTGTATTGTTAACTCGAGGCTATTTACATTAGATCTCAGGAAAGATGTCACTATGAAGAGCCCAAGGTGTTGTTAACATTGTTGGAAAGTTGGATGAGGTATTGAAATAGGTGAGGGAGAATATAATTCAACTAGAGGCTTTGGAGGAAGATAGAAAAAGGGGTTGAGGCCCAAGGGATGATGATGAGAGCAATGTGTAGGCAAGAGAAGATGTGAAAGATCAAGATGACTAATAAGAAGAATCAGAATAGCTGAAGGTGTTAAAGGCCATTTCTAAAATTGGCAAGAGTCTTAAGATGGAGATTTCTAACTATTGAGGTGATTTGAACACTAAAGAATTGAGTATTTGGATAAATGGTTTGGATGAGTATTTTGAGTATGAGGAAATTGAAGACCCTAAGAGGATTAGGTTTACAAAGACCAAGTTGAAGGGACATAATATTATTTTGTGGAAGGAAGTGTTAGGATTTTAATGGTAGATCAAAGCTGGTGCAGGAGGACCTACCTGACAGCTGGCCTCCATGAGGCAGTTAGTTTGTTATAGGTCTTGTTAATGTTTCCAAGAAGGTCTTATATGACCAATGCATGTAATAAGGTCATGTTGACCATACTTTACTATTTTTAGCTAGGTTGTTAGGATAGCTGTTATGCTGTATGTCCAATTGGATCCTCCCAGCCGCTTGGAAGCTCCCAGCCGCTTGGAGTCGAGTGGTAGTACTCGCAGGAGATCCTATTTATGCATGAGGATCAGTTGGTTTTATACATAGTATTACAGATCATCGATCAGACTTTGCAGGGAGTGAGACAGAGAGAGTGAGACTGAGTATTGTATTTGCATCTTTTGAAATCAATAAAGAGATCCTGTTGTGTCAATTCTCTGTTTGGATTCCATTATGTGATCGATTTGCTGTTCTGGTGGTTTCATGGATTCGCTGATCCATTCCACCGGTTGATTCGTCGAATCGGTGGAATGGCCATGTATAATAGTTTAGGGTTTAGTCTGCATTTTGTGTTTGTTTGCATGCAGGTGTGTAGGATCGCAGTCGAGATGTGTTGAGAACCCTAGCATGGGTATGTGCTAGGTCGTGCTGGTTGTTAGAGTCTGGAAGATGGCCCTGAAAGTAGATCGGGTCACCTCAGGAGGTTCGGCGGATTGAAAATTCGCTAAGGTTGGAAATTCGTTACAACGGCATCATCAGGATATTTCTGTGTATATCCTGCAGTTACTTCGGGCGTCATCCGAGTAGGTGGAGGTGAGCATGATGCAATCGTTTGCATAAGGTAAATGCGTTTCGGGCTGATCATCATCAGGTGTTGCCGAGGAAGAGTATATCGGCATAAGTTAGTCGATCGGGTTGATAAAACCATCGCGGGCCGATAATGTTATGTTTGGCTGACAGCAGGATATTGGAGGAGCTACATGTGACGCCATCGTCATCAGGATAATCGTCATCAGGATATCGGGGTGACATAAGCATCGAAGGAAGGGTGCATGAGGTAGTCGTCATCAGGATATATGGAGGGAACTGGATATTTTATATCCTGCTGATGAACATGATGTTGAACATCATGATGCTGCAGATAGAGGTTGGCGGTAAGATGAACAGTGAACATCAGGAGGATGTTTGCGCTTGCCGAATATGATGATGCTGCCGATAGCCGAATATGATGATGCTGCTGACAGGCGAAAGGTCGAAGGTTTGTCTGCAGGAGGATATCGGTCGGCAGAGAAAATATGATGATGCTGACAGTGTTAAGGGAAATATGATGATGATGATGATGGGTTGTAGACATACATGCTGTATGTCAAGGTTTTAGTGTGGATGCCTCTGCATCAAAAGCAATACACATTACCAATTATATGCAGGTTTAAATACACGGAAATAAACAATGAAGAATAACACAAATTTAACACAACGATTTAACGTAGTTCACCTAATGTGGCCTACATCCACAAACACATCCATCCAATATTATTATCAAACAAAACAAACTGATTACAACCAGCAATCTTATAGCTCAATACCGCTGCTATGCTACATTACAATCTCAATAGTGACTCATGGCTTTTCACCTTCTCCAGCCGCTATTTATCAGGCCTTATGGCAATTATACAAAGTGGGTTTTTACATGTTGGCCAATAAAAAACTAACTGCCGACGCCTTTATTAAACATAGGCTAACTTTTGCTTTGGGGGCGCTGCCCCCAGCAACCCCCATTGGGGGTGTTTCCCCTAGACCCCCACTGTGGGCTCCGCCCCCAAGCCCTGTAGGAGGGGCTCTGCTCCCTTGTACTCCCCCGTTAATTATTTTGGGTGGGGGAACTATAGCTGACAAAGTCACCAAATTTATTTTGTTTCTGGTACCTGTAGCCCCTGCAACATGATCAATCACCACATAATAACAAGAAGTGCAATTGGAAATAAATAGGAGGGGAAAGAAAAGAATAACAAAATGAGATAGGATGGTTGCAAAGTTGAAGAGGCAATTTGTAATTCCCACCCTAGTGTTCATCTAATTATGCATGTTAGAATATTGTAGTGCTTCACTGTTTTCACTTTATTTGTTATACTTGTGTTTGTCGTATTATTTATACATTGTGAAATGTTGTAGTTTATACATCATGTTCCTGGATCATGCTAGTCGTAAATGATTATAGTGGATATCATTATTTTATATCATGTGTGATTATACCACGTTGGAGTGGATTATGTTTCTTTGGCTATAATATGTGGAGCAGGTATGCCTAATAGTTGACTTGAGTGTGTAGGTAATTATAGGTGTTAACTAATGTGGGAAATGTGGAGAAGGATGACATGGGGTACTAAGCCATCTCACCCTTATCCTTGTGTTGTGGAAACCTGTAACGTGTGCTTGAAGTCATTTACGTGTGTTTCCTTAGAATTCTTGTACTTTATTTTAAATTGTTTCAAAAAATGTGTTTTCTGTGTTTTCAGAGTATTTTAATGATTTAAGTTGAAAATTATTATTTTACCTTAGCAAAAACCTTTATTGCATCATATTATGCTCGAGGAATGAATTTAAAAGATTTCAAATTATTTCCAAAATTTAATATTTTTCTGTCAAAAAGGTAGAATTGCATTAATTTAGAAAATTGAATGCTTGGTATGGCGTGTTTGGACTTTTCAGAAAGAGATTAAGTTAAAAGGCAATTCCCTATTTGGAATAGTTGAATTCAGTTGCTTAACTATTTTCCTATTAGTTTAAGTGATTTGTTTGAGAGTAATTAGTGAAATTAAAAAAAAATTAAAAGAAATGAAATCAGGGCTTTTGTATAAAAGAGAAAAAGAGTCTTATTTTTCATAATTTTCAATCTCTATTTTTGCTCTCTCTCTCTCAAACCCTCTTCTTGAAAGAATGGAAGGAATTTCTCCATGGATGAAAAGGAAGGATTGTTTGCTTGCTTGAATGGATTTTTCTGTAGTTATTGCTTGGAGAAATATTGCTTACTAAACCCTCTTGGATTTGTGGATTTCAATGCATGGTTGAAAGGTATTCTTCTTGTTTAATTAATTTATGCTTGCTCTTCCTTTACCATGCCACTTTAAGTGGTCTACTCATGGCTTAATTGATAGGAATGAGATGTTAGAATGAGTTTATAGTTGTTTTGTATTTATTTCCATATGTTTTATGTTTTGGAAACATGGAAAAATAAACAAAACTCTGCTAAAATTTTCCTAGAATCACCCAACTCAATTTTATTGGATATTTGGGATGTTGTTTACATTTGCTATAAAGGGTTGTTCTTTGTTTTTCAATAAACCTTGTAGAATGAAAGTTAGAAAATATTCCAAGGTGCCATAGGGAGCTTTAATGATGGATTTAGGGCCTTATGGTTATTTTGTGCATTGTGAAAATATGGATTTTGCATTTTAAACCTTATATGATTGATTTTAATTATGAGATGAGTCGTCTCCTTAATGTATGCATGTTTTGCATCTTTAAACCTATGTTGTGATTTTTGTGAGTTTTTCACCTTGATTTCTGTGTCATGCCCAATTGGTTAAATTGGTGCACTAGATGTTTAGGAAGAGGTATAGAGGTAGGAGAGGAGTGGCTTTCACCGTGTACCATGATTTGAAGTGGTCATAGGAACTCGCGAGTGAGAGTTTAAAAAAGATTAACATTAATCACATTTGTGTAAATAAAAATTAATAATTAGATCATCTACACCAAACAACATCTCTTGGTGATACAATACCCGATTATGCTAGGTTTGGGTGTAAAGAGCAACTCCTGGTGATACAATACCCAGTTTGCTATGAGGAGGTAGTACCCTCATTTATGCTATGAGGAGGTTTGTGCCCTCGTATTGACTCTCCTGGTCCTACCCTACTATATCTCTCTTCCTTTTCTTACCGTCGGAGTTATACTCGACGTGTGTTGTGACCCTAGTATTGCATGTGCATAGAGATGCCTGATTCATTCTTAAATGTGCCTATGATGGACTATGATTTATGCCTTGTTTGGCATGCATTAAAGGTTTGATTATTTCCCTTATGCTTGAATGTTGTGATGTCATTCTATTATGCTTATTGGCAAGTGTGCCACATGTTACTTGAATGCAATTGTATGGTATTTGTACCATGTGTTATTTATATGCATTGGATTGACACTTGTGCCATGTGTTGCGTGTGTGCATTGTATTGGCAGTTGTGTCATGTGTGTTGTGTGCATTGATTGACGTGTATGCCATATGTTGCTATGTATACCCTAGATTGTGTGAGATGTTCTTAGTGGGTTTGCCATGATCACCTTCTCCATAGCTCAAGGGTTGCCTAGAGTTGTGTAGACAGCTATTGCACTCGACGATGGCAATATTGTTGGGAGGCGAGAAACATTTCTCCATTGGTCTTTCATGATGATCTTCAGGTGTTGGATGGTTTCCTTATCTTCTTGCAGGTTGCATATGTCGTGCTTCGTGTGTTGTTGCACCTTAGAGACCATGATGGCTTTTGGTGTATTTATGCACTTATATTATTTCATAATTGTATATTGTAAACTTTGTGAAATATGTCCTTTGAGACCCTTGTAATATGAGGTAATTAATGCTACGAGATGATTTATGATGTTGGCTATGATTCATCTATGTTTAGGATGAATCCCTTCGAATATTGTAAATAGTAGATTTAGTCTTGTATTTTTCCACGCCTCAGTTTGTGAGGACGTTGGCTTGATTTGATAGATTTTTGACATGTTAGAATCTAGCTATGTTAGCATGTTTAAAAGCATTTAATTGGTGTCATATTTGACGTTTATGGTTATGTTAGTGTTGGATCATACTCTTTCCACATAGGTGGTGAAGATCCTATCATCGCTTTTGGCATGTGTCGATGTTGGTGTCGACCTTGTGTTACAAAGTATTCAATTAGCTCTGAAAAGCATCCATAGAGGATTGAAAGCCTATTAATTCTACTTTCAAAGTCCTAGAATTGGCTCAATGAATAAAAATATCCCAACCCCTTTTATAATGGCTCCTGGCCCTATATATAACAAGTTGACTGCCTCAAAATGTTACACCAGGTGGGAAATATCTACCACAACTACCTTTGGCATCATGGACTTCAATTTTCCTGACTCTGTTGCCTTTCTCTACCCTACCATCAATATACTATCTAGGATGTAGTATTGAATATTAAAGACTCACCAATAACTGCGCAGGAGGCCCAACCACTTCATTGATGAATTACCAGAAGATAGTCATTTGTCGTGGCCAAAGGATGTTTCATTGTCCTTATTGCAAGTGTTGGAGCTTTTTCACTCACCTCACTATATTAAATCTTGATGGCACCAACCTGAAGCATTGAAGGCTCAACAAATCTTCTAGAGACTCAACCACCACCTTTGATGTTTTATGTACTGTGGTGCCACTTTCATGGCCAGGAGATGCCTCTGGTTGCTCCCACCCGTTATTGAATCACTTGCATCTTCTGCTAGGATCGACTCACCCTTGTTATAAACTTTGAAAGGTCCTTCATTAATTGTGGGCCATTGGATCCCTTAACCTTGTTGACTGACGACTTCTATAGCATCTTCAACCTCGTCAAATTCCTTAGGCTTCTCTACCACCTGGCAACATGGTGCTTCATTTGGAGTATTTTGTAAATGTTTCATCACAAGGAAGTGCGGATGTGACAAGTGGAAGAAGTGGAGGCTTTCTCCTTATTTCCTTTGTTCTTCCCTTTCAGGTTCCCTTTACTGGCTCTGGGCCCACCACTGGGTAAAATTGTGACACTTAGCAGCCTGGTGCAAATAGAAGATGTTGTCAAACTTGTTGAGGCTCAGAGGTGCAAGAAGCCTCCACATGTTCCCTTCCTGCGGGCTCCTTTCTTTGAACGTGTTGGGCCCACCAATATGTTGGAGCATGACACTTGGCACCTTGGCGCTTTATCTTGAAGCTTTTAGGCTCATTTCTTCTTTGGCTTGTGCCATGGTGACACTTGGTAGCATCTGCTACTTTCTCCTTTTCCTTGAATCCTTTAAGTCTTGGGTCCACCAAAAAAGTGACACAAGACACTTGGCACCTCGATGCCCCTTAGTGATGCTTTCCTACTTGATGACTCCTTCTACTTGTAAATTTCTTCCATGTGGCACCCGCAACAAATAAAAATGCTTCCATACAGTAAGTGGTGGCCTTGACTTTGACGACCCATTATGGTTTGATTCAAACCTAATAACGGCCAAAATGATCTCCACCCATTTTGCTATTCAAAAATTAGCGTTGTGGATGCCAAACTAATGTCAATCCACTTAACTCAAAACAAAATGTAGAGCCAAAATTCTCTACAATTCTTGGTGATTCTTAGGGAAGTGCGCTTGCGCATGTCAAATCCTAGACTTCAAAATGATAGAAACCAAAATTTTGAAAATGGAAAGAAGAAAACCAACCTTAGAGAGCTTCGTGGGCAGTATACAAAGACACCCACTCATCCTCCGAAGGTTGGCCCTTCTTCCTTAGTGCCTTGAAAGCTCAACTCAGCTCAATTATCTCCTTGTGGGAGATGCTCTGCAACCTCTCAACAATAGCCTTTAACTTGTGCTCCAATTGAGCTAGTGGCTAAAGAACTGCCTCAACTTTTGTGATGCTTGGTGTCTATACCTAGCCCACATAAGATGTCTGGTCTCCTTTTTGTTCACAAGAGCCACCTTATATTCTTCTTCATCCAATACATCTCCATCATTTTGGAATGGAGAGGACAATCCCAATTGGACTAAAGAGTCAATGCGCCCTCTCATTCATGTCATGGCCTGCTCTAAAACTTCCAGTTGAGTTTTGCATTTTAGGGTGGCCTTGTTCTTGCTTTTGAGGTTTAGCAACTTAATAAGGGTTGACAGTAGATTTAATGAGGGACCTAAGAGAAGGTAATTTTAAAAGTATACTTCTCATATCAGTAATAGATCGAGAAGGTTGAGAGTGTGTTTTGAAAGCTTAAAAGATAGTAAAAGAGATGAAGTCATAGTGTAGGAACACTTGACATTAGATTGCTATTTCAATAGATATATGAAGAGAAAATTGAGTTATTTGTAGATGCTATTTTAGAGTTATCTTGAATTCTAGTTTGTGGAAGAATATTCTTTTACCTAAACTTAGGCTAAGAATGGCCACAAGAATGTCTAGAGAAACACTCTTTATGCCAATGAAAGGTCAAGATTTAGACTATCATGATATGTTTGGAATTCTCTCTTTTGATGTACATAAAGAGAAGTATTTAATTTGTATGATTACAAAGTTATAGTTTATCATCGACAAATTATGAGTTGAATGTTTATTAAGACAGATAGAGTCTTTAAATCTATATGGCTCAAATGTCAATCTTGTATGTGTAGAAGACTATGGATGAGCATGGGAATAGGTAAACAAGCCATTGAGTAGATGATAGGACGTCATAGACCCATGATTGCAAGGATTCAAAGAGGGACTCAATGTATGTTTACACCCATCACCTAAACTCTCACCCTAGACTTGTCAAGTTGACTAGTAGATAAGCATATATGTCTTTATGACTAATACGGTATAAGTAATTTTTAAAGAGAGTTATATATATATATATATATATATATATATATAGGAAATAAATGAATACTAAGAATGTTGTCTCCAAGTTGAGAAAAGAGTGAGTGAACATACAACTACTTTTATATATATGAAACTTTGGCCAAAGTAATGCAAAAGTCACTGCTTATATTGTCTATTCTTGGTGTATTAGATAGATGTACAATCAGAATGGCTCATACATAGCTAGAGCTAGACTAGAGTTGTAAACTTGATTGTCATTAGCTAGGACACATCACTAGTTCTCAGATGGCATATAGAATCAGTTGATTCTCATTATCTATTACCCTCATGAAGGGAAGGACCACTTCTAGAAGGAAGGTGTGTGGGGGACCGCTGGTCTATGGTTGGAGGAAAAACACCAGGGTGATGCTCTCTCTCCTGCAGTTGACTGTCGAAGACTTGTGAACAGGAACACATTGCTTATTTTGTAAATGATTTTGATAAAATTGCAAGTCATAAGAAATATGACCATTTGTTATATGTGCAATTTGTTAGTCACATGTGAAGTGACCTTCTTTTGAAATATATATTGTATCTGGATATTGCAAATATAATATTTTGATTATAGATATTTCTTTCAAAAACAAAAAGATAAGATTTTTGCTTATTTGTGTTTAAGATTATTTAATATTCTAGTTGGGATGTTACATTCCTCCTCAACAAACGCCATGGTTGTCCCTCCTCTAGGAAGATTGCTTATGTCATATGAGGATGCAAGTGAGTCATGCACTCCATCCTACAGATCATCCTAGGTTTTGTCAATCTCCAAGGCCCCAAACGATTTCTCAATCTTGGTAATTTCTTTCCTATATTTTCAATAATCTTTGATCTTCTTGTCAATCCAGTCCTTCTACTTGAGGCCCTACCTAAGACCATGAGTCATTACCTTGGAGGGGTCATAGGCATGTGTTGTAGTGTAGAAGGTCTCATAGGAAGGGTGCAACATGGTAGGAAACTCATGCAGTTCGATGTAGACATCCAGAGAATCTACCCAAGGAGACTTCTTGGCTTCGATTGTTTCCAACTTTGGTGAACAAATGTTTGTTTAGTCTTTAGCTTTGCAAGCTAGGCTACCATGAATAATTTAGGATCGTAGGACCATTTATCATCTATGACATGAAGTTTGAGGTCCACCAGCTTTGTTATCACTAGATTTTCTATGCCTCTTTTTTTCACCCTTATTCCCCCTTTGGAGAAGGGGATATCATATAATGCCTTCTTTTTCTTCCGAGCTCTGTATGATGCATCAAGGATATCCAGTTGGTATGTCAACTTGAGCACTAGGATTTGATCTATGAGGATCTCAGGCAATAAAAAAACTTCCTCCCTGAAGCCATGCACCCAAACCATCGTATAATGAGCACCAAAGAACTAGTCACATGGAATCTGACTGTTGGTCATCATACCCTACTGTGTTTCACTCAATCGATAGGGGATATCCTCATGGTTGAGGTCTATGAGAACTGGCATGAGGAAGCATTCAATGAACTCGTAGAAGTTAGAGGTATTCGACAGAATGTGCGTCCATGAAGACACAAGGATGACCTTCCAGGTGTCTACCGAGTTGTCGCATGTGTTGAGGTGCATGTATGATTGGAAGAATCAGGGATTCTAAAAAAGAATTAGGTGTAGAAAAAAGGAGTACCTAAACATTTGTTCAGTGTGGAAGTTGGCCAACTAGAAGTTGAGCACATTGGCTATTGGCTCTAAGAAATCAATCTTAAAGGCTTCATGCTTGGTAACAGTTTTGAGCTTGAAACTTGGGCTCCTAGATGATACTCCTAGACACTGCGGTCGTTGTCCATGCCAAAAAGGTAGGCCATCATAGAGTAGGCATATTGCACATCTTGTGTGAATAGAGAAAATGCTATGAGAAGGGACAAGCTTTATGTGTTATCATTGTCGAGGTACAACTTTGTGTTTAAGAAACTAAGCTGGTTCTCCCTTGTTTCCTAAATGTTTCACAATTGGGTATAGTTACAAAAAAGAGTAGTGGGATCATAATCAATCCTTAGCATTTCCCTCATGATGTTGCCAGAGACCTCTACTTGCATCCTTTTCCCCTAAATCTTCCTTGTTTTGGAGTTGTAGCATCTGGCACAAGCTTCTACAATTTTTTAGTAGGAGTGCACTGTCGGGACCATGTATTAGGCTAAGGTCAAGCTCCAGACTCAGATTTTGAAGGTTTCTACTTGACCGAACTTCACCTTTTGGCACATTCGAGTGTAGGTGCCTTCTCTAAGAGTCTTAGCAGGCTTGAAGAGAGTTGTGTCATAGACATTATCCACTAGGTCAAAGACAAGAGACGAATCTATGTTGAATCCCCCATTCAGTTTCCTTACCTGAGGGATCCTTTGTTTTGGCTTCATAGGTGCAACTACATAGGCCTTACTAGACAACAACACCTGTGGAGGGTCTAGCCTCCTTGGGGACATTCTTCTCTTCTATGGAGTCCCGCTACCCAACGCGTCCTTTGTCAATTCCATGCTTGACACGTAGTATCTTGCTTCTGTCTCTTTGCTTAGGTATATTTTTGAATCAAAATGGCAATCTGCTATATAGAATTGATTTAAGCTTGGAAATACAGAGGCAATAGAGCTATAGCGAGCTCTCAAATAAAATTAGTCAATGAGCTTGGATCTAAATTTATAGAGGGAGAGGCCTACGGAGAGGGAATTGATTGCCCTATTAAATTCATTTATGTCATATCCCTTGTGCTGCTCCATCTTATGTGAAAACATCATTTCGTATGCCTGAAATGTCTTGTCTCCTTCATTCGGCTGATTTTAGAATGATGGTTGGATCGACGATGATCTTGTAGTATTAATTTCGAATCTTTGGGTGGTTGCATGGTCATTCCATGGATTTGATTTGGTACTTACCATTGAGGGATGCCAACACTTGGTGTCTTATGAGACTTCATTTTTTAAATACAAAATTACACCCAATTACTATATGCTCAACACACTTATTTAAACAAAAAGGGAAGGAAAACACACCATCTACCAAAATAGAAAGAAAAATCCATTCTAACTATATAGGGGTGGGTTCACCTCTACTATGATGCTTTAGATAGATTCCATTAACCAGAATCTCAAGTGGCTCACCTGCTTCATTTTCCAACTCAAAGGTATTATGTTTCTTGCAAGTGATGATATTGTAGGGGCGGCTCCATAATGAATCAAATTTAGCATGTTGTCCTAGTTTTGATGCCCGTTCATTCTATTTTAATACTGAATCACCGACCTTGAAATTTGTGTTAGATGATTTCTTATCAAACCAAAATTTGATTACCTATTGATGGCTAGCCATGGAGTTTAGCACCAATTCTCTCTCTTCCTGTAATTCAATCAACTTTGCTATCTTAACCTCCATCGCATTGGTTTCTTGGACCTCACATTGCTTGATCAATTGAAACGTAGGTATTTATAATTATATCAACATTACAACATCCTTCCCATATACCAAACTATAAGGGGAAGTTTCTAATATTTGTTTAAGGGTGATATTATCAGCCCATAAGGCTGCCTTGAGACTCTTGTGCCACTCCCTTTTGTGTTCCAAGCCGATTCGCTTGATCAATGTGATTAGGTTTTTGTTTGTTGACTCAACTAAACTATACCCTTGTGGGTAGTAGTTGGATGAGGTCTTTAAGATGTTTTTCTTCATGCCAAACTCAAAGATTCTAGACTCGAGGAATGCTTTTGCATTATCTAATATGACCATGTGTGGAGAACCAAAGCGAGTGACAATGTACTCTAGGAAACTAAGCACTACTTTCTCTGATCCCTCCTTCAATGCTATCGCTTCACTCCATCTTGTGAAATAGTCTCACTGTCAGGATCCATTTGTGCCCTACATTTTTAATGGGATTTATCATACCAATAAAATCTAATCTCCATTGGACAAATGGTTCATCTACTAGGATTGTATTTAGAGAGAGAGGTGTTTTTTCTTCTACATATGTAAAATTATCACTATTAAGACTTCTTGACTAACTGATGGCAATTAGAGAATATTGATGGCTAGTAATATCCTATGTGGATTACCTTTTTTCCATGACCTTTGCTAAGACGTGATCGCCAGATGTCCAATAGTGGAATTCAGACAGGATCCTATCAGCCTCTTCCTTATTTACACATCTTAGATAGATCCCATCAAAATTCCTTTTGAAGAGGAAACCATTGATTATGGTGAAGTTAGCTCCTTGAAGCCTATAATATCTCCTTTTAAAGAGAGGCAATTGATTGGGATACCTTCATGTTTCCATGAAGCAGACTATGTGTTGAATCCATGTTTCTTCTTCTTGTATAGAGTCTTGGATTTCAGCTAAATGCTCGCATAGTGCTCTACCATAGACCAACTTGGTCGATCTTACTTCGATATCATATTCTAAGATTTTCGTAATCTAGTTGGCCCTCTTTTCTATGATTTTTCCTTCCATTATGTATTCTCAGGCACTCAAGTGAGACATAAATAGTGACTTTTCTTCTTGACCCCAAATTTTTGAATTTCTTGAGTCCTTTAACCAATGCATAGGCTTGTTTCTCAAATAAATTATACCTTGGCTTGTAGCCTTTCATGGTGTGAGAGCTAAAAGCAACGGGACACTCTCCTTTAGCTGACTCATCCTTTTATGTGACCACCGCAACTATGTTGTGATTACTTCCATGTGTGTACATGATGAAGTCCTTTGTGAACTTAGGATTTACCAGGACTAGGGTAGTGGATATCACCAGTCTAATCTTCTCAAAGGATTTCCTCACTTCTGGGGTCCATTTGAGGTTTGCATCCTTCCTAAGCATCAAGGTGATGGGATGGACTAACCCTGCAAATTTTGAAATGAATCTCCCTACATAATTGATCTTCCCTAAGAAAGATTGGACCACTTTCTTGTTTATGGGTAGAGGAAGCTCCATGATTGCCTTGACATGATCTAGATCAATGGAGATCCCTCCTTTGAAATAATGTGCACTAGGAGCTTATCTTGAGGAACTCTTAAGATGCACTTCTTTGAATTCAGGGAAATCCTAAATTCCTAACACCTCTGGAAAAATTTCTCTAGATGATGGAAATGGTCCCGGGCTGATTTGGAGAAAACAGTAGGATCATCTAGATACACTAGGATAATCTTGTTGATTATCCCATTAAATGCAATGCAATGTCCATAGTGCATTGGAAGGTGGCTCCTGCATTTGAAAATCCAAACAACATCTTTGCATAAGCCAATGTGCTCCACTTTATGGTAAAGGTAGTTTTGTACCGGTCCTCCTCTTTGAGCCATATTTGGTTGTATCTAGAGAAACCATCCAATAGAGAGAATCTCTCTGAGCTTGTGAATGTTTGTAGAATCTTCTCCATTGAGGGGAGCGGATAGTGGTCCTTGAGAGAAGCCCTGTTAAATTCCCTGAAGTCAACACATAGCCTTATTTATCCATTTTTTTTCTTACCAGAACCAATTTAGATACCCATGTTGAATGTTTGATTAGAAAAATGATCTTTGAATCTATTAACTTTCTAAGCTCCTTCTTCATGAGAGGCTCTATTTTTGGATTGAATGGCCTCTGTCTCTACCTAATCAGATTTTCTTTTGGCAATAGTTCAATGGTGTTTTGAACTATATCTTTGTCATAGCCCTTAAGGTCTTCATAGTTCTAGGCTACAACCCTATCATATTTGTTTTAAAAAGATAACATTCTCTCTCCTTTTCATCCTATGTGGTGACTTTTCCTACTTTCAACTTCCTTCAAGGGTTGACCTCAATTTTAGTGTAATTTCCTTCATCCACAGAGACCTTCCTTCTAACTCCTTTTACATCATCTAAGTTGAATAGACTCTATAAAGTTAGGAGGCCTTTGGGAAGCTTGTTTGACCTTAGTTGCATGATCTAGTCATCGTAAGCCTCTTCAATCCTTTGTTGCAATTGGTCTGTAAACTCTCCAGGCTATTGTAAGAACAAAGCTATTTGCTTGTCGCCATCAAACAATTGCCAATGATCCACATTATCTAGTGTTAAAGGTCTGATGATCAATTTAATCACATTTTCATTGTCTAGAAGATCTTCTATTGGATCAAACTGGACCCTATTTGAGCCATTCTATTGGCCTCTTTGTTTTGAATCCTTGGCACCACTCCCATATTTAAGACTTCAAATATTTTCAATAGGTCACATACCCTGTGATGGTATGACCTCATCCTAACATTCTTGGTCATGACTACTCCTCTCGTTTGTCTGATGATTAATTCATAATCTCCAAACACCTGTAATTGCATTATTTTGAGCTTCTCTACTAAGAGGATACCTTGTACTAGTGCTTTATACTCAGCGTCATTATTGGTGCAGATAAATTGGAAGAAGAAAGATTTTAGAATTTTCTTTCCCTGAAGGGAAATAAGGCATATGCCAGCTCCAGATCCATTTGAGCATCTTGCACCATCAAAATATAGCTTCCATAACTACACAAGTTCATCAAAATTGTGCACCAAGTTTTGAGAAGCATCTTCACATTCTAAGATCATTTATCCCTCGTCATAGATGATATATGTCCCTAACCTCATAGAGTCAAAGTTTTTGTAGGGATCAGTTTGCATGGCTTCGAACAACAACAATTCCTCTTCATTAGTTTGACTGATTTCCTCGACCTCTTGATCAAGGAACTCTGTTTCATGCTTCTCCTCTTTTGAAATCAAGGTGTGAATTGGTTCAAAGTTAGTCATCAGCTCATGAGTTATGTGTTCCTTCTAGAGGGATTCTAAAAAGATATTCATCTTGGATCCATATCTAGTTCTCAGGATGAGATGATTCCAATCAAGAGAGAGGTACCCTCTAATCTTGGCAGTGAAGTCTCTAGAGAGGCAAAGGCCGAAGACTGGTGGGATATCAATGATCATTACTTCTTGAAGCACGATAATGTTTGGGCAAGCATATAGTGTGAGGGATAAAGATTTGATAAATTCCACCGTTTTCACTTGTTTTCCATCCAACTGGATGACCCCCTTGTTCAAAGGTTTATATTTTAGCTAAAGGGCATCTACTACCTTTTTAGGCATGACAATGGTGCTAGCACCGTAGTCTATCATAGAGTTGGGCAATAGTTTTTTTGCTTATTATCACCGTTAAGTAGAAGGGTGTGGGTTTAGGATTATCTGCCTCTGCTATCACATTTGTGAGAAGAACAAAGTGTGTAGTTTGGGTAACCGTTTGAGGTTGTGTTGTCTTTTCTTTTGTGCTAGTGGCCGCTTGGGAGATTGATTTTGGGTCCTCCTTCTCAAGAGATTTTTAGAGTAATGTCTTCTGCTCTAGAATAGATAGAATGTCTCATAATAAGATGTTAGATGGGGCTTTCTTGATTTGCTCCACCACATTGAGTGCAATAGGAATATGCGATTCAGGGACATATCCTGTGTATCTCAGCCTTTCCACTGGGATATTAGGCATTTCGTGACTTTGTGCTGGCACTACCTGATTTTGCACTGGTATCCTGTAATCGAACATCTGAGTTGTAGGAACAACTGGTCTATTTTGAGGGACTACTTCAAGGTTAATAACTATCTCTAAATCACCTACCATCCACCTCTTTGAATGGGTGTAGTAATCAAACTACACTTGTGGAGATTTGGAAGTAGAACGATCGATAACAAACATAGTTTCTTCTTCTTCTATCCATGAGAGCAAATATGTGTTTGAGAGATATCTCCTCTTCGTCTTGCGCCAACATCCTTTGCATCTAAGCTACTAGGATGGAACTTTCTACCCCTAGTGATTGATATAGAGGTTTTATGATCTAAGTCTCTCCTTGGAAACATTGTTGCCTTTGTTCTGCTACCTTCTATTGCAAGTTCCCTCACGGACAGGCTCTAGGTGGGTGACCATCAGATCAAGGGAAACACCATGCATTTGAATAAAATGCAATTTTATTTTACCCTAAGATCAAGTCTTGTACTGGGTTAGGAGGTATTTGTTGCAGTGGGATGGCAACGGGCACTATCCCTTGGGGGTTTTGGTGTTTGTTAGGTTGATACTAGGGTCTGGGATTCTGATAGCCTTGGTAGGGGGCCTTGGGTATGGAGCTTGATGTCTCTTTAAATTTATGATCTCGTTTGAGAAACTCCACAAGATGCTCTTCATATCATCTATCTCTGCTACTATCTAGGGTCTTGGCACTATGGATGTTTGCACTTGGGGAGTAGGATAAGTGTTCTGAGAGAGGGAAGAAGTTGACATTGCATTGGATAGGAGGGTTTATAACTTTGGAACTTCTTGAAAGATAGATCAGGAAATGCTAGTATCAAAGGTTATTTTCAACCTTACCGCTAATCATATTCATCTGGGAGAGTTTGTCCCCCTAGGGAATGGATCATTACGACTATGTATGAGTTCAAAGCTTTAATATAGAAGACAATAGACATACCTGAAGGTGATTGCGTTGTCAATGGAATCCTTTGCCAAGTTTTGTGGAACCTAGTATTGAAGTTTGTGACTACTTCCTGTGATACTCAATTGATGGTTATTTGTTGCTACAACACTAAAGATTTGTCTCCGTTCTCACTAAACCTCTTAAAGAATAGATCTCCTATATGATCCCATGCATCTATTAAGTTCAAGGGAATAGACCGATACCAGTCAAGTGCCTTTCCCTTGAATGATGCTGGAAGCAGTCTCAAGGTGACATTTTTCTCTGTCACATAGTGAACCGTACAAATATTTGCTACATCTTGGAGATGTTCTGTAGGAGTCCTTGAGTCTTCCCCTGTGTATTTGGGTAGTACCTTAAGAGTGTTAGCTGGGATTGGGTCACATATTGCTAGTGAGATTGGTAGAATCAGTGGGCTACCACTATTCCAATTTATAAAGTTCCTATGAACCCTTGGTAGAGCCATTTGAGTGGCTGGTGGGTTTGGATGCACTAGTGTTCTTTTAGGAACTATCACAAGTGGAGGAACTAAAAGGCCTAGATGTAATGCTAGAAATGACCTTGTTATGGGCCTTTTACTCATACACTCTAACTTCTAATCAGCTGATTGTGGGTTCAAGTCCCACTAGGCATGCTAGAAAAAACTATTGATGGATTTTTATGCTGAGCGCTTAGGATTTCTCCCATATACTAACAAGTCACAAAGTTATGGGAAATATTGTGACTGTGGGAATCTTTTGCAGATCATAGGACAACCTCTAGAATTTTAGAAGCTGGCTCTTCTTAAAATTCTCATTAATTATTTTGAAATTTTGGGGCAGGAAAGAGAAGAGAGAAAATTAAAATAACGAAACTAATCTAAAGTGATGTGCTAGAATATAGTATTCCAGAACAACATAGAATGATTTCCTATTTTAGCTCATAACATTAACTCATGGCTGTAAAGAGCACAAAGGCATGATTTCAAACCACTTACTAACATCATTCATTGAAACTAAAAATAGTGGCACATCAACATCTAGGACTCAAAAAAACTCAATAGACATAGAATAAGCACAAGGTGTTACTTATCTTCATTGATGAACTAAGAACATATTACAAGAGGCACAAAGGTATAGTTGTAAAGTATTCGATTATGTATAAAAAGCATTCACAAAGGCTTGAAAGCCTATCAATTCTACTTTCTAAGTAATAGAATTGGCTCAATGAATAAACAGTGCCAACCCCTTTTACAATGGCTCTTGGCGCTATATATAGCAATCTGACCACCTCAAAATGTTACACCAAGAAGGAAATATCCACTGTGAACACCTATGGCATCATGGAATTCAATTTTCCTGACTTAGTCACCTCTCTGTACACTGCCATCAATATAATATTTGGGACATAGTCCTAAATATTGAAGACTCACCAAGAATTGTGCAGGAGGCCCAACCACTTCATTGATGAATTGCCAGAAGATAGTCATTCGTTATGGCCAAAGGATGTTTCTATGTCCTTATCATAAGCATTGGATCCTTTTGACTCACCTCCCTCCATTAAATCTTGATAGTGCTAGTTTGAAGCATTAAAGGCTCACCAAAGCTACTAGAGACTCAACGATCGCCTTTGATGTTTCATTGTACTATTGTGCCACTTTCATGGCTAGGAGATGCCTCCGATTGCTCCTACCTCTTGTTGAATAACTTAAATCTATTTCTAGGCTTGAATCACCCTTGTTATGGCCTTTGAAAGCTCCTTCATAAATCACGGGCCATTAGATCCCTTAATCTTATCAACTGACATCTTCTATAACATCTTCAGCCTCATTAAATTCCTTGGGATTCTCTACCACATGACAACATGGCACTTCATTTGGAGTGTGTTAGAAATGTTTCATCCCAAGGAAGCATGGATGTGACAAGTGGAGGCTTTCTCCTTATTTCCTTTGTTCCTCCCTTTCGGGTTCCCTTTTACTAGTTCCAGGCCTACCACTAGGCAGAATTGCGACACTTGGTGGCCTAGTGCAAATAGAAGATGTTGTCAAACTCATTGAGGCTCAAAGGTGTGAGAAGCCTCCACATGTTTCCTTCTTGTAGGCTCCATTCTTTGAATGTGTCGAGTCTGCCAATATGATGAGTCATGACACTTGGCACCTTGGTGCTTTATCTTGAAGCTTTCAAGCTGATTTCTTCTTCGACTTGCACCGCAGTGACACTTGGTAGCATCGATCCACTACTTTCTCCTTTTCCTTGAATCCTTTATGACTTGAGCCTGTCCAAAAAGTGAGCCATGGCACTTGGCACCTTAGTGCTCCTTGGTGATGCTTCCCTACTTGACGAATCCTTCTACTTGCCAAATTCCTCCACGTGGCATCTACAAAAAAGCAAAATGCTTCCATGTAGTAAGTAGTGGCCTTAACTTTGATGGCCCATTACGGTTTGATTCAAACCTGATAAGGGCCCAAATGATCCTGCCCATTTTGCTCAATCTATACATGACCCTACATAAAAAGTCATAATAAATAAGCTTGATAACACCTTAGTCTATAAAAATGTCAGTGCAAAGATTTCATATATGATAGGATGTCAAAATATTCATTCAATTATTAGTACAATTCATCCTAAGAATTAGACAAATCCATTTCATTACTGCAATGCTTTTAAAGACTTGCAGAGATTTTCAAATATATGGAAACAACATTAGTTCTCTCAAATTCATGTGTACTCAATTCAAAATGAGTAAACATCATGTAGATAAACTCAACTCCCTACATGATTGTGGATTTATCAAAATGCCCTCCCTTTAAAAAATGTGGTAACTACACAAAGAAGGGGATGTGGGAAATTATGGGTTACTAGAATAATTTCCATATCCAGGTCAAAGTTCTACATATTTAGTTTAGATCTTATTTGTGAGATTTTAAAGACTACCTAGACATTGTGGAGAAAAAGGAATGGTAAGGACATATCTAGGTGTATATCTATCCCTACAAAGCAATGAATAGATATATTTGCAGAAGTATGGGTCTTATGTGGATCTGCAGGTATATGGGAGTGTCTGGGATATATCCTTATAAATAAAAAAGCTTTGAAAAGCATTTGGTGAGAAGGTATTGCAGGTACAAAGGGTGACTTTGAATATGGTGAAGGTTTCGAGATCAATCGAATATTGTGGGGTTTTTAAAGGCTTCGGGAACTCGCGGAAATTTAGAGTTAGTTCAGACATGTCCCTGTCCACACCAAAGTTTTACAAGATGAAGAATGAGACTTTATGTGGGTCTAAGAGCCCATCCCAAACCTTGTGGAGCTTAAGGTAGGGAGGGGACATATCTTGATCAATAGAGAAATTCCACAACACACTGGATATGATAAGTCACCATGTTGGAGCATGTTTAAATGGATTTTTGAGGATTTTAGAGGGGAAGGGATAAATCCTAATGGGTAGAATGATTCTGTAAAGGGGAATTTCAAACAAATTTTTAATAGATCAATCATTTCCAAATCTCTTTGTAATGACAAATTTTTTGAACTAATAACTTGTCCCAATACCCAAAATTCAACAAACCCTACTTATGATTTTAGCAAAATGTATGTCTATGGTTTTTAGGATAATGCCTACAAATTCAAAATTATTGGTCTGGCCAAATAAATTCTAGGGTTTAGCACACATTTTGCATCTAGTAGGCTATGAGTGATCGAGCCCTAACTATGACTTAGGTTAAGCTGTGTAGAACCTAATATTTCTGTGTTGTCATGGGGTTTTGAAAACCAAAAAAAATGATAATAAACTCACAAGAGAGTCTAACTTGTAACCATAACATTGCCCATGTGCCTTTCAAAAAAACATTTTCCAAGGGGAAAATTTTGTGACCCTACTTGTTCGTAGAAGATTGAAGAGTGGGATCACTAGGACCAAATTCTGAGCAGATTTGATAAATTCTTGCAGATTGATTATATTGGGTTGCTCTGTAGTCTTGAGGGCATGAATGCAATATCAATTATGTCAAAATGTTTGTGAAAATGGCTTAAATATCCCATCAATCCCTTGGTCAAATGCCATTAATGATACTTCAAGTGCAATAGTGAGGACACTGAAATTTTATGAACAATGATGATCTTTCGAATGCAGTGAAAGCTCCGGAATTGGTGTGAGTACTTGTTTTGTAGGGATTTGAGCCCTAATGGAACTATCATGATTTAGAAGGGTTCTAGATATAGGCCACAAATCTATAAAAGCCAAAACACTAATATATTCTGCAATTTCCTTTTAAAAGAGTTTGTAAATACATTTGTAGGGAAACATGACCGGTATGGATCAAAAGACCCAGAGTTTAAATGTTCAAACTACCCCCAAAACTCTGCATCCACATTAGTGCAGAAGTTCTGTAATTTTGTTAAGGTGATCAAATGAAGATATTTTCCTAAGGCAATTTGCCAACAACACTTTACCCAAGATGAAGCCAAAATAAAGATAGATATAATTCCTCCAAACTCTTCAAGAATTCCACTCTCTCAGGAAAGAAGATCAAAACTAGGACACTCAGACTGAACAAACAAAGCAAAAGAGGGGGGTCCACATTTTGAAACAAAATGAGGCATGTGTGCAGGGCACAACAAATGGTGACTCTACTAGAAAAATACTCCTAGGCATTTTAAAAATAAAAGTCAACAACCTAGAATCTCTGTGTACACCCACACATTAGGCTAAATAAACATGATAACATGATCAAGGAATCACAAATCAAAAGTTAGCACAACCTTCCATATTCCAAAGATCCATGTGTGTGCAAATGCATTCATTCCCATCCTTTGGTAACTAAGGTCATTTAAGTTCCTTTACATCAAGCTACATGAATAATTCTCATCTCATGAACTACTTAGGCATTGCCTCGCTGCTAGTCAAGCATCTATAGCTTTGACGAGGTTGTCTATGTGATTCTTCTCAAAGCAAACCTCTAATACCTGAATCCTCCAGCTAGTTGAATTTGAGATTGGAGTACTAAGAAGCACTACTTTTTGAGTGCTTTTCTTTACTTAAAATGATTCTTTTAATTTAATTTTGATAGTACTAAAAAATACTGCTCATCCTTACAACACATGCTTTTTTCACATGGGTTATGCATATTTTCAACTTTGTTGGGCTAGGAATCACAATGGTGGCAAAGGTGAGACCTTAAGATTTTTCAGTTAATGTAATATCACAAAGTCTCACTTAGGAACTTTAAGATGCATTAAGATGTATAAAGTATAAGATCCCGATTTACACTTCATGTCATACCAAACAATCAACTCATCACCCAAGAACAAGCATCATGCTATCTAACATTAATAATGGAGTCCACAAGAAAACCCTTCGGCTATGACTAATGTTTCTCAAAAGAAAACTAGGAGATATAATCCAAAAAATCTCATTGCATACACTTATAAATAGCACTTTATTGAGAAAATGCAGGACCCTATACCGAGCAACAAAAAAAACAACTGAAAGGAAATCTAAAACTAACTATATACAAAGGGATAAGCTTTAGGTTGCCTAATCTTGGAAATAGTGCTTCAAGAACTACCCATTGACAGGAAGTGGGACATCTTCACTAGTGAGTGTTTTCAACTTGTAGGTATTGTCCCCTAAGATCTCATAAATTTAAAAGGGACCCAACCAAAGTTTATCAAATTTTCCATGGTCTCCCTTCTTCTCATGTGCTTTGTCCCAATATAGGACTAGGTCTGCAATGTGAAAGCTCTTGATCTTAGCTCACTTGTTAAACCATTATTTAACAACACCTTGATGTTTTGAAAAGTTGTCTATGGTTGTATCTTGTTTTCTTCAAGATGTAAAAGTTGTAACAATCTAGCTTCAATTTTGTCATTTGTATTAAGATAATCATTCATGAATCGTAGGATTGGTATCTAGTGCAACTTTATTTCTGGTCCTATCTACCCATAATACATACTTCAGTTGTGTGTGCCATTCCTTAGGATTCTTGTCTAACAGTCTTTTAATGACATCTAATAGGTTTTTTTTGTGGATTTTACAACTTTGTTTCCTTGGGTATAATAGTTTGATAAAAAATATGAACAATCTCGTAGTTAAATGCCCAGTTTGAAAATTTTAGTGAGGAAAAAACAAGTCCATTATCAAAAACAAGAGCAAAAGGACATCCAAATCTAGTTATAATATGCTCTTCAACAAATTTTGTTACTACTTCAGTAGTACATTGCTTACATGCTTGTGTTTATGTCCACCTAGTTAGAATATATCTATGGCTTGCAAAATAAGGTGGATTGATCATACTGATAAAATCAAGTCCCCATTATGCAAAGGGATACATTTCAACTACTGGCTGGAGAGGAAAGGCTGAATTCCTCTACCCAGTTTTTGCAGCTGACAAGTGTCACAAGTTCACACATGTGTATGTGCATCTTGAAAAAGAGTAAGCCAATAATAACCATCCCTCAAAATATGATGAGTTGTTGTTGATCTAGATCTATGCCCAATAACAAATATTTCATGAAAATTGATGAGTACCCAAGAAACTTCTACATTGTTCAAATGTTTGAGGTATATGCCTTTATGGTTCCACTTATACTGTTGGAGCAATCAACCACCAGGATCAAATCTGCAAAACCAAATAACCTTCCACACAAGAGAGACAAGCAAAGAAAATGCTATATTGCCATGATACAACAATGTACTGGATTACATAATGTACAATGAGGCCTTGGTTATAAAGACCAAGGTGAGATACAAGATGTTGTAGTCATCTGACAAGTGTCACAATCCTATGATATATGACAACTATAGGATAAGATGACAACTATCAACTACAACTATCAACAACTAGAAACATCTAGAAGACAACTAGAATGCTCCTAAGTCAACTTAAGATGTGAACATGTGTGTGAGTATTATTTAACTAATAAATAGTTAAATAATATGAATTATCTACACAACAAAGGTTAAACCAGATAGGTAATAACCCTGTTCACACCAACACCCCCCCTTAAGTGCAACTTAGGGAGGAACAAACAAATGCAAAGATGGGTCCCGGCAACAAGGCCATGTTAGGTACCCATATACAAACAATCTCTCACAAGCGGAGAAAAGGAGAAAACCTCATGGGAAAAAACTCCTCTCCAAAAGAGAGAAACATGCAAAGAAAAAGCATGAAAAAGTGAAGGAAGGAGGACTCAAGAAGACCCCCCAAGGACAACTTCCTTCACCCCAAGCATCGATCGCAACTGAAGATAACGAGGCGATGCCAAAGGTTTAGTGAAGATGTCTGCAACCTGCTCCTCAGTAGGCAAGTACTCCAAGCTGAGAACACCATCCTGGATGAGCTGCCTGATGAAGTGCATGTGGATCTCGATGTGCTTAGTACGCTGATGCTCCACCGGGTTGCGAGAAATGTGAATGGCACTCTGATTATCACACCAAAGAGTAGTGGGATGATCTGGAGGAAATCCAAACTCAGTCATCAACTGTCGAAGCCAAAGAACCTCCTGGCTAGCCAAAACTGCACCTCGATACTCAGCCTCTATCGATGATAATGCAATAGCTGTCTGCTTCTTGCAAGACCATGCAATCGGACCAGAACCAAGGCAGAAAACAAAGCCAGAGGTGGACTTCTGATCATTAACATCACCAGCCCAATCTGAGTCAGTGAAGCCCATAATCGAAGAAGCTCCGGATGTGTAATGAATGCCAAAGTGTGATGTGCCCTGAATATACCTCAAGATACGTTTGGCTGCCTTCCAATGACTCTCATGTGGCTCCTGAGAGAACCGGGAGACGAGGCCAACCGCAAAGGAGATATCAGGACGACTATGTGTCAAGTACAAAAGACTGCCAACCAACTGCCGATACAATGTAGCATCAACTATGGGAGTAGTGCAACTGGAAGATAGTACAACACCTGACTGAAATGGTGTAGGGGCAGGGTTGCAATCAGCCATGCCAAATCTCTGAAGCAAATCAAGAGCATACTTCTGCTGAAAAATGAAGATCCCCTCAGTAGTCTGGTGAACCTGAAGACCAAGGAAGTAGTGCAAAAGACCAAGATCTGTCATATCAAAGCGCTCCATCAATGCTTGCTGAATACTCTGGATCATGGAGGTAGAACTGCCTGTGAGAATCAAATCATCCACATAAAGCACAAGTATCAAAAGATCATCTCCATGTCTCTGAGTGTAAACTGTAGGATCAGAATGGCATCTTGTGAAACTAGAAGCAAGCAGGAAACTATCCATCTTCTCATACCAAGCCCTAGGGGCTTGTTTGAGACCATATAAGGAACGACGAAGCTTGCAAACAAGTGAAGAGTCCTGCACAAAACCTGGAGGCTGCTCCATGTAGATCTCCTCATGAAGATCACCATGCAAGAAGGCACTCTTCACATCCATTTGATACACTGACCATCCTTGAGATGCAGCAATAGAAAGTACAAGATGAATGGAATCCATCTTGGCGACAGGAGCAAAGGTTTCAGAGTAGTCACTCCCCTCAACCTGAGAAAACCCCTTAGCAACAAGACGAGCCTTGTACTTGTCTATAGAACCATCAGCTGCATATTTGGTGCGGTACACCCACTTGCACCGAACCAATTTTCTTCCCTTAGGAAGAGGAACAAGATCCCAAGTATGATTCTTCATTAAAGAAGAATACTCCTCAGCCATTGCACTATCCCACTCTGGAATACCTGCGGCATCTGAAAACTTCTGAGGATCCATGGAAATGGCATGACTCAAAAGACTGACACCTGTAGTTTGTGAACAAGTGCGGCGAGTATCTGTGGGATCACCAACAAGAGAACCAGCCTCCTCAAGAGTAGTGCGGGCCCATCGAGGCAAAATGGGTGCTGGAGGAGGTGGTGGAGCATGACCTTCATCAGTATCATCTTGAAGAAGCAAAACATCGTCAAGTGATGATGAAGTAGGCGGAGTATGTAGTGAGGAAGAAGAAGAGGAGGAGGAATCCACTGGTGTGAAGGACTCATCAAAATGGACATCTCTACGAAAGTAGACATCCTGGGTAACAGGATCAAACAACCTATAAGCCTTCACATCCTCACAATAGCCAACAAAAATCAAAGGTTGACTCTTCTTCTCCATAGCCTTACGCCGACCATTCAGAATGAATGCCCAGGCCTCACTACCGAATACTCTGAAGAAGGATACATTAGGCTTGACATGGGACCAAGCCTCCTCGGGAGTCATATGCTGCACTGCCTTGTGAGGCATACGATTCTGAATATAGTTGGCACAATTGACTGCTTCAGCCCAAAAGGTGGGATCCATAGACCTAGACTGTAGCATGCAATTTGCCATCTCCCGTAATGTCCTGTTCTTTCTCTCGGCCACACCATTCTGCTGAGGAGTGTAAGGAACTGAAAACTGATGCTGAATTCCATGCTCACTGCAGAAATCCTGAAAAGCTTGGTTCACATATTCCCCCCATTATCTGTGCGTATTCGTCGAAGAGAAAGACCTGACTGCTTCTCCACAAACGCCTTGTATGTCCTGAATGTGTCAAAAACATCACTCTTGTACTTAAGAAAGTACACCCATGTGCGTCGTGAGAAATCATCAATGAAAGTGAGCACATACTTGGCCCCTGAAAATGAAGGAGTTGGAAAAGACATGAGATCACTATGAACCAACTCCAAGGGTGCTGAAGCTCGAGTAGCTTGACCCTTAGGAAAGGGATCCTGATGATGTTTGCCAAGTACACAACCCTGACAAACTCCCTCTCTACAAGAAATCTTAGGTAGACCAACAAGCAACTTCTTTGTGCTCATCTGCTGAAGATAACTGTAATTCAGATGTCCAAATCTCTCATGCCAAAGCTTGCTCAAAGCATCGGCATGTGCTATAAGAGATGATCCTGATGAAGACTCAAATCCATCAAATCTGTATAGTCGTGATCCATGATCCACTTTCCCTGTAGCAACAACTGTCTCAGGATCCTGTAGCTGTCGAATAACCACATTGTGAGGAGTAAACTCAACTTTCTTTCCATCCCCAGAATGACAAATCTGATATATGGAGAGAAGATTGTCATAAATCTTGGGAACAAAAAGAACATCCTCAATGCAACCATCTTGCAATTGAATGGTGCCTGTCCCCATGACTGAAATCTGTGAAGAGTTCCCCACTGCAATCTGAGAAGTGCGAGTATTAGAAAGAGTATCAAGTAGATCAAGTGAATTGGTCATATGATGTGAAGCACCTGAATCAAGTATCCAGCTATCTGAAGATGCAACCAAGCCATGTGCGGAAAGAGCATGTCCTTTGCCTGTAGAGGAGGGCTTGGGAAGTGAAATCTTGTGCTTCTTCATAGCTTCCTCCAAAGCCTCTAACCTCTTGAAACAATGAGACTCATCATGACCTGTCATGCCACAAAAAGAACAAGTGCCACCTTTCTTCTTCTTTGTCTTGGAGGAAGACTCACTAGATTTGGAAGGATTAGGTGGTGGAGTGGGCTTGTGATCATTCTTCAGCTTTGGTTTGAAGGGAGACTCACTACCTGAAGGAGATTCTGTCTTGGGCTTCTTCTTATTCTTACCTTTACCCTTGGAAGATGAGGCCATCAAGGCTTGACTCTTAGAGCTAGGAAGTGCATCCATTTGAAGTAACTTGGTTTGCTCCCTAGTAAGACGCTCACAGAATAGCTCAAAGCTAGGCATCTTAAAGTCTTTCCCAAAGGCATCCATAGTAGAATAGAAGGTAGATGAAAACACCTGAAATGGGCCCTTCAACTTTGACAAAATCAAGAAGATACATTCCTTTTCAGTTTTATCATGCCCCCACACCCTTTCAATTGTGACAAGATCATCTTGAATTTCTCTAGAAAATCTTGGATAGTAGGAAAACTGTCTGGAGAGAGTGATGTCAATTCTGCCTCAAGTTGCAAGATTCAGAATTCATTGACAGTACCATACAATTCTGCAAGCTTATCCCAAATTTGCTTAGGTGTTTTACACTCCGCAATATGAAACAACAAGTTGTCTGATACATGCAATCCTATGATTCCCATAGCTTCATCTAATTTGTTCTTATAAGCAAATTGTTCAAACTCCTTAGTGAAACCAGGTGGATTATCCTCTAGCATTTGCCAAAGTCCTTTAGATTGCAGTAGTTGTTTCATTTTTAACTTCCATGTGTGGTAATTATGTGGAGTGAGTGGTTTTATAGACACACTTTCCGCCATGTGTAGCAGAAAAACACCAAGAACCAAAGACACAAGGGCACTTAAATCGTGCCTTTCACCCCCCCAGAATGTATTAACAATGTGATTGTAACCCCCCCAACAAAGTACAATGAAAGATTTTGTACAATTGATAAGCTTAAATCAATCGTTTATAACACACGGTGATTTTTACAATTTTTGAGCAAAAAAGCTTGTCAAGGGAAAAACAAAAGTTACAATCAGATTCCTTGCGATTTTCTGAGCAATTTCAAAAAAATTTCACCAGATTTCGTCGTCGTATGCAAAAGATACGCCAGTTGCAAGAAAAAGGAAATATGAACTTTCAAGCTACTAAAACTGGCAAAAAATGATGAAATCTGAAAAAATCACCTGCACAACTGTGAAATTCACTGAACCAGCTTTCCGATGACTGTAAGAACGTGAAAATCCGCCTTGTGGTTTGAAAGATATGGCAAAAAGAAAAAATCCCCCTCTTGTCGAAATTTGCAAAAATGGAGAATAATGCTGACTTGAATGCGACAAGATCAACACAGTGTGTGACCAGTCACTGTGATCAGAAAGTAAGGAAGATAAGTTTGTTTGTGAGGGGGTTTGGCCACCTGCCAAACTGGGCCTCAATCTCCATTCTTCGACAAATGACAAACAAAGAAAGAATACCTTCCTTTATTACAAATGTTGTCGTAAAAAATTAAAAGGCTTGCCTTATAGATTCACGGGTAGCTGCAATAGACAAATGTTGCTTGGATGCCAAACTCCAATGATCAAAGACGGCCAACCTCGCTGTCCACAACAAACCGCCGAAAATAGAAGACTTCGTGACAAAGTATACCAGCTAGGAGGGAAAACGGCCAAGGATCGAAGACGGCCTATGCAGCCAGAAGAAGTGGAGATCGCTGGTGGTTGTGCAACTGCCAAGTCGTTGGAGAAACCATCAACTGCTACCGAAGGAAGCAATTGATGCACGTTTGATAGAAACCACCAGATGGGAATAAAGTCTTCACAGAGTAGAAATCTGCCGACTGTTGAAAACAACCGATGGGTTTAGACTATTTGCCAGCGTAGATTTCTTGCTCACCGCCGGTGGAGGCTAAGACTATCGACAGAAACAATAGACTGCCGATTCTAAAGAGGCCCTGGATGGTCTTAAACCAAAGATGCCAATTATTTTGAAGATCGCTCGATGTCTGCAGAGTTTAAAAACAATGCCGATTCAAAAATTATTCAGAGACGGCCACCTAGACGATGGTCAAGACCCTGCTGAGTCTTAAAACCGTCGAAATACTTACTGGTGATCGAATCTGACCTCTGCGCATGACTGAGGTTATAACATAACCGTCCACAGTGCAAAGATGGCCAATGTTTAATCGATGATTGTTGTCAAACCTAGACCACTCCGCTATCTCCAAATAGAACGATATGCATCAGAAACTTGAAGGCAGAGCGGTTAGAATGCGACCAAATCTTTTGATTACAAAGGCCGACTCGTGTGGCAGATCCGCCGATCTAGGCATATGACTGTCGAAGGACTGAATAACAACTATCAATCCGATTCAAAAAAACTGCCGATGCAAAAAATGATGCCGACTGAGAATCAAACAACCGACAATCCAATGGAACGGTATGCAAAATCTCCCGATGGCTCTTTACGATCTCAAGACGGATCACAAACACAATTGAGCACTGCTATCTTGCGATAAAGTCTTGAATTGTAAATGCTTTCAATGAGACCAAGCTCATCCATGCCTTCTTTTGAGATCTCGATGCATAGAAAATGGACCTCAGAATCAGATCTGCATCAAAATTAGCTTTTAGAAGTTGCCACGAGTGTGAGCCTCCTGAAAAAGATGGCCTGATAGGTATCAAAGATGTCTGCAAATGTTCGATCAACAGAGAGGAAACCAATATCTTGCAGGCTTGTGTCAAAGTCTGTACACAAGACTTAGAAAACATAAAATAACTTTGATACTGTAAGACAAACCAAAACCCCAAGCTTTGAAAATTGCAACAGAGATACAAGATCTAGAGCGAAAACTGACTGAGATCTCAAGGTATGTTGTCTTACAATGACAAATGTACAGGCCAGATCTGGGCCCAATCACCCAAAACTATAAAAAAAAATTGAATCTAATCTGTGTATCAACAAATGACGCAGAAAATGCAGGGGGCAAAATGGCCTTCTGCTAAAAAAATTTTGCCTTTTAGACAAAAAATTTCTGCAAAAAAGCATATAAAGCCCAAAAAAGTCAAAAATTCAACTATGTCCAAAATCAAAATTTGAAGAGTCAATCCTTACTGATTTGGGCGATCTGAACTCAACGGTGAACTCTGTTTTCAGCTAGGATGCACCAGCAAAACGTTGACGGCAAGATCTCTTAACAAAAGAGAGAAGGGGCTTGCAGGATCAAAGCTCTGATACCATGTTGGAGCAATCAACCACCAAGATCAAATCTGCAAAACCAAATAACCTTCCACACAAGAGAGACAAGCAAAGAAAATGCTATATTGCCATGATACAACAATGTACTGGATTACATAATGTACAATGAGGCCTTGGTTATAAAGACCAAGGTGAGATACAAGATGTTGTAGTCATCTGACAAGTGTCACAATCCTATGATATATGACAACTATAGGATAAGATGACAACTATCAACTACAACTATCAACAACTAGAAACATCTAAAAGACAACTAGAATGCTCCTAAGTCAACTTAAGATGTGAACATGTGTGTGAGTATTATTTAACTAATAAATAGTTAAATAATATGAATTATCTACACAACAAAGGTTAAACCAGATAGGTAATAACCCTGTTCACACCAACATATACAACACCGATCCTTTCAACACAAAGCTATTGCTCTTCAACCTTAATTATCTACACTAAACAAAATTCAAGTGGGGAGGACACTTCTAATTAAGAAGATAGAAAATACTATCATCATACCATTCATCCTTTGAGACATCTTATAGAGTGTAATGATGAGATAAAATTTTAGGAACTATTTCAACCATGGTTTGAGTGAGAGCCTAATCCCTTACAAGTTTCATAGGTTAGATATCTAAATTGAATTCTTGTAACATTGTAACCTACTTTCCTCCTCATTCACCTAATTCAATCTACATTAACAAGGCTTTCACTATTGCATAAGGGACTATTGCATTCACTTTGCTTCTAAGAATATAATGTCTGAATTTCTTAACAACTCTCACCAAAGCATAAGATTGCATTTCCACATTAGGGTATCTCAATTCAACACTTTCTAATGGAGTACTCATAAAGTCAATTGGGATTTTGTCTCTAGGTCCTTTCTTCTGAGTGAGCATTGTTGCACAAGTGTGTTCTGAAGCAAATGAATAAATGAAAAAAGGTAGGGCGTAATTAAGGCTGACCAAAACCAAAGCTTCAGAGATATGCAAAGCTAATGATGAACTTGCACACAAAGTTGATTCTGTTGAAATAGGATTTGAGTTCTTTCTTGCTAGCTGGTGGCAAAATTTTGAGAATAACATGAACTCTTTCTGGGTCTATAGATATTCCTTTCTCTAAGATCATATGTTCCAAGAGTTTACCTTCTATAACCTCAAAAATGCACTTCTTAAGATTTAGGGAAATACCAACCTTGACATCTTTGCAAAACTTTTCTGAAATCAGCAATATGGTTTTCTCTCTTCTTAGAGAATATACTTAGATCATCCATATATATTATAACAAATTTACCCACAAGTCCTTTAAATGCAATGTCCATAGCTCTCTAAAATGTGGCCCCTACATTAATCAATCTAAAAGGCATCCACCTGTTTGAGAAGATTCTCCATTTGGTAGTGAAATTGATCTTCAATCTGTCTTCATACTCAACCATCACTTGATTATACCCTTAATAACCATCGAAGAAAGACATCATTTGGGAAACATTAACAATTTGAATAAAATCATCTAGTGAAGGAAAAGGATAATTATCCTTTTTTGACGCATGATTCAGATTTCTAATGTCTATGCACAACTTGATTTATTTCAAACATGGACTAGGTTTGTAACCCAAGTGGAATGATGAATAGGAAAAATAATCCAAGTTGACAGTAACTTCTTTACTTCTTGGAATATCAAGGTCTCCAATAATGCATTCACATGCCTTTGCCTCTGTCAGAAAGGTTTGACTCCAAGTTTCAAAGGTATAGTATGCATGATGATTGAGGTATCATAAGTATTGAGATCCTTATAGCCCCAAGCTATAACATCATGGTAATCAATTAGTGCTTTTATGATACCTGCTTTTTCTTTAGGCATGCACACTTTGTCGATAAAAACATTCTTCACATTGTCTTGAGTACCCATATGTGAGGATCACACTTGCCACTCTTAATTTCATCATGTTTTCCTTGTATTCCTAATTGATCCTAATCGAATAACCTTTCTAACTGCACCATTCCCCTAGGGGATTCTGTTGGTTTTCAAATTAACTATTCCTTCTAAGTCCATTTTTGCTTCTTTGATGTCTATTTCATTAATAATCTAGGTTGCAAATACATTTGAATTGGTGATAAAGTCTAATATATGCTTGTCATCCTCAAAGACTTGAAATTAGTGACATTATCAAGCACAAAAGAGACATGAGTGAGTTCTACTATGGAATTCTTCAAATCTAACAAGGATAAGGGCTCTAGAGTACTAGTTGTTGCAAGTATGTGCCTAACTGGTCTTGTCATTGATTTCAACATATTAGTGTTGTCATTGGTGTCAACTGTGCTCTTGTTTACAGGAGAACAATCCAGCAATTTGCTCTGCATTTCTTGTAGAATGAATATCCTTGTCTGTGAATTGAAAGTTATTTAGATGCATGTCTGAAGATGCTATGCTCCAAGTTTGAGCCTCCGGTATGAAGATTTGAGTGAGTTATGTTCACCAGAGTGGAAACTACTTTTTCTGTGTATTTGGTGGTGACAAGAAGAATGAATTATGCTCCGCATTCCTTTGCAGTTAAGTATTTCAGTCTGTAGTTCTGGAATCAAGTTTGTAATGATGATAAGTGCCTTCAAATCCAATGGTTCATGATTTGGTGGTCTACAAGCGGTCTTTTCTTTATGACAATAGCTAACAGTGTTGTTTATGTGCTCCAGTTTGAAGAATCTTCTTGACAGGGTGATTAGAGATTGTGCGGTTGTTCTTGGTGATTACAATGTGCTTGTGGATGTCTCCTAATCATGTTCCTACTTTTGGATTGGTCCGCAAAGAGAAATTTGGATCATGGATGAAGACTGTTCTTAGAAGATTTAATGTTAAACACTAGTCTTGGCCGACTTGGTTGATTTCACTACTTGTAGAGATACATCAAAGATTGTGAAAGCGTGTTATGGCATGGAAGATTGCATTTGAGTCCCAACTAAGGCATAACATGATCCGCATACATATTTCCCTTTGCTAATTTTGTTTAGGTCCAAACCTATTTCTATGTATGCTTGTAATGCTGACCTTGGAGACTGTTCCAATAGTTGATGAATGTAATACTGACCTTGATGTACATTCCAAGGTTGATGAAGTGTATAAAAACATGTAATGAAGTTGCGAAAAAGAAGTCCTTGTGTGAAAATGAAAAGATAAGTGCGAAGGTGTAAGAAGAGCAGAGCAGAGGAGTTATACTGTGCTTCAATGGAACTAAACTTGGGCATGGAGTAGATGCTATCAAATCAGTTCACCCACCCCTTGGCAGTGAGCCACCCCTTGGCAATCAGCCACCCCTTCGTAGTGAGCTGATCTTGGTAATGATCCCTAACATTTGCAGTGAGCATTTTGGGCAGTGAGCCTCTATTTTTTGGTATTGCTATAACTCATTTATATCTATGGGCTAACACCCACCGTGGTTTTTCCCTTATAGGGTTTTCCACGTAAAAATCTGGTGTCTCATGTGTCTCATGTGTTATTGTGTTGAGTTTCTTGTTTCATGTTTGCATGGTTAAATCTTAATAACAGTAATTGAGAATTTGATGTGTTGATAAGTGATTAAAGTTTTTAGAGACAACTGATTCACCCCCCTCTCAGTTGTCTTGTGTATTTCAACACTAGTAGCATGAGCCAAAGCATTAGTCACATGATTTTTCTTTCTAGGGATAAGTTGAATATCAAAACCTTTGATCAAAGCTTTCTATCAAGTCCCATACCTTGTTTTGGTAGCAATCAAGTCTCTTATCATGATAAGTATACTATTTTCTAACTTGTTTGACTACAAACTCTGAATCTCCAAATGCTTGGAACTATTTTAGCCTTCTTTTTGATAGCCAATAGAAGACCATGCACTAGTGACTCATATTCTATAACATTATTTGTGCATAGAAACTGTAATCTATGGGCTAAGAGAAAAGATTGACCTCTAGAAATGATTAGTTCAAATCCTACTCTAGCCCCTTGCTTGGATTTGGAACCATCAAAATAGAGTGTCCATATCTAATTTGCATCTTGGTTCACTTCCAAAGTTTGATTGTTGGAGCTCTTTGGCAACTGACTTTATTGCCTCTATAAATTTTTTGTATGAGGAACAGGGTTAGAATGTTTCACATTATTCTCTACATGAGGAGCAACCCCTTCTTCTTTTAAATTTTTATCTATATGAGCTTGATCTAAATTTACTTGGGTTAGGTGTCCTAGGCATCCCTTTACTTGACTTACTGCAGTCTTACATAATGAACATGATAATTTTGAATGTGTGGCCTCATGGATTCTACACCAATTTGGTAACAACAAATCTTCAAACATCACTTTTCCTCCAACACTTAATTGATCTTTGATGAATTTAGATACAAAGTCCCTAAATCCTTCAAATATTCCTCCTTCACCTTCTGAAGAAGTTTCTTTATCTGAATCAATGAGTACCTCTGTAATGTATGATCCAAACATAGGGTCATCACCAGATCCAATGTCAAAACTAGCATGTGCAAACATGACTTCTTTAACTCTTTTAGCTTCAGGATACTAGACTCCAAGGTCTACTTTAGCATAAATGACCTCATTGTTCTAGTTGTATTCCATGATCAGATGCTTCATCTTGTGTTCTCTTTTGATTCTAATTTGGTTTGCAAGTCCCTTCCATGAAAGCGACATGTGGGAGAAATCAGTTGCCATATAACCATTGAGTGTTTTTTACCAATCTCTATTCAATAACATCCCATTGGCATCAAGAATATCTACCTCCTGAATATCTATATATTGTTGGACATGAGGATTTGAGGCAAGTTGCATATGAATATGATTCAATTCACCCACAACATTGACTTCATTCTTGTCCAACTGAGTGACTTTCTTGGTAGACTTGTCAAGGGTAAGACCTACAGCCTTACATACTACCCAAGGCATAACACTAGTAGATGCATTAGAATTGACCAAACAATTATGAATATTCTTACTAAATATCCTCAAGGTAAGTAGGAAGGGAGGAGACTCTCTCTTCACCTTATAGATAGCCACATGGGTGTCTGCTTCTGATATTTGAACTTTATCTTTTCCTCTCCCCGATGTTAGAATTTGAAAAGATGATTAACCTAGAAAACCAGTGCAAATGAATAGATATTAAACTATGAATGCAAATGATACGAAATCAAAATAGAAGCATAGAGTAAGTCTCCACAAGAGTAATGCACATGCTCCAAAAGAAAAATAGAATTAAGAGGATGCAAAAGCAAAAGATACAAAATACAAGCTAGGAGGTGAGTATAAATAGACTATAAGAGAGGGGAGAGGTGGCAAATATGACCAATGGGAAGAGTCCACCACAATAGCCTAAAATAGGCAAGTTCAACTCCCATGGAAGATGCCAACACCTTGCACCCAGTCACACTAATACTCAATTAACCCTAAGCAAGCTTATTAACATGTGTAGTAAAAACCTAGGAATATAGGAAAATAAATAACCCAACTAGGAAAATAAAAAACTACAGTAACACCCCCCCTTAAGCACAGCTTATGTGGGTGAAAAGATGGGTCTCAAAAAATGAATCCTGTTGAGGTACCCATGTACATAAAATCACCCCAAAGAGAAGAAGTCCCCCTAAACAAAGTAGAGAGAACACCCAGGCGGGTGCAAAAAGTTGGGGGGCCAAAAAGAGGCCCACTCTTTTTTAAAAAAATTTAATCCATAACATGCTCTCGTTATGGCTTGGTGATGTCGAGCCTAAGGCTCGGCAACACCAAGCCATAACATGCTCACGTTATAACGCAAGCACGTTATGCTCTGCTATATAAAAAAAACTTGCGTTTCATTTCATTATTTCACAACATTTCACAACAAACCTGTGGCTTGGAGACAAAGGAGAGCGCGCTAGCATTATCGAAGGGCATATCGTCAACAATTTACCGCTAATTCATCATCAAAATGCCATCACGACATTAGGGAGGTTGAAGGAGTAAGTTCTATTTGCGTTCTTGTGTGAATTTGTTGCTAAATAGGTAGGTTCAAATAGTTTTTTGATGTAAATTTCTTTAATTTACAGGAATTGATAATGCACCTCCTCCTCCTCCTAAAAATCCACAAAATCCTCCATCACCTGAACAACAAATACCTGCTGAAGAACAACCCCAACAACAAACACCTCCATTCGTTCCTCAATATGCCCTTAGAACACAAGAAAATATAATGGGTCAAATTAAAGACAATAAAAAACAAATTGAGGACATAATTGGAAGGTTGAAAGAACCTGCAACTTCAACCTTGCATACATCCACGCTTGGTCAGTCTCTTGAATCTATGTTATCAAATGTAGATTCAATTAGCAAGCAAATCTCTAGTTGGTCAAAAAAGAGGAGAGAATTTAGAGAGTTCTATGCAGATAAGTTGTCCTATGAACAAGTTAAAAATGAACAAATTACAAAATTGGACTTGTGTTCTATTTTCACAGACCCACGAACAAATCAACCTCTACCCCTTACATGAAAGAGGTTCCCTATCCATTGGTACAACAACCAAGCGATAAGGAACAATTTTGGGCAGAGGTGGTGGATGGTTTTTGACCATCCTTCATGCAACAATAATGAGGTTCCACAATATTTTTTAAGGAAACTCTACTAGGAGTTTGTCAAAAATAAAGTGCCTAATTATTTTGATATGCGAGAGTTCCAGGGTAGAGGTGGGGGGTCAGCACAGGATAGACCAAGGGCACATGTTGACCCACAACGGACAGTGAGACGAGCACTCACCAGACCAACCCATGAGCATGTGTCTATCCCTTCTGTTGTGAAGGAGAGTGTTGAGGTTGAGACACTTTAGTCCATTAGTTCCTTGACTCAGAGCATCATAGAGCATGCCAATCCTGTAGCACAGCGTGGGCCGGGGGAAAGTTTGAGTAGGGTTCCACCCCATACTTGTCAAGCTTGCGGGTTAGCATGTGATTATGACCCCACGGATAGTCAGGATGCAGGTGCACAAGCTACATCTACAGCTGAGCAGATGGTCATGACAGATGCCCTCCTGAGTGAGACTTTCGGCCTTGATACTTAGGTAAATCTTAGCAAGTTCATTGAATTTAATTTATTAAATCATTTTTGAAATGCAAGATTAACTAATTTAGTTTGATGATTTTAATGAAA
The DNA here is from genome assembly GCA_027924645.1 of Cunninghamia lanceolata. Lineage (NCBI taxonomy): Eukaryota > Viridiplantae > Streptophyta > Pinopsida > Cupressales > Cupressaceae > Cunninghamia > Cunninghamia lanceolata. The sequence goes on along the minus strand of BSBN01000086.1, from coordinate 1,544,842 downwards.
TTTTAGGGTCATAGCGTTGATGTCGTTTTCAGCGGTTCTCCACCTGCATATTACACTAAGACATCTACTGTCGGGGTATGTAACTAGTAAACAATTATAAATATTACATGTGAATAGCATCGTTATATGAATGGTATTCTAATATCTAATTTTGGATGTTGAATAGGTTAATATTGAAGATTTCACGGCAACACCTGCCAGTGGTGGTGGACTTCAAAGCTTCACGGAGGTAATAAAATAAATAGTTTAATTAATGAATTGTATTTACTAGATTTTTGTATTTTATATTCATATCGTTGGTTACATTTCATTGCACATCTTTCAAACTCAAAGCATTACTAGACATTGCATAACTAATAACTAGATGTTGATAGATGACAAAATTTCAATTACACTATAGTTGTTTGAAAAAATTCCTCAAAGAAATGTGGTCTCATGGAATACCATGACAAATAGATGCATAGACAATGACATCACCATGAGACCACATTTCTTTGAGGTATATTTTCAAACAGCTCACCGCCTTGTCTATGCTACAACATTTTCCATACATGTCTACAAAAGCTTGTTGATCCCCTCCACACTATTCTTTGACAAATTCTCTCTAATAAACTCATCCAATTACCACCAATTAGACCCCGGGACATGACACCAGAAAGGGGTATGAGCCTATGACATCTTATATAGCATATGATTGACTCCAACATCATCTAGGTCCCTCCTTTGTTGACTCTAAAATTCCCCATGATGGTAATGTCTTCACCATTTCTCATATCCCATACCAACTAGTTGTTACCTTAAGACACTTCTCCTTAAATTATTTTTTGTCAACCCCTTCTGGTCCACCTCAACCTCATACCAATTCCCTCTATCACCTTTACCTATCTTATGCCTCTAAACACATTATTACCCCAACCCCACAACCTCTTTCTATTACTTCACCTACTCCACTAGCTATGCCCCTATCTTCCCCATATTATATCCACATATTACTACTTCACCTTCCTCATTGACTTCTATCTCCCCTCTAACACCCCTCCAAGAAAAAGTAAAAGAAAAAGTGTAGGACCTTTCCCCATCCACTTCTAAAAGTAGGCCTAAGAAACTTCCCCAACACTACACCCAACCTACTAACACACCCATATCTACCCTACCTATTTCCTAATATACCCCTACCAGACGTCCCAGACCTAGTTTGCTTCTAACCCACCCCCTGACAAACCTCAAGACAAAGAAAATGATAAGAAATTTTTAAAATAAGGTTTTTCTTCTCCTATCTATTTGTTGCAAATATGTGCCTAATTGGTGTTGTCATTGATGTCAACATATCCTTGTTGTCATTAGTGTCAAATGTATCTTATTCTATTGCTTGTTTAGAAGACTTGTATGTTGAGGATATTGAGAAAATTAGCCTCTCCGAAAGAAACAAGTGAGTTACATATCTCTCTGTCAGAGATAGTGAAAATAGTACAATTCAATGAAGTAGATTCCTCTGTATTCCCAGTAGGATGAAGATCAAAGTCTACAGATTAAAGGGTTTGTAGAGGATTGCCTGAAGTTGCTCCAGTCAAGATTTGAGAGGTCCACATGGAGAATTGGTGAAGTTATGGTCATCTGAGTAGAACCAGGTTTTACAGTTGTTCAGAGGTGACCGAGTGACAAAAATTTGGTCCAGATTGATCCACATTGGAATATTATGATCTACAGATCTAGAGGTGTGTTTGGGATGTCCGTGTGTATCCTCAACTCATATGGTTCATGGTTTGGAGGTCCGTAAGCAATCTCTCTAGTGTGACAGTCATGACAGTTGGTGTTCTTGAGTTCCTATATAAAGGTGCAAGTGTTTCTGGTGATTTGAGGTGGTGCAATTGTTCCTGTTGATTTCATTGTACTTGTGGTGGTCTTTGAATCATGTTCCTATTGTGTTGGTGGTCTGCATTGAGGATTAATCCCATGGATGAAGATTTCTCATTGGGTGTTGTTGTTCTTTCCAGTCTTGGCCAACTAGATGCTTTGTGCTTGTTGCAGATGATCTTAGAGAGGTTCTATGAAGCGTGACATGTTGTTCGAGGAAGATTTAGGTCCCAGCTTTGTTTGGCTGACAGTATAGTGATTCACATTATTTCAGATGATTGTAGTGCCGACCTTGACATTTATTCCAAGGTTGATGAAGCATATAAATACGTGTGGTTGAGTTGTGGAAAATCATCCGTATGCGAAAATGATAAGATCCTAAGAAAGGAAGAAAGACAGGACAGAGAAGAAGAAGAGCAAAAGAGGAAGAGCAGTAAAGGATGAGGAGATAGCGAAGAAGTGTTTGGGGATAGAGAAAAAGTATTGTGAGCTTCAAGGGAACTAAACTTTGCATGAAGAAGATGTTGTTTCTTAGTTCAATCTTTATGTGTTAACATTGTAAATGTTCTTGTAGGCAATGAGCCTCTTTTGAGCAGTGAGCTCTGGGCAGTGCGCCCGAAGGAAAGTGCCTTCCCATTTTCTATTCTTTTAACATAGAATAAATTTTGTAGGTTAACCCCCACTGTGTTTTTTCCCTTAACCGGGTTTCCATGTAAAAATCTTGGTGTTATGTGTGTTGATTATGTTTCTACTCATATGTTGTTGATTCATGCTTTCATGGTTATATCATTAATATGTTAATAAGTGAAAAGAAGATTAAATGCAACAAAAGATCAAAGTTTTTTAATAACTGATTCACCCCCCCTCTCAGTTGTCTACTCTAATTTCAACAATTGGTATCAGAGCTAAGTTCCTCTAAAGAAGCTTGACCGCTTGAAGAGATCTAGGATGTCGACATACAAGAAGGACAGTCTGAGATTTGACAGAACAAATTACTCTCTTTGGAAGAATCAGATGGAGTGTCATTTGCAATGTATGGGTGATCCTTATTGGTTGATAACTAAGGATGAGTATAAGCCTCTGGAGAATGGTCCTTCAACTCCAGATGAACTCAAGGATGCTGAAAACAACATTCGGGCTAAAGAAGCATTATTGAGTGCCCTAACTGATACAGAAATGACAAATGTCCTGGATTTGAAAATTGTTCATGAAATCTAGAAGAAGTTGGAAACTTTATATGAAGATGATGCATATGTCAAATGTGCTAAGTTGCAGAGCTTGAAGGGTAGATATGAAATTCTGAGGATGAGTGAAGATGAAAACATCACTTCCTACATGCAGAAGCTGAATGAACTTGTGTGTAGTATCAGGTGTGCTGGTGGAAAACTAGAAGAATCAGAGATTGTTGGCAAGGTGCTCAGATCCTTACCTACTTCATACAAGCATAGAGTTGCTTCCATTGAGGAGATCAAGACTTTGACAAATGTTACAAGGGATCAATTAGTTGGCAAGCTTTCAACATTTGAAATGAGTGAGTTTGGTGATTCCCTTCCTAAATCAAAATCTGCTTTTAAGGCCAGTGTTTCCAGGAAGCAAAGATTTGATCCAAGTGAAAGCTCTTTAAGAAGAATGACTAGTTATGAGAAGGCAAGGAAGGAATTTGAAGAAGATGAAACAGAGCTTAAAGAACTTGAAGCCCTTTTTGCCAAAAGATTACCAAGAGGATCTGGTAAGTATGAAGGAAAATTGCCTTTCAAATGTTTTGCTTGCAATAAGATTGGTCATTTTGTTTCAAGATGTCTAGAGAGGGTTTCAAAGCCAAACCCTAACAAACCTAGGTTTCAGAAGAAATGCTACTATGTCCAAGAAGTTGTTGATGAAGGAGTTACAGATGATGAATCTGATAAGGGAAGTACCTCTAAAAATGAATGGGTGTTCATTGCTATCAAAGAAGAAGATCCGGTGCCTACTGAATCTGCTAGTTGTGTGAATGTGGAAAGTGCCTTGGCTACTCAGATTTAAGAAAAGGATGAATGGGTGATTGACAGTGGATGCTCTCATCATATGACATGTGATAAGAGTAAGTTTGTAAGTATGGAAAGGTATGAAGGTGGAATTATGAAGTTTGGAGACAATTCAGCTGGTAGAATTTGTGGAAGAGGATCCATCTCTCTTGATGGTAAGAATAACACTAATGATGTCTTGTATGTAGAAGGGTTGAAGCATAATCTTCTCAGTGTTGGACAGTTGGTTGACAAAGGGTATGATCTCTGATTCAAGGATGGAAAATACAGAATCTTGGAAAGCTCTGGAACTGAGATTGCATCTGGTACATAGACTAGAGGTAATATCTTTCATTTAATTGGTACTGGTAAAAGTTGTTTGATTACTTAGATTGATTAGAGTTGGTTATGGCATAAGAGAATGTGTCATGTAAACTTTGATAGTATTGTCAAGATAAGCTCTACTCAGGCTATGAGAGATCTTCCAAAACTTGTAAAACCTACTAATAGCATGTGTAAGGAATGTTAGTTGGGCAAATAGAGAAAAACTACATTCAAAAGTAAAGAACAATTTTCAAGTGGTTTGTTGGAACTTGTGCACACTGATTTGTGTGGTCTTGCCAGAGTTAGGAGTTTGCAAGGAGACATATACTTTATGTTGCTAATTCATGATTACTCTTGGATGATGTGGGTCACTTTCTCGAGAGAGAAATTAGAGGCTCTTGACAAATTCAAGGTGTTCAAGGGTAGAGAATGAGATTGGTGTGAAGATAAAGTGTCTGAGATCTGACAGAGGTGGAGAGTTTACCTCCGGTGAGTTTAATGCATTTTGTGAAGAGCATGGAATAAGAAGACAATTATCTGCTCCTAGGACTCCTCAGTAGAATGGAGTTGTGGAAAGGAAGAACTAGACTATTCAAGAGGCTTCTAGAACCATGATGATGGAAGAAAATCTTCCACATGTCTATTGGAGAGAGGCTATGAGTACTGTTGTCTACACTCTTAACCAGGTGCAAATCAAAAGTAATACTGGTAAAACCCCTTATGAACTGTGGTTTGGTAATGCTCCTACTGTGAAATACTTCAGAGTTTTTGGTAGTAAATGCTATATCAAAAGAGGTGAAGATCTAGGCAAGTTTGATGCAAGGTGTGATGAAGGAATTTTTCTAGGTTATTCTAACCAAAGCAAGGCATACCGGTGCTTTAACAAGAGATTGAAAAAGATTGTTGAAAGTGCTAATGTCAAGGTTGATGAAAGCAAGGAGAGACCTTCCAAGTTTTGTGGATATGAATCAAATGACCAAAATGAAGGTCCTCAAACTCAGATTCAGATTGCTCTGGAGAATCCAGTGACTCAAGAAGCTAGTGCAAATGTTGAGGAACAAATTCTAGAATCAGAAGTTCAAGAAAATCTCAAACCTCCCAGGTATGTGAGATTGAATCATTCTAAAGATCAGATCATAGGAAATAGAAATAAAGGTGTTCAAACTAGAAGAAAAATTGTTGAGGAACAAGAAGAGTATTGTTTAATTTCAAAGGTTGAATGAAAATCAGTGAATGAAGCTTGTAATGATGAAAGTTGGGTAAAAACAATGGAAGAAGAGTTAATGCAAATTGAAAAGAATCATACTTGGGATCTTGTTCCTAGACCTAAAAACAAAAATGTAATTGGAACTAAATGGGTCTTCCAGAATAAATTGAATGAAGATGGTGAAGTTGTGAGAAACAAAGCAAGATTGGTGTGCAAAGGATATTCTCAGGTAGAGGGAATTGATTTTGAAGAAACTTTTGCTTCGGTGGCAAGAATCGAAGTAGTCAGATTATTTCTTGCCTTTGCTGCATACAAAAATTTCAAAGTTTACCAGATGGATGTCAAGTCAACATTCTTGAATGGAGAGTTGGAAGAAGAAGTCTAGATTGAGCAACCGGAAGGATTTCGGTTGTTTGATCAAGAAGATATGGTCTATAGATTGAAGAAAGCATTGTATGGACTTAAACAAGCCCCAAGAGCCTGGTATGCAAGATTAGATACGTATCTACTAAAGTTAGGCTTTAGCAAAGACACTGCTGACAGTAATCTTTATTTCAAAATTGATCATGAACACATCCTGATTGTTGAGGTATTTGTTGATGATATCATCTTTGGTAGAAATGAGAGCATGTATAATAAATTTGTTGATCATATGCAAAGTGAATTTGAGATGTCCATGCTTGGTGAAATGAACTTCTTCTTGGGTCTGCAAATCATTCAGTCAGATAAGGGCATCTTCATATCTTAGTCCAAGTATGTAAAAGAGTTGTTGAAAAAGTTTGGAATGGAGGATTCAAAACCAGTGAGCACTCTTATGATAACTGGATGCAAGTTGAGTAAAGATGATGATTCCCCTAAGGCAAATTAGAAAAGGTATAGATCAATGATTAGAGGACTGCTTTATTTGACTCATACCAGACTTGATATTATGAATGCAGTTGGCCTTGTTGCTAGATTTCAAGCTGATTCTAGAGAATCTCATGTTGTAGCAATCTAAAGAATTTTTAGATATCTAAAGGGAACATCTGATTATGGCTTATGGTATCCGAAGGGTGATGATTTCACTCTTCATGCATATACAGATGCTAATTGGGCAGGAGATGTGGATGACAGGAAAAGTACTAGTGGTGATGCATTTTTCTTCGGTAAGAGATTGGTTTCTTGGCTGAGCAAAAAGTAGGAGGCAATTTCTCTGTCTACTGTAGAGGCAGAGTATATAGCACCAGCAAGCAATTGTACTCAAGTTTTGTGGATGAAGCAAATGCTGAAGGATATCAGAATTGTGTTTGAAGAACCTATTACAATCTTCTGTGATAATTCAAGTGCAATAAACATTTCAAAGAATCTAGTGTTGGATTCAAAGACAAAACATATATCCATCAAGTTCCACTTTTTGAGAGAGAAGGTAAATGAGAATGAAGTCAGATTGGAATTTGTTTCTTCAAAAGATTAGATTGCAGATATCTTCACTAAGCCTCTACCTAAGGACACTTTTGAGTATCTCAGAGGGAAGCTAGGGGTGATTACCCTCCTGTTCAGAACTAAGGTGCACTAGTGTGCATCAGTCCAGTGGAACTCATAGTCATATCTAGTGATCTGGATTGGTGTTAAGAGGATGCTACTTAGGGGGAGTAGTCAGCATGTTCTAAGTTCAGTTTGGTCTTGTCTAAGAAACAAAAAAGGGTGAGAGATGATTGCAAATATGTGTCCTTTGCCATTGATGTCAAAGGGGGAGAGAAGTCATGTGAAAAACTTGGATGGAAGTGAGTAGTTGCTAGTGAAAGGGGGAGTAGTGAAGAAAGTGGTTGCAGGTGTGATAAGAGAAAGGGGGATAAGTTCTTATCTTGATGGTTGAAACAATTTTTCACATCATCTGTTGCCATCAATGACAAAGGGGGAGATTGTTGCAAATATGTGCCTAATCGGTGTTGTCATTGATGTTAACATATCCTTGTTGTCATTAGTGTCAACTGTATCTTATTATATTGCTTGTTTAAAAGACTTGTATGTTGAAGATATTGAGAAAATTAGCCTCTAAAAGAAACAAGTGAGTTACATATCTCTTTGTCAGAGACAGTGAAGACAATGCAATTCAGTGAAGTTGATTGCTCCACATTCCCAGTAGGATGAAGATCAGAGTCTATGGATTAAAGGGTTTGTAGAGGATTGTCTGAAGTTTCTCTAGTCAAGATTTGAGAGGTCCACATGGAGAATTGGTGAAGTTATGGCCGTCTGTGTAGAACCAGGTTTTGCAATTGTTCAGAGGTGACCAAGTGATAGAAATTTGGTCTGGATTGATCCGCACTGGAATATTATGATCTACAGATCTAGAGGTGTGTTTGGGATATCGATGTGTATCCTCAACTCATATGGTTCATGGTTTGGAGGTCCGCAAGCAATCACTCTAGTGTGACAGTCATGACAGTTGGTGTTCTTGAGTTCCTGGATGAAGGTGCAAGTGTTTCTGGTGATCTGAGGTGGTGCAGTTGTTCCTGTTGATTTCATTGTGCTTGTGGTTGTCTCTGAATCAGGTTCCTATTGTGTTGGTGGTCTACATTGAGGATTAAGCCTGTGGGTGAAGATTTCTTCTTGGGTGTTGTTGTTCTTTCCAGTCTTGGCCGACCATATGCTTTGTGCTTGTTGCGGATGACTATGAGAGGTTCTATGAAGTGTGGCATGTTGTTCGAGGAAGATTTGGGTCCTAGCTATGTTTGGCCAATAGTATAGTGATTCACATTAATTTAGATGTTTGTAGTGCCGACCTTGACATTTATTCCAAGGTTGATGAAGCATATAAATACGTGTGGTTGAGTTGTGGAAAATCATCCATGTGTGAAAATGATAAGATCCTAAAAAAGGAAGACAAGTAGAGCAAAGAAGAAGAAGAGTAGAAGAGGAAGAGCAGTAAAGGATGAGGAGATAGCAAAGAAGTGTTTGGGGGAAGAGTAGAAGTATTGTGCACTTTAATGGAACTAAACTTTGCATGAAGAAGATGTTGTTTCTCAGTTCAATCTTTCTGTGTTAACATTATAAATGTTCTTGTAGGTAGTGAGCCTCTTTTGAGTAGTGAGCTCTGGGTAGTGCACCCGAAGGCAAGTGCCTTCCCATTTTCTATTCTTTTAACAGAGAATAAATTTTGTGGGTTAACCCCCACCATAGTTTTTCCCTTATCCGGGTTACCATGTAAAAATCCTGGTGTTATGTGTGTTGATTATGTTTTTTCTCATATGTTGATTCATGCTTTCATGGTTATATCATTAATCTATTAATAAGTGAAAAGAAGATTAAATGCAGTAAAAGATAAAAAAATTTGTGAGAACTAATTCACCCCCCCTCTTAGTTGTCTACCCTAATTTCAACACTAGTATCTTTCCTCCCTCCTATTATCCCACAAACTCTTGATATTCCTCCTTCCCATAAACCCATAAACTTACCTAATGTCTATGTGATTTCTAGTTTAGGTATTGTCCCGTAAACCCACAAACTCTATCTTAGGCATTGTCCTACCTCCATGAATACCAAACAAACAAAACTTTGAGCACAACGCTACCCCACCCTACCACCAACCTAAACCTAAACTAACACCTTCACTCCCTCTTTGACTTCTTAAACCTAAAAGTTGATGCTACTATGGTCCCTCCTTTGTTGACCCTTATACCACACAATAGTCACGAATCTTCGTCTAATTTGTATATATGCATGAGACTTGTGTGCTTTATTGTGTGTACTTCCATGTTTAGGTGAACGTGTGTGTATGTTAGGAGCCATGACTTGCATCACTATAATAGTTTTTGTAATTGAATAATGTTATTTTATTTTCAGATGATGTAGGCTACGGAGACACCTCCCGATGTTCATAGGGCAATGCAGCATGGTGTGTCCTCTGTGATTCATAGCTCCATGCTTTTGACAGGGGTATGACGCAAATTAGTAAATTTTAAATTACATTTGTTGTTATAGTTTATTTTTGAAAAATCAAATGATTATTGATTTGAAGTTTAATTTCTATTTGGATGGTTTCTATAGGACATGACATCGCCACAACCTAATCTTGGTACTGAGGCAAATGAGGAGATAGATTTTTGGATTGCGGTAAGTGATTATTTTGTTTAATGTTTCATTTTTTATAATGTAATTTCTATATATTAATGTCTATACTTTTTATTGTAACAACTACAGATCCATGAACAAATAAATAGGAGGAGCATCCCTCAGGTTCATAGTAGACTAACCTCATACGCATCTCCAACCCCTCAAAGATCAAAGACTGCCCGTGATCTATTCTCTTCACCGGACAGAGGGGAATGAGTTTTTATTGTGTTCCTTTGTTGTATGCCTATATGGCATTTGTGGACATATATTTTGTATTGCATATAGTCGACATTGTATGCCTATATGGCATTCTTGTAAGCCTATATGGCTATTTTGTATATATGTTATACTTATATCGACAGATATTGATGTATGCCTATATGGATATTTGCTTAATACAAATCATATTTGTTGATCATTATGTAATATGGAATGGTACAGTGTAGATCATTTTTGTATGCCTTTAGGTTTCAAAGTTTAATTGTCAAAGAATCCATCCCAATTGATGATAAGAGAATTTGAGTTTTGGGTTGAAAGTTTTAGTCTCTCAAAACTATACATGCCCGAGAAAATAGAGAAAGGAAGATTGGTTAAATGAATAAATGGAAAGCAAGTTTTTTTGTTCACATCATGATCTACATGCTATTGCACAATATTGCATGTTAGCCTTAGCCGCTCACATAGCGATGTACAACCTCGTGCATAAGTCCTTGCATCATGTGCCACCTAAACAATGCCACTTGATCCAACACAAAGTTCATGGTTCCTTGCACCATGCATAATTCACATAGTGATAGGAATCATTTTGTGCAACTCAAAAGACACCCTATAATTCTTACACAACCCTTTGGATCATGTGCCATTTGCACAACACTAAGGATCATGTCTCATAGTTTCGCAAACAACTCTATCTAATTTTGCAAGTGACCAAGAGGATATTACAATTCCCTATGTTGCAAAAGGATGTTCTTATGGTTGCTCCTTGGTACGCTGATCCATATTCTTTATGAGTTGCTCAATTGAAAATATTTATTAATTCCTTGTTATTATACCATATTGGGATGAAAAGAGTATGTTTGTTGTCTTGAATAAGATAGTCAAAATCATATGCTTATGAGCACCTGATGACCATTGTGGTTATTAAATGTAATTCCTCTTGCATATAAGGCGAGGTTGTTAGATTTAAGGCACACAAGTGAGAGGGGGGGTGAATCAGTTGTGCGAAACTTTCACAAATTAAACACTTGAATCTTCTTTAGTGATTAGCAGAATATTAATCATGAACCATAATGCATTCAAATCAAAAGCAAAAACATATCAACACATAAGACACCAAGATTTTGACGTGGAAAACCCAGTTAAGGGAAAAACCACGGGGTGTTTAACCCAAGAATGTATTCTCTGTTAAAAGAATAGAAAGAACAAATGGCACATGCCAATTAGGGCTCACTGACCGAGCACACTGCTCACAAGAGGCTCACTGCCTACAAGAGACACACTGTCTACAAAGAAATAAGTATCACCTTCATGAACTGGAGAATAGCATCTTCACCATGCTTGAATCAGTTCCATTTAAACCCAATACTTCTGCTCTACCTTTCACACTCTTCTTCACTACCACACACTCATCACACAAAGACACACTACAAAATGACTTCACAATCCCTTATTTATACAAGGCATCGACTTAGGAACAATCATCTAAGTCAGCAAACACCTATAAGATCATCCGCAAGACGTGTAAAACATCCGGTCGGCCAGTCTCAAGAAGAACACCATCATCTAGTGGTTATTCTTCAAATGTGCACTCTAACTTCAATGCAAACCACCAACATGAACTGGACATGATCCAAGGATCACAACAACCTTTCCCGAATCATCAAGAACATCCGCACTTCATCTGTTTGCTAGAATTCTTCTCCCCTTCATTTGGAACCTCAAGAACACAGTCTGTCATCACTGTCACAAAGGAATAGGTTCTTTTGGACCTTCAAACCACGAACCAATCTACTTGACACTTCACAAGGACGTCCTCAACACTTCCTCAAATCCACAGAATGGGATAATGCATTATTGGACCTCACCGGACCTATCTGTGTCACTTTGTCACCTCTGGACACCTACCAGAGCCGGTTCTACTTGAACGACCATAACTTTTTCAGATCTTCATGCGGACCTCTGAAAACTTGACTGGAGCATCTCAAGACTTAAATCTACAAGCCCTTTAAACCACATCCTCTGATCCTCAACCTATCTTGGACTTTTACCTTGTTGTCATCACTATTCTTCACTGTTCCTAATTGAGACTAATTTTCTCAATATCCTCAGCACATAGCTCATCCAATCCTTCTCATTAATGCAACATGAGTATGTTGACATCAATGACAACACTGGTTAAACCCATACTTGCAACAATCTCCCCCTTTGTCATTGATGGCAACATGTGATGTGAAAAACCATCAAGACAAGAACTTCTCCTTACTGTCACAACTCCCCCTGTCAACAGCAACCATTCACATGTCCTCTCTCCCTTTACTGCTCCCCCTTTGATCAGCAACCACTTGTTTTTCACATGTCTTCTCTCCCCCTTTGACATCAATGGCAAAGGGCTCATACTTGCAATTTCACCACCTCAGACTCATACCTACTGCTCCCCCTGAGTAGCAGCTCCCCAACATCAATCCGGATCACAAGATGTGACTATGATACCCACCGGACTGATGCACATCAGTGCACTTTAGTTCATCACTGGAGGGGCAATAACCCCTAACTTCTCCCTGAGATACTCAAAAGAGTCCTCAGGTAGAGGTTTAGTAAAGATATCTACAATCTGATCCTTGGATGACACAAACTCTGATTTGACTTCACTCTTATTCACTTGCTCTCTTAGAAAGTGAAACTTGATAGATATATGCTTTGTCTTTGAATGCCACACCGGATTCTTAGATATACTTATAGCACTTGAATTATCACAGTGGATTGTGATAGGCTCCTCATACTCTACTTTAATATCTCTTAGCATCTGCTTCATCCACAAGACTTCAGTGCAACAACCTACTACTGCTATGTATTCTGCTTCAGTTGTAGACAGGGATATTGCCTCTTGTTTCTTGCTTAGCCAAGAAACCAATCTCTTTCCCAAAAAGAATGCTCCACCACTAGTACTTTTCTAGTCATCCACATCTCTTGCCCAATTTGCATCTGTATATGCATGAAGAGAGAAATCATGATTTCTAGGACACCACAAACCATACTCAACTATTCCTTTTAGATACCTAAAAATCCTTTTGATTGCCATGACATGAGATTCTCTGGGATTAGCCTGGAATCTCGCCACAAGACCAACAGCTTGCATTATATCTGGTCTAGTTTGAGTGAGATACAATAATCCTCCAATCATTGATCTGTACTTTGTCTGATCTATCTTAGGGGAGTCATCATCTTTGCTCAACTTATATCTGGTTGCCATGGGAGTATTCATTGGCTTTGAATCTTCCATTCCAAATTTCCTCAACAATTCTTTCACATATTTGGTCTGAGAAATAAAGATTACTTTCTTTGTCTAAGTAATTTGTAGACCCAAGAAGAAATTCATTTCACCGAGCATTGACATCTCAAACTCACTTTTCATTTGATTTGCAAAGGTTTTACACATATTGTCTCTTCCTCCAAAGATGATATCATCAACAAATACTTCAACAATCAAGATGTTTTCATGATCAATTTTGAAATATAGGTTACTGTCAGTAGTACCTTTGTTGAAACCAATCTTCAAAAGATGTTTGTCCAGTCTTTCATACCAGGCTCTTGGGGCTTGCTTTAGTCCATACAGTGCCTTCTTCAATTTGCAGACCATATCACCATGCTTAGATAATTGAAAACCATCTGGTTGTTCAATGTACACTTCTTCTAAGTCACCATTCAAGAAGGCAGACTTGACATCCATCTGATACACCTTGAAATCCTTGAAGGCAGCAAATATAAGAAATAATCTGACTGCTTCAATTCTTGCCACCGGAGCAAAGGTTTCTTCAAAATCAATCCCTTCTATTTGAGAGTAGCCTTTGTAGACCAATCTGGCTTTATTTTTGATTACTTCACCAACTTCATTTAGTTTGTTCTGGAAGACCCATTTGGTTCCAATCACATTCTTGTTTCTAGGTCTGGGAACAAGATCCCAAGTGTGATTTTTCTCAAATTGCATCAACTCTTCCCCATTGCTTTGGTCTAGTTTTCATCATTGCAGGCTTCATTTATTGTGTTAGGTTCAATATTTGAAATTAGACAATATTCATCTGAATTTTGAGCAATTTTCCTTCTAGTTTGCACACCTTTGCTTTTGTCACCTATGATCTGATCTTCAGAGTGGTTCAGTCTTACATACCTTGGAACTTTGGGAGTTTCTTGCACTTCTGCTTCTTGATCAGGCTCATTCAGACCTATCTCTTCTTCCTGATTTACCGGATCAGTCTGAATCTGACTTTCAGAAGAGGATTGAGCTCCTTGAACCAGAACACCATTCTGATCATCTTCATCATATCCATAAAACCTTGAGGGTTTCTCTATTCCCTCATCAACCTTCACATTTGTACTTTCTATCATCTTTCTTAGTCTCTTGTTATAACACCGGTATGCTTTTCTTTGAGTAGAGTAACCCAAGAATATTCCTTCATCACTTCTAGCATCAAACTTGCCTAAATCTTCATCTCTTTTGATGTAACATTTGCTACCAAAGACTCTGAAATATCTTACAGTAGGAGTAATGCCAAACCAGAGTTCGTAAGGGGTCTTACCGGTATTGCTTCTGATTTGAACTCAATTAAGAGTATAGATTGCAGTGCTAACAGCTTCTCTCCAATAGATTTGAGGAACATTTGCTTCCATCATTATGGTCCTAGATGCTTCCTGGATGGTTCGGTTCTTTCTCTCCACTACTCCATTCTGCTGTGGAGTCCTAGGAGCAGACAACTGTCTCTTGATTCCATGTTTCTCATAGAACTCTATGAACTCACCAGATGTGAATTCTCCACCTCTATCAGACCTCAGACACTTCAACTTTAATCATGTTTCATTCTCTACCATAGCCTTTAATATTTTGAATTTCTCAAGAGCTTCTGATTTCTCCTTTAGAAAGGTTACCCACATCATCCAGGAATAGTCATCAATTAATAGCATGAAGTATCTATCACCTTGAATACTCCTGGTTCTTGCCGGACCACAAAGATCAGTGTGAACTAAGTCCAATAATCTGGTAGAAGACAGTGCCTTGCTTTTGAATGTGACTCTGCTCAGCTTACCCAACTGACATTCCTTGCACAAGCTGTTAGTAGGTTTCACCAATTTTGGAAGATCTCTTACAACCTGAGTATTGCTTATCTTGATGATATTATCAAAATTCACATGACACATTCTCCTATGCCATAACCAACTCTGATCAACTTGAACAAATAAACAGCTTTTACCAGTACCAACCAAGTGGAAGATATTACCTTTAGTTTGAGCACTAGATGCAATCTCTATTCCGGATCTTTCAAAGATTTTACATTTTCCATCCTTGAATCAGAGATCATAACCTTTGTCCACCAACTGTCCAACACTGAGAAGATTGTGCTTCAAACCTTCAACATACAGTACATTACCAGTTTTGTTTCTTCCATCAAAAGAAATAGTTCCTCTTCCTCTGAATCTACCAGCAGAATTATCACCAAACTTCACCACTCCTCCTTCATACCTTTTCAAGTCTATGAACTTATTTTTGTCACCTGTCATGTGGTGGGAGCAACCACTGTCAATGACCCAATCATTCTTTTCTTCAACTTAGGTAGCCAGAGCTCTTTCTACAACTTTATGATTGATAGATACAGAGGATATTAGTTCTTCTTCCTTGATGGCAATAAACACCCATTCACTTCCGGATTTGTTTCTTGTCTCTGATTCATCATCTGTTACTCCTTCATTATCATCTTCTTCATGAACAGAGTATCAATTCTTTTGGAACCTTCATCTGTTAGGATTTGGCTTTGAAAATATTTCTGAACATCTTGAGGCAAAATGACCAATCTTATTGTAGTTAAAACACTTAAAAGGCAATTTTCCTTCATACTTACCGGATCCTCTTGGCAGTCTCTTTGCAATGAGGGCTTCCAGTTGAGCAGTTTCTACTTCTTCTTCCAAGTCTTTTCTTACTTTTTCATACCATGATAGTTTCCTTGATGAGTTCTCTCCTGGATCAAATCCTTGTTTACCTTTCACAGAGGCACTGGCTTTGAATGTAGATTCAGTCTTGGGGGGGTCATCTCCAAACTCAGTCATTTCAAAAGCAGCCAGTTTGCCACCCAATTGGTCTCTTGTGACAGTTGTATGGGCTCTAAATTCATCAATGGCAGCAACCTTGATTTTGTAAGAGGCAAGAAGGGATCTGAGAATTTTACCAACAATCTCATTTTCATCCAAGACTCCACTAGAATTTCTAATTCCACAAACTAGCTCATTCACTCTTGGCATAAAAGTGGTAATATTTTCATCATCTCTCATCTTCAGTTTTTCAAATTTCCCTTTTAGACTCTGTAACCTTGCACATTTAACATACTAGTCTCCTTCATGCAAAAGTTCCAGTTTAATCCAGATCTCATAGGCAGTTGGCAAGTCAATAACATTTGAGAGCTCTGAGTCAATTAATGCACTTAGAAGAGCCTCTTTGGTCTGCAGATTGTTTTCAGCATCTGTGATTTCATTTAGGGTTGTTGGAGCACCCTGTGGAGGTACATACACTTTTGTGACCATGGACTAGTACGCCATTCCCATACACTGCAAGTGACATTTCATGCGACCTTTCCAAAGAGCAAAGTTGGTTCCATCAAACTTTGAACTATCCTTCTTATATGACGACATCCTGGATCTCCTCAAGCAGTTAAGCTCTTTTTAGAGGAAATTAGCTCTGATACCAATTGTTAGATTTATGGCACACAACTAAGAGGGGGGGTGAATCAGTTGTGTGAAACTTTCACAAATTAAACACTTGAATCTTCTTTAGTGATTAGCAGAATATTAATCATGAACCATAATGCATTCAAATCAAAAGCAGAAACATACCAACACATATGACACCAAGATTTTGACGTGGAAAACCTGGTTAAGGAAAAAACCACAGGGTGATTAACCCAAGAATGTATTCTCTGTTAGAAGAATAGAAAGAACAAATTGCACATGCCAATTAGGGCTCACTGCCCGAGCACACTTCTCACAAGAGGCTCACTGCCTACAAGAGACACACTGTCTACAAAGAAATACGTATCACCTTCATGAATTGGAGAATAGCATCTTCACCATGCTTGAATCAGTTCCATTTAAGCCCAATACTTCTGCTCTACCTTTCGCACTCTTCTTTGCTACCACACACTCATCACACAAAGACACACTACAGAATGACTTCACAATCCCTTATTTATACAAGGCATCAACTTAGGAACAATCATCTAAGTTGGCAAACACCTACAAGATCATCCGCAAGACGTTTAAAACATCCAGTCGGCCAGTCTCAAGAACACCATCATCTAGTGGTTATTCTTCAAATGCGCACTCTAACTTCAATGTGGACCACCAACATGAACTGGACATGATCCAAGGATCACAACAACCTTTCCTGAATCATCAAGAACATCCGCACTTCATCTGTTTCCTCGAATTCTTCTCCCCTTCATCCGGAACCTTATGAACACAGTCTATCATCACTGTCACAAAGGAATAGGTTCTTCTGGACCTTCAAACCACGAACCAATCTACTTGACACTTCACAAGGACATCCTCAACACTTCCTCAAATCCGCAAAATGGGATAATGCATTACCGGACCTCACCGGACCTATCTGTGTCACTTTGTCACCTCTGGACACCTGCCGGAGCCGGTTCTACTTGAACAACCATAACTTCTTCAGATCTTCATGAGGACCTCTGAAAACTTGACTGGAGCATCTCGAGACTTAAATCTACAAACCCTTTAAACCGCATCCTCTGATCCTCAACCTATCTTGGACTTTTACCTTGTTGTCATCACTATTCTTCACTGTTCCTGATTGAGACTAATTTTCTCAATATCCTTAGCACACAGCTCATCTAATCCTTCTCATTAATGCAACATGAGTATGTTGACATCAATGACAACACCGGTTAAACCCATACTTGCAACAGAGGTTATGAGAGTACATTGAGTCTTACCTAATTTGAATATGTAACATGACATTGGGGCTATAGGCTTCCATAAGTCATCAACAATCCCTTTGAGAATGTGGTTAATATTATAAATGTATACTTTCCATCTCACCATGCTAATATGTATCATGTCATCACATTTACCAATTTGACTTTAATTCCATAAAGCAATTCCCTACCCAAAAACTTGTTAAGCTTGAAAGCCTTGTTACAACATTGTATTGATTTCGTAGAAGGTTGCATACCACTACCCCAATTCTTTGCAAGATTGCTATGAAATATGATAAGCAAGACAGGTGCAGTGTAGATCATTACATAATGACAGTGTAGATCATTACATAATGATAGAGCCATGAAGTGTAGAGGGTTTCAAATATCACAGAAGTCTAAGTTCAAGCTTAATAACACAGTGACCTAAATGTGGAAGAACATGAGGGTTGAACAACATGGATATGACAACATGAAGATGATATTAAGGTTTAGGAGAGTAGCCTAAGAGAGGTCTATTTCAAGCCTAATAGGGGTCTAAGATTGCAGTGATGGAAAAATGCATTGAAGGACTAAAACAAACCCTATAGAGATAGTACTAGAGAACAAAGTGAAGGTGAACCAAGATAAAAGAACAAGCAGTTCATATATGACTGTGTTGACTGCTAGAACAAGTATGTTAACATCCATAAGATGCATGTTGACAAGTGAAGACTATAATTGTTATAGCAAAGGCAATGTGTGAGGATATCACTGATACAATGTAGCTTGAACTATTTTGGCATGTTTGGGTGTAAAACAAGACCATACATAGCCTAAATGTACCCATCTGAATGCGTTGGAACTATCGGTTTGGTCGTATCAGGAGCGGGACAAAAGTTACACCCCTTTGCAACTTTACACTGCATGCATCTGACCATTTTTGGGGTAGCAGAAAAACTTTCACCATGGGAAAACACCTTAGAGATATAAAAAATCTAGAGGTTATTGTAGAGGGACCCTACATGATCCTGTAGCCTCAGACGGAATGTTTCTAAGTGACACATTTTTTGAGTAACGGCTCATCAAAGATTGCTGCCTTTTTGCACTTTGGACTCCTTGGGGATATCGCTAATACAATGTAGCTCGAATTGTTTCAGCATGGTTGGGTGCAAAAGAGGACCATGCATAGCCTAAAAGTACCCATCCAGACATGTTGGAACTGTCAGTTTGGTCGCATCAAGAGGAGGATGAAAGTTACACCCCTTTGCAACTTTACACTACCTCCTTCTAACGATTTTTGGGGCAACAAAAAACCTTTCACACTAAGCTCTTTGGGTAGTAAGAACTATGATGAACTATAAATGCAAAATGTAAGACATGTATGCAAAATGTGGAAGCATAGACAAGGCAGATGAACTATAAAATGAAAAAAGCGAGACTGATATAAACACAAAATATGTAAACAATACAAGTGATATAAACATGTATGATAAAGCATGATAAAGTAATTCAAATAGAATTAAGGAAAATGTAAAGAACATGCATGTAAAGACTTGACATACCTAAAAAATGGAGATTCAAATGGAGAGAGTACCCAATTATGTAGTGTTTTTTTCTTCTTGTATCAAACTCCTCAACAATTTGAGTATTTCACCACTTGCTTCCTTTGCAATGTTAAATTGAATAATGTAGTCAAATAGAATTAGTAACAATGATACTATTAACCAATCTATAATGTTAAATTCATACAATTCAATCACAATTAACATTGCAACACTACAAAAATTGAAACTTGAATTGATATATATCAAATTCAATGTGAAAACTATGTTATTTCCTCCTTTTTAAGTTGGCAAAGCAGAAAGAGTTGGTGGAAAGTTCATGCAAAGGTGGTAGAATGTGCAAAATGTGCATGTGAACTTCCCAACAACATGAAAACACTTTTTTTTTTGTCAGAACACGTGCATAAACAGAAGAAAACAAAGTATGCAGGCCTGGATCACGGGGGTCCAAGCCTTTTTACCATTTGTATAGCAAGCCAAAACGTGAGCATATTTTGTCCTGCTATAGATTGATCCATAGCAAAATATGTGTCTAAAGCAGAAAGGAGTTTAGATAGTTCATGTGTTACTGAGGGTTCCTTGATCCAAATACTAGTAGATTGATGCTTCAGAAGTGGAGGGATTGTCATGTGCATAATTCAAGGGATCATCATTCTTCTTTTTGTAGTGGTCTCAGTATTTTATTGTGAAACTTATGAAGTGAATTAACTAAATGTAGTCTCTTTATAATGTGCCACCAAGTTGTCATGGCAAAGAAGTGCCAAGTAGCTAGAGGTGAGATATATTGCAAAATATGATAGAAAGGAGTGCCTATAAATATTTGTGCCTATCTCACCTTTGATAGCACCTTTGCAATATCTCTCACCTCTAGTTCTATTAGCTCATGTTTTATCTCTCACCTCTCTATATCTCACTTATCTCTCCCCCTCACCTCTCTACCTCTCCCCTCTCTACATCTCTTAGTCGCTCCTTGTCTACCTCTCCATCTGTCCTTGGCCATCTAGGTCTCACTTAACCTTAAATCCTCAAACCTCAACCTTAAACCTTAAATCCTAAACCCTATCCCTAAACCCTCAACACTTTACCTTAAACCCTATTCCCTCAACCCTAAACCCTAATCCCTCAAGGTCCTAAATCCTAATCCATTATCCCTAAACTCTAAACCCTATCCCTAAACCCTCAACCCTCAACCCTAAACCTTACAGGTTAAACCCTAATCCCTTATCCCTAAACCCTAAATCCTATCCCTCAACCCTTAACCCGTAAACCTATCCCTAAACCCTCAACCCTTAACACTATACTTTAAACTCTAATCCCTCAACCCTAAACCCTAAACCCTATCCCTAAACCCTCAAACCTCAACACTATACCTTAAACCCTAATCCCTCAACCCTCAACTAAACCCTACACCCTATCACTAAACCCTCAACCCTAATCCCTCAACCCTAAACCCTAATCCCTCAAGGTCCTAAACCCTAATCCCTTATCCTTGAAATCTAAACTATAAACACTAAACCCTCAACCCTCAACCTTAAACCCTAATCCCTCAATCCTAAACCCTATCCCTAAACCCTCAACCCTCAACAATATACCATAAACCCTCAACCCTCAACCCTCAACCCTAAACCCTATCCCTAAACCCTCAACAGTCAACACTATATCTTAAACCCTAATCCCTCAACCCTCAACCCTCAACAAAACCCTAAACCCTATCACTAAACCATCAACCCTAATACTTCAACCCTAAATGCTATCCATAAAGCCTCAACCCTAAACCCTAATCCCTCAAGGTCCTAAACCCTAATCCCTTATCCCTAAACTCTAAACCCTATCCCTAAACCCTCAACCCTCAACCTTAAACCTTAATCCCTCAACCCTAAACCTTATAGGTTAAACCCTAACCCCTTATCCCTATCCCTTAACCCTTAACCCTTAAACCTTAAACCCTAAAACCTATCCCTAAATCCTCAACCCTCGACAATATATCTTAAACCCTAATCCCTTAACCCTCACCCTAAAGCCTCAACCCTCAATCCTTAAACCTTCAACCCTAAACCCTATCTCTAATCTCTCTACCCTTGACACTCTACCTTAACCCTAATCCCTCAACCCTCAATCCTAAACGCTATCCCTAAAGCCTCAACCCTAAACCCTAGTCCCTCAAGGTCCTAAACCCTAATCCCTTATCCCTAAACTCTAAACCCTATCCCTAAACCCTCAACCCTTAACCTTAAACCTTAATCCCTCAACCCTAAACCTTACAGGTTAAACCCTAATCCTTTATCCCTAAGCCCTAAACCTTATCCCTCAACCCTTAACCCTTAACCCTTAAACCTTAATCCCTCTACCCTTGACACTCTACCTTAACCCTAATCCCTTGATCCTCAACCCTATCTCTAAATCCTCAGCCCTCAATCCTCAACCTTAAATCCTAATCCATCAACCCTAAACCCTCAACCCTCAACACTATACCTTAAACCCTAATCCCTCAACCCTAAATCCTATCCCTAAACCCTCAACCCTCAACACTATACCTTAAACCCTAATCCCTCAACCCTCAACCCTCAACCCTAATCCCTTAACCCTAATCCCTCATCCCTAAACCCCAAACACTATCCCTATTCCTAAACCCTCAACCCTTAACACTATACCTTAAACCCTAATCTCTTTTCCCTAAACCCTAAACCCTTAACCCTATCTCTCAACCCTTAACCCTAAAACATATCCCTAAACCCTTGACTCTCGACACTATATCTTAAACCCTAATCCCTTAACCCTCAACCCTAAAGCCTCAAACCTTCAACCCTAAACCATATCCCTAATCTGTCTACCCTTGACACTCTACCATAACCATAATACCTCGACCCTCAACCCTATCCCTAAACCCTCAACCCTCAACTTAAACCCTAATCTGTCAACCCTAAACCCTAATCCCTCAACCCTAAACCCTATCCCTAAACCCTCAACCCTCAACACTATACCTTAAACCCTAATCCCTTAACCCTAAACCCTAATCTCTCATCCCTAAACCCTATCCCTAAACCCTCAACCCTCAATACTATACCTTAAACCCTAATCCCTCAAGGTCCTAAAACCTAATCCCTTATCCCTAAACTCTAAACCCTATCCCTAAAACCTAAACCCTCAACCTTAAACCTTAATCCCTTAACCCTAAACCTTACAGGTTAAACCCTAATCCCTTATCCCTAAACCCTAAACCCTATCCATCAACCCTTATCCCTTAAACCTTACACCCTAAAACCTATCCCTAAACCCTCAACCCTCGACACTATATCTTAAACCCTAATCCATTAACCCTCACCCTAAAGCCTCAACCCTCAATCCTTAAACCTTCAACCCTAAACCCTATCTCTAATCCCTTTACCCTTGACACTCTACCTTAACCCTAATCCCTCAACCCTAAATGCTATCCGTAAAGCCTCAACCCTAAACCCTAATCCCTCAAGGTACTAAACCTTAATCCCTTATCCCTAAACTCTAAACCCTATCCCTAAACCCTCAACCCTCAACCTTCAACCTTAATCCCTCAACCCTAAACCTTATAGGTTAGACCCTAACCCCTTATCCCTAAACCCTAAACCCTATCCCTCAACCCTTAACCCTTAAACCCTAATCCCTCTACCCTCGACACTCTACCTTAACTATAATCCCTCGACCCTCAGACCTATCCCTAAACCCTAAACCCTCAACCCTCAACCTTAAACCCTAATCTATCAACCCTAAACCCTAATACATCAACCCAAAACCATATCCCTAAACCCTCAACACTATACCTTAAACCCTAATCCCTCAGACCTAAACCCTCAACCCTCAACACTCTACCTTAAACCCTAATCCATCAACCCTCAACCCTAATCACTCATCCCTAAACCCTAAATACTATCCCTATTCCTAAACCCTCAACCTTCAACACTATACCTTAAACCCTAATCCCTTATCCCTAAACCATAAACCCTATCCCTCAACCCTTAACCCTTAACCCTTAAACCTTAAACCCTAAAACCTATCCCTAAACCCTAATCCCTTAACCCTCAGCCCTAAAGCCTCAACCCTCAATCCTTAAACCTTCAACCCTAAACCCTATCCCTAATCCCTCTACCCTCGACACTCTACTTTAACCCTAATCCCTCAACATTCAACCCTCAACCCTCAACCCTCAACCTTAAACCCTAATCCGTCAACCCTAAACCCTAATCCCTCAACCCTAAACCCTCAACCCTCAACACTATACCTTAAACCCTAATCTGTCAACCCTAAACCCTAATCCCTCAAACCTAAATCATAAACCCTCAACACTCTACCTTAAACCCTAATCCCTCAACCCTCAACCCTCAACCCTAATCCCTCATCTATAAACCCTAAATGCTATCCCTATTCCTAAACCCTCAACCCTCAACACTATACCTTAAACGCTAATCCATTACCCCTAAACCCTAAACCCTATCCCTCAACCTTTAACCCTTAAACCTTAAACCCTAAAACCTATCCCTAAACCCTCAACCCTATACCCTCAACCCTATACTTAAGCCCTAATCCCTCAATCCTCAACCCTATACCTTAAACCTTGAAGCCTACACCCACAAACCCTCATCCATATACCCTATAACCTCACCCTTATACCCTAAACCCTGAATATTGTGCCTTAACCCTATACTTAAATTAAACCTAAACCATATGTGCCCTCAACCCAAGTCACCCTATGCCTAATATACCCTTAATCCATATTGTAAACCCTAAACCCAATATCCTAAACTCTAATCCCCGTGCCTTACACACTTAATCTTATACACTCAACAACCTAAATATTAACCCCCAACTGTAACCCTCAACCCTCTAACATCTACCCTCTACCCTCTACCTATTACTTAAGCCCTAATCCCTCAACCCTCAACCCTAAAAACTATACGGGCTCAGGGCCTTATATACCCTAAACCCAAAACCCTTACATACATACATACATGCATACATACATACATGTACATACATACATACATACAAACATACATACGTACATACAAACATGCATACATATATACATACATACAAGCATGCATACATGTACATACATACATACAACCATACATACATACCTACAAGCATACATATATACATCCATCAAACATACTTATGAAACTTGAACATAAATCATTCAAAGGGAGACATAACGCGATTGCATTATAATGCGCTCGCGTTATGTCAAACTGGCCAAACACCGGCAAACATGTAAAAAAGGAAAAAAAGCACAACATAATGCGAGCGCATTATATCGTGCTCGCATTATATTTTACTTTGGGAATCCCAAGCCTTAGGCTTGGGATTTACTTTGGATTTCCAACCCAAAGGCTTGGAGTGCCTTCCCAACATCCACAGACGTATTTTTGCAAATTCTACAAGATTTCACATAATTTTGTTCGTGCTAACCCTCATATTTGCACGTGTTTCAAGGTCAAACAAATCAAACACCTGGGTAATGTTAGGCTTTCTCTTAGCTATTTAAAGATATAATGTTTTTCACATTTAGACAATGTTAAGCCTTTCATATTTAATTTCTTTTGTTTGTGTGTCTATTTTTGGGCAAAAACTAGTGTTTAGTCTCTTTTTCATTATAAATTAACCGTTCACTGAAATTTCAAATAAATTACATTTTTATAAACTAGACTCCATTCTACACATATTAAAAAAAATAATTAATTTTCAAAATTTACAGGGGTAGCATGACCAAAATTCTATTTTTTAGGATGTGTCCACTTTGAAAATTAGTAAAAAATTAAATATTCATTAAAAAATTATCAAAAAAATCAGGCATAAACTACATGCTGTTACCTAATTTCTCACTGAAGCGATTTTAAAAATACCAAAAAAAAGTTAACCTTTTGAGGGAGCCACAAAACACGCTATGTTATGTTTTTTGACAGAAACAACACCAATTTTTGTGGCTCCCTGTTTTGAACCCCTTAATCTATACCATTTTTAAAAAATTAGTAGTTTAGAAAGTAGACTCGGAGCACTACGAACATTGTTTTGGTTGCATCTTCAAATTTTGAGTGTAACTATGCTCAATTTCTCATCCAAGGTCAATATTTCCTGATTTTAGAAAAAAAGTGGCCACTTAAGACCCCTTTTTGGCCCCCCATCTTCTTGCACTTACCCACTCCCCAGAATAGAGAGAGAACACCCCCATAAGAGAGAGTAAAAGAGACTCTAAAACCCCCCACAACAAAGTATCTTATGTGCTAAAAGATGATGCCCATGTATGAATGCTAAAGATGATCCATTTGTGGCAAATGACATTTCTCGTAGGAAGAAACAACTCCAACGGTGAATGTTGAAGTAACTCCCACTCAAAGAAGCAAGGTGAGGAAGGAAGTCTCATGATGTATCATGTCTTAGAACACTACTCAAATATGGTCATGCTAATGTCAAAATGAATCACAATCAAATTAGGAGTCCCAAGCCTAACTGAAATAATTGACCTCTCAAAATCATGTGGAGATAGATGTAGAATGGTGTCCAAAGACAATGAAGATGTGATAACAGTGATGAAATGATTGTCATCAAAGAGGAGTTGAATGTCCTCGATAGTGTCGTCTAGATATGAAATGAGGGACTATACAAACAAACAAGAGATGTCTGGGTCCCAATGAAGTGAATCCAGAAGATAAAAATGATCCTGCTGCAAAGAATCACTGGAAGCCCTCGAAGAAGCAACTTTGAACTCTAAAGTAGCAATAGGTATAGTAGGAATGTCATTAACTATAGATGGGGCATCAATGTATGTCAACCAAATAGACTGATCATCCCATGAGGATGTTTCCACACAAGATGGGGTAACACAAGTCTAAGTATCATCCACAAGAGTCTGGTCATCCAAGGAAACATCACTATCAAATGAAGATCTAAAGTCTCCATACAATTGGTGGATGATGGTCCAGGCAGTGAAAGGGCACTCAATGTGCTCTATGTGATGTATAATATCCTCAAAAATAGTAAGACATATTAGTCCATATACCATGTCATTATTTTTGAACCATGCATTCTTTTGTTCATTGTCACTTAGCTTAGGAAAGAGTCCAAGGAGATAGGGCAATTGATCCTATTCCAAAAAATATTTCTTTATCCCTTGCTTCCAGGACAAATAGTTCTCTAAAGTTATCTTGACAATAGAAGGATGGAAATAAACAACAAATCCATGATGAACCCCCCAAAATGGAACTTTATCTTAGTTCATGATTACAATAACCCCAAAAGATTCCCTTATAACTCAAAGAGAGCACACAAGACACCCCTTTTTCACTCAATCAAAGAACTCCCAAAGAAAATATGATTTGGAACTTTATATTTAGTGCAATTACAATTGCCACTAGCAAGAATTACTTTGTAGTCTTGATCTCAATGCTTACAAAATCCTCAACAATAGGTGTATGTTGAAAGTATAATACTAGAATGAAACCAAGTGAAACTAACAACACCACTGTAATCTACTCAAAAAATCATCAACTTTTAAAAAAATAAGTACCTCAATCCAAGGTCGTATGTGAAAGTTATGAGCCTCCGAAGTTCCAAAAATGGAAGCTGTGAAGCATCACCTTTGAGAATCTGTAGTTTCTGGAAACTCCAGACACCAAAATTTAAAAAAAAAACATGTACACCAATGCAAAACTTGCAAAATTCTACTCCAAATAAAAAAATTGCTCCAAAAAAAGAGTCTGGATGACTGAGATAGAGGCCTGCAAAGATTGGTTCCCAAAATCAAAATGCCAACATAGAGGGGGACTATAGAAAAAAAATTATTACATTTGTGCATGATCTATTTATTTCACGCAAAACATAACAAATACCCAAATACTTTTTTGATGTGGCGAACAAAACACAGAAAGCCTTTTTCTTTTTGGCATGCCTAAGATGTGGATCTAATGCAAAAAAATGCCTCCAACAATAAAAAACAACTTTTAATATGTCAAAATTTATTTGTGAGGCCTCTTGGATGCAATGGCAAGGTCCTTTTGGCTTGAAAATGCTCCGAATAGAATTTGTCTTCCAGATCTGAGCTTTAAACCCCCATTCTACAACTTTGTCAAATGACCAAATCAGATGAAATGAAAGCCAATCTTGACTTTCTCAAGCCTTCTGGATGTGTTGGAACAACTAGAAATATTGCTAGTATAACCAAAAATGTTGCAATTACCCAGATCTCACAAAACACATATGCAAAACCCTATAGGTTAAAATATTTCCGTCAAACTTTTATGATTCTCTAGATCATCTGAAGATGCAAGAGAAGAGCATATTGGGTTTTTGGGAAAACCTAAAACAAAGTTTATTAGCCCCCCTTAAATCTCTCAAAAAGGAAACTAAAATCTATTATGCACTAGAATAGCTCTGATACCATGTTAGAATTTGAAAAGATGATTAACCCAAAAAAATAGTGCAAATGAATAGATATTAAACTATGAATGCAAATGATATGAAATCAAAATAGTAGAATAAAGTTAGTCTCCATGAGAGTAATGCAAATGCTCTAGAAGAAAAATAGCATTAGGAGGATGCAAAAGCAAAATATGTAAAATACAAGTTAGGAGGTGAGTATAAATAAACTAGAAGAGAGGAGAGAGGTGACAAATACGACTAATGGGAAGAGTCCACCACAATAGCCTAAAATAGGCAAGTGAAACTCCCATGGAAGATGCCGACAACTTGAACCCACTCACACTAATACTCACTTAATTAACCCTAAGCAAGCTTAATAACATGTGTAATAAAAACCTAGGAACATAGGAAAATAAATAACCCACCTAGGAAAATAAAAAACTACACTAACACCTGGTACATCTTTTAGAGGGACTTCTTTTGCTATACTTTCTTGTTTTGATGGATCCTCAATAGACTGTAGAAATGCTCCTCTTACCTCAAAATTTTTTATCAATTCAAAAAGTAGAAGACTTACCTTCATTTTCTTTAATTCATCTATCATATATTGACTCATTCGGGCAACCTCTAACTGAGTTGATGAACCTTCTCTAGAGGGTTGAATTGTCACTTTTGGAGGTTGTGGATTGTTACTAGCCTTTGGATCAAGAGGAACTTGATAGTTATTAGGGGGAGTACACATGGTGAAAGGTCCTTTTAGTTTTTTTCTTCTAATAATATAAGGACTTCTATTATATTGCTTGTAAGCATGTACCTCATCAGCCTCATCATTAGGTTCATTATCTTCCTGCATGGGAAATGTATAAATTTCTAATACCGTGGAGCTATCATACCTTGTGGTTGGTACCAATTCATATCCTGTAGGTGGAGGAGCATCTTGTGCTTCAACAATCTAAACTTCCCTTTGTAAAATGTCAGCGGTGACTTGAAACTTGTAACATTCTAACTTGGAATGACTGCTAGTATTATGTAGTTTGTACCAATTTGATAATGCTACTTCTGCCAAAAACACCTTTCCTAAAGATTGATTCTCAGTGGGATTTTGAGACTCTAAAGGTGATGGAACTCCATTGTTGGGCCTAGTGTTCCAAATTTAACTAGGCCTCTAAAATTCTGATTTTAGCTTTTTTGAGAGTTTTGCAGATAGGCATTTTGATTTATGAGGTGAGTGACTTCTGTAGTGAGCTTCTTCATTTGTTTAGTTGATTCTCTTATGTCATCCTTTTCTTCATGAATTTTATCAAGTACAGTATCTGCGGATGGGATGAAGAGAGCCTGAGATGATGGACCTTCTAAGATAGGCATTCTTGGGTGTATAACCATATCTGGAGTTATAAGAGTGTGATTTGCCAATGCATTATTGATCTTGTAAACCTGATTGGGCATCCTAGGGGTTCCAAAATGATTAAGGGGGATAGCTCTAGATTGACCCAATTCTAAATTGACTTTTACAACTTCCACATAGGCCCCAGTTAGATTGGTCATAATAGGGTGTTTTCTTCTAATGAATACAAAAGTTAAGTTATTCAAAGCTAGAAAATATACCTACAATGTTGTTGCTTCACCTATGTTGTAAGGATCTTGAAGGCAGGTATAAGCTTTATGAAATTGATCATTGAAAGAACTAATCAGCTCATTGTCTCTCTTTTTGATATTTGCAAATTGCTTATATAGGTCTACAAGTTCACTTGGAACCTTAAACCTATTTAGAAATGCCTCCCGCATTAGTTTCCATGAGGTAACTTAGAGATGAACAAACTAGTAATAAGCCTCATTCCCTAGGGAATAGGGCACAATCAGCATGCTACACCTTCATGTTGAACCTAGTGTCTAAAAAGGACATCTTAAAAAATCTTGATATGTTCCTCAGTAGTATTGTTGGGATCATTAACCTAGAATTTGGTGCAAAGATTATCTAGGTTTTTAGGAATATCATGATAAGAAACAAAGTTAATAATGGAAGGGTTTTGACCAAACCAATCCATTATATATGAAAAGGTGAAACTTCTAGGTATGGGTTGAGGACGGTTAGCCCTAGGTTGTCCCTGATCTCTTCTAGTTCTTCTATGTTTAGTTAGTTGAAAGAATTCTTCACCAATTGAACTAGATCCAGTTATTATTCTTTTGGTTTTCAATTTGACCTCCTTCTAGCGCAAATCTATTGATGGATGTTTTTGCACACAACTTAAACAAAATTCCAAGTATCTTATCTCTCTTGAAAGGAATCAAATCTTGACGAATTAGAAAATGACTATCCCAAGGTCTCTCCTAGCCAAGTCTTGGCCTTGTGAGATAACTCATTTGTTCAATGTTCTTCATTGTTTCAAAAAGGGGCCTTATGCCTATGAACCAAAAAAATAGGTTTTTGGAATGATATATTACAATAAAATGAAAACCCTGGATAGTTTTTAGATAAGAAATATGAAAACATATTTTATCATCGAATGTGTAATGTAGTTGATGCTTATTCCTAATCTAAGGTTTAATATTTAAAAAACAAAAGATGGGTAGGATAAGAAAGGGTTCAAAAATCCTAAGAACAACTACAAAAATGATTGAGTTCTTTAGATAGAAAGATCCCAAATGTAAAAAGATCTTTGATTAATCAGCTAGACTCACAACACCACAGAGACAGTGCAATCTTTAAAGGAAAATAAGATTTTCAAATTATGAAATGATTTCATAAAACACCCAATACATTGTGCAATTTAATCAAACTTCCATAATCAAACTAAAACTGAAATGTATTCAGACTAACCATGCAAGGTAACTTATAATCACTAATTCACCAATGGTATGAAAAAGAGATCCATCAAATATCAGAAATAATTGATCATGACTACAAATGAATTTTATTTAACATGTGAAAAGGAACCATGAAGGCAATTTTAATCAATAGAACAACACAAATGAAACTAGCAAATAATTTTGTTTGTATTGATTCCAAAATAGCAAAGTCTCAACAATTCATGATCTAACGTGTACAAGAGAAAGTGATTATCTTTTATAGAGGAGGCAAGAGCACTTAGTATACAATAAATGGCGAGGATTAATCCAACACCAATGATCCATATTTTATGAACATTAATTATTTGGGGCAGGGCAATAATTGTCATCCATCTCCAACTGATTTTGATCCAATGGTTACAATTACATTTTGACTTCTTAAAAAAAGACAAATTTACAATTTTAAATGTATGTCTAA
This sequence comes from Cunninghamia lanceolata, assembly GCA_027924645.1. Taxonomy (NCBI): domain Eukaryota; kingdom Viridiplantae; phylum Streptophyta; class Pinopsida; order Cupressales; family Cupressaceae; genus Cunninghamia; species Cunninghamia lanceolata. The sequence goes on along the minus strand of BSBN01000086.1, from coordinate 1,513,970 downwards.
TAAGACAAAATATGTTTTTTAAAAGAGTTGACCAAAAAATGAAAATGGCACATTTTTCAAGGGTAACGCTCCTCATGTGGACTTCTTGAGCTGATTTGCTGGAAATAACAAGTGTGAACAGTGCCTCAAGAACTAGGCACATCTTCTCTAATGATGATTTGATCCTTTTCTCCTCCTTTCCTTTGGTAATCCATTAGGGCAAGCAAGGAAGGATTCAACACTACTGGGAGTGGATCCCTTGAATATGACATTCAAAAGTTTTGAGTGTTGTTCAACTGCCTAGAATAAATATTCAAAGTGGACTTACACCTATGTGTTCCTTTGCAAAATGCCTTAATTTGAGCCTTAATATTTTCCATTTTATTCATTTGTGTTATGTCAAAAGAATATGGAGGAGTTTACAGTCCCTTTTGAAGAACTTGTTTTAAATATTTCTTGAACAACTCTATGATCAAATTGGTATTCTCTCCAACATACTACCTAGTGATATCGGACAGGAGGTCAAAACAATCACATTAAATTTCATGGATATCTGACAAAGTAAGGTTCAGTTCTTGCTCACATTTGTCAATAGTCTCTCTCCTAAATTTCATCAATTCTGACCGTAATTAGGGTAATTCTAGGGTATCTTTGGTGAGGATATTTTATTTAACCAACACCTCAGGAGATAGTTTGCACATCATTTCTACCCTAGCGAATATCTGAGAATTCTCCAACTTATTTTCTGTGCAATTATCAAGGATATCATTAATATCTGATCTAAGCTGAGTGAAACAATTTAAATCCTGAACTACTTCCTCAATAGCTTGACAACCTTGATCATAAATTTCTTCAAGCCATTCTTGGGTTTTTCTTGCTACATGCTTCATTTAATCAAGATCATCAACTTATTGCTTAGACAAAATCACAGGATAAGCTAGGGTGCCATCATCTTGTTGCAATGGGAAACTAGGTGTTTTTTGTAAGCCTGAAGTTCTAAAACCTATTCTTTCAATTGCCTCTTTGTAAGCTCATTCTTATGCATCCGGTGTACCATGGTGCTCACAGTATCCTGCATTTCTTCAATCTCTTGAGCCTGAGTGGCATGACCTAGATCAATCGTAGAAATTTGAAAATCTTCAGCCCTAAGATCTCTATCATGTTTGTCTATTATAGATGTTGCAATATGTGCAACCCTTGAGCCTAAAGCATCCTTGGTTATAGTAGAAAGAACCTTAGTCTTCTTTTTACACTTTTTTCAATCTTGCTTATCAAACTAGCCAAGTAGAATGTGGGGGTTGTAATTACTTTCTACCTCTGATTTCGCCTTATTTGTAGCCACTTAGGAGTTAAAGAATTATCATCAATAGGGACTTCTTGTTTCTGAGGAGAAGTAACATGGACTTCTTACTATCCCAAGTATTTAGTCATTTCTTATTATCCTATGGAATGATCCTTTGTATCAGATTCCTCATTAATGGTGGAGATAGGTGGTACTTGTGTTGACACCTTCTTAATTAATGGCACATCCTATTGCATCTTTTTTGGTTTACTTTCCTTGAGAGGGCTTGAAGACTGATCATTATAGTCTCTCGCAACTTTCTAGTGGCATCCTCTTCCAACTGTTTGATTGCATCCTCACCCTGATCATTGTTATTTACTTTTGCCTCTTCAAGGGTGGTGTCCTGTGCAGTCTGAATAGGCTCATTACTTTTATTGGCAGCCACCTGTGCTTCTAGCTCTTCACACACCTTATAGATATTCTCCAAATATGGAGGCTCCAATTTCTTATGAGGCGAGGGAGGAGTGTCTAAGAAAATGCTCTCCTTATTTGACATCGGACATGGTTGTCTTAATTACAATAGTAACAACCTCTTGAGGAAGAGATTGAGTGGGTTGGACATCAGGAGAGGAAAAATCAATTATGGGTGTAGACATCCAAATTTGTCCATGTCTTGCAACACCTAGTCAATACAGTACTTAGACATCATGTAGCATTTTGTCCTAAAATCCCACTCTTAATCCCACTAATCCATTAGCCAATTAATTAAATAAATTTTATTTATTTAATTAAAATCCCATCTTAATCCATCCTTAATCCACTTAGCCAATTAATTAAATAAATTTTATTTATTTAATTAATTTCACATTCATAATCCCACTTTCTAATTAATTAAATAAATCTTATTTATTTAATTAATTTCCCATTCATATCCCAATCCTATCCTAATCATCTTCCCAATTAATTAAATAATTTTTTTATTTAATTAATTTCCCTCACATATCCCAACTAATTCAAATAAAATATTTGAATTAAGTCCTCACCTCTCACCACATTTCGACACTTGTCCACCTCTCAATTGAATCATGTGTGGTAGTACAACTTTCATTTAAAATCCTTCACATGTACAACTAATAAGACTTAATTTTATTAAATAAAGGTTTTTGTGTACATGATCACATATGAGCCTTATCCTTCATTGTACACTTGTCACATGACTACAACTTCCTTGAAGAGTGGGAATAACTAATCAATCCTAGCCATCCACATCAATCATTTAGCCTTTTAATCTCAACCATCCATTTGAACCAAGCCTTTCCTATTTAAATCAACCCCCTCATAAGCTATTTGCAAGATGCATTGAGTTGGAGAATCCTTATGTTGCTGAAATCACATTAGAGCCTTTGCATCTATCATTATCTTCCATCTATCATCATTCATATATCATTCTCATATCATTGTTATGCTCTAAAAGTGAGCACCCAACACTCCTCCAACAATCATCCTCCAAAATCTTGCATGCTCATGCAAGGTGGAGAAGAGCAATGGAGATAAATCAAGCATAGCATAGAGATCAGTTTGCATTTACATTTATTATTTTAATTTTTATATTGTCTTGTGCTTCATTGTGCAATTGTTAGGCTTTGATCATTGTTATTTATTCATTTACCCTATTTGCAATTTTACCCTAACTACATTTGGCATGCCCAGTGGGACTCACGTTCTTGATCAACTTTGCTATTTAAAGTTGTTTTTGTGAAGATCAGATTTTTTGAGCGCTTATGGCAAGTTTCAGTCACTTTTAAGTGAAAACCAGTCGCTGTCTGATTTTACGCATCGCTTTTCAACATAAATCTACCACTTTTAGCATTTCTGGGATCGCTTTTGAACGAACAGTAGTTTCTTAGTGTCTTTTTTGCATCACTTACAAGCTAATAGTGGTCGCTTATGCTTTTATTTGCATCACTCTTAACCTAACAGTGATCACTTTTAGTTGTCTGGATCGCCTTCTGTAAATTAGGGTTTTCTGTTTATATCTTATTTTTTGCAGATCCGAGTCACTTATGACCTAAAATAAGTTGTCTGTTATTTTTTTCACATCGCTTTTGAGCTTTATCATATCACATCAGGGTTTACTGGCATCACTCATAAACAACAACATTTCACTTTCGGCAGAATACAGATCGCTCCTGATCAACAATTGATCGCCTCTAGTAACTGTGTCACTTTCAGTCTTTATCATTTGCAGTCTAGTTTTCTTGGTTACTAATTGGGTATTTGTGCAGCATCTTATCGATTGTCCAAGAAAAGGAGGTTATCAAACTACTAACATATCTATTGCAGCTCTGATCGGTCTAAGCCTTGTGATTTATCACTAATTTAGAAACATTTGGGTTTGGTGCTTAAAAAGATCATTGCTTGCTCTGTGCTTGTTTTATCTTTCTTTATTGCTTGATTGTGTATGTTTATAACCCAAATTTAATAGCAAAAGTATCATCTCCCCTTTCCTATCAAATGGATCTTGGGAGTATAAGAACTTGTTATTATCTTTAGAGGGCCTGCCTTCCCAGTGTGAGAAGGGGTACGACCCAAGCGGTAACGGGCTAAAGCCAAGTCCTTCCAAACCGTTATATAAGAAAAGTGTTTGTATCGAAAGCCATAAATAATAGGTGTTGTGTTATACCGAAAACCAACCTCCCCCAAAACCCTCCAAGGCATAACCATTGAAGGCTGGGAGACTCCATAATGGATAGTAGCGTTGCTGCACGTATAACCACCCAAATGGATGCCCTTACTAGAAACCTTGTGTAGTAGCCAAAAACCTTCTATTTGTTGACGTAAAAGGTGGGACCTTTGAAGCCGCCCTGATTCACGTGGTTCTTAGTAGAGATAACAGGGACAATCCTAAGGTTTGGTGGAGGGACAAGCCTTGAGAAACCTGGATCTTGGTATGCATGAGAAGTGTGTGCCGTGGAGAGGAGCTGGTTCTACCAAGATCTTGAAGCTATCTACTTTGAATAAGCACAACCAGGGGACTCAACAAATACAGTCCTTTCCTAGCTTAGGTTGTACAAGTTTGTGATTGTTGTACATGTGAGTGACTGAAATCACTATTTTCTTGTCAAAAAACATAATTCAGACATATTTCCTGACAGACACAGACCACTTTTGAACATTAACTGACCACATACAGTCAGCCAGATCGCCTTTAAACTATAGTTAGCGACCTCTTGCTTAAACTGAATCACTTTTGAACAATAGTTGCTCGCCTCTGGCCTAAGCTCAATCATTTTTAATCAACAGTAAATCACCTCTGAACCAAAACTTCTCGCCTGTAGTAAATTGGCTCGCCTCTGGATAATACTATAGCCTGTCACCTGCACCGAAACTAGACCACTTTTAAGCCATTGTTAGTCACTTTTGGCCTTTTCTATGTCGCATTTGAGCTATTATCCATCACCTCTGGCTAAATACCAGCAAATCTTAGCAACTCAGCCAACTTAGCTACATTTTCAGCTTGCTTAGCTTCAACACGAGCTTTCAGACCTGCCCCTGATCATTTGCAAGTACCTAGACTTTGTCTCCTGCTTTGAGCATACCAAACAATTGGACTTTATGAACTTTACATTCTTTTGAGATCCCAAACCAGCAAACCAAACATCAAAATAATCAACCCAACAGCAGTAAAACATCATCTCTTGGCTTTAGCCTTAGCAACATCAGCAAAATAATAACATTGGCAATCAGCTTTTCCCTTGAGTGTGTGACTATCCTCTAGGGAAGTTTAACCAAGCAAACCAACAACTAGCAAACCAACAACTAGGAACCAACAACCAAGCAACCTAACAACAGCAAAGCAAACAACAAAACCTAGCCAAGCAACCAACAAGCAAACAATTAGCAAATCATCATCTTTTGGGTCTCAAATCTTGACAAGCTAAAGTCCAATTTTCAACATCAACTATCATGCCTCAAACTAGGAGCCAATATAGAGCTAAAATGGAAGTAAAACTACGAGCTGAAATGGAAGCCAAGATGCAACAATCACGATCAACACCCCTTAGAGATGTAACTCAATTTACAACTGGCATGCCTTCTCACATGTTTGTGCCCCATGGGTACACCATTGGAGAGTCATCTCATCAAGTGCAATCACACCCCTTTATAGTGAATTATGAAGAGCATTCCCAAGAGGACTTATATGACTATCAAGACACACATCTATGGGACCAAGTTGAGAAGCTTGTTTTATCTAATCCTAATCGCTACTTTTTACAACTTGCCCGCATGGGAGCTAAATTACCAAGTGACTTTAACATATCCGCTATTCGAGAGCATGATACTAACACTCTCGTTGTTGTTGCAAAGGGACCATCCATTATAGCCACACCATCTCCTACCATGTCGATGCTACCAAATCCAACTTCCAACCCATCTCTTTCATTGCCTATTGTTACTTCATTCAACCCACCAAGCTCAGAGCACACTTTAAAACCTTTGATAACTCCAACCAATGTACTTCCTTTGCTTTCACAAAATCTAAGCGTTCCACCTTTCCATGTTCAATCACATGTGCCTTCTCCTACCATGACCGTATCTCAATCTCAAGTAACACAAGCTGTCCATGTTTCCCAAGTGCAAACTCCCCAAATTCCACAAGCTATCTCCGTATCCCACACTTTGCAAGCTTCCCAAGCTATTCAAACACTACAAACTGTCCAAGTTTCACAGCCATTACAATCCGCTACTCCTATTGCATCACATACGGAAACCACATCCCACATTCATGTTCCTATCACTTCTAATATGGTATCCACGATTTCCACGGATCCATCCAACACACCATATAACCCCAATGTTAGTCTCATTGACATGAGTGACCTGCCTATTGTTTCACAAGCTAATCCTAGTACTGCAGTCTCTTATGTTTATCAACTTACATCACTTCCACCATCTTCTTATAATCCTTCACAAACTAGCAATCCATCTTACACAACCCAGGGTTTGCCCATCGTCACCCAACATATGACATATACCAATCCACATGTTGTTCAAAACACCAACCCTAATGTCCATCCTTCTTCCACATCCACCAATCCTTCCATCACTTACCATATTGCAAATCCAACTCTGAACTCACTACCATTGACCAACATCAATCCATCTTCTACTTCCCATGTGATGCAAACCTTTGGTGCTAATTCATCACAATATACCCAACCAGCGCTTGTGTCTCAAGGACAACAACCTTTCAACACTTATGTGTCACATACTAATCCTTTGACATATACTGTGAGTATGCAACCTCAACAAATGGTCATGGCTTCATACATTCTGCAACAACAACCATAATATACATCATATTACACTTCACCTCCAAACCAACCACCCCCTTTGCAACAACAACAATTATCTTTAGCGGATGTTCAACAAATGATTAATAAAGTGGTAGGACAAAGCAAGAAGACATTTTTCTTAGAAGACATATGCACTTATTCGTTTGACAAGTCATTTCATATGACACCTTTTCCGCCACACTTTGAAATTCCACAATTTGACAAGTACAAAGGAAAAGGAAATTCAGAAGACCATCTTAGAGCATTCTTTGTTGCATGTCTCGATGTGGCTCAAGACTATACATATCTTCTGAGACTATTTCTCTGAAGCTTAGCGGGACAAGCTCTTGAATGGTTCTCTCATTTACCTCTGGGCATTAAGTCTTTTGCGGAACTAGCAAATAAATTTTGATCACATTTCACTTTTAACATTGAACATGAAGTGAACATGAATGACCTTGTTGACAACAAACAACGTAATGGTGAAGCTTTCTCCTCATTTACTCAATGATGGCATAATATGGCTAGAAAACTATCATGGCAAATTCTTGAGAAATAACAGCTCGATATTTTCGTCCAAAATCTCCATCCCGAACTTTCATTCCAACTACAATTGCAAAGTGCTAGCACCTTTGATGAACTTGTTTCCAAAGGAACCATCATTAAGCGTGCTTTAATTGCTAAGGGCACTATCAAGATTCTCAGAGATAACAAAGACTATCCTCAAAACTCCAATGGTAAATCTCACTTTTGGAACAAGAACAAGAATGTTGTTAATGATGGTGTTGTTGACGCAAAGAACATACAAACAATGAAAGCTCCTATTAACATTCAAGCCGCATCTACAACACCTCAACCTTTTCAACGAACACGACACCGACAAACTTCAAATCCTCGACGACAATTCACACAATTAGTGGAACCTATGGAAGTAGTTTTTCAAAAGCTTCTCCAAGACGGAGATATCATATTGCCTGAAGCACCACTCAATGGTGAACCGCTCTTCAAAGCTCCTTGGTACAAAGAGAATGAGTATTGTGATTATCATAGAGTCAAAGGACACAAAACAAATGGGTGTATGTGCTTAAAGCATGTTAATCAATATTGTAGCGATCAAGGGTTAATTAAAATCACACCTCCAACATTGCAACCTACACAGCAACCGACATCGAATTATGATCTAGATGCTTTCAAGAATCCACTTCCATCTTGTTGCCACCAAATTTTAAACTCAATTTTTTTAAAAAAAATTTGCAGTGCATTCTCCACTATTCTCCTGGACTTGTCGAATCATGAAAACAATTAATTTCCAAAATCTATGTAAGATGGAGCAAATTCCTTTTATGGGCATGATTTTATCCTCATTTTACCCAATCTGGCAAGGTTTCATGATCAGATGTTTCACCGTTTGCAAGTTTTTAACCTTTACATTTTTCTTCTTGTGATCCGCAAACTGAGTCAAAATATGTCTTCTTGGTTGCTGGAAGTTGAATGTTTTATGGGTTATGCTCAAGAAGGTTCATTTACCTTACTATCCAAATTTCATTAAAAATGAAGTTTGCATTTGAAAGTTATAAAGTTTTTTCGTGAAAATGGCAAAATCTTTCATTATGCTGGTTGCCTAGAGTTAAAAACTTTATTAAAGTTAATTGGCATGGATACATTTAAAAAGTTCATTATGTTGATGTTTTGCCAATTAAATGACTCAAGGGTTTTTATTGGGTATTTACAAAGTTCTTGAACTCTTTAAAGGCCTAACCCCACATGATGAAAGTTTTCAAAATAGCCCAAGTCAGGGAGTCAGGATTTTTTTTGGAACTCTTGAACCCTCGACTCTTTGGTTCAAAGGTTCACAAAGTTGCCGATAGCTCGATCCCACTTGATGAAAGTTTTCAAAATAGCCCAAGTCAAGGAGTTAGGATTTTTTTTGGAACTCTTGAACCCCCGACTATTTGGTTCAAAGGTTCACAAAGCTGCTGATAGCCCGACCACTCATTGTTGGAGGCTTTAAGAGTTTTTGAACTTGTATATGGTTGTCATGAAATAGGTAAACACAATGATTCAACTCTTCCTCAAGTGATTAGAGCTTGGATGGCATTGCCACTAGTGGACTCTCAGGATGGCAATGTGGAAGTATTTGGCATTAAAGTGGATTTTTGTGATGCTGCGAATTCGTACAGTGAAGTGCTATGGCTTAAATTCAGTCTTAGAGCCAATGCAAACATTTTATACAAAGCTAGCATTATATCAAAAACTATATTGACAGTGATGCTATGATCGCATGAGGTATACGTAATATGGATTTGTTGCAGAGGCTTCCAAACAAATTTAGGTGGCAAGTTCTCTGGCCAAGTTCCACAGCCTTTTCCCAATTTCTTTTTAGTCTACCTTAGGTGTAAATGCTAAAACTACTTATGGACATCCATGAAAGCATGATGACGCAAGGTTTTTGAAGACATTAAAGTTGTTGATGGTCCAGCAACAGTACATGCAAGGATATGGAAATTCGCTAGAGCATAATGGAACATGGAGTAAACGGGATCATTGGAGATCACATGCTTACCATAGTTTGTCTCATTTCTGAGGGTGTCACTCTATCAAACACAAGTGAAGGTTATGAAATTCAGAGGCTGATAAGTAGAGTTATTCATATTGATTGTCTGCTAAGGTAATGCAGAAGACAAGGAATGTGAATTGTTACAGGAGATACATGAAATGGACTTGATTCGGCCATGTAAGGCCGTCACCATAAACCCGAGGAGTATTCTTACCCGCTCATATGTAAATCTTGGGAGTGCAAATGAAGCTCATGATCTGTTTTAAAGAATGCCTCCAAGAATGCAATCTTATAGACTTCAATAATCACATAATAGACACCATCTAGATACAACGTAAGGCCAAACTCCATAACTGTGTGCCAACGTCCTTTCATCCCAAGTCGGGTCAGAGCTTCAAGGAGGGTATGAACATCTATCTCGGCATATTAGATATAAGTTCTGCCAGAGCTAGTGCTCGAAAAATAGTCTCACGCCGTAAAGGAATTCATGCTGGAAAACATTCTAAACCTGTTGATTGTTCTTATCAACATATATCTTGAATCTTATGTGAGTACAAGAACTAGCTTCATCTAATGCGATTGACAGGTGAAAAGAAAAGCTCCATGACACCAGAACTCTTTCAATCATAGAATGATTTGGAAACCAATAGTGGGTATCCTATGTAGATTAATCCATTTGGAAATCTGACGCTGTTGGTATTGGAATCTTTTGCATTGAAAAGCTATCGAGAGTGTTATAGACACCTTCCCATGATGATTTCAACAGTCATAGCTTAATTGAGCTCATTGGTTGTTTAAATGTACAAGTGTGAGGGATTGTGATCTCACAGCGAATGGCCCTGCTGAAGTAATTCCATCATCTTTAAGAGATGTTAAAGATGGCTTAAGGTACTCCTGTTGCTCTCTCTATGCACACTCTTTTTGGGAGTTGTTTTGAACATGGCAAGAAATGTGTGTACTAACCAAGAAGGCTATCCTTTTATGAGGAAAGAGAATTCTAGTTTTGTTATTCATTTCGATAAGAGACAGGTTTAGTCAACTTATGGACAACGATCCTAGAATTACAAATGAATATAATCAATGAACTGTAGACCATACAAGCCTACAAGGAAGTAAACATTTGAAGAAATTGTAAGTGCTAGGTGGATAAATGTGATGCTATCTTCTCCTGAAGCTAACCCCCCAAGTTTTTCCTAAATTTGATAATTGCGAAGTAATTCAAACAAATGAGAATGCCAGTGCGGAGATAGAAGAACAATTAGCCCGAGAGGGAACTTGCCAAATGAAGAAAACCATAAGGCCCAAAGTTGTGATGTTGAAGGTTGGAATCTGAATAAAGTGGCATATCATTCTTTGGTTAATGCAAGACAAAGCAGATTAAGCAAATCCTAACCCCTAAGATGATCGTTTTGATGGCTTTAATGCTAATAACAAGTATGTTTCAAATCGATGACCTTTTCAGATGAAATGAAAGAAAAGAAATCAACAGTCATTAAAATGATTATTTGCGGAAAAGGGAAATACTTTTCACTCTATCATTTTTTTATCAAGAATCAGTTACTAAAAGAAGAGGCAGTTACAGGAAACAAAGAAGAGAAGCTTTAAGAACTCATCAAAGGCTCATTTAGGGGCATCTTCTTCTGGAGCTTCGGTGGAACAGGGGAAGTAGTAGGAGTAGAGTTTTTCTACAGTTTGTTGTACAGGAGGATGGGTCTGTGAACTCATTTTGTATTGGGAGAAATAAGGAAGATGTTTATGAATCTATGAATTCATTTATGATTTCTTTAGATTGCAAATCCCTTTGTGTGTCTATAATCATTTTCCAATATGGTTTCTGTGATAACGAATTGTGGGGATTTTTATTTTTGAATCTTTGAATTCATGATAAAATCATCTCTTGAAAATGTTTTGCTATTCGTCTTCTCTTGTTTACCGATTGAAATTGTAGGGTAGGTGAACTGTGAGTCATTTAACACGCATCTCCTTCATTTCAGTTTTAATCTTTCACATGTACTTTCATGGTTATGTGTATATGTTAGTAAGCCTTTCCTACTTTCTGGTTAAAAGCATACCCCCGTATTTTCATTCGTTGTATATTTTAGGAGGGAGCTATACCTCTAAAATTTAGAGGAAGGTTGTTAATTTAATGGCAACCTCTCCAACTATTGGCACTATTTGTCCTTCTACTTGGGCCTTCAAGTCATTTTTCTGTAGTTGTTTGTGAGGGACAAATCTGTAAACCAATAGATTTTTGACGACTCTACTGGGGAAAGAAAAGATTGGTGCTGCATCCTTATTCTCTTGTAAATTGAAGATGCCTCATCGAATGAATGAGGTTGGTGACTCTATTTTATATGAAGATCTCAGAAAATGGTTAGATTCCAAGCAAGCTAAAGAAATTAGTTTAAAGCCAGAAGAAGACCTATGCCAACGATTGAAGATATATTATCTGAAAATGATGAAATACTTCATTTATTATGGAATAATCTCAAAGCTAGCATCTCTGAAGCAGAGAAGAGGAAGTTGCATCCATCCAAAGATTACAAATCCACATCACTGCTCAGAAGTTTGCATGACAGGTTTTATTCTATCAAAGACTTTAAAAAAAGATTCATGAGGATCAAGTTTCATATAACTTCTCTGTTTTTAATGAACAAGATAATGTGCAAGCATTTGTCGAGCCCAAATATTTATTGCCATGGAATGACCATCAGCAGCAAGAAAGAGTTTTAAGCCAGGATGAAAGTAAAAGACTAGAATTTTTCTCAGCATACATACAAAGGAGTGAAATAGAACAATCATCTACTCTTGCTGAAGAGAATAATAAAGAAGTTCTATTAGAAGAGCCCAATATCACTGTCATCCCAAATTGGTGCCTGGAGGGATCGAATGATGATTTTCTATGTGGAGTTTTGAGTTAAGATAGTCACATTAATGAAATTGAAATGGATGCGGCTACTTGTGCCTCCCATAATATGAAAGAAGGTATGAATGATTCCATATTTTCTCCTAAATCAAAAATTTTTAATTTTTACATGGATGAAAAAGACCAAATAATAGAAAGTGTTTCATATGAAGCTGAGAAAGAGCTCTTAAATTCAAACATGCAACTCTTTGTTTTTGACGATACCAATTTAACATTGGAAGAGATGAAACAATCAAATCTTTGCACTTCTCCTGAATACTCAGCATTTGAATTTATTTATAAAGAAAATAGAAAGTCACAAGAAGAGGTAGGAGACATTGCACAAGCTCATATGGTCTCATTTCAATTTCCTATTACCTATGATGCTGATTCAATAAATGGAATGTATGCATGCAAAAGTAGGGTTGAAAATTTTGATAATGTGATGATCAAGCTTGGTGAAGGTATGGACAAATTGCATTCTCGGTCTGTTTGTACTCTCAGTGATGATTTTATTTGTACAAATAATGAAGAAGATGTTTTTAGATTTGATCCCATGATTGTAGAATGTGAGATTCAGAAAACACAATCAGTAGTGAACTGCCCAAAAGTTAATTCAAATTTTTAGCCTCATCCATTTACAGTGGTTCAATTGTTTCTTTTCAGGCTTGGAATATCGATTTACATGCTGCAGAGAGAGGTAATCATATACAGGAAAGTGTTGGGGTAGCCAAAGAAGGTTCTATATCTTATGGTGTTTGTGTGGGTTGTCCAATCTAGGGACTGATTTCTACATGTTTACAAAATCAGATGCATTTTGACATTACACATGAGGCCAATGTTCAGATAGGTGCTGGTACTTATGTACTAGACAATGCTAACATGAGTCATCTTATTGCAGAAGTATATGATGAGGAGTGGCTTTTTGAGTATCAAGTCACATCTGGAGGGCCTTTATGTGAATTCATTCTCATCATGATGGTCGCCAACTGGCCATTGGTGGTGCACATACTTCTAATTCATCCATCATTATTCCGCACAGGCTGTTATTTCTCCCAGCATGTCAATGGATTCGCATGATGACTCTGAAGTCTCTAGAAGTAGGGTCTTCATGACTAGGTACATACTTGGAGTTTTTGGCATGCTGGTAATTTGTGTCGTTGTTTCCTTTTCTGTTTTGTCCTGTCTTTGTGTTGCTTTGGTTCCTTTGTCCCCTGTGCTCTTTGACTCTACTACCCAATGAATTTTGCATTGGTTTGTGCTTGAGATTCTAGGGTCCTTGCTTTTTCCTTTGCAATCCTCATCCCCAATCAAAGCCTGTTGTTGCCACCAAATTTTAGACTCAATTTTGAAAAAAAAATTGCAGTGCATTCTCCACGATTCTCCTAGACCTGTCGAATCATGAAAACAATTAATTTCCAAAATCTATGTAAGATGGAGGAAATTCCTTTTATGGACAGGATTTTATCCTCATTTTACCCAATCTGGCAAGGTTTCATGATCAGATGTTTCACCGTTTGCAAGTTTTTAACCTTTACATTTTTCTTCTTGTGATCCACAAACTTAGTCAAAATCTGACTTCTTGGTTGCTGGAAGTTAAATGTTTTCTAGGTTATGCTCAGGAAGGTTCATTTACCTTACTATCCAAATTTCATCAAAAATGAAGTTTGCATTTGAAAGTTATAAAGTTTTTCGTGAAAATGGTAAAACCTTTCACTATGCTGGTTGCCTAGAGTTAAAAACTTTATTAAAGTTAATTGGCATGGATACATTTAAAAAGTTCATTATGTTGATGTTTTGCCAATTAAATGACTCGAGGGTTTTATTGGGTATTTACAATGTTCTTGAACTCTTTAAAGGCCTGACCCCACTTGATGAAAGTTTTCAAAATAGCCCAAGTTAGGGAGTCAAGATTTTTTTTGGAACTCTTGAACCCCCGACTCTTTGGTTCAAAGGTTCACAAAGTTGCCGATAGCCCAACCCCACTTGATGAAAGTTTTCAAAATAGTCCAAATCAGGGAGTCAGGATTTTTTTTTGGAACTCTTGAACCCCCGACTATTTGGTTCAAAGGTTCACAAAGCTGCTGATAGCCCGACCACTCATTGTTGGAGGCTTTAAGAGTTTTCAAACTTGTATATGGCTGTCATGAAATAGGGAAACACAATGATTCAACTCTTCCTCGAGTGATCAGAGCTTGGATGGCGGCCACTGGTGGACTCTCAGGATGGCAATGTGGAAGTATTTGGCATTAAAGTGGATTTTTGTGATGCTGCGAATTCAGACAGTGAAGTGCTATGGCTTCATTTCAGTCTTAGAGCCAATGCAAACATTTTATACAAAGCTAGCATTATATCACAAACTATATTGACAGTGATGCTATGATCGAAGGAGGTATACGTAATATGGATTTGTTGCAGAGGCTTCCAAACAAATTCAGGTGGCAGGTTCTCTGGCCAAGTTCCACAGCCTTTTCCCAATTTCTTTTTAGTCTACCTTAGGTGTGAATGCTAAAACTACTTATGGACATCCATGAAAGCACAATGATGCAAGGTTCTTGTAGACATTAAAATTGTTGATGGTCCAGCAACAATACATGCAAGGATATGGAAATTCGCCAGAGCATAATGGAGCATGGAGTAAACGAGATCATTGGAGATCACACACTTGCCATAGTTTGTCTCATTTATGAGGGTGTCACTCTATCAAACACAGGTGAAGGTTATGAAATTCAGTGGCTGATAAGTAGAGTTATTCATATTGATTGTCTGCTAAGGTAATGCAGAAGACAAGGAATGTGAATTGTTACAGGAGATACATGAAATGGACTTGATTTGGCCATGTAAGGCCATCACCATAAACCTGAGGAGTATTCTTACCCACTCATATGTAAATCTTGGGAGCACAAATGAAGCTCATGATCCATTTTAAAGAATGCCTCCAAGGATGCAATCTTATAGACTTCAATAATCACATAATAGACACCATGTAAATAAAGCGTAAGGCCAAACTCCATAACTGTGTGCCAACGTCCTTTCATCCCAAGTCGAGTTAGAGCTTCAAGGATGGTATGAACATCTATCTTAGCATATTAGATACAAGTTCTGCCAAAGATAGTGCTCAAAAAATAGTCTCACACCGTAAAGGAATTCATGCTGGAAAACGTTCTAAACCTATTGATTGTTCTTATCAGCATATATCTTGAATCTTATGTGAGTACAAGAGCTAGCTTCATCTAATGCGATTGACAGGTGAAAAGAAAAGCTCCACGAAACCAGAACTCTTTCAATCATAGAGTGACTTGGAAACCAATAGTGGGTATCCTATGTAGATTAATCCATTTGGAAATCTGGTGCTGTTGATATTGGAATCTTTTGCATTGAAAAGCTATCGAGAGTGTTATAGACACCTTCCCATGATGATTTCGATAGTCATAGATTAATTGAGCTCATTGGTTGTTTAAGTGTACAAGTGTGAGAGATTGTGATCTCGCAGCAAATGGCCCTGCTGAAGTAATTCCATCATCTTTAAGAGATGTTAAAGATGGCTTAAGGTACTCCTGTTGTTCTCTCTATGCACACTCTGTTTGGGAGTGTTTTGAACATGGCAAGAAATGTGTGTACTGACCAAGAAAGCTATCCTTTTATGAGGAAAAAGAATTTTAGTTTTATTATTCATTTCGATAAGAGACAGGTTTAGTCAACTTATGGACAACGATCCTAGAATTACAAATGAATATAATCAATGAATTGCAGACCATACAAGCCTACAAGGAAGCAAACATTTTGAAGAAATTATAAGTGCTAGGTGGATAAGTGTGATGCTATCTTCTCTTGAAGCTGACCCCACAAGTTTTTCCTAAATTTGATAATTGCGAAGTACTTCAAACAAATGAGAATGCCAGTGTGGAGATAGAAGAACAATTAGCTCGAGAGGGAACTTGCCAAATGAAGAAAACCATAAAGCCCAAAGTTGTGATGTTGAAGGTTGGACTCCGAATAAAGTGGCATATCATTCTTTGGTTAATGCAAGACAAAGCAGATTAAGCAAATCCTAACCCCTAAGATGATCGTTTTGATGGCTTTAATGCTAATAACAAGTATGTTTCAAATCGATGACCTTTTTAGATGAAATGAAAGAAAAGAAATCAACAGTCATTAAAATGATTATTTGCGGAAAAGGGAAATACTTTTCACTCTTTCATTTTTTTTTATCAAGAATCAGTTACTAAAAGAAGAGGTAGTTATGGGAAACAAAGAAGAGAAGCTTTAAAAACTCATCAAAGGCTCATTCGGGGGCATCTTCTTCTGGAGCTTCGGTGGAACAGGGGAAGTAATAAGAGTAGAGTTTTTCTACAGTTTGTTGAACAGGAGGATGAGTCTGTGAACTCATTTTGTATTGGGAGAAATAAGGAAGATGCTTATGAATCTGTGAATTCATTTATGATTTCTTTAGATTGCAAATCCATGTGTGTGTCTGTAATCATTTTCCAATATAGTTTCTGTGATAATGAATTGTGGGGATTTTTATTTCTGAATCTTTGAATTCATGATAAAATCATCTCTTGAAAATATTTTGTTATTCGTCTTCTCTTGTTTACCGATTGAAGTTGTAGGGTAGGTGAACTGTGAGTCATTTAACCCGCATCTCCTTCATTTCAGTTTTAAACTTTCGCATATACTTTCATGGTTATGTGTATATGTTAGTAAGCCTTTCCTGCTTTCTGGTTAAAAGCATACCCCCGTATTTTCATTCATTGTATATTTAGGAGGGAGCTATACCTCTAAAATTTAAAGGAAGGTTGTCAATTTAATGGCAACCTCTCCAACTGTTGGTGCTATTTGTCCTTCTGCTTAGGCCTTCAAGTCATTTTTTTGTAGTTGTTTGTGAGGGACAAATTTGTAAACCAACACATCTCATGACAAACCAAGTCACCCTCATACTAGTAATGCCATTCAATACAATTATGAATAATCCACTATTGGCCGCATTGACCATGCTCGCATTTCCACTGTTAAGGGAAAATTGGAGTAAACATGAATAATCAATATAATCAATATCAAAATACCCAAAACTCAATGAAATATAGAAACAAAGAGATCAATCAAACAAAAGAACTTTCAAAAACCTTTGCAAACCTCAAAGCTTCATAGCTTTCGTCGGTTGCCTATCTCAATCGATCTTGCATGTGTGAATAAGGCTTTGAGAGAGTGCACTTCCTTGCTATTCCAAGATTGTCAATGGAAAACGGCTATGATAGTTGCTTTGTAATGAAGAGGAGCTTCACAACAATGATAGTAGTATGTAGTAACGAGTGTGATCACAAGCAATGAAGGAATTGGTGCCAAAGGCGTGCTGTAATTCCTGCAGAGTAACGATACTTAAAGCTTGGATGAATGAAATAGAGGAAGAGGGTTCAATTTATAGACTTGGGAGAGAGAAAATCAACAGTATAGAAAGAATGAGTAGATCAACAATATAAAATGGTTGAAGAATGTGTGCGAATAAGAAGAAGACATGTGTCTTTCTATATTTTGCATGAGAGGAATTAATAAAATAGAAGAATGAGTTAACTGAAGAGATTAATCAATTAAAACAATAGATCAATAAGTTAAGAGAATAGAACTAGAGAATAGAAATTGCATGAGGATGAAAAGATATTTTAGCTCAATTAAATATTTAGAATATTCAATTGCATGTGCACAAGGATTGAATTATATTTAGAGATAACTCAATTTAGAAGAAATAGATAACTTAAATAAATATTTGATTTATTTAAATTTAGAGAAGATATTATTGGAAGAAACAATTAAATAATTGGAATTATTTAATTTAGAATGATTTTGGAAGAACTAGAAGATAAGAAAGCAAATTAAATAAATAAATTTATTTAATTGTTTGTGTATGATTTGGAATAATAAATAAAATATTTGATTATATTTTATTTTTAGAGATTGAGAGGATTTAAATAAATTTGATTTATTTATTTAAATTTAGAAGAATCATTTAATTTAATTAAATAAAGGATTTTATTTAATTTTGACTTTACAAGAGGTAATTAAATATTTTGATATTTAATTAACTTAGAGGAATATGAATCAAATAAATAAATTTGTTTATTTATTTATTGATAGAAGAATTAGAATGAAATAAATATTAAGAATATTTATTTAGACTGAATCGTGTCATTTTTAGGCGTATACATTTTTCCCCTCTTTGATGCAATGCAGTTTACGGCATTGCTTCAAAGAATAATTTTTTTTTATAATGATACATGCCCCAGTTTGCCCCTGGTACAGGTTTAACGATGATAGGATGCCCCCTCGGGAGATTGGACGAGAAAAAGGCAGAAGGACGTGAGACGAACCATCTCATGATGAAGAAGGTAAAATTAGGTTGGGTAAAGAAATTGGTTGGAGAAAGAGTTGAATGATACAACACACGAGCAAGTAAGCAAGTATGCATAAATGATACAAGAACAAACAAGGTATTACCCCTGTCAAGAAGTAAACCAATGATATACTGATAATGATATACGACAGTGTTGTCATGGCAGGGAATGATATATCCCTAGACCAAAACGGTAGGCGTGTTGTCATGGTGGGGAATGATAGATCCCTAGAGCAACACGAAGGATAGTGTCTGGTTTCAAGAAATGAAGCATGTCATGTAAGACACGTGTGTTGGTCTGATTTCAACAATACCACATCCTATATAAGACAATTGATTGATTAACTGATCAAGTTGGTTTACGACCAAACAAGGATCAAGACCACTGATTGTGATTGGATCATTTGACAAGATTGACTTGACTTGATTGATATGGATTAAGGACGGACTTGCATTTGGATCATTTCTCGAGTTGACCGAATCATTGCTTACATAGATTTTGATTTAGCAAGTTAATACAAGCATCAAGGTATAATTGAATCGAGATGACCTGAGTATTTCTTGTGTATCAATAGACAAGGATTGCTCTCGTTCATGTTAGACCTTTGATGTCCTCGATGATCTTTTGTCGATAATGTCATTTAGACAAGACGTCACATTACTAAAGTTTAATCCACAAACAACAAAAAACAAAGAAAATAATCATGTCACCATCATAGCATCTCTAGCTTTTGGCATCCTCGAGTAGCATAGAAAGGCATGATAGCAAAAAAAAAAAATCAAGACCCTGTATTTTAACCATGTTTCCAATCCACAAAACATATTTGCCTTTAGATGTGTTTGTTTCTTGCCATAATTTGGGTAAAATCATTTAGAATGCCTTAGGTGTTTGTTTTCTTTGCTTTGGATAGGTTAATGCCTTGCATTAGGATTTCTGCTTGAAAAGAACAATTTTTGCTTGCGGTTGCTTGCCTAGTGAGAAGATTCCACAATCTTTATTGGTGAGACGGACCCTAAGGGATTGACCTAGTGCCTCGGGGGCTCATTGCTAAATAGCCTTGCCTACGTGACAATGCAGAGGCAACGTAGTTCAGGGTAAACCCTAATGGACCTAAGACTTATGTGATAGAAAGTAGCGTGGACTCAGATAGATAGAAGGACTAGACATGGGACGGATGGGACAGTGGAGCCTTGGGGGCGCATTTGAGAAATGGCCTTGCCTATGTGACAACGTAGAGGCAATGAAGTTTATGGACTTGGACCATGGATACTAATGAGAGACACTATGCTAGGTTGACACTATGGATAAGATATGGGATAAAACCTTGGCTGACAAGGCAACAAAGAGATAGAGTATCAAGCCATGATAGGTTATCGTTAGGTTTTTATTATGGAACAGATATGGATTGAATGGGACACGAGTGAAGGAAGAATGGACACAAGATGATTGGTTTCTCAAAGATGGAGGAAGCGGTTTATCACAAGTAACGCCTGTTTACCAGGTTTTTACCACTTGCTTTTATTTGCACGAAAGCTAGAAAGTAAACATGACATATGTTTGTCAAGTTTTCATCATGATACCTATCCAAGGCACATGTTTGTCAGGTTTTCACCTAAGGACAATTTTTTTGTATTTTTTTAATTTTTTGATTTTTTGTATTTTTTGATTTTTTGTATTTTTTCTGATTTTTTTATTTTTTTATATTTTATGCCCCGCTTACATTGGGGTTCTCCTAGGTATAGAACTGGTGAAGATGCATGTTGTTGATTGGGTCATCTAACAGCTCACCCTCTGATGTTGCTAACTGATATACCCCTGATCCATAAGCAGCTACGATCACATAAGGCCCAAGCTAGTTGGGTTCAAACTTGCCTTTCTTTTCCTGATCTTGTTGATTGTGGGGGTTCTCCTTAAGTACTAGATCTCCAACTTTAAAGACTCTTGGGTGAACTCTGTGGTTATAGCTTCGTGACATCATTTGTTGATATGCTTTGAGATGGTCAAAGGCTTTATGTCTCCTTTCCTCTAGTAACTCTTGTTCTTGCAGTCTGGAAACTCTGTACTCTTCATCTGTTATGAGACCTTTTAACGACACCCTGACAGATGGTAATTCAACCTCAATGGGGAGGATAGCTTCTGATCCATAGACAAGGGCATAAGGGGTAGCACCTGTGGGAGTGCATATACTGGTTCTGCAGGCCCACAGAGTGGGATTGAGTTAGATGTGCCAATCACAACTAGCATCGTTGATTGTCTTCTTGAGGAGTTTCAAGATGGTCTTGTTGGATGCTTCAGCTTGATCATTGCCTTTGGGGTAATAGGGTGTGGAGAAATGGTGTTAGATTTTGAATCAGTCACAAAGTTCTTGGACATCTTGGTTTTTGAAGGGTCTTCCGTTATCCATGATAATGGATGAGGGAATTCTGTATCTGTAGATGAGGTAATTCAGGATGAATGAGGAGATTTGCTTACATGTAACGGTGGTGAGGGGAACAGATTCAATCCACTTGGTAAAGTACTCAATGGTAGTTATTATGAATTTGTGGCCATTGGATGAGGGTGGATGGATTTTACCTACAAGGTCAATTCCCCATTGGCAAAAGGGCCAAGGTGTCGTTAAAGGTCTCAACTCTTGAGCCAGTGCATGTATCAAGTTCCCATGTATTTGACACTGCTTGCAATTCTTCACAAACTGATATGAATCTGTTTCCATGCTCAGCCAGTAATAACCCAAGTGCATGAGTTTCTTAGCTAAGCAAGGACCGCTAGAGTGTGTTCCGTAAATCCCTTCGTGTATGTCTTGTAAGGTGGTTTGGGATTCTTCTCATTCTAAACAATGGAGTAAAGTACCATCTAGCCCACGTCGGTATAGGGTGTTAGAAATAATGGTATGATGAGAGGTTTGGTGTATAAAGGTTCGTCGTTGGTTGGAAGATAAGTCAAGTGGGAGGGTGTTGTCCTTAAGGTAGGTGTAAGCCTTACCATACCAAGGTGAATCGGATCCAACTAATAGGCATATGGAATGGGTTTCAGGAAGATCATAAGCTGGTTGCTGAATTGTTTCCACTAAGAACTCGTATCGTGACTCATTCTCTGGTATCTCGAGAAGAGAGGCAATGGTCACCATGGCATTTGCTTCTTTGTTCTTAATGCAAGGTATCTACTCAAAAGAGATGATCACAAAGTACTCCTTAAAGTCCTCGACCATCTGCTTGTATGGGACAAGCTTCTCATCTTTGGTTTGGTAATCATCATTGACCTGATTTATCACTAGTTGAGAATCACCATAGACATGTAACTCTTTGATTTTTCATTCTGTTGCCATTTTGAGACCAATGACTAAGGCTTCATATTCTGCTATGTTATTGGTGCATGGAAATAATAGATGGTAAGACTTTGGTATGGTGTCTCCATGAGGAGTTACAAACAAGATTCCTGCCCCCGATCCATGGTTTGTGTAGGACCCATCAAAGTAAAGTTTCCAAGAATGTGTTGATATATTGAATAAGGATTCATCTGGAAACTCAAATTGCATTGTTGTGGTGTCCTGTAGTGGTGCTTCCACTAACTGATCAACGATGACTTGCCCTTTGATAGCCTTTCTGTCTACATACTCAATGTTGTATTCACTTAGGAGCATTACCCATTTTGCTAGGAAGACTGTAAGAGCTGCTTTGCTTAGTAGGTACTTCAGTGGATCTATTTTGTAATAAGTTTGACTGGATGTGCAAGCATATAATGTCAAATTTTTTGTGAAGCAAAAACTACCACAAGACATGATCTTTCTATCTGAGAGTATTGCAACTCATAGCTCACCAATGTGCGACTGATATAGTAGACGGCTCTTTCTTTATTCTCATAATCTTGTTGTGCTAGAAGAGCCCCAAGAGTTGTTGGTGTAGCAGATATGTATAGTATCAATGGTTTCCTTTGGATAGGAGGCATGAGAATGGGTGGATTCATAAGATACTCTTTTAGTTTGTCGAATGCCTCTTCACATTTCGCATCCCATCTGAATGGAATGTTCTTGTGCAGGAGATGATTGAATGGTTGACACTTGTTTGCCAGTTGTGATATGAATCTACGGATTGCCTGTAGCTTGCCTTGTAGAGATCTAAGTTGAGTAAGATTCTTGGGTGGCGGTATGTCCATAATAGCCTTGACTTTGGTGGGGTCCACCTCTATTCCATTTGCCAATACAATAAAACCTAGGATTTTGCTTGAGGTGACTCCAAACACACATTTCTTTGGGTTCAACCTAACTTTGAATTGCTCTAATCTCTAAAAGAATTTCTCTAACACATCCAGGTGTGATTCTCTTGTGAGTGACTTTGCTAGGATATCATCTACAAAATCTTCCATGGTGACATGCATCATATCATGAAATATAGTGGTCATAGTATGTTGATATATGGCTCCTGCATTCTTTAGCCCAAATGGCATGACATTCCAGCAGAAAGTACCCCATGGACAAGTAAAAGCTATCTTGTGCTGGTCTTCTGGTGCTATCTTGATCTGATTATATCCTGAGAAGCCATCCATGAGAGATAACATGGTATGCCTTGTTGTTAAGTCGACTATGATATCTATATTTGGCAACAGAAAATCATCCTTGCGGCAAGCTTTGTTTAGATCTCTAAAGTCATTGCATAGTCTAACTTGGCCATCAGGTTTGGACACTGGTACTATGTTGGAGACCCATTCTAGATAGTCTATAGCTCTGATGAACCCTACATCCAATAGTTTCTTGAGTTCTTCTTTTACAAGCAGTGCTATGTGTGGATGCATCTTTCTAAGCTTCTATTTTACTGGTTTCACTCCAAGATCTAATGGAAGGTGGTGTAGAATTAAATCTAGATCTAACCCTGGCATATCTGCGTATAACCAAGAAGATTTGACTTGCTTTCTCTTGAAGAATGGTACAAACTTAGTCTTCTCTAGTGGGGTTAGAGACTTAGCAAAGTGAATGATCTTAGATTGTTCCTCTATTCCAATGTTAACCAGCTTTGTGGATTCCACAACAATCTGAGACTTCTCCCGGTGCATGTCATCGGGGAGAGTGTCAAGCCTTCCATCGTCAGGTGCGATAGTTGGGTTTTCATCTTCGGATGCATCCTTTCTTTTACTATTTTGGGATCTGACACTACCACAGAGCAGTTTTCACCGTCAGATCCAGTTTTTACTTTGATATTTTTGCAACTGGAAGGCTTGGCACCCTTTCCGAAATAAGCCACAATATTAAGTTCAATATTGAACCCATCTTTATGATCTCCTTTAGGTAGGTGGTCCCTAAGTTCCATATAGTCAATATAGGCATCATCGTTTTGGAACATATCTAGTTGTGGGGTTCCTTGTAGATCCCAGTCAATAAGCGCAGGATGCACAAGGGGGAGGGAGTCGTAGGATAGATCTGATTCATTGATAGTTTGAATGGATATACTAGGAGTATTGGGAGGGAGAGTGTTTGGGATGGTACTTTCCTCCAAGTTGTTTATTGCGATAGAACTCAACCTTCCTTGAAAGTCGTATTCTCAGAGATAAGCAAATTACACTCTAGTGGCCTATGCGGTAGCGTTTGTCCCTCACAATAGGGGCTATAAGTTTGAATAGTATCGACCTCTTTGTCATCATAGGAATGTTCTATCAGCTCATCCCACTCATATTCATTGGAATTTGTGTCACTGTGCTCTTGAAGGGTATGGATCATTTCCACAAGACAAGCATTTGCTTTAGCTTTGCCCTTATCTTTATATCCTAGGCCTTTTGTATTTCTAGCCAATGAGGATGAAGAAGGTTGAATGGGTTCTACAATTCCTTCTTTTCTTAGGCCGATGGGGCCTTGTCCTTCGTAACCCATTTTGTGTAGGATAGATTCACCTCGACCATAGATTTCCATTGGGAGCTTAGGTGGTTCGTGTTGTATGTTCTCTTCTTCTTCAGTATAAAGCCATTGTAGGATATCTCTTTCCTCTGTCTCATCTGATAGGGTCCCCCATTTTACAAAGGGAGTTGTGGGAGGTGTAGGAGGAGCAGATGGCTTTGGAAAATGCTTAGGTTGACCAAAGGATCTAGGAGATAAAGGCATCTTGGCTAGATTGAGGCTATGCTCAATGGAGTATTCCCCAACTCCTATTTCTTTGATGGCAATTTTTTGCTCTTTGGGCTTGGATGAGGAAGCTTCAGAGGTAGAATCATGCTGCGGGGTAGGGAATGTAGATGTTGTATTGTTTGGTATGATGCAATCAGGTTTTGAAAGGACAGAGTTATAATGCTGAAAGGGATCAGGGTCACCTTGGATGGTGACTTTCTTGCCGTTATGAGGGAGTTTTATGCATTGGTGATAGGTAGAGGGCACAACTTTCATGACATGAATCCATGGTCTACCTAGGAGAATATTATAGGCAAGCTCCCTATCTAGGACTTGGCACACAACGTCTGTTATCACCGGTCCCACCTGTATGGGTAAGACCGCTATTCCTTTTGTAGTTCTCTCCTCTTCATCATAGGCTTTGATAGTTATCTTCTTTCTTGGATCAACTGCATTTTTAGAGAACCCCAATGTAAGGGCTAGCTTCAACGTGCAAATATTTAAACTAGCTCCCCCATCAATGAGAACCCTCTTGATGCGGTGCTTATGGATGAAGGCGATAATGTGCAGAGGGGTGTTATGAGGTTGAGACACTGAGAGGTCATCTTGTTCGGTAAATGATATAGTACTTGAGGAGGTCAGATTACCTACCATGGCCTGAAACTTCTCTTGGGCCAAGTTAGTGGGTACAGTGGTTTCCACTAAGGCTTTATCGAGAATCTCCTTATGGGAAGGAGATAGACGCAACAACTCTAAGATAGAAATGTGGGCCAGAGTCTTCCATAGTTGGTCTATAACACTATACTGATGGAGGTTGGACTGAGAAGGTGACGACCTTGGAGGGATGGTAATCAACGTGACTTTACCACTACAGGTAATGATACTACAATAATTTTGGTTAGGCTCTGATTGTTGGTTGGGCATGACCACATTGATTTGTGGTATGTGCTCTGTTATGCAATTGATGGTATAGTTGAATGGTACACTTGCATAGTTGGCATTACTATTCCCACTATTCTAATTTTGCCTGTTGTAGTTGTTGTTGTTGTTGCCGTTGTTGTTATTATTGTTGTACGACCTGTCATGATTCAGAAGTGGATCCTTGTAAGCCACATGTGTTTCATTAGAAGTATGTTGTTGAGTTCCTCCTTGATTTTGATCAAGCACATCTTGAATAACATGTTTGAGATGGATACAATTGTTGGTTGTATGTCCTCTTCCTCGATGATACTCACAATAGTCGGTGTCTTTCCAATAGTGAGGTTTGATTTGAGGTTCGTAATCACTTGTTGGCGGTAGAGAGATTTCATTGTTGGCCAATAGATTCCTTAATGCAGATTCTTGGGACTCACCCAGCGGTGTTAACTTTCACCTTGGATTTGAGTTGAACCATGGCCTTGGATCCCAAGAGAATGTTTTGTTGGGTGTAACATTGCTTGCCTCTCCTTTGAGAGTGAGTATTGGCTATTGCTTGAGAGCTACCACCTTGGCATCAACTACTCCATTGTTGATGACATTTTTATTCTTGGTCCAAAACTTTGATTTGTCTGTCGTGTAGTTGGAGGTAGGTGTGTCCTTGTATAACTTGATTTGCCCCTTGGCGATCATAGCTTTTTCGATGAACAATCCCATTTCAATTACCTTTGAAAATGAGGTAGGGCATTGAATTTGTATTTGATAGCTAAGATCAAAGTTGAGGTTATGGACAAACATCTCCATTAATTGCTTCTTTGGTACATCATATGAAAATTTACTTGCTAGTTGTCTCCACCTTTGTAGGAAGGAGGCGAATGATTCACCACTCTTTTGCTTGGTGTTGCATAGGTCGAGCATGGAAACTTCATGTTCAATATTGTAAGAGAAGTGCGTGATGAATTTGTTGACTAACTCGTCAAAAGTTTTGATGCCCGGTGGAAGCCGTGACAACCACTCCATGGCTTGACTACCTAGGGATCTAGGGAATAGTCTCATTAAGTAAGTCTCATTTTGAGCTACTTCCATGCATGCTGCGTTGAATTCCCTAATGTGATCTCTAGGGTCCCCTTTCCCTTTGTACTTGTCAAACTTAGGAACTTCGAATCGAAAGGGAAATGGTGTCATGTTCAAACTTTTATCAAAGGGGTACGGTGCAATATCTTCCAAGGAGTAGGTTTTAGTGTTTGTACCTGTCTTGAAATCTATTATTTGTTATGCTAGATCCTTGATTTGTTTCCTCATTTCTTCCATAGGAGTGCTTGGGTCTATGGCTTTCTTTCCCTTTTCATGATTATCCTCTACGGTTTCTTGGATTTTGCTTAGATCAAAATCAGCGAGGAGTTTAATTCCAAGATTTGCAAGATGATAAAAATACTTGTGAGGGTCCTCATGGAGCACCTTCTCGAGCAAGCTTTGGAATTTCTAATCTTGGAGGGTTCCTTCATACTCTTCGCGAGAGATTTCCTCATCACTATCATGAGGGGTGATGATGTGGTTGGATGATCCGGCCATTTCAAGTTGCTTTTTGTATTGAGATCTAGTAAGAACCATGCAAAGTGACGTGGGATGAGGTAGGATGAAGCTAGATATTTTAACAAGGTACAGATGGAGACTGTTGAGAATAGGATACTTATGACAAGACTTGGACAAGGGACTCTTTTGATCAATGATTCCAAGTAAGACAGTCGATACAAGATGACAACCACTAGTAAGGGTACTCGATACCTATCTTCCTGTGTAGGGACTAGTCATGCACCAAGACCACTAGAGAAGCTCTGTGACATACTAGGGTTACTTGAATCCAAAGTGATATGAAAAAGGGGCCTATGCTAACCTGATATGGGGTACTTTTGACTTTCAACTAGGAAGACCTGATAGAAGGTGAATGGGATGACCAACGAAAGAGAGACTTTGGCGCGAAATGGATGGAAAAAATGACTGCAAGGTAAGATCTAATTTCGGAACCTGGAACTAGACTGAAATGGGTATCCAGAAATGATAAAAATTTTCTCTCAAAGATTGTGCAAGTGCTCACTGTCACGCATGTGCCGGAACAGATGCGCTGCAAAAATTGGTAAATGCGTCACAAGTCAGCACAGAAGCATTAACAACGCATTTGATATTTACCAGTGCGGCGCTTCTGTGTTGACTTGTGACGCATTTACCAGTTTCTACATAAATGCGCAGCAACAGAGGACGGATACGCCGCTCTAGTTTTCTCAGTATTTTTTTGCAATTTTTTAGAAATTTTTCTAATGCTTTTGGTACTTTGGTTGCAAGAAGGTCTTTTTTATCTGATTTTCTAAAATTATGGCAAGAAGACATAGCAAACACAAAGAATATTTTTATGGTTTTTTATTTTTTTTGGACTAAAAGAAAGCAAGTACAAACCTAGGTTTCAAAGGACAGTATAAAACTAAATTCTCACTATCTCTAGTGAAGCATCTTTGGGAGGTGATAATCGCAGTTCCCTGCACCAGCTTATAGGGGTTTTTGGCTTACTAAAAATAAAGGTGTGTAATAAGGGTAACCGTTCGAGTGGTTATACATGCGGCAGCACTACTCTCCGTTATGGAGTCTCTCAGCCTACAAGGGTTGCACCTTGGAGGGTTTTGGGGGAGGTTGGCTATCGGTATAACACAACTTCACTCATTGTTTGACGCTTTCACTCCAAACACAATTTATTTATAGTGGCTTCACAGAGCTTGTCTTTAGCTTGTTACCACTTAATGTCGTTCCCCAAGGATAGACGAGTATCCAAGGGCAGGCCTCTCTAAAGGAAAAACACATGCGAAAATAATATGTCTAGCATTTTGGTCACCCAAGATAGGGGAGAGCATAGGCCTAGTATCATTCCCAAAACATGAAATATAGTGGTTCTTTTCCCCTAGTTAAAATGAAAAAGACTAAATGAGCTATCTACTTGGGCACACACGCAATTGTAGTTGTCAATTGTCCCTTACGAAATTGAAATGTTTGGCATTCATGTCTATTGTCCCTTAAGAAAGCAATATATTCCTAAGACTTAGATTGCAAAAAGATGTTTTGTCCCTTAAGAAAGCAATATGTTCTAAAGACTTAGATTGCAAATATGATTTGTTTAATTGTCCCTTAAGAAAGCAATATATTCCTAAGACTTAGTATGATAGGTTTTTAATTCTTCAACGCTCATCCTACATGAACATGTTAGGAAAACCCATTTTCTCTATTTGAGTAATAAGAGGCTACAAAAAGTTTGTTAGTTCCACCAAAACTCAATAGTTAGCATAAAATCAATTGAACCAAAAGCGCTTAACTTGTTAGGTGAAAAATGAGCAATCTAGAAAAAATATAATAATAATGATTAGGTACACCAGATTGGATATTATGATCAGATTCTACATGAAATTCTATGCAATTTCAAAAAAAATTGTGAAAATTGAATAAATTTTGCACAAGTTATGACTGTTTGAAGTTTTGCAAAAGAAGGGTTGACTTTGACTAAGTGTACCTGACAAATCTAATAAAATTACCTCAAAATTCTTTCACCATAGAAAATTTGGGAGAACCAACTTTCCAACGTCACTAGTTTCATGAAAATCTGACTCCTTATGCAAAAGATATACCTGATTTCGTGAAATTGTTAAAAATAGGCCAAAAAAAGCAAGCATGGGCTAAAAATAGGGACACGGATTGGGATCTTTTTTTCTCAAAATATGTGCACTTCCTGCAAAACATAAGAGATACCTAGATAGGATTTTGATGTTTTCGACAAAACACAGAAATATTTTGAGCTAAAGTTACACATATATGCCTAATTTCATGAAATTGCTAAAAATAGGCAAAAAAAACATAGGCTAAAAATAGGAACATGAATTTGTGATCTATTTTTCTTGAAATCTGTGCACTTTCTGCAAAGAGTAAGAGATACCTAGATAGGATTTTGATATTTTTGACAAAACTCAGAAACCTTTTGAGCTAATGTTACACCATTTGAATGCTCAATGCCTATTCTCTAAATCCTCTTGTGTACGGAACCTTAGCACAAAAAAACTCAATTTTTTGGATTAAATCGAGGCAGGGCCCCACGGTGGGCGCCAAAAATGTTAAGGAAAAATTGGAGTAAACATGAATAATCAATATCAAAATACCCAAAACTCAACGAAATACAGAAACAAAGAGATCAATCAAACAAAAGAACTTTCAAAAACCTTTGCAAACCTCAAAGCTTCATAGCTTCTGTCGGTTGCCTATCTCAATCAATCTTGCATGTGTGAATAAAGCCCTCAGAGAGTGCACTTCCTTGCTATTCCAAGATTATCAATGGAGAATGGCTATGATATTTGCTTTGTAATGAAGAGGATCTTCACAACAATGATAGTAGTATGTAGTAACGAGTGTGATCACAAGCAATGAAGGAATTGGTGCCAAAGGCATGCTGTAATTCCTGCAGAGTAACGATACTTAAAGTTTGGATGAATGAAATAGAGGAAGAGGGTTCAATTTATAGACTTGGGAGAGAGAAGATCAACGGTATAGAAAGAATGAGAAGATCAACAGTATAGAACGGTTGATGAATGTGCGCGAATAAGAAGAAGACATGTGTCTTTCTATATTTTGCATGAGAGGAATTAATAAAATAGAAGAATGAGTTAACTGAAGAGATTAATCAATTAAAAGAATAGATCAATCAGTTAAGAGAATAGAACTAGAGAATAGAAATTGCATGAGGATGAAAAGATATTGTAGCTCAATTAAATATTTAGAATATTCAATTGCATGTGCACAAGGATTGAATTATATTTAGAGATAACTCAATTTAGAAGAAATAGATAACTTAAATAAATATTTGATTTATTTAAATTTAGAGAAGATATTATTGGAAGAAACAATTAAATAATTGGAATTATTTAATTTAGAATGATTTTGGAAGAACTAGAAGATAAGAAAGCAAATTAAATAAATAAATTTATTTAATTGTTTGTGTATGATTTGGAAGAATAAATAAAATATTTGATTATATTTTATTTTTAGAGATTGAGAAGATTTAAATAAATTTGATTTATTTATTTAAATTTAGAAGAATCATTTGATTTAATTAAATAAAGGATTTTATTTAATTTTGACTTTAGAAGAGGTAATTAAATATTTTGATATTTAATTAACTTAGAGGAATATGAATCAAATAAATAAATTTATTTATTTATTTATTGATAGAAGAATTAGAATGAAATAAATATTAATAATATTTATTTAGACTGAATCGTGTGATTTTTAGGCGTATACATCCACCATTACTATCCAAGGCAAAGCACCCGACTACGTTGTTACTACTCGAAGAGGTCGTGTTACCATTCAAGGGGTACCTGCCCATCCTCCTCGACCATCTTCTATCTATAATATCCTTGATCACCTCGGCAAAACACCTGCACATATTTCCATTCTCGAGTTGCTTCACATATCCCCTGCTCACAAAGCTATCCTTGACAAAGCTCTACAAAAAATTTTGGCGCCCAACGATATCGATACTACGCAATTCCAATCTATGGTAGCTAGCATTGCAGCTCCTTGCCACCTAACCTTTTCTGACAAAGATCTTCAACCCTCCATTCACCCATCACACAATGAAGCCCTCCACATAGAAGTATTTGTCAACCAATGCCGTATCAAACGAGTCTTAGTGGATGGTGGAGCTGGTCTTAACATATGTTCATTAAAATTAATAAAATAATTTGGATATTTTGAGAAAGATGTTGATACTTCCAAGGTCATTACTATCAGAGCATATGATGATGTCGAGAGAGATACTGAAGGGATTATTCATTTGCCTATTCAATTTGGGCCAGTCATTACTGATACTCATTATCAAGTTCTTGATATTGAGCTTCCTTATAACATCATCCTTGGTCATCCATGGATCCATGCCCTAAAAGTAGTTCCTTCTACATACCTTCAATGTCTTAAATTTCCACATAACGGTGTTGAGATTACTATCCATGCTGATCCTAATCCATTTGAATTTTTTCATGCTTTTCAAGACAAATATCAAAGCCCTAACCGCATTCCTATCAACACCGAAGCATATCCATCTTCATCTTATGTAGATCCATCCACCCTACTCAAGCCATCATCTAGAAAAGCCCCTTCCAATCTCCGTATCAAGTACATCGAACATGGTCTGGGTGAGTACACATTGCAAGAATCTTGTTGTGTTGGAACTCTTCCCTTGTCTCCCAAATCTCATGGCAAACCTTCTACATCCAAAGCAGCTTCATCCGCAGCTGTTATAAAAGCCCCACCCACAGTGTTCATTAAAGTGGATTCTTGGATGATGAAGACATTGATGACATCAACTCTTAGATATTCTATGATGAGAATGACCAAGTCCAACTTGAAGTGGAGAGATATAACAATGGGTTCCGCATCATTAAGAACATGGGCTACAAAGG
Source organism: Cunninghamia lanceolata (assembly GCA_027924645.1). NCBI lineage: Eukaryota > Viridiplantae > Streptophyta > Pinopsida > Cupressales > Cupressaceae > Cunninghamia > Cunninghamia lanceolata. The sequence continues at coordinate 1,482,031 of BSBN01000086.1, read as the reverse complement.
ACATGGTGGATTGGGATCATAGGAACAAGGACCTATTGAACCCATTGTTGTGTCTAAGAAGTTTAACAAGCAAGGCCTTGGTTTTTAGCCAGAGGTACCGCTTTCCAAAGACATTAAGTGTATTTTTGATATGGAAGCTGGACCTTCATCGGTAGGAGAGACTTCTAATGCGGATACCATCAATGACTCTTTCCTTCATATTACAGACCTTTTTCACAAAACCTCTATATTCATGTTTTCAACAACCTCATCTCATCAAAATCCTTCACCCATTACCCTTTCACTCGTCGATTGGGACCAACAGGGGGCACCAATATTGGACACATTTGAAAATGATGAAGCTATTGCTGAATTCATGGGCTTACGACAAGGCATTCCATTGGGCGATCATAAAGCAGGTTTCATGATGAATCTCCCTAAACTAGCATATTTTGGCGGAAGTATCAAATCCTTTAGTCACAAAAGTGAAATAAAAATCAAACCAAATAGATCACTAGGTGAAAACTGAAAGGCACCTCTTGACCATGAAAAAGTAAAATCCAAGGGTGAAAACCTCTCTTAGATGCCCGAGGATGGGGGATTTGATCTTCCTGTTGCCACTAACTATCATGAGAAATCAATAGTGCTAGTTGAAAAAAACAAGACATGAACTTGGGCACAGAACAGAATCCAAAGATTGCATATTTGGCAGCATCACTATCAGAGCAGGAAAGAAGAAATTTCACAGCATTTTTCATAAAAAGACCTATCAATTTTGCATATACTTATGCTGATATGTTGGGTTTAGATCCATCACTTGTGGTAAATCATCTAGCAGTATCTTCTAATGCAAAACCTGTCAAGCAAAAATTGTGCAAAATGCATCCGCAAGTAGCTCTATTGGTTAAGGTAGAGATTCAGAAGTTATTAGAAGCAAAGTTCATAAGACCTATTGATTATCCAGAATGGGTTTCAAACTTGGTACCTGTAGCAAAACCTAATGGACGAGTTCGCTGCTATACAAATTTCAGAGATCTTAATAAAGCATGTCTAAAAGATGACTTTCCACTACCAAGCATAGACAACATTGTTCATCTCACAGCTGGACATGAAATGGACATATTTTTAGGATATAACCAAATCAGAATAGCAGAGGAAGACCAAGACAAAACATCATTCATTTGTCCATGGGGTACATACTGTTGGGTTGTAATGCCTTTTGGTCTTAAGAATGCTGGAGCTACTTATCAATGAGCCATGACAGTTATTTTCCATGACCTTTTCCACACTATCATGGAAGATTATGTTGATGATATTCTAGGAAAGTCCAAGACAAGAGAAAGACATCTACACGTACTAGCACAATCTTTGATCAACTAGAGAAATATCAAGTCAGACTGAACCCAAAGAAATGTGTATTTGCTATAACATCTGAAAAATTGTTGGGATACATTGTGTCTCGACGAGGGATAGAAGTGGACCTTGCCAAAGTAAAATCTATCATGGAAATGCCTCCACTAGTAAATCTCAAGCAGCTTCGTAGTCTACAAGGAAGGTTACAATCCATCTGTAGATTTATCTCACAACTGGTAGATAAGTGTCATCCTTTCCAACATCTTCTTCGCAAGGGTGAATCTTTTACGTGGGATGAAAAATGCCAATAGGCCTTTGACAAAATTCAAGAATATCTGGCAACACCTCCTGTGTTAGTACCTCCTGTACTTGATCGACCACTATTGCTCTACATATCTTCAACAATAGTAGCCTTGGGTGCCCTTCTAGCTCAGCATGATGATTCAAGAAAATAACAAGCCATTTACTACATCAGCATAACTCTTGTGGGATATGAACTTAATTATTCATCTATGGAAAAACCATGTTTAGCATTGGTGTTTGCTTCTCAAAAGTTGTGACATTATATGTTGAACCAAACAACAAAGCTCATATCTAACATTGATCCACTCAAATATCTTCTCTCCAAAGCAATTCTTACGGGAAGATTAACAAAATTGGTTATAATCTTAAGTGAATTTGACATACAATATGTGGATTGAAAGGCAATAAAAGGACAAGTTATTTCTGATTAGTTCGCCCCAACACCTATCACAGATATTTATCCAATACATTCACAGTTCCCTGATGAAGAATTGTTCATCTTAACTTTACCAACATTGTGGTAACTATATTTTGATGGATCATACACACAACATGGATCAGGACCAGGGATATTGTTTGTCACCCCTCTAGGAGATTGTATCCCAAAATCATATAGAATTGCATTTCCATGTACCAATAACACAACAGAATATGAAGCTTTAATCACAGGATTATGCATGGCAGTACAATGGGCTATCAAATAGCTACAGGTCTTTAGTGACTCTCAATTGGTTATCAAACAAGTCTTAGATGAATATCAAACAAAATATGAGAAGCTTCTTCCATATAAGCTAATGGTTGATGATTTCAAGGAATATTTTGATAATATCACCTTTGAACAAATCCCAAGGTTACAAAACAAAGCAGCAGATGCCATGACTATGATTAGATCTCTTCTAGACATGCCGTCCAATACACATAAGTGTGAGTTTCTGGTTGAACAACTTCTAATCCCAGCATTTGAAGTACCGCAGTCTGAGCTTATATGTGAACTTGTTGGTCCTAATTCACCTTGGTACAAGGACATATACAAGTATCTCCATAATCAGACCTTTCCATTCCAACTAACTAATACCCAACAGAAAACCTTTATCCATTGAGCCTCTCGCTACATTATCCTAGGAGACACCCTCTATCACCGGAGTCTTGATGGTATCCTTCTTAGATGTCTTGATTCTGAGGAAGCAAAAGTTGCCTTATGTAAAATACATGAAGGTGTCTACGGATCACATTCCACTGGCCTGAGCCTTGTTAAGAAACTTCTACGAGCTGGATACTATTGGCCAACTATGGAGAAAGATGCACAACAATTTGCAAAGAGATGTCTACAATGTCAGCAACATGGAGATTTAATACATGCACCAGCACATGAACTTTAACCTATCACTACTCCATGGCCCTTCTCGCAGTGGGGACTTGATATAATAAGTAAAATCTATCCTACTTCATCAAATGGTCATAAGTTCATTATCACCACCACTAAGTACTTCACAAAGTGGGTGGAAGCCATACCAATGAGCTATATTACTGGCAATAAAATATCCAAGTTCATCTTACACTATATCATTTGCCGTTATGGAGTTCCTCAAGCTATTGTCACTGATAATGGTCACCCTTTCAAGAACCAAGAGGTTAGAAATCTTTGCAACAAGTTTCATATCCAACATAAATTATCTACATGTTACTATCCTCAAAGTAATGGCCAAGCTGAGGCATCTAACAAAACTATTATCAAGATCCTCAAAAAGAGAGTCAATGAAGTTGGTCATGATTGGAATTTGCAACTTAATCTTGCATTATGGGGATATAGAACAAGTATCAGAACTCCCACTGGAGCTACACCGTATGCTCTGGTGTATGGCACTGAAGCTATTTTACCTATTGAGGTTGAGATCCCCTCACTGCGAGTATCTCTACAACATACCATCTCAGATGAAGAATATCGAGTCTCCAGACTCTGTGATCTTGAGCTACTAGATGAATGATGTCTTTCAGCACTCAACCATCCCCAAGTCTATCAAAATCATCTACACCGCAACTACAACAAAAAGATCAAAGAACACAGATTTCAAGTTGGAGATCTTGTTCTTAAAGAAAATCAAAGAAATCAACAACATCGTGAGAAACAGGGCAAGTTTGAACCTAATTGGCTTGGTCCTTTTGTCATTACATCAGCTTATGGATCAAGTGCATATACTCTCTCAACACCTGAAGGTATTCCTTTGGATGAACCAGTCAACAGCATCCATCTCAAGCATTTCTATCCATAAATCTCAGCGATTCCAAAAAAATATGTCATCCAATAGTGAAAACCACTTTGTGGCGCTTTGGATAACAAAAAAATAATAGTACAAGATAAATAATTCATCCTCTGGTGAAAACCTGGTAAACAGGTGTCTTGGATAAGTACCATAGTGAAAACCTAGCAAACAGGCGCTAGTGTAGTGACCAGCTTCCATCATCTACTTAGTTTATTTGATAACAACTTTCCATAATCCATATCATAATACACTACCTTTCCTATCTATACATTGTAACCCATTATCCCTTATCCCTCTGTAATAAAAGTCTTTCCATCCTCACCTCTGTCATGCTAGCCGTTGTAGTTTGGACATTCTTGGGGTAATCATATCATTTGGCACCTTAGCATCTTGTTCACACAAACCCATCTATCATAGCTTCTCCATAATAAACCACATCCCACACTAGGGGCACTTGTTGAGCCTTATTTGGAAGTGGATACTTATAGCTCTAGCTCATAACATAGCAAACGTTCAACTTCAAACACATCGCACCATCCAACTTCAAACATGGCAAACATTTGCAACCAGGATCAACATCTTAGCAATCAATCCAAACTCAAACATCATCAAAAATCTCAAAAAAATCAAAACATCACAAAAACCCAACAAGCACGTCATCCTCTATCCATTCAACATCAACCAATGCCACCTCAATCTTACATGTCATCACCCTCAACTTCACACCAACCATTATCATATGCAACCTCTCCATCATCATCACATCAACACATTCAAAAACAACAACATCAACCAATTCAACAATTCCAATCATCACATCAACACATTCAAGTACAACAACATCAACCAATTCAACAATTCCAACCATCACAACAACCCATTCAACAATTCCAACAACAACCAGTCATATTACAACAAACAGTCATATTACAACAAAAAATCCAAACACCATCTCAATCTCAAAAAATTCCACATCAACCTTACATGTCATCCGCTTCAACTTCACACCAACCTAATCTATCCACCTATCATGACAATTCCATATCAACCTATTCCACATCAACATATCAACCCCCACCTCAACATTATCCAATTCCTCATTCTAATATTCCAACACATCACCAAACCCATCCACAAGGCAACCAAGTGTCATCACAACAAGAACATGTAAGCCCAAATCCACCTTGGCAACAAGATCAAATGCTCTCAACTTCATGCCAACCCCAAGATCTTTTATCTACATATCCCACCATTTCACCTAACCACCAAGACTATCAATGGCCTCCACAACAAGCACAAGTGAGCCTAAGTCCACCTTTGCAACGAGAAGCACGTCCAAGTCCAAGTGGCCCCTTGTACATAAATCAAAGCCCAATTTATCCTATGCAAGACTTAATTACCTTTGACAAGGAATCATACAATCTAGGTGATATTGTTCTTGAATTGCATGCTTTTGATTTCATTTGTATTAGATTCTTTGATGATGGTAGGGTTAGGTTTTCATGACTATGCTTGATCTTAGGTGATATCATACAATCTAGCATATTTTGGCAGAAGTATCAAATCCTTCAGTTGCATCCTTGGTCTTGATCCTAACCTTGAAGTAAACCAAATCAATCAATCATCATCATTATCAAACATCTTTGTGTTGATCTAGGCATATATCATTCCTCGCAATGACAACACTATCATCATCAACAAAACAATCAATCAATCATTGGTTTACAGCTTGACGGGGGCAATACCTTGTTTGTTTTTGTATCATTTGTGCTTGCTTGCTTGTGTGTGTTATCATTTTATTTTACATTTGTATCACATATGTATCATTCTAGCTAATATTCATATCTTGTGTATGTTGGAATAGCTTTTTGCATTATCCTTTGCATCTAAGGTCACATCATACCTTTTATGCATTAGGACTTTAATGCTCTAAGTTTACTTCCTCATACGTTAGACAAGGTTGTATTATGCTAGGGCACAAGACACATCATCACCTTGGTCCTTATACCTTGGTGCATAACGTCTAGTGCTATATCAAACATCATGGTTGCTCACCTTCATTGCAACATAATGCATCATTCATTTCTTCTATCCATTCCCTTATCTTCCTTGACAAATCCATTTCATTTTGAGAGCATACCCGTGTTGTCCAACCCGCCTAACCTCTCGAGGGGGCATCCTCATCCTATCTTTCCATCATTATCCTATCATTCCTCATCCTATAATTTTCCTCTATCCATGCCCTTAGCTTCTTTGAAATGATGTTACTCAACATAAATCTCATCATCTCAACGAGGGGTAAAATATAGACACCCAAATTTGTCCATGTCTTGCAACACCTAGTCAATACATTACTTGGACATCATGTAGCATTTTGTCCTAAAATCCCACTCTTAATCCCTCTAATCCATTAGCCAATTAATTAAATAAATTTTATTTATTTAATTAAAATCCCATCTTAATCCATCCTTAATCCACTTAGCCAATTAATTAAATAATTTTTATTTATTTAATTAATTTCACATTCATAATCCCACTTTCCAATTAATTAAATAAATTTTATTTATTTAATTAATTTCCTATTCATATCCCAATCCTATCCTAATCATCTTCCAATTAATTAAATAATTTTTTTATTTAATTAATTTCCCTCACATATCCCAACTAATTCAAATAAAATATTTGAATTAAGTCCTCACCTCTCAATTGAATCATGTGTGGTAGTACAACTTTCATTTAAAATCCTTCACATGTACAACTAATAAGACTTAATTTTATTAAATAAAGGTTTTTGTGTACACGGTCACATATGAGCCTTATCCTCCTTTGTACACTTGTCACATGACTACAACTTCCTTGAAGAGTGGGAATAACTAATCGATCCTAGCCGTCCACATCAATCATTTAGCCTTTTAATCTCAATCATCCATTTGAACCAAGCCTTTTCATTTAAATCAACCCCCTCATAAGCTATTTGCAAGATGCATTGAGTTGGAGTATCCTTATGCTGTTGAAATCACATTAGAGCCTTTGCATCTATCATCCTTTATCTGAGAGGAACCTCCTACAACAATATAATGAAAAATGCACGAAATAACAGAGATAGCAGAACACAGAAGGAATTTATTGATCGCAAGCCACTTCGAGGGGGGCAACCTCTTTTAAGCAAGCTCAATATAATAAACTCGTGGATGCCTTCAGTGGCTTCAACATGTACTTATATACTAAGTCTAATCTAAACAACTATTACTTCCCATGAATGTGGGATAATACAATATACTCATGGGACGACTTACAAAGCATATGCATCCAAATGTAATATACTAACAAAGTAAAGAGAAGGGTTAAACACGGGTTCCTAACATTATCATCATCTTCCATCTATCATCATTCATATATCATCCTCATATCATTGTTATGCTGCAAAAGTGAGCACCCAACATTCCTCCAACAATTATCCTTCAAAATCTTGCATGCTCATGCAAGGTGGAGAAGAACAATGGAGATAAATCGAGCATAGCATGGAGATCGGTTTGCATTTACATTTGTTATTTTGATTTTCATGTTGTCTTGTGCTTCATTGTGCAATTGTTAGGGTTTGATCATTGTTGTTTATTCATTTACCCTATTTGCAATCTTACCCTAACTACAATGGGAATAGAGTGGATGGTAGCAGTGGTGAAAATAGGTGGAATAGAAGGAGTGGAAGCTATGGAGGGTACAACAATAGGAAAAGGAACTTGGACTTGTTACAGACAGGGAGATGGTAATGGTAATGAAGTGGAATGAAAGACGAAGATGGGAATGTGAATGAACAAGACAATATAGGATTGGAAGAGGTAGGGAAAGCCATGCAAATGGTAGAATCTATTTGCATAGATGATATGGAAGATGTGATGGTAGTGGATATAGAAGGGATGTGAGTAGAGATGGGGGAAAGTGAAGTGGAAACTGACAAGGAAGAAGAAGAAGGAAGAGTAGTGGAAGAAGTAGGAGGTGGAATAGAAATGATGGAAGATTATGAGATGGTAGAGGGTGGAGTGGAGGTAGGAGTAATAGAAAAGGATGAAATAGAGAGTGGGATGGTATAAGATATGGTTGATGCATGATGAGAAGTTTTTTTCCTTTTTTCTCATCTTTTTTTTTTCTCACCAACTAACATTCTGACTCTTGTTCTTTAGCTTCCTTGGTTTGGTAATTTTTTCTTTTATACACTTGATTCTGGGTTGTAGATGGAGGCTTTTGTCTACCCCTCATTTTTTTTCTTTACCTTCTCCTTTTTCTTTAGGAGGAGGTGCCAATGCTTCTTCTTCTGTGTCCTCACTATCTATTTGCACTTCTTTCCCTCTTGGACTAGAAGCTTCTCCTTCTCTAGATGGTTCCTCCAAGGATGGAACCTTAGGTACTCTTTTTATCTTAGTCTTCAATGGGGTATATGTCAGTGTCACACCATGGGCAACCAATTCAGCCACTCATGCATCAATTCACTTCTTGTTCTATTTGATGTTTTCCCTCATTATTTCATCAAGGGAACTCACTTCTTCTTCGGCCCAATTGGGAGGAGGAATAGGTTGATCAAAGACTCTTCTATACTCTGTCTCCTAAACTACTACTCCATCATCCACTATCTGATATGGGACTGCACCGATCTTGAACAACTTGGTAAAATGTCTAGGAATCCTGGAGTATCTTCTCTTCTTGACCTCATGTTCATCATGGCAATTGAACCAGAAGTCCTCCAAATGCACTTCATGATAGTGAATTTTTATCACATGCTACTCCAACTTATGATATGCATCAAAGTGTTTCCTTAGATTGTAGAAGAGGAGGTGATACATTTGCAATTCAAAATTAGAATCCTCAACAACATAGGAGGTGGTGCAGGTGAATAATCCTTTTTCCCACAATGATAGGAAATGGCACTACAACCCTTTGTATTCCCTTCAAAAGTTGATGTGATTGACAAATTTGTCTTGTGAGATCCAAAAACACCATTTTGTTATTTGGGTACTTAGGAAGCCTGTATGGTGCCCCGATGAAGCCCTTTATTCTCAGATATGTAAATTTGGGGAATTGGATGCACCAATACCCAAATTTCTTTACTAATTCCATGGCTTGGATAGATACCAAATCATTTATTTATGCAATGAAATCACTTCTATACAAACTCTTTGGCAATTTTGAGAGTGCAGGCTTTGACGTCTTCATCTAATTAGCATTAATAATCTTCATGCATGCTTCTAGACCCTAATCATAGATGCCTTGCCCATAATCTTTGGTCATATATGTCATTGTTGGATAAAGAAAAATGTTAAATGCTTCTAAGATGGCCTCAAGGGTGAGATCAGCTATTATTCTTCCATGAGGAGATACTATCTTCCTTCAGTCTAGGTGGTAGTTCCCTCCACATTCCATAATTAACTCTGGGAATTGAGCAGATATTGGAAATCCTGTAGCTTGTGCAATGCCATTATTCACCAACTTCCTAGCTATTTCTATTGGATTGGTCCCATACATTCTCTCTTTAAAATATTTAATGTCCACATGCCCCAAGTAAGTATCAACCACATTATTTGAGGTTGATGTGATTTTGGAGGCTAGGAAAACTACCTTGAACTCATTTTTCATGTTACTCAATTTGGAGACTGACCCTACAGAAAAAATCATATTAAATAACCTTGACAACACCTTAGTCTATAAGAATGTCAATGCAAAGATTTTCATGTATAATAAGATGTCAAAATGTTCAGTCAATTATAAGTATCATTCATCCTAAGAACTAGAAAAATCCTTTTCATTACTGCAATGTTTCTAAAGACTTGTGAAGATTTTCAAAAAATATATGGAAACAACATTATTTCTCTCAAATTCATGTTCATTAGATTCAAAATGAGTAAAGATTATGCAGATAAACTCAAGTAACTACCTACAAGATCATGGATTTATCAAAATTCCATCCCTTGAAAAATGCGGGAACTAGACATAGAAGGGGATGCAGGTAATTATGGGTTAATATTGTCACTTAGAATTGCACCCTTCTTGGAGACCTCCAAGTATTCTAATGACACAATAGGAATGATCTCAAGGTGTGGGACCTTACAATTTTGAGATCAGACCTCCAGAGAAGGCTTGTTCCTCTTTCTAAGCTTAAGGCTTAGAGAAATAGACTAAACCTACACTAATGATCACCAGGGAAAAGGGGGAGAGGGAAACTGAAAATGAAATGTAGGTGATACACCAAGATTTAGGGTGTTTAGCTACGACCAACATAACATAGTAATAATCTCAATGATGAAGAGGAACTCACACAGACTCATACCAATTTAAAAAGAGGCCAAGAGAGATGAAGGTATGAAAGGGACCATTTTATCCACAATACACAACTCACATCAATCAAATAGACATAGTGCAAGAATAATGAGAGAGGCAAAATATTAGCTTATATTGATCATAGAGGCTAAATAGCCATTACAAGAAAAATAATTTATTACAGAGATAGATACAAAATAATCAACTACATTCATTGGTGAACCAGACTAGAAGACATCAAAGGCCTAGCTTTAGGCACAATGCATTAGATTCTACTAGTTCTTCCAATCACATTACAAGACCTATGACAATAAATTAATCAGAGTAACAGCCCAGAAGAATAGCTAACCAACCCTTAATACATATTTGAAACATGCATATATAGCTTTTACAATCACATTGTAGCAGCAATGGCGTGGAAAAGGAGAAGTCAACAAGAAGGGACATTAACCATGCTACAATAAACTTAAATTGGCATCCTTGGAGTGCACCAACATGGCTCTACCTAGGAAATCTGCTGAAAATAGGAGGTTCACCCATGTCGTGGGTACAAGAAATTCAATGCAAATGAAGGACAGTGGCATGGGGAGGTGGGTAATCCATCTTCCACAAGAAATTAGGCTCTGAAGATGCATTAATGATGACCAGGAGGGTTGCTGAGTAGCCCCATCATGTTTGGAATAGTGGAAAATGGCCTAAGAAGGAAAAAGATCAAACTCTGACATATCAGGCTTCGGGGCTCAGACCTTCCACCCTATCGCTTTCACAATCTGAAGGAGGAAGGAGAGAAATCCTAACTCCACTAGTATATGCCTTAGAATATTAAAATCGACGGAGTCAAACTTTGGGCCTTCCGGCCTTTAGCCTCGTAAAACTTTTCATGACCCTGCAAAAGCTTTGGAATGGTTCCAGCAAAGAAGCAACCCCCAACGAAGCAAGGGACAACTCAACACAGATCTGACACGTCGGATGACAGGCAACCCTCACGATCCCATGGGAAACAAAGTGAAATCCCGGTGAAGGCAAGAACTCCCACAAAAAGAGAGCGGCAAGCCAATGTGTCACCAAATAAACAAAGGTGCCAATGGAAGGCAGGCTTTGAGTCTTCCATCTTCCGTCTTCTAAGAGAAGGAAGAGAGAAGGAAGAAAGTCTAAAGTTTGAAGCATTTGAACACTTAGAATATTTATGAACTTGCAAACTTGGACACGTGTCAACAACGCACAACGTTTTGAAAGCATTGTCTCCATTCAACCTAGAACTTGTGCCATGTTGACACGTGGCATGCATTGGAACTTTATCACTGTTGCCAAAAGCAAAGGAGGACCTCAAACCACAGGCCCTTTGCCTTTGTCCTTTTATGAAGAAGATGTAATACAGAAGGTCCAAACTCTGACATACCACAGAGCCACCAACACTTAGCCAGTTCTACAAAAGGAAGAGTCAGAACTCAAACTCCAACCCTTCTGCCTTCCACAGAAGAGAAGAACCTTGATCTCCAGTGATGAAACACTTAGAACATTTTGCAAAGGGGAAGGGACATAATTCAGGACTTTAGGCATGACAATGGTGAAGAGGTGAAGCCCAAAATCTGACATCCTGACAAGGCAGAAAAACACAAGGAAAACTCTTAATTTTCTGGGACTTAACCATTTTTTTGATGTTTTTCCTTGTATCCTCAGAAAGGGAAACACTAGGATCTCATGGATCTTAGACTATTTGGCCAAGGGGGAAAAGTAGGAGAACAGTTACCCAAATAATTTCCATATCTGGGTCAAAGTTTTGCATATTCAATTTAGTGTTGGTTTGTGGGATTTTAAAGACTACTTGGAAATTATAGAGGATAAGGGATGGTAAGGACATATCTAGGTGTATATTGCATCCCTACAAAGTAATGAATAGACATATTTGCAAAAGTATGGATCTTATGTGGATCTGAGGGAATATGGTAGTGTCTAGGATATATCCTTATACATAACAAAGCTCTACAAAGCAATTGGTGAGAAGGTCTTGTGGGCACGAAGGGTGACTTTGGACACAGCAGAGGTTTCAAGATCAACTAGATATTGTGGAGTTTTTAGAGGCTTCGGGATCTCACAAAAATTTAGAGTTAGTTCAAACATATCCCTATCCACACCAAAGTCCTGCAAGATGAAGATTGAGACTTTATGCGGGGCTAAGAGCCCATCCCGGACCTTGCGAGGCTTAAGCGAGGGAGGGGATATATCCCGATCAATATATAAATTCTGCAAAACACTGGATATGATATGTCACCGCGCTAGAACATGTTTCAATGAATTTTTAAGGATTTTGGAGGGGAAGATACAAATTCTAATGGGTAGAATGATTCCACAAAGGGGAATTTTAGACAAGTTTTTAATAGATCGATCATTTCCAAATCTCTTTGTAATGAAAAAATTCTAGAACCTAATCTTTCTGTGCTATCGTGGGGTTTTGAAAACTAGAAAAAATGATAATAAACTCACAACAAAGTCTAACTTGTAACAATAACATTACCCATGCCATTCCAAAAAAACATTTACCAAGAGAAAGTTTCATGACCCTATTCTTGGAGTTTAAATGTTCAAACTACCCCTAGAAATCCACATCCCTATTAGTGCAGTAGTTTCACAATTTTGTTAAGGTGATCAAATGAAGGTATTTTCCTAAGGCAATTTTCCAACAACACTTTACCTAGGATGAAGCCAAGATAAAGATGGATACAATTCCTCTAAACTCTTCAAGAATTCCACTCTCTCAGGAAAGAAGATCAAAACTAGGAGACTCAGACTGAACAAACAAAGAAAAAGAGGGGGGGTCCACAATTTGAAGCAAAATGGGGCATGTGTGCAGGGAACAACAAGTCATTGATTGACTCAGCTACCAGGATCACCTACAAAACCTAGGATTGCCTTCTACAAGATAAAAAAAGAACAAAGGATAAATTTGCACAATATTGGATGCAATAATGATATTGGATTAATTAATTACATATGACATCTTGCTTTTATAATTGTATGATAAGAAAACCCTAGGTGACTTAAAAATCCCTAAGTAAACTTAATAAAGTGTAATTAAATATTTAATTACACCAACACCCCCACTTAAGTGGAACTTAGGGAGAATGAGAAACATGTAAATAATGCAAAGATGGATCCCAACTACAAGGCCATATTAAGTACCCATGTACAAACATTTTCTCATAACCAGAGTAAAGAAGAAAAACCTAATGGGAGAAAAATCATCTCCAAAAGATAGAAAATAGAAAATAAGTAATAGAAGGACTCAACATCAAGACCCCCAAGGACTACATCCATCACTAAGATACAATCAATAAATATGTAGAACCCCCCATAAGAGAGGATGTAGAGAGAAGGTCTGGTAAACCCCCTAGAAGTGAGAAGGATGGAACCCCACGTAAGGAAATGCTCCCTCCCAAAACAAAGATGAGAAGAGAGACCATGCAACCACTCCTGAAGATGAATCCTGCAGTGTTGGTAGATGAAAATAAGTGATGGAAGGACTCAACATCAAGACCCCCCTAAGCATTACATCTATCATGAAGATACAACCGATAAATATGTAGAACCCCCCATAAGAGAGGACGTAGAGAGAAGTGTTGCATATAGATTGTCATTGATGTCAATAGTGGTATGAAGTGCTGCAACATGAAAGAGTGGTACATGAAATGACAAGGAGCTTGCAGCAGTACGATGATCAATGAAGATAGTTGAATAAGTATTATGAGTCAGAAATGTAAAGACCTGAATATGTGTGAAGGAACTGGATCAACACCATCTGTACACTGTCATACCTTATCTACTGAAGCACATATGTAAGTTAACCTTCCTAATATTCTTATGTTTGAAGACCATGATTATATATAATTGGGTGTTTGTTGCATGATGATAAAATGAACACATGATGATTGACACATGATGGATAAAGTTGCAAAAACATGAAGAATTGGTTAAGTACAATGTATGTTAGGAAATATGTTATAGGCTTGGAAGAATGTACTGCACTCTGTCACATCTGGATATATGAGCTTGCAGATAAGACAGATGGATAGGTATTACTCTCAGGTATCAGTGTTTCAATTTTGAGATCATAATGCTTACCACAAAGTATTTTGGAGAATGAAGAATGAAGATAGTTAAGAAATAGGGTAAGTACAATCATGGTGTAATAGAAGAATTCTCACACTCCTCCACGGATGAATATATGAGATTGCAGCTTGGAGGACAGGTAGATATGGGTCTTAGGTATGTAAGTTTCAAGATTCAAGCAATAATGGGTACCACAGTTGTCTCTCTAGAGTCAATTGTATGAAGCCTCGCCTTAATGATAATTAAAGTAAGCAAAGGGAGATTGTTGTAGCCTCCGCAAATCACTGCACAATGGTATTTGGCCCTACTATTTGAAATATAAGCTCATATGGCTGGTCGGTATGTGCTATTCATGTCTTATATGATTATTTTTACTGCAAGTGTGTTTTTCATTGTTTTTATCCTAAGCCTGAGTAAGCAAAATTAGTTATGGACACCGGCATCAGAGTTCAAGTGTTTGCGCTAGCATATAACTACTTGGCTCGTTAAGAGAGGTGTTCAAAAATGTTTTACAAGTCACATAATCATTAGCATGTGGTCTGCATGATGTATTTTATCTCCTCTGGTACTACTTTTGGTCTGGAGTTAAATGTAAGGAAGAGTATGGGCTAACTATGCCAACCTAATGTTTGTTGATGGTTATGATGTATGCTTTGAAGGATGCATTAGGGTGTGTTGGGGATTTTTCTTACAACCCCTAATCCTAAGGAAAATCATAATACCTAAACTAGGGGATCAATAGGGTAAGGCAAAGATCTTGAACTATCATCAGATTGAGGACAAGAAAGGCCAATGAACAAGTCTAAACATAACCTTCTACTCTTTGAGCTCCATAGGAGTCAGGGGGTATACCTATTTTAAGCCTGAATATATGATAAAACCTACACTAGACAACTCACTAAAGGCCTTTAACATGTGGATGGTTCACAGGTAAATGAATAAAGGGTGTTATACAATTACTCGTCTCTACCTGTATGATCCCTTTATACCTTGAAGAACATTGAGAACTGATTAAATAGGAATATCTTCATCTCAAACATAAGAAGGGGTTAAAACTACATCATTCCAGAGCATGACCCCTACATCCATTAATCTCCATGAAGTTACAAAAAACTAAATGATAAATAAACATGAAATGAAAGATTCTTCAGATTTTATAGTTGGTGATTCCTTCCAGGGTTTGCACAAAAGAAGCATACTAGACCAGAGACTTATCCATAACAGAGTTAAGATACAAACAACCCAATAGATGACAACTCGAAATGCAAAATCAGTGACCCTTAAACAATTATTACCTTACAATAATGAGGCCTCTCATGGACATGTAGATAACATTCTTAATAACCCTAAATATAACACATTATCCCTGATATTTGATTAAAAGCAAAATTAACTTGTTCTTTGAACAAGAGCCATCAACCTTGAACATCTATTACAACAAATGTGTAACAAATATCATTATAATCTTTGATTTTTCTGATTGAAGAAACAAAGCTTACATTCTAGGAGACATTTATGCATGACATAGTTTAGTTTTAGCTGCAAAATGAAATGCTTTCCATTACCCAAATAGCTGATTAAAATATTTGAACTCTGAAATCTAAAGGACCCCTAAAGCCTAGGCAAAGACCCTGTACAAAATTACACAAACAGAGATATGGAGAAATTGGAACCCCCCTCTTCTCAAAAGAGCATCTCCATTTTATATCACCAAGGGGTTTCTTACAGCATGGGAAACATGCAGAAGATAAGGAAAACTGTATTCAGTTGAGATAGGCACACCACTTGGAGAATCAAATCATTGCTCGTAGTCGGAAGGAAAAACCTCTTTTGTCTAATTTGCAACAACTCCAAGCATGAAGAATGAACAATCATGTTGCTTGATTTTCCAGTGAGTGGGATCAATGGATAGCTTAGATGAAACCACATGGAAGCCACTCACTGCCTTGCAAGGTATTAGCATTTGCAGTTAGATTCCCCGCAAACTGGTGGGGAATGGTTAAGATTTAATCCTCATAATCGATCTAGACCCTTAGATCCTGGGCCCACCATCAACACTACCTTAGAAACTGCCAAGGCCCATACAAAGATATGCCATGCGACACACGCCCACTATCCCGCATGGTATTTGTATTGAATATTTTAATGGCGTGGGATGGCAGGCAACCAATAGAATATGAGTTGTGGGACCATGCCCCTCAAAAGTTAGGGTAATTAAAGCACGTGCCATAAGTTGCAACTTAAAAGGGGGACATCCTAGGCATTTTAATAAAATATATTGACCCCACCTAAAGTGCACACATAAAATATTAAAACATTCACTTGCTCAAACTTAGGACATTGGGGAAAAATTAAAAAGCGCATGCGACCAAATATTTTTCTAGGAACAAGGGGCCGACTTACCAACCATGCCAATGACTTAAGTTATAACTTAAGTGACTAGGAAAAAGTGAACACAAGTCAATGATGAATTAGAGGAAAGTTAAGGCTTTTGCATAAATAGGGTTTTAGTCCTAAGATTGAATCCTATCAGATGGAAAATGAAACCCTAACCCTGAGGGGACCAATTGACGACTAAAATTTTGAAATGTGACCACATAACCACTACAAATTTTCAAAGTCCTATTAGTGGCTCTAGTTGGGGATGTTTGTTCAGCACGAATAGAGCAAGATCCTAGAATTTCCTAGGAAATAGACCAAGTGCCACATCCATTGGGTGGCTCTAAAAATAGCTCCAACCTGCAAAGCTCTAACTCAGTTTTCAAACATTATTTGGTGGCCCCGAGCCCCCAAAAAGGAAGAACCAAAACCTTCCTCTATCAAATACCTTGCTCTCAGATGATTGCCCTGAACCTAATCTGTTTATACCGCTGAAATCTTCTTGATTACAAAAACTGTCACTAACATCTCTCACAATTCCTCTGAGCATACCAATGTTAATGTAACCTTTGTCATTCTACATTGTATAACCAGGCATAAACTAAAATCATTTATCATCACATGACATGTATGTATTATATTCATCACATGAAACATATTCATATTAAAAGTAACATTCCTCACTCTTCATCTTATTGGCATGCTCCATCAAAATACTTCCCAACTAAACTGAAAATTGAAAATATTCATACTCTACAAAAGAGCTGGCATCATAAACATTAGGCTCATCATTTAGTTGTACATCAAGCATAAAGTTGTCATAGGAACACTGCTACAAACTATGCAAACAATTTTTAGGAAAATGGAAAGAGAACCATTCGTACACAGGTGTCTCATGCAACTGTAATACATTATATTGGCAAGGACATTCATCTAAGCATATTGACTCAGCCATATCACCACTTGCTTCAGCATCTTGCAAATGTAACTTATCTGCATCATCATCCCATAATTGCACAAATGCACACATTTCTGGTTCAGTGATATAATTTGATTAAACATTAAAATCATCACTCATATCCATGTACACAGCTTCATATAAGAAGATTCGAACAAGTCTGAAAATATCCCACCCTGAAGATGAGCATGAAGCTCTGAGTTTTTATTAGCATCAGCATTTCCAGATTCAGCATTGCCCATTTTAGGAACACAATCACAATCAACCCAAAATAAATGATAATCAATATCACTTTTCACTTCATCCTCTAATTGTTCAACACACATATCTAAAATTTCTGTGATATCCACATAATCTGAGATAGCTCGATCAAAAGGCTCATCAAGCTCCATAATACTATTAAGCAACAATGGTGATATTCTATGATTTGCATATTCATCATAATGCCTAACCTGGTCATCTGAGAGTAAACTCATGTCATCAACATCCTGCATGCCAATGTTATCTTCATCTAGAATAAAACTTTCCAACTCTACTTCATATAAGCCACTGTGACCAACAGAATAACAATCAACATGATTAATTTCATGAGTTGGATATGTATGAACAAGCCTAACAATATCATGATCATTATTGATAAGGCCCTCAACACTGGTAAGACTGTGATTAGGGTTACATGGTTCTTGTAGACTCAATGATGAATATATTATCTCATTATCACTCATACCATTGAACATTTCACCAGAATCATATGAATCACAAGACTGTAACTGAACTTCCTCTATAATCTCATCACTAAAGAAGCTAACAGTTCCATTACATGGTGTAATATGCTAAATATCTAAAAATGCTTTCATCTCTTCATCAGTTGTGCCGTGTAGTGCATTTGAATTTTCATGAATGAAATCCTCAGGTGCACACACCACATTATTTGGATGCTCACAAACATTTTCTCAACTAACATGAGAAATAATCTTAGTTTGGAACAAGCCCTCTTCACTCACACATCTTGCATCATTGTTTGAATCATAGCCCATAACAAGGCTAGTCTAATCAACACTATGAATGTTGTCACAACTTTCATCATGAATCACATTTTCTACAATATCCATCCAATCAGGGACATGAGAAAAATTACATTGCTTCAACTTCAGAGGCAATAAACTCAAACCTGCCTCATACTCCTCATAAAACAAATCAATGCATAACAATTCTTGAGGCCTGAAACTAATAGGGATCTCTATATAGGTGTCAAGGATTCTAGAAAATGAAGCACATCCTGATTCTCCCTCATGTCTCCTTATTTCAAAAAGAGCCTGAACAAAGACCATAGGATCATCAATGCATGCATCATGTTGACAATATACTTGGGGCTCCACATAATCAACATTATTAGAAAATGTACAAGCTGAAACAGTAGGGGTGTAAATGCCTTGAAATTCATTTATAATTTCTGACTCGGATCCCTTATCTACACTGTATGCCCTAGGGCCACACACTTGCAGACAAATAACCCTTATGCATTCTATATTTCCAATTATTCTCATTATTTATAAATTTATTGATCACTAACCCTACATTGATTCTCTCACCAAACTACTCCATGAAACCTACCTTGAACTCATTCCAAGAATAGATAGAGCATGTTGGTAAATAAGAGAACCAATCTCTTGCTTTATCCTTTAAAGATTGAACAAATAGTTTCATGACAACATCTTTAAAATCTAACTCATAATCTCCCATTACATCTATAAAATCTTACAGATGCCTACTTGATGATTCAGACCTACCACCACTAAACTTTGGTATTTTATCTCTTATTTCATGTGGTATATGAATTGGGAAACCATAGATATTGTCAAAATTTATGGCCTTATACCTTTCAATACTGAAACATCTTTGATAGCACATGTGAGGTTGTACACTGTTCATTGTTACATTTGAGGCCATATAGGGATATAGACTGGAAACACAATCTCCCTAATCCTTTAGAGACTTCCCTCATTAATTTTTCAATTACACATTAGAGATTCAATTTCCTTTTACAACAGAATCTTAAGCCTATTTAGTGCATCATCTTGTCTAGGCTTACCTAAGACCCACTAGAGTATTCTTCCAACATATGCGTTCATTTCAAAATACATGTTGCACCTCTAGTGATACATAAATATGCAAGCCTATTACTACTTTCGTTTACTTAGTGCTTAGCTTCAATTAATAAGGAACCAAGTTCATCTCAAAGCTTTTCTTAAACAACCTTCAACATAAAACTATTCTTTTAGGAGACAGGAACATGTAAAATACCCGGAAGTAATGCTACAACTACCATGAATTTTCCTTCATACTTTCATCATGTCCTTTCTTCATAGAGTCACCACCTCCCTATAGAGGACTAAACTTCAAATATCATAAATCTCTTTAAAGCCTTCTTTCATACTGGTCTTCTCCAATAGCAGAGCCACATAAATTTTCATACACAGCCATTTTTCATTTTGACCAACTGGTTCAAAAGCAAGAGGAGTCACCACCCTCTAAAGGGAATGATAATGATAATGCACTCTTGCAAACTCTAAATACCCATGACAAACTACTGAACTAATTTTTTACAATTAACAAACAAGTGCCCAACAGAGTCGCCATTTTGTTAGGGATTTTTCTTGCAACCCCCAATCCTAAGAAAAATCACAATACCTAAACTAGGGGATCAATGGGCTTAATTCAAAGATCCTAAACTATCATCAAATTGAGGACAAGAAAGGCCAATGAACAAGGCTAAATATAACCTTCTGCTCTTTGAGCTCCACATGACTCAAGTGGGTATACCTATTTTAAGCCTGAATATATGATAAAACCTGCACTAGATAACTCACTAAAGGCCTTTAACATGTGAATGGTTCTTAGGTAAATGAATAAAGGGTGTTATACAATTACTCGTCTCTAGGTATGATACCTTTATAACTTGAAGAACATTAAGAACTGATTAAATAGGAATATCTTCATCTCAAATATAAGAATGGGTTAAAACTACATCATTCCAGATCATGACCTCTATATCCATTGATCTCCATGAAGATACAGAAAACCAAACAATAAATAAACATGAAATAAAAGATTCTTCAAATTTTATAGTTGGTGATTCCTTCCAGGGTTTGCACAAAAGAAGCATACTAGACCAGAGCCTTATCCATAAGAAAGTCAAGATATAAACAACCCATTAGATAACAACATGAATACAAAATTAGGGACCCTTAAACAATTATTTCCTTACAATAATGAGGCCTCTCATGGACATGCAGATAACATTCTTAGTAATCTTGAACATAACACATTATACCTGATATTTGATTAAAAGCAAAATTAACTTGTTCTTTGAACAAGAGCCATCAACCAAACATCTATTACAACAAATGTGCAACAAAAATATTATAATCTTTGATTATTCTAATTGAAGAAACGAAGTGTACATTCTAGGAGACATTTCTACATGACAGTTTCATTTTAGCTACAAACTGAAATGCTTGCCATTACCCAAATAGTTGATTACAATATTTGAACTCTGAAATCTAAAGGACCCCTAAAGCCTAGGCAGAGACCTTGTACAAAATTACACAAACAGAGACCTAGAGAAATTGGAACCCCCCTCTTCTCAAAAGACCATCTCCTTTTTATATCACCAAGGGGTTTCTTACAGCATGGGAAACATGCAGAAGACAAGGAAAACCATATTCAATTGAGATAGGCACACCACTTGGAGAATCAAATCATTGCTCACAGTGGGAAGGCAAAACCTCTTTTGTTTGATCCGCAACAACTCCGAGCATGAAGAATGAAGAATCATGTCACTTGATTTTCCAGTGACTAACAGATAGCTCAAATGAAACCATATGGCAGCCGCCCACTGCCCAGCAAGGTATCAGTGTCTGCAGTTAGATTCCCCACGGGCTGGCAAGGAACAGTTAGGATTTAATCCTCATAATCAATCTAGACACTTAGATCCTGGGCCCACCATCAATGCCACCTTAGAAACCACCAAGGCCCATACAAAGATATGCCACATGGTGCATACCCACTATCCCGCATGGTATTTTTATTAAATATTTTAATGGTGCGGGCTAGAGGGCAACCAATAGAATATGAGTTGCGGGACCATGCTGCTCAAAACTTAGGGTAATTGAAGCACATGCCCTAATTTGCAACTCAAAAGGGGGACATCCTAGGCATTTTTAATAAAATATATTGACCCCACCTAAAGTGCACACATAAAATATTAAAACATTCGCTTGCTTAGACTTAGAACATTGGGCAAAAATTAAAAAGTGCATGCGACCAAATATTTTGCTAGGAACAAGGGGCCAACTTACTAATGATGCCAATGACTTAAGTTATAACTTAAGCAACTAGAAAAAAATGAACACAAGCCAATGATGAATTAGAGGAAAGTTAGGGAGATTGCATAAATAGGGTTTTAGGAGGGTTTTAGTCCTAAGATTGTGTTGGATTTAGGATAGACAACTAAGAGGGGGGTGAATCAGTTGTTACCAAAATCTTTGTTACTTTAAGCCTTCTTATATTTCAGCAGCATATCAAAGATTAATCAAGGAAGCATAATGCAATAATTCAAGAGCAGAAACAAATTCAACACATATAACACCAAGATTTTGACTTGGAAAACCCGGTTAAGGGAAAAACCATGGGGTGATTAACCCAAGATTGTATTCTCTATTAGAAGAATAAGAATGAATAAGATGGCACTTGCCAATTAGGGCTTACATCCCGAGCGCACTGCTCACAAGAGGCCCACTGCCTACAGAATAATATAAATATTACATACTTGAACTGGAGATCAGCATCTTTACTATCCTTGAGTCAGTTCCATTTAAGCCCAACACCTCTGCTCTGCCTTTCTTCTTCCTTACCACCTTCTCATCGCTACCAGGATGCTTTTGAATGACTTCACAATTCTTATTTATACAAGACATCAACTTTGGAAAGATCATCAAATTCAGCACAACATACACTTATTTTATTACAGAGAAAATACAAAAATATAACTTGAGTTATTACAAAATCTTCATGCGCACTACTATACTATTGGCTACCCATAGCTGGGACTTCAATCTTCTTTGTGGAACACGCCAGGCTTCACAAAACATCTTCAAGATCATCCGCAATACGTGCAAGACATCCGGTCAGCCAAGATTAGGAAGAACACCATCACTGGAAGGTAAATCTTCAATTACGAGCTCTATCTTCAATGCGGACTGCCAACATGAACTGAACACAATCTAGAGACCCCCATAAGCTTGCTTGAATCACCAATAACATCTGCACCACTTCTGCTTACTGAAATCATTTGTATCTTCATCCAGAACCTCAAGAACACAGTCAGTCATTACTGTCACATTAGAAGGATTGCTTGTGGACCTCCAAACCATGAACTAATTGAGTTGTCTATTCACATTAGCTTCCCAAACATGCCACCAGATCTGCAGAATAAGATATTGCATTTCTGAATCTCACCGGACCTATTTGTGTCACTTTGTCACCTCTGAACAGTTGCCAGAACTGATTTTATTCTCATGGCCATAACTCCTCCAAATTTTCATGCAGATGTCTCAAATCTTGAATGAATCATCTTCAGACACAAAGCTACAAACCCTTTGAAGTGCATTCTCTGATCTTTATCTATCTGGGATATTCACTTCATAGAGCTTCACTGTTTACACTGATTTTCTCTGTTTCTGATAGGACTAATTTTCTCAATATCCTCAGCACACAACTCATCCAATCCTTGACATCAATGCAACAAAAGTATGTTGACATCAATGACAACACCGGTTAGGCCCATACTTGTAACAATCTCCCCCTTTGTCATTGATGGCAACATATAATGTGAAAAACTGTTATAACCATCAAGACAAGATCTCCTTACTAATTGACATAGCTCCCCCTATCAATAGTAGCCATTCACATATCTTCTCTTCCTTTTACTACTCGCCCTTTGATCAGCAACCACTTTTTATTTTTCACATGTGTTTTCTCCCCCTTTGACATCAATGGCAAAGGGCACATACTTGCAACCACTTCTCATACTTTAGAATCATACTGACTGCTCTCCCTAAGTAGCAACCTCTTAACATCAATCTGGATCACAAGATATGACTGTGGGATCCACCGGACTGATGCACATCAATGCACCTTAATTCAAAACCGGAGGGGTAATAAACCCTAGCTTCTGCCTAAGATACTTAAAAGAGTCCTTAGGTAGAGTTTTAGTAAAAATGTCTGCAATCTGATCCTTTGAGGGTACGAACTCCAATCTGACTTCATTCTTTTTCACCTGCTCTCTCAAAAAGTGAAACTTGATGGATATATGTTTTGTCCTTAAATGCAACACTAGATTTTTTGATATATTTATTGTACTTGAGTTATCACAGAAAATTGTGATAAGTTCCTCATACTCTACTTTGATATCTCTTAGCATTTTCTTCATCCACAATACTTGAGTGTAACTACCTACTTCTGCAATATACTCCACTTCTGCAGTGGACAGAGATATTGTCTCATGTTTCTTGCTAAGCCAAGAAACCAAGCTTCTTCCCAAAAAGAATGCACCACCACTGGTACTCTTCCGGTCATCCACATCTCCTGCCCAATTAGCATTTGTATATGCATGAAGAGAGAAATTATGATCCTTAGGATACCATAATCCATACTCAACTATTCCCTTCAGATATCTAAGAATTCTCTTGATTGCCTTGACATGAGATTCTCTAGGATCAACTTGGAATCTGGGAACAAGACCAACAACATTCATAACATCAGGTCTAGTTTGAGTAAGGTAGAGAAGCCCTCCAATCATTAACCTATACTTTTTCTGATCAGTCTTAGGGGATTCATCATTTTTACTTAGCTTACATTCGATTGTCATGGGAGTATTCATTACCTTTGAATCTTCCATCCCAAATTTCTTCAACAATTCTTTCACATATTTGGTCTGTGATATGAAGATTCCTTTCTTTGTTTGAGTGATTTGTAGACCCAAGAAGAAATTCATTTCCCCAAACATAGACATTTCAAATTCACTTTGCATTTGATTTGCAAAAGTTTTGCACATACTATCTTTCCCTCCAAAATGATATCATCAACAAATACCTCCACAATCAAGATATTTTCATTATCAATCTTAAAATATAGATTACTGTCAGTAGTGCCTTTGTTGAAACCAATCTTCAAAAGATGTTTGTCTAATCTTTCATACCAAGCTCTTGGAGCTTGTTTGAGTCCATACAATGCTTTCTTCAATTTGCAAACCATATCACCATGATCAGACAATTAGAATCCATCTGGTTGCTCAATGTATACCTCTTCTTCCAAATCACCATTTAGGAAGGCAGACTTGACATCCATCTAATATACTTTAAAGTCATTGAAGGCAGCAAAGGTAAGAAATAATTTGACTGCCTCAATTCTTGCCGCCGGAGCAAAAGTTTCTTCAAACTCAACTCCTTCTACTTGAGAATAACCCTTATAGACCAATCTGGCTTTATTTCTGACCACTTCACCATCTTCATTCAGTTTATTTCATAAGACCCACTTAGTCCCAATCACATTCTTGTCCTTAGGTCTAGGAACAAGATCCCAAGTGTGATTCTTTTCAATCTGCATCAATTCTTCCTCCATTGCTTTAGCCTAACTTTCATCATTGCATGCTTCACTTACTGTTTTTAGTTCAATCAAACAACACTTTACTGAATCTTGAGCAATTTTCCTTCTTGTTTGAACACCTTTTCTTCTATCTCCTATGATCTGATCTTTAGAATGATTCAATCTTACATACCTGGGAGTTTTGGGATTCTCTTGCACTTTTGATTCTTGGACAGGTTCTTCCAAGCATGTCTCTTCCTCTTGTATATCAAGATTCTCTAGATCAGTCTAAATCTGAATTGGAGTGGGGACTGGTTCTCCTTGATTCGAGAGATTATCCTGATCATCTACTTCATATTCATAACACCTTGAGGGATTTTCCATGCCTTCATCAACCTTCACATTTGTACTTTCTACAATCTTTCTCAATCTCTTGTTGTAACACCGGTATGCTTTGCTTTGAGTAGAATATCCCAAGAAAATTCCTTCATCACTTCTAGCATCAAACTTACCAAGTTCTTCATCTCTTTTGATATAGCATTTACTACCAAAGGCTCTAAAATACTTCACAGTAGGAGTGATGCCAAACCATAGTTCATAAGGAGTCTTACCAATATTGCCTCTGATTTGTACTTGATTAAGAGTATAGACAGCAGTGCTTACAGCTTCTCTCCAATAGATGTGAGGAACATTTGCTTCCATCATCATGGTTCTAGATGCTTCCTGGATGGTTCGGTTCTTTCTCTCCACTACCCCATTTTGTTGTGGAGTCCTTAGAGTGGATAACTGTCTCTTTATCCCATGCTTCTCACAGAATGATATGAACTCACCGGATGTGAATTCTCCACCTCTATCAGACCTGAGGCATTTTATGTTCATGCTAGTTTCATTTTCTACCATAGCCTTGAATATTTTGAACTTCTCAAGTGCTTCAGATTTCTCCTTTTAGAAAGTTACCCGCATTATCCAGGAGTGGTCATCAATTAGCAACATGAAATACCTATCTCCTTGCAAACTCCTGATTCTTGCTGGACCACAGAGATCAGTGTGTACCAAATCTAACAATCTGGTTGAAGATTGTTCCTTACTTTTGAATGTGACTCTATTTTGTTTTCCACATTGACATTCTTTGCACAAACTATTAGTAGGTTTCACCAGTCTTGGAAGATCTCTTACAGCCTATGTGTTGCTTATCTTGATGATATTATCAAAATTTACATGACACATTCTCCTATGCCATAACCAAGTCTGATCAATTTGAACAAATAAACAACTTTTACTAGTACCAACCAATTGGAAGATGTTACCTTTTGTCTGTGTACTGGATGCAATCTCAGTTCCAGAGCTTTCAAAAATCTTGCATTTTCCATTTTTGAATTAGAGATCATAGCATTTGTCCACCAACTGTCTAATACTGAGAAGATTATGCTTCAGACCTTCAACATACAAAACATCACTGGTTTTGTTCTTCCCATCAAAAGAAATAGTTCCTCTACCTTTAATTCTGCCAGCAGAATTATCTCCAAACTTTACAGCTCCACCTTCATATCTTTCCAAGCTTAAGAACTTACTCTTGTCGCCAGTCATATGGTGAGAGCATCCACTGTCGATAACCCATTCATCTTTTTCTTCAACCTGGGCAGCCAAAGCACTTTGTATCATCTTATGATTGACAGATTCAATAGGCATTGGATCTTCTTCTTTGATGGCAATAAACACCCAGTCACTTCCGGATTTGTTTCCTATCTCAGATTCATCATCTATTACTCCATCATCATCTTCTTGAACATAGTAACACTTTTTCTAAAACCTTGATCTATTAGGATTTAGCCTTGAAAACCTTTCTAGACATCTTGAGGCAAAATGAGCAATCTTATTATAGGTAAAGCATTTAAAAGGTAATTTTCCTTCATACTTACTGGATCCTCTTAGCAGTCTCTTTACAATGAGGGCCTCAAGTTGTTTAGCTTCTAATTCATCCTCTTCTAGATCTTTTCTTGCTTTCTCATACCAAGTTGATTTTCTTGAGGAACTTTCACCTAGATCATATCTCTATTTGCCTTTTGTAGAAGCACTATCTTTGAATGTAGATTTAGTCTTGGGAAGTGCATCACCAAACTCAGCTAACCCAAATGCAGATATCTTACCAACCAATTGATCCCTTGTGATAGTTGTCAAAGATCTGATTTCCTCAATGGCAGCAACTTTGTGTTTATAAGTAGGGGGTAAAGATTTGAGAACTTTAGCAATAATTTCATCTTCATCAAGTACTCCACCAGCACATCTAATGCCACAAACAAGCTCATTTACTTTTGTCATATAAGAAGTGATATTCTCATCTTCACTCATTTTTAAGTTTTCAAACTTTCCTTTCAGACTTTGTAGCTTGGCACACTTAACATATTTGTCTCCTTCATATAGATTTTCAAGCTTTGTCCAAATTTCATAGGCAGTCTTCAATCCCATAACATTTGTCATCTTTGAATCAGACAAGGTACTTAGTAGGGCTTCTTTAGCTCGAAGATTATTCTCTGCATCTCTGATTTCATCTAGAGTTGTGGGGCCATTCCTTGGGGGAACATATTTAGTTGAGGTTATGTTCCAATACTGATATCCCATGCATTGTATGTGACATTCCATGTGGCTTTTCCAGGCAGTGAAGTTTGAACCATCAAACCTTGGACTGTCATTCTTATAGGTTGACATTCTGGATCTCCTCAAGCGGTTAAGCTTCTTCTAGAGGAACTTAGCTCTGATACCAATTGTTGGATTTAGGACAAACAACTGAAAGGGAGGTGAATCAGTTATTACCAAAATCTCTGTTACTTTAAGCCTTCTTATATTTCAACAACATATCAAAGATTAATCAAGGAATCATAATGCAATAATTCAAGAGCAAAAAAAAATTCAACACATATAACACCAAGATTTTGACATGGAAAACCTAGTTAAGGGAAAAACCATGGGGTGATTAACCCAAGATTGTATTCTCTGTTAGAAGAATAAGAATGAATAAGATGGCACTTGCCAATTAGGGCTTACAGCCCGAGCACACTGCTCACAAGAGGCCCACTGCCTACAGGGGACACATTGTCTACAGAATAATATAAATATTACATACTTGAACTGGAGATCAGCATCTTTACTATGCTTGAGTCAGTTCCATTTAAGCCCAACACCTCTGCTCTTCCTTTCTTCTTCCTTACCACCTTCTCATCACTACCAGGATGCTTTTGAATGACTTCACAATTCTTATTTATACAAGACATCAACTTTGGAAAGATCATCAAAGTCGGCACAACATACACTTATTTTATTATAGAGCAAATACAAAAATATAACTTGACTTCAATCTTCTTTGTGGAACATGCCAGGCTTCGCAAAATATCTTCAAGATCATGTGCAATATGTGCAAGACATCCGGTCGGCCAAGATTAGGAAGAACACCATCACTGGTAGGTAAATCTTCAATTACGAGCTCTATCTTCAATGCAGACTGCCAACACAAACTGAACATAATCTAGAGACCCCCACAAGCTTTCTTGAATCACCAAGAACATCCACACCACTTATGCTTACTGAAATCATTTGTATCTTCATCCAGAACCTCAAGAACATAGTCGACCATTACTGTCACATTAGAAGGATTGCTTGTGGACCTCCAAACCATGAACCAATTGAGTTGTCTATTCACATTAGCTTCCCAAACATGCCACCAAATCCGTAGAATAAGATATTGCATTTCCAAATCTCACTGGACCTATTTGTGTCACTATGTCACCTCTGAACAGTTATCAAAACCAGTTTTATTCTCATGGCCATAACTTCTCCAAATTTTCATGTGGATCTCTCAAATCTTGACTGGATCATCTTCAAACACAAAGCTAAACACCCTTTGATGTGCATTCTTTGATCTTTATCTATCTGGGATATTCACTTCATAGAGCTTCACTGTTTACACTAATTTTCTCTATTTCTGATAGGACTAATTTTCTCAATATCCTCAGCACACAACTCATCCAATCCTTGACATCAATGCAACAAGAGTATGTTGACATCAATGACAACACCGGTTAGGCCCATACTTGAAACAAATTAAAACCTAGCAGATGCAAAATGAAACCCTAACCCTCAAGGGACCAATGGATGACCAAAATTTTGAAATGTGACCACATAACCACTACAAATTTTCAAATTCTTATCAAGGTGGAAGAGTATGTTGAGGTAAGATAGGTCCTGATTATGTTTTGTTCTTGAACCACATTAGAATTTTGCATACCACATAT
Organism: Cunninghamia lanceolata; assembly: GCA_027924645.1. NCBI lineage: Eukaryota > Viridiplantae > Streptophyta > Pinopsida > Cupressales > Cupressaceae > Cunninghamia > Cunninghamia lanceolata. The sequence goes on along the minus strand of BSBN01000086.1, from coordinate 1,452,449 downwards.
GTTTTGGAGCTGATTGATATGGCCACTACACACTTCATGCTACATGCTTCACCTTGGACAACCAAGGAGAGAGTCTTTGATGATCGCGGAGGGTATATATAAAGAGTAAAAAGTGTTGAAATTGAGTAGTGATTTGGAACAATAAGAAGAGTTAATATTGTGCGAATATACTTACAGTAGAAGTAGATATGATAATGAAAAGCACCAAGGATGAGTTCATGTAATATGATATAGATGTAGAAGATATTGTGAGATCTCCAATGATAAATAAGAACTCTTGAATGTGTTTTGAAGTTGCGGAGATCAATATTGTTGTTGTTAGGAAGACAGATAGTAGTGCAAAGTCTGAAGTGATTAGCATTTTATAATATGATTTGTAAATGAGTAAACTGATCATGGAGTTGCACCTTCCTTTGGGTTGTAGCCCATAAATAATATTGTAATCTTGTTTTATCCTTATTTGTGAGGTTGGATTTGGACATTAGATCCAAGCAACTTGCTCACCGTGGTTTTTTCCTTGGTTTTTCCATGTAAATCTGGTGTTATGGTTGTGTGTTATTGTGTTCTTGCATATCTCGTGTTTTGAATAGTCACATTAGTTTGAATTCTGTAAAAATAAGGTAATTTGATTAAGTATTGATTCACCCCCCTCTCAATACTTTAGTGTGTTCAATAATTGGTATCAGAGCAAGGTTCCTTGGAAGCAACCTAACAACTAAGGTAGATCTTGGTGTGGAACACATGGGATCAGAAGTAAGGTTAATTGGGAAGAATCCTCTAGAAATTAGTAAAGACATGACATCCTATAATCCAGTAGATTGTGTGGTTGACTTTGAAGGAGAATTCATTTATGTCCTAGATGATCTGGATGCTACAAGAAGTGAAAATGAAGAATATAAGATCAAGCTCATAAAATAAAAGGAAGTGAATGCTAAGCTGAAAATTTGAATTGAAGAAAATAAGAAGATTGCAGATGACCTAAATGCCAAGCTTAATGACAAAACAATTGCATGCTCCAAACTTGAAGAAGAAGTTGTCTCATTAAGGAAAGAATTAGAGAAAGCAAAAGATTAGATAGATAAAAGTTTAAAACTAAAGAAAAGTACAGACATTCTTGATGAAATACTCAATTGTCAAAGACCTCGAAAGAATAAAGGTGGTATTGGATTTGAGAAGAATCATATCCCTAAAATAGATATACCTGAAGGCATGTTTGAAATAATAAAGGAAGAACTTAGCATTGAAGATTCTGAGGAAACTAAAGATGAGAAGCAAGAGCCTGGTAATGATAACTTCATACAAATTAGCAATCAGAAGAAAAATCTTAGGAGATCTACTCCTAGACAAGTTAATTCCACGTTCTCTCAATCCTTTCTTGGTCATTGTTATTCTTGCAATAAATTTGGACATAAGGCTATTGATTGTAGAACCCAGGCTAGACGAAATAATAACATGAGGAAGAATTCATTTGTGCCTACAAAATATAATACTGTGATCTCTCATCCCTTCTATGGCTATTGTTATGCTTGCAATAAATTTGGTCACAAGGCTGTTGAATGCAAAACCAAAGTAAGAAGAAATGGTGTGAATTTGGACTATAATGATGTTTTCTACAAATGCAACAACTTTGGGTATAAAGCAAGTTCATGCAGGAATGGTTCTATGAAATCATTTGTTCATCATAAGAAGATAGAGAAATTTGTGACTCAACAAAAGAAGGAAATGACAAAGATATGGAGAAGACAGAACAAGATAATGGGAAGAAGGAAGAATTTGTGCTTCCACCTAGTGCAGAAGACTTCATTGATGATTAAGGTATGGCATAAGGGTTAGGGGATCTAACTAGTGTATATGTATTCTTCCTCCCCTAAATATTTGATGGCTTTTGCAAATAAAATTCAAGCATACAAGATGAGTTGGAATGAAACCTGTTGGTGAAGATGATGACAAGGCTAAACAAATTTGTTTTCAAAAATTTTGGAGAAAAATATTATGATGTGGAGGATTGCGGAAGGATCTTGAGTCCCTATGAGTTCATAGAGTAATCCAGCAACAGTTTATCTAATTGGCTAAAAAAGCATTAATGAGGAATATTAAGGAAAAATTAAAAGTATCTATTCTTCCTCTGAATGATCAAACCTCATTTGAAGACAAAGCTTCTACATTTAGAGCAAATAAGAGAAGAAGACCTTTGGAACACTCGGTGAATTGAGCTAAATAAGAATTCTAGACTCTGAGCACTTGAAGTTGGAACCCTAGCTGAGTAAAGGTATTTATCAGATCCACTAAAACCCCTATTTTCTGAATTAAAAGAAGTGTAATATGGTGACTCTGAAAGTTGTTGATATCTCTAAAAAACCTAGACCAAAATACAAGAAGTATCCATACAAAGTGATGGAGGTTGATAATGCAGGGGCATTCTCAAATGTTTCAGCATATGTAGTATATATTGAAGATGTTAGGGATTACATTCATTCGAAGTTGGATGAAATTGATCATATGAAATTTGAAGAACTCAGAGATCAACTCCTGGACAATGATGTAAGCTATAAACCTGAGTTTGCAAATGTGGGGATCAAGCATCTAGATGTATGGAAGGATTTTCTTGACTTTTGTGATGAGCATGAGTGGATAAGATACATTTTGATCATGATTCATGATGAATTTATCTATTTGGATAATCCCTACAAAATAACTAAAGATGCAATTAGGGTTGTGATCGGACTGTGTTCCACTGGACCTGTACCTATGTTGAAAGTTGTAAAAAATAAAAAGGTCATGGAATTGACAGGTGCTAAGTTCGATAAAAGAACCTTAACAATAAAAGCCATAATTGATCCCAATGTCTGATATGTAGCTATGGGGATTACATACAAAATCTATTTCACTAATAGGGAAGGATCCTTAATCGGTACTACCATTTACACTACATATCAGATGGTCAAGGAGGGCCAATATTTTGATCTTTGTGAAGTCATGAGAGAACAACTCCTAGAGAATTTAAGGAGAACAAAAGAAAATGGACATCACTTCAGGTTTGGTACTTTAATAACTTGTCTTGCATTTTATTTCATGAATGAGTTACCAACCTTCAGAGGAAAGGTTTGGTAGCAAAATGTTCTAGTTACTGCACAAATTAAGAATCACATAAGAGGCTTTAGTGACCCCAATCATTACAAGCAAACATACTGGGGCTTTTTCAGAAATCTACAAACCAACATGCATATTAGAGATAGAGTTCCATTTGATGTTGTAAGGTGGTATGGAGGATAAATCACTTTCTTGCTGGACAAATACTATACCTAGATGGAGGTTATGGAACCAAGAACTGTATGGATTCCTATATTGCCATATGAGGTATCCAAAGATGAAATAAGAGTATATGTTGATATTTTTTTGAGCAAACCTAAAGACCCTACTGCTAAAATATTTGGTACATATGATGAAATCTTGAATAAGATGCATAAGAAAGATGTAGAAGAGCATCTTGTGCAAAAAAAGGGGGAGTTACTTAAAAATGGGGCATTTCACCTAAAACTCCATCAAAAGCCCCTACGGGGGAAAAACAACATGCTCCTACTACTCCACCAGTTGTGCAAGGACTGAGAAGGTCTGGCAGATCTACCTCTACCACTACTCATCCCTTCGAATCTTCTCAAACTACCTCAACTGGAAGAAGGGCTGCATCTGAGACTCTAACTCAGATGAAATGAGGAGAAAATAAGCAACCAAGGAAAAAGATGTCTGCTAAAAGAAAGAAATTTCAAATTGAGGAGATAGATGAGAGTGAAGATGAAGAAGTAAGATATGAAGGAACATCTCAGCCAAAGAAGAAAGAACAAAAATCAAAGAAATCTTCTCCACCTGAACCTAAATGAGCACCCCTTTCACTAGATGTTGTTTTCAATGCTATTGTAGAGTTCGGTATTCTAAAAGAAACAACAGACCTATATCTAGATATGCCACCTGAAGATCATAGCACTATTGAGAAAGTTGTTGTGATGTATATGCTTAAGTTCAATGTTCCTTTTAATGATATTATTGAACAAGTTTCATAAATCCTTGCTGATGTTTTAAGAGAAAGGAGAGAAAAAGCAGTAAAATTGGATGATGAAATGAGTCAAAGTGCACTTGACAAGTGGTGCAGGAGCACCCACACATGATCAGGATATAGGTCCGCATGATCAGGATATAGGTCCGCATGATGACATACATGATCAGGATATAGGATAGTTATCATCATGCTGACGGGATAATCTATTTTTAGTATGTTTGACTTTATCATGTAATAAGGTCCACTGGACCGATGCTATGTAATAGTTCAACATAGGAGTATGTGTAGGCAGTTAGAGGCAGTTAGAAATCGGAATAAGAGAGTCTGAGCTGTCCTCTCTCCCAGCCGCTTGGAAGCTCCCAGCCGCTGGGAAGTGATGTTAGTAGTACTCGAAGGATTTGTTATATATACCTTCGATCTGTAGGGTTTAGAGATAGTTTTTGATATAGCTTTTGATTTGACGTACTGATGTTGAGTTGAGATTCAGGAGAGCAGTTCAGATATTGTAAAGCTGTATTCAGGACATTGAATTTCAATTGAAGAAGATCTCATCTTTTGCATTATCTGTTTGCACCTGTGTTGATTTCCTTTCCGTTTTGCAAGCCAATGACCACTTTCAACCCTTCCACCGGTTGATCCTGCAAATCGGTGGAATGGTCCTGTATCATAGATTAGATTGCATTTTCGTTTTCTGTTTATGCATTGCATTGTCCAGGAGATCTGTTAGAAGCATGCTGTAAATCAGCCTAGCATCCTCATGTGCTAGGTCGAGAAGACAAATTGTTAGATTTTGGTTTGGAGGTGATCCGGCCCGGTCGTCACATGATCTTTGTGAAATTATGCGGATGTGAGTGTTTCCTGCAGTGGGAGGATACACAGGAGTCTGCATGTGCGTTTCCAGTCGGAACGAGCCGCAACATCATCTGCGAATCCATCGCCATCAGGATCGGGTTATGAAGTTGGTGAAATTTGCATGTTGCAGGTGCATCATGATGTTTTGAGTTGGATATATACTCAGTGTATATATCGCAGTCAGGATCATCTCTCGGGGAAGATCATCATCCGCATATCGCTAACGGATGCGGGTGTGAAAGTTGAGTTTTTGGCTAAGTGTTGAAGAGTTCATCAGGATGAAGTGTGACGTCATCGTCATCATGATATGACGTCATCGTCATCAGGATATTCAGAAATCCCTCTATGCGGGTTTATCCTGTTGTCGCTAAGTGGAAAGGTATCGGCGTAGGCAGGAAGTTGTATTAGCATCATCAGGAGGTTTCGAAGAACCGGAGGTTTAATATCATGATGTTGTTGCTTGTATCGTCGGGCAGTGAAGCGTCGAAGGCAAGTTGTTGAAGTGGAACGTCATCAGGATATTTGGACAACCGGATATTTGGATATCCTGCTGACGAAGGTGATATTGAATATCATGATGATGCGTTTGTATTTGGCGCCCGATGAACAGTGCAACCGGAGGATATTTGCGCCGCTGATTATCATGATGATGATGATAGGCGACAGTTGAAGGAGGTGAATAGTAGTCGTCAGGAGGATATTTGCGGTCATCAGGAATATGATGATGATGTTGAAATATGATGATGCAGTTGGTGTTAGTGGGAAATATGATGATGAGGTTCAGCCGTTAGAGAAGAATATCATGCTGTTTGTTTTGTTGGCAGCTCCTTCCTGTTAGGTTGCCTCCGTTGCGTTCCACTCTGCATCATAGTGGTATCAGAGCAAAGGTTTAGGATCTTTTGGAAAACATAAGCAGGATGTCAGACGAAGAAGGAACATCTGAGTTCCCAACAAAGATGACCAACGCTGAGTTGGCAGTTCTGGTGAAGAAACAGATTGCAGAAAGCAGGGCCGTGAAGGCTCAGAATCAGGAGTTGAAAGATGAATTAGCAAAGTTGAGGAGCAAAGTAGGTTCTGGTAGAGACGATGATAGGGAAGAAGAGGATGTCCCTAATTGGAGTGAGGAGGTCGTTCCTGCAGACCAGAGACCGCTGTTGAACGCCCTCAAGGCCATGGAGAGGAGAACCATGGATGTGAAGCTGGACTTGCCAGTGTTTACAGGTAAGATGGACCCTGATTCGGTAATGGAATGGATAGATTGTTTGAACAATTTCTTTGTAACAGAGGAGATACCAGAACAGCAGAGAGTGAAGATAGCACAGTCAAAGATGAAAGAAGCTGCCTTGACATGGTGGAACTTTGTTCAGGATGATAGAGTGCAGGAGGGCAAACGTAGAGTTGCCACATGGAAGAAGATGATGGAATTGGTAAAGGAGGCTTATATTCCTTTGGATTACAGTATCCAGTTACACAAGAGGAAACAGAACCTGAAGCAGAAGGAGCTAGATGTCAGCTCATATACAGAAGAGTTCATGAAACTCTGTATGAAGACCAAGGTGAAAGAAAGTGAAGAAGAAAAGGTAGCCAGATACCTTAATGGACTGAGGTTTAATATTCAGGAAGATCTGAGTCTGCATAACCCAGATACAGTGCAGAAAAGTTTTCAGTTGGCACTGAAGGTGGAAGAAAAGCTGAAGAGAAAGCAAGATCAGAACAACAGAGGAAGAGGAAGACAACAAAGAGGTGGAAGAAGTCCTTTCAGAGGCAGAGGACAAGGACAGGGATATCAAGGAGAGTCTAGTCAAGACAATAGCAAGGGCAACAATAGTCAGAGTCAGAGAGAGAATTTCAGTCAGCAAGGAAACTTCAGAGGTAGAAGACCTTACAGAGGAAGATCCCAGGGCAGAGGATCCATCAGGTGTTACAACTGTAACAAAGAAGGCCATATAGCCAGCAGATGTCCAGACAAGGCCACAAGCTCAGCAGGAGAAAGGAGGACAAATCTGGTAAATGAACCGGATAATCAAAGCAGGACAAGCTCTAATGAATTTCAGAGTGTGAATGGTCCTGAGAATTATGGATATCCAGAAAGTGGAGAGTCCCTGATGATGAGGAGAACAGTAACTACCATGAAGGTACCTGATAAAGAAGCCCCTCAGAGGAAGTCCCTTTTCAGAACCACTTGCAAAGCAGGAGGTAAGGCTTGTAAGGTTTTGATTGATTCTGGTTCTACTGAGAACTTTGTGTCTGAAGAAATGGTGGTGAAGCTGAAGCTTAGGAGATTGCCTCATCCATCTCCATATAAGGTCTCATGGCTTACTCAAGGTCAGCAGACAACTGTAGAAGAGCAGGCTTGGGTAGAGTTTCAGATTGGTGGATATAAAGATAAGTTGTTGTTTGATATCACCAAGATGGATGCTTGCAACCTTTTGTTTGGTAGACCATGGCAATATGATCTAAAGGCACAGCATGATGGTGTCAAAAACACCTATAAAATCACTAAAGATGGTACAGATGTAACACTATTCCCATTAAAGGAGAAAGAGGAGAAGTCTAAAGGCAAAGAAGTGAAGGTCATGCTGATGGAAGGCAAACAGTTTATGAAAGAAGTGGCAGCAGAAGGTGCAGTTGCATATGCCCTAATCCCCTGTATGAATGTGAATAAGGAACAACAGCAAGAAGCCAAGAAGGAGAAGAAGCCAAGGTTGATAGACCCAGCTGTCCAAGAGTTATTGGATAAGTACAAAGGTGTTATCTCAGAGGGAATGCCAAGATCCCTACCACCTATCAGAGATATCAGTCATTGCATAGACTTGATTCCAGGGTCTACACTTCCAAATAAAGCAGCTTATAAGCTTACCCCAGAACAGAATGCAGAAGTAGCCAGGCAGATTGAAGAACTGATGAATTCAGGTTTGATTGGAAAGAGTTTGAGCCCATGTGCAGTACCAGCTGTACTAGCACCTAAGAAGGAAGGCACTTGGAGACTTTACACCGATTCCAGAGCCATCAACAAGATCACAATCAAGTATAGGTTTCCAATCCCCAGAATTGAGGATTTACTTGATTGTTTGGGAAATGCTAAGTACTTTACCAAGATAGATTTGAAGAGTGGGTACCATCAGATCAGGATTAGACCAGGTGATGAGTGGAAGACAGCATTCAAAACAAATGAAGGTTTGTATGAATGGAAGGTTATGCCATTTGGTTTGTCTAATGCCCCTAGTACTTTCATGAGGCTGATGAATGAGGTTCTGAAGGAATTCATTGGTAAGTTTGTCATAGTCTATTTAGATGACATTCTGATTTTCAGTAACACCAGAGAAGAACATCTCAGGCATATAGAGCTGGTTCTCAAGAGGTTACATGAAGAGAAGCTGATGATAAACTTGGACAAGTGTTTGTTCATGAAACAGGAGATCACCTATTTGGGTTTTGTCATCTCACAAGGCAAGCTACAGATGGATAAGGAGAAGGTGAGTGCCATTTTGAATTGGCCAACTCCACAGACCATGAATGAAGTCAGAAGTTTCCATGGGTTAGCAACCTTCTACAGAAAGTTCATCAGAGGGTTCAGTCATATTTGTGCACCCATGTTGGATACCATCAAAGGAGGACAAAAGTGCAGGTTTGTTTGGACTCAAGGAGCAGATGATTCCTTTGAGGCATTGAAGAGGAAGGTGGCACAGCAACCAGTCCTTGCACTTCCAGATTTCAATAAGATCTTTCAGGTAGAGTGTGATGCCAGTCACATGGCCATTGGAGCAGTACTCAGTCAAGAGGGTAGACCAATTGCATTCTTCAGTGAAAAGCTCAATGATGCTAAGAAAAGGTATTCATCATATGATCTGGAAATGTATGCTTTAGTTCAATCCCTAAAGAAATGGAGGCATTACCTGATGCCAAAGGAGTTCATAGTCTTCACAGATAATCAAGCTTTGAGTTTCATCAACAGTCAGGAGAAGCTAAACCACAGACATATGAAGTGGGTAGAAACACTACAGGCTTTCACTTTTACCTTGAAGCACAAGAAAGGGGTTAAGAACAAAGTTGCTGATGCTTTGAGCAGGAGAGTTCTCACAGTAAATCAGATTCAGTTAGAGAGTGTTGGCATTGACTCACTCAAGACCATGTATGAGTCTGATGAAGATTTTGGAGAAATATATCAGGTCTGTACTTCTTTTGGGGAGAAATACCATGCTGAGTTCTCTGAATACCTGATCCAAGATGGATTGCTGTTCAAAGGTGGACAGTTGTGTATTCCCAGATGTTCTATGAGGTTGAATATAATCAAGGAGAAACATTGTGGAGCAATGGCAGGTCATTTTGGTCTAGACAAGACTCTTGATCTGGTCAGGAGGCATTATTTCTGGCCTAAGTTGCAGTCAGATGTCAGGAAATTTGTAGAAACCTGTGTAATTTGTCAGAAGGCTAAAGGCAGGTCAACTAATGCAGGGTTATATCAGCCCTTACCCATACCTTCCAGACCATGGGAAAGTATCAGTATGGATTTTGTTTTAGGTTTACCAAGGACCAGGAGAGGATTTGACAGTGTCTTTGTTGTAGTGGACAGGTTCAGTAAGATGGCACATTTCTTGCCATGCAAAACCACTGCAGATGCCTCATATATTGCAGATTTATTCTTCAGGGAAGTTGTCAGAATTCATGGGTTGCTTTTGAGCATAGTTTCAGACAGAGATGTGAAGTTTGTGGGTCATTTCTGGAGAACCCTCTGGAGGAAGCTGGGAACCAATTTATCATTTTCCTCTGCATATCATCCTCAAACGGATGGACAAACTGAGGTTGTGAACCGTTCCTTAGGGAATCTACTTAGATGCTTGACAAAACAGCATGGAGAGAAGTGGGACAATATTCTGTCTCAAGTTGAGTTTTCATATAATGATACTGTCAACAGGAGCACAGGAAAATCGCCTTTTCAGGTAGTATATGGAATGCATCCCAGAGGTATTTTAGAATTGCGAGAACTACCTACAGCAGATCCTGTTAGTGCAGATGGAGAAGCTTTTGCTGAAGCAATCAAAGAAGTTCATGATCAGGTTAAGACCCAACTCCAGCAAACAACCTTAAAGTATAAGGAGTATGCTGACAAGAAGAAGAAGGATGTTCAATTTGCTGTTGGAGATTTGGTTTGGGTTCACTTGAAGAAAGACAGGCTCCCTAAGGGGAAGTATACTAAGCTCATGCAAAAGAAAGTTGGACCATGTCAGATTTTGCAAAAACATGGACAAAATGCTTATAAGCTCCAACTACCACCTGATCTTGGTTTATCTCCTATCTTCAATGTATGTGACTTAACTCCATACAAGGCTAATCCAGATGATGATCAGGCTATCCTACAGGATACAGTTGCTGAAGACATTCCTCCACATGATCCTCCACAGCTACAGCAGATTTTGGACACTAGGGTGATCAAACGGACCAGAAACAAGAAGTACTTGGAGTACCTCGTCTCTTGGAAGGGACAGCCGACTTCTGAAGCAGTATGGATGACTGCGGAACAGCTACAGAAACATGGTGCCGACCTTGATACTCTCATCTCAAGTGGACTTGAGATTTCTTCTTTTGGGGAGTATGGTGCAGGAGCACCCACACATGATCAGGATATAGGTCCGCATGATCAGGATATAGGTCCGCATGATGACATACATGATCAGGATATAGGATAGTTATCATCATGCTGACGGGATAATCTATTTTTAGTATGTTTGACTTTATCATGTAATAAGGTCCACTGGACCGATGCTATGTAATAGTTCAACATAGGAGTATGTGTAGGCAGTTAGAGGCAGTTAGAAATCAGAATAAGAGAGTCTGAGCTGTCCTCTCTCCCAGCCGCTTGGAAGCTCCCAGCCGCTGGGAAGTGATGTTAGTAGTACTCGAAGGATTTGTTATATATACCTTCGATCTGTAGGGTTTAGAGATAGTTTTTGATATAGCTTTTGATTTGACGTACTGATGTTGAGTTGAGATTCAGGAGAGCAGTTCAGATATTGTAAAGCTGTATTCAGGACATTGAATTTCAATTGAAGAAGATCTCATCTTTTGCATTATCTGTTTGCACCTGTGTTGATTTCCTTTCCGTTTTGCAAGCCAATGACCACTTTCAACCCTTCCACTGGTTGATCCTGCAAATCGGTGGAATGGTCCTGTATCATAGATTAGATTGCATTTTCGTTTTCTGTTTATGCATTGCATTGTCCAGGAGATCTGTTAGAAGCATGCTGTAAATCAGCCTAGCATCCTCATGTGCTAGGTCGAGAAGACAAATTGTTAGATTTTGGTTTGGAGGTGATCCGGCCCGGTCGTCACATGATCTTTGTGAAATTATGCGGATGTGAGTGTTTCCTGCAGTGGGAGGATACACAGGAGTCTGCATGTGCGTTTCCAGTCGGAACGAGCCGCAACATCATCTGCGAATCCATCGCCATCAGGATCGGGTTATGAAGTTGGTGAAATTTGCATGTTGCAGGTGCATCATGATGTTTTGAGTTGGATATATACTCAGTGTATATATCGCAGTCAGGATCATCTCTCGGGGAAGATCATCATCCGCATATCGCTAACGGATGCGGGTGTGAAAGTTGAGTTTTTGGCTAAGTGTTGAAGAGTTCATCAGGATGAAGTGTGACGTCATCGTCATCATGATATGACGTCATCGTCATCAGGATATTCAGAAATCCCTCTATGCGGGTTTATCCTGTTGTCGCTAAGTGGAAAGGTATCGGCGTAGGCAGGAAGTTGTATTAGCATCATCAGGAGGTTTCGAAGAACCGGAGGTTTAATATCATGATGCTGTTGCTTGTATCGTCGGGCAGTGAAGCGTCGAAGGCAAGTTGTTGAAGTGGAACGTCATCAGGATATTTGGACAACCGGATATTTGGATATCCTGCTGACGAAGGTGATATTGAATATCATGATGATGCCGTTTGTATTTGGCGCCCGATGAACAGTGCAACCGGAGGATATTTGCGCCGCTGATTATCATGATGATGATGATAGGCGACAGTTGAAGGAGGTGAATAGTAGTCGTCAGGAGGATATTTGCGGTCATCAGGAATATGATGATGATGTTGAAATATGATGATGCAGTTGGTGTTAGTGGGAAATATGATGATGAGGTTCAGCCGTTAGAGAAGAATATCATGCTGTTTGTTTTGTTGGCAGCTCCTTCCTGTTAGGTTGCCTCCATTGCGTTCCACTCTGCATCAACAAGGCTAGATCTATAATGAATCAAGAAGAGAAGGATGAATTGGCTCAGAGGCAAGCCTAGGAACTAAAGATAAAGCAAAGGGTAGATTCCCTTATGAGCATGGAGAAGGAAGATCATGAGAAAATTCAAAAGTAAACTGATGAAGTAACAGATAAAATACTTGAAAGCATAAGGATTGTTGAGAATGTGGAGCAGTCACAAGTCTCTCCACTATACAGTGCAGTGTCTTCTCCACATAAATCACAAGAGCAAGGCATTCATGAGGAGAAAGAAGAACCTTCAACACAAAGTGAAGGAAATGTGCATGACAACACTAAGCAATAGGAACAACATGAGGAGAAGGACAAAGTTAATATAGGAGAGGGTCCTAAAAAGGTACAAGATGTCTCTTCCTCCTCTTCCCTGGTTGATTTAATAAAGGAATTTTTAGGTCAGCAAGTGCAAATACAACCAATTGTCACTCCACAACTATTATAGTTGCCCATGTTGGATGGACAAGTTAACTTGTCTGGAATATCTCCCCTTCAAAAGTTACAGTTGGTAGACATACTACAATCTACCGCTAGATGAGAGCTCCTATAGAAACAAGTGGAAGGAGATGAAATTTTGGAAGAAGCAATTAAGATCATATAGGAAGAAATACCTGAGGGAAAAAGAGATCCATCCTTGCCTCCCACTTAGCAAATAAAACTCATGTTGGAATCCTTCAAGGCCCATTCTGCTTACCTTGAAAAGCAAGTTGAGTTAAAAATAATAGAGCAAGTACATAATAAAAGATTAGCTAATGCATCAAGGAAGTGTGCTAAGGTACATATTGATTTTCAAGAGAATTTGAAAAATGTTCTGAAATGTATAGAAGAGGCCAAAGTTATATATCAATTTTGCATGAACTAGTCGGCTATAACTAAAAGCATAAAAGACCAAGTTGACTATATTGAGTCACAACTAATACAAGCAGCCAAAGTATAAGATCCATTAAAAGATAAAGATGGGATCACTAGAGATCAAATAGAAAATCTTCATTCCCAGCTGAAGCAACTCTTGGATCAAAGGGAACAGATAAAGAATGAATTTAGACAGATGAGAGATGTTGTGAGCATGAGGCTAGTAGTTTTAACCAACATCCTAACTGAAGCTGAAAAAGTTGCACAAAAGGTGAAGGTACCAACCACATTGGAGGGAGTAGAAGAGCTATATATTCTGATTCAGAGACAATTTCACATTGTGTCATCTACAAAGACAAACTGGGATATAACTCTCACCCAATTAAAGGTAATCTATAAGAATGTTCTACCTTCTAAGTAAATTGCAGATGTGTTAAAGGTAAAACAAATTTTGATGACTGTATAGACATGCGATAAAGAGAACAAGAACATGTAGTGTTGTTTTGGTGTATATATGGCACATTGTACATAGTATCTTGAAGGATAATTTTGCTACACAAATTTTGAAGAGATAAAAGCCACTATTCAAGGGGAGTTGATTAGGATAAGGAATAATTCAAACATGGGGAGCCTTCTTGTTTTTTCTAAACAAAAGAAGACCACTAGCCCTTTGCCATTGATGTCAAAGGGGAGAAATATATGCATATCAAGTTAAGTGTTGCCATCAATGACAAAGGGGGAGATTGTTGCATATAGGTTGTCATTGATGTCAACAGTGGTATGAAGTGTTGCGACATGAAAGAGTGGTACATGAAATGATAAGGAGATTGCAGCAGTATGATGATCAATGAAGATAGTTGAATAAGCATTATGAATCAAACATGTAAAGACATGAATGTGTGTGAAGGAACTGGATCAACACCATCTATACACTATCATACCTTATCTGCTAAAGTACATATGTAAGTTGACATTCCTAATATTCTTATGTTTGAAGACCAAGATTAGATATAGTTGGGTGTTTATTGCATGATGATAATATGAACATGTGATGATTGAGACGTAATGGATAAAGTTGTAAAAACTTGAAGAAGAATTGGTTAAGTATAGTGTATGTCAGGAAAGATGTTACAGGCTTGGAAGAATGTACCACACTCTACCGCATCTAGAGACATGAGCCTATGGATAGGACAGATGGATATGTATTACTCTCAGGTATTAGTGTTTCAATTTTTAGGTCATAATGCTTACCGCAAAGTATTTTTGAGAATGAAGAATGAAGACGGTTAAGAAATAGGGTACGTACAGTCATAGTGTAATAGAAGAATGCTCCGTACTCCTCCACAGATGAAGATATGAGATTACAGCTTGGAGGACAGGTAGATATGAGTCTTAGGTATGCATGTTTCAAGATTCAAGCAATAATGGGTACCACAATTGCCTCTCCGGAGTCAATTGTATGAAGACATGCCTTAATGCTAATTGAAGACAGATCACCACACAATGGTATTTGGCCCTGTTGTTTGAAATATAAGCTCATATGGTTGGTCGGTATGTGATATTCATGTCTCAGATGATTATGTTCACGGCAAGTGTGTTTTTCATTATTTTTATCCTAAGACTAAGTAAGCAGAGTTAGTTATGGATACTGGCATCAGAGTTCAAGTGTTTGCACCAACCTATAACTACTTGGCTTGGTAAGAGAGGTGTTCAAAAATATTTTACAAGTCACATAACGATCAACATGTGGTCCATATGATGTAATTTTATCTCCTCCGGTATCATCGCTTTTGGTCTGGAGTTAAATGTAAGGAAGAGTATGGGCTAACTGTGCTGACCTAATATTTGCTGATGGTTATAATGTATGTTTTGAAGGATGCGCTAGGGTGGAAGAGTATGCCAAGGTAAGATAGGTCCTGATTATGCTTTGTTCTTGAATCGCATTAAAAATTTTGGTTACCCATATGTTTTGGAGCTGACTGATATGACCACTACATGCCTCATGCTACATGTTTCATCTTGGCCAACCAAGGATAGAGTCTTTGATGCTTGAGGAGGATATATATAAAGAGTAAAAAGTGTTGAAAGTGAGTAGTGATTTGGAACAATAAGAAGAGTTAATATTGTGTGAATATACTTGCAGTAGAAGCAGATATGATGATGAAAAGTGCCAAGGATCAGTTCATGTAATATGATATAGAGGTAAAAGATATTGTGAGCTCTCCAATGATAAAGAAGAACTCTTGAATGTGTTTTGAAGTTGCAGAGATCAATATTGTCATTTTTAGGAAGATAGATAGTAGTGTAGAGGCTGGAGTGATCAACATTTTATAATATGTTTTGTAAATGAGTAAACTGATCAGGGAGTTGCAGTTTCCTTTGGATTGTAGCCCATTAATAATATCGTAATCATGTTTTATCCTTATTTGTGAGGCTAGATTTGGATAGTAGATCCAAGTAGCTTGCTCACTGTGGTTTTTCCTTTCTTGGGTTTTCCACATAAATCTGATGTTATGGTTGTGTGTTATTGAGTTCCTGCTGTTATAAATGAAGGTGCAAACCACACAATGGAAATCTAATTCAAACCTTATTTATGTCCTCTAAAAATGTAGAATCAATGGAGATTGCAAAAAAAATAAAACCCACTATATAGAATTAACATGCATTAAGAACTAAACACATAACACAATACATAACGTGGAGAAACCCCTTTCAGGTAAAAAACTCCACCAAGAAAAGAGGCTCCAAGTTGTATTATCTTCAAATATGAGATTACAATACATGCACTTCCTCTATTTCTTCAGTCTTCAATCTAGAGGCACCTATTACTCTCAACTTTGATAAAAAAATGTAGTATAAATATTCTTATGAAAGGGGGTTGCCTTCTACGGTAAGAAAATTGACATGATATCAACCATCAGATCTATGACCTAATGACAAATGGTCCAAATTTACAATGATAAAATATAAATAAAATGTGGTTTTGGGGGCACTGTCGTCAAACCCCTGCTGGGGCGCACGACCCCTAAACCCCCTTGTGACCCCCCATCGCTGATGAATTAGCATCGAGGACTGGATATTAACATGTAGCTAAAACAAGACCGCTGCTAGTGAAACGTTTCATCCTTTATGGGTGATTTACAAACAATATTAGGAGTAATTAATTACATAGGATTTACAAGGTTGATGGCACCTTAATCCTAACACCTACATCTCTCATGTTTTGAATAGTCACATTAGTTTGAATGTTGCAAAATTAAGGTAATTTGATTAAGTACTGATTCACCCCCCTTTCAATACTTCTGTGTGTTCAACAAGAAGGTTTGGCAACTCTCCCAAAAGTGAGAAGGATGGAACCCCATGTGAGGAAATTCTCCCTCCCAAAATAAAGATGAGAAGAGAGACCATGCATTCACTCCTCAAGATGACTCCTATAGTATTAGTAGATGATCGAGAAAGGATGAAAATGAAGGCCCATGAATGTTGAACAACATTCCTCCCCTTGGGAATAAATAAAACTACATATGTGTGCATAATGTCTTCCCATTCCAAATAGGAATATGCAGGAAGAAGGATGAATATCTCTGAACACTACACATGATCCAAAGACAACAATGAATCTCCTAAAAACTTCTCAAAGGTCTCCAATCCACTATCAAACTGTGACTGAATAAGAGGATGAAGAACAATCTCTGAAGAAGATGATGGTGGCGATGCAACTCCATTGAAGCTGTCATCAAAGAGGAACTAAATACCCTCCAAAGTATCTCCCAAATATGCAATATGGGACTCTACAAATAATGATGAGATATTGGTAGAAATGCATCCCAATGAGCTATCTCTAGAAGACTGATAATGTCCTGTTGCAAGGAATCACTAGAAGCTCTCTATGAAGAAACACTGGAATCTAATCTAGCAATAGGTAATGAATATATTATCTTGATAAGAGAATAAGGAGAAACGAGAGAAATCTGTGTCATTTGAACTAGCAAGACCTGCCAAATATGCAAGCTCCTCTACTATGTCATCATCAAAGGATATATGATCTACAACATCAAGGGGTATGCGGAAATCCATAGAAGAATCATATAGAAATAGAGAGATATGTGGATCTCCATAGATTTTCCAAATTCTAGTCCAAAGAGTGCATGGGCACTCAATATGTGAGATGGAACACGTGTCAAAATCAACACTAGAACCAATCAATCTAATTTCATAATTACATTCAATATTGTGCAAATTTATC
The DNA here is from genome assembly GCA_027924645.1 of Cunninghamia lanceolata. Taxonomy (NCBI): domain Eukaryota; kingdom Viridiplantae; phylum Streptophyta; class Pinopsida; order Cupressales; family Cupressaceae; genus Cunninghamia; species Cunninghamia lanceolata. The sequence goes on along the minus strand of BSBN01000086.1, from coordinate 1,435,182 downwards.
CTCTGTGCTTTTCTTCTCTTGTATAAGGAAATCCTAGGTTTTTTAGGCGATTCTAGTAGCTCTGATACCATGTGATAGTCATTGATTGACTCAAGCTACTAGGATCACCTACAAAACCTAGGATTTACTTCTACAAAAGAAAAAAAGCACAATCGATAAATTTGCACAATATTGAATGCAATAATGAAATTGGATTAATTAATTACATATGACATCTTTATTTTATAATTGCAAGATAAGAAAACCTTAGGTGACTTAAAAAGGCCTCAGTAAACTTAATAAAGTGTAATTAAATATTTGATTATACCAACACAAGGGGTAGCTAAGGTAGGAGATCTCAAGGAAATGGTCAAAAGAATAGTTCCTCACCAAGGTTCTAGAGTTTTCCATCACACAAAGTCACACCACAAGACTTGGGAAGAATATTTGTCTTCTAAGGAACATGATTCTTTTGGGTTTGACTTGTAAATAAAGATGGATTAATTATCACCTGAATAATTCTATGGATAGGCACTTCACACCAAAGATGGATATGTGAAATTTTTATGGCAAGGATCTAACCAGTTGGCTTTGCCAAATGGAGTAGTTCTTTGATCTTCATCATGTTTCATGTCAATAAAAAGTTGCAATGGAATTCTTATACTTATAACTAGACCAATTCATTTGGTATTGTTGGCTATGCGAAAAGAAAAATAAGAGATGTGTTGTCACATGGTCTATTTTCCAAGAGGAACTTGCTACACATTATGGTTACAATCTTATGGATAACTACTTTATCCAACATACTAGATTAAATAAAATAGGTATGGTCAAGGACTATACTCAACAATTCTAAACTTGCTCTTTAATATTGGAACATGTTACAAAGGAAAATTTGAAGGAATTATTTCTAGAGGGTTTAAAGGACCACAACAAATATGAGCTATAAATGTTTCATCCAAATTTTGTGTCCCAAGCAGTGTTTATGGAAAGGCAGGTAGAGGAAAAGTTTTTGGCCAATAGACAACAAGGGTATGTAAACATAAGAGATAGAAGCAAGGATTTGTAGACATTCACTTCCTCACCCTACTAGAATGACTCTGCAACAAATTTAGGATAAGAAAGCAAAAGGGCTATGTTTTAATTGTACTAACAAATATAGTTGAGGACATAAATGTATTGAAAATAATGTTTTCTACATCAAAGTGTTGAGTGAGGAAGAAGCAATATTAGATGGTGATAATGAGACAAATGAAGAATTGAGAGATACCCAACCAACCATTTCTTGTCATGCACATTTTAGAATTAGCACCCCACAAACTCTCAAGGTAGTGGGTTTCTTGAAGAAAAAGAGAGAGACAATATTGATAGACTCAAGAAGGACTCACAACTTCATCAACAAGAAGTTAGTTTCTTGTTTGAATTGTTTTATATATCTAGCTCTAGAATTTCAAACCCTAATTGTAGATAGGGGTACTATTAGTTGTTTAGGAAAATTCCATAGAATTAAATTGGCCATGAGAGAATACTAACTTGATTGCTTAATATTTTCTATCTCCATGATTGCAACAAATATTGCTTTGGGAGTATGGTGGCTTACTACATTGGGGACAATTGAGATGAACTTCCAGGAGCTATTCACACATTTTCACTCAAGGGGAAATATAGTTGAATTGAGAGGTTTGAAGATGATAATCTCTCATCAAATGAAAAAGATGCTTAAAAAGAGGTCAATGGCATTGTTGCCCAATTATTTTCATTAATTACTTATTATTCAAAGGTTTCTACACAACCAGATCTACAAGAAATTAAAGATAGTCACTCAGTAGTTTTTAGAGATATGTTGAAAGGATTGCCTTCCAAAAGAGATCATGATCATGCCTTTCAACTAGCACAGGGAGACAACCACCCAACATTGGGCCCTACAAGTACCCTTATGTATAAAAGGTGAGATCTAGAAGATGGTTCATGAGATGTTAGAGGCAAGTATTATTAGGCATAGTCAAAGTGCTTATTCCTCTCTAGTGCTAATGGTGTGCAAGAAAGATGACACTTAGTGGATGTGTCCTAATTACAGAGAGCTTGATAAGTACACCATAAGAGATAAGTTTCCCATTCTAGTAATTGATGATTTATTAGATGAGATTAATGGTGCTATTTATTTTACCAAACTTGATCTTTGTTCTAGTTATCATCAAATCAAAATTAGAGATGAGGATATATATATATATATATTGAATCCATGAGGGCCACTAAGAATTTTTCACAAATGTACCATTTACATTTCGAGGTTTGATGAACTCTATCTTCAAGCCATTTTTGTAGAAATTTATTTTGGTATTTTTAATGACATATTAATTTATAGAAAAACTTGGGAGGAACACTTGTAACATGTGAATCAAGCTTTGGATATTCTTAAACAACATCAAATTTATGCTAGGTCATGCAAGTGTGTGTTCAGATTCAAAGAAGTAGAGTACCTAGGTCATATTGTTTCACATGAGGAAGTCAAGGTGGACCCTCACAAGATCAAGGCCATAGTCACATGGAAGATGTCTAAGGCCCTCAAGAACCTATGGGATTTCCTAGGGCTTACTGGTTACTATTGTTAATTTGTAAAGAATTATGGTAGCATAGCATCACCTCTCACAACCTTATTAAAGAAGGATTCCTTTCAGAGGAATAAGGAAGCTACCAGAGCATTCGAGAATATATAGGAAGCCATGTACACAACTCCAATTCTAGCTAGCACTGATTTCTCTAAAACATTTATTGTGGAATTTGATGCTTCAGGAAATGGAATAGGAGAAATACTCATGCAAGAAGGAAGACCATAGCATTTCAGAGTCACCAACTCAAAGGTAAGAATTTGTTGAAGCTAGTTTATGAGAAGAAAATGTTGGCTATCCACCATGCAGTCAAATAATGGAGACCTTATCTAATGGGAAGCCACTTTAAGGTAAAGATAGATAATAATATTCTCAAATACTTCTTGGAATAGAGGTTGTCATTTGAAGAACAACAAAAATGGGTCACAAAGATGTTGGGTTATAACTTTAAGATTGTATATAAGAAACGTAATAAGAATGCTGTGGTTGATGCTCTATCTAGGAGGGATGAACCCATAGAGTCACTACTGAATTCTATTTCCATATTATAGGTAGATTGAATAAATGAGGAATGATAAGAGTGGGAGAAGGACATGGATACTCAAACTCTCATTAAGAAACTCCAACAAGATTCGAGTATGTTAGACGAGTTTGCATGGAAAGGAAATGATTTATGGTACAATGATAAGTTGTACTATGTAAGAACCCAAACCTTAAGTTTAATATTTTAGCATAACTACATGTTTCTGTAGTAGGCGAGTACTTAGTATTCTTAAAGACTTATCATAGAATCAAGAAATATTTCTTTTGGGATGGGCTCAAATGGGATGCTCAATTTTTTTAGTAGAATCTGTGGTATGCCAAAGAAAAATAAAGGGGGGACAATTAAGACTCCATGTCTTCTACAACCCTTATCTATTCCAAGCTAGAGCTAGAAGGAGGTATCCACCAATTTCAACACAGGTTTTCCTAGGTTTGACTCGCCAAATATGTACATTTTTGTACTCTATCACACCCAATAGTAACAAGCACTATAGCAACAACCTTTATGGATACTATTCAAAAATTTCATGGGACTCCAAAAGTTATAGTAAGTGATCATGATCATATATTTATAATTAATTTTTGGGCTGACTTATTTTCATGTTTGGGAACTTATCTTTCTCCTAGCTCATCATATCATCCCTAATGGATAGATTGAGGTGGTCAACAATTTCTTAGAGGGTTATGTTTGATGTTTTTCTTTGGATAAGAATGAAAGATGGGTGCAATGGTTGCCACTAGAAGAATGGTGGTGCAACACTTCTTTCTATACTTCATCTAAAATGTCCCCTTTTTTGGCACTATATAGGTACCATCCACCATTAATCACCTCTTGATTGCAAGCACACCCAAAGGTCTAAATATTTGAAGAAGACATCCAACATCAACAAGAGGTACTTTCCAGTTTCAAGGAGAACTTGGAAATGACATAGAATAGAATGAAGTAACAATTGAATCAACATCATAATGAAGGGAATTTTGAAGTAGGAGATTTGGTCTTTGTGTGATTGTTACCATATAATCAAATGTCACTGAAATAATAGAAGAAGGATAACAATCTCGTAGCCAAGTATTATGGTCCTTATAAGGTTTTGTAGAGGAGTGGTAGTGTAGCATACAAATTGGAGTTACCTCTATCAACAAAAATGCACCTGGTCTTCCACATTTCATGATTTAAAAAGGTTATTGTACAAAGAGTTACATCCTAGACTGAGTTACTAGAGCTTAATGAGGAGGGTAGAATGATTTTGGAACCAAACAAAATCCTTCAAACATTTACTAAGAGGCTATAGATGAGGGAAATCACACAGTATTTGATCAAATGGAAGAATTATCTAGTCAACTATGTTACATGGGAAAATGAAGATTTTGTGCAAAATCATCCTTAGTAATTAGCATTGACAACAATGCTTCTCTAAAGAGGGGAGCATGCTACACCCTTAACCCATTGATTATATTCAGATATATGTAGCTAATTTGTGGATAGAATAATCCTTAATTAAGTTATATAATCATTTTAGTAGTCTTATATAGGTAGTTAAGTTGGCCTACATGGCATACAAGACATAAGTATGGTATATATAGGAGTTAATGGTTAGCTTATGATCATTATATTACTAATTATGTTCTTATTGGAGAATTTTGGAGTTTTTCCCCCTTGAAGTGGATTATTATTCTCAAGTATTTGTAGCAAATTTCCTATTATATTCTTTTCTTGTGCAAGTTATTTCATTACAAGCATTTACTAGGCTTATAATTCCTCAAAGGAGTGTTTGGATACAATTTCCAATTCTTCAACTAGGGTTTGGTGCATCTAATCCCAATCTTATGAATCATGTTTGAAGGAGTAGAATTCATAATGGTTTACAAGATTCATAATCCTAATTACCAAGCCTATATTTAGCCTCAAATTTAGGTCAAGATATCCAGTTCTTAGTGGTTTTAGAAAAGAGGTATGAAATAAAATAAATCCCTCAATGAAAAAACTTCAATTCATGAACCTAGGGAACTTTGGCAAGAGGTATATCATGGAAAGTGATTAAGGATATTGTCAAATAGAATGTTGGTTGATGGAAATCCTAGTTTTAAAATCATTTTCATTCCAAATAACCCAAGGCTTAATGGCTTCCCATGCTTTCCATATACTTTTGGCAATAAACGTGCCTTGAATTTACATAGGTTCCTTCATAATGATAATTAAATGTAAGCCATTACCTTTCTAATAATTTCTACCAAGAGGAGCTCTAGAAGCAATACAATGTCTAAGAAGGATTTTCTAGGCCTCATTTGTTACACATATGGTTCTTAGGGTTGTCATTGATGTCAACATTGTCACTAGGTTGTCATTGATATCAACACTGGCATGGTGGTGTGATGGTGTTCATGGTTGGATGTCTTGCCCTATCTAGCAACAGAAGAAGAGCAACAGAAGAAGATACAGCTCATGGTTGGATGTCATGCCCCATCCAACAAGAGAAGGGACAAGATATAGTCCATATTAAGATGGGAATCGGAAGCACAAAGATTATCAAACATGTTTTTGATCATACTGATGGCCTATAGTATGTTTGTTCCAAGTTCCATGATGATTGCATTACCGAAAGAGTGTTTTGTTGATTGATTGTTTAAAGACAGTGTCACTTCTATGAAGATATTTTGTGCAGGACAATGGAATGCTCCGCATTTGTAGATATGGCCATGTGGTTTTGGAATTTTGTTTAGGATGTAATGAAGGTGATAATTCTAAGTTTTTAGATCATTTGTCCTTCCGCTATGAAATTTATGCATGATAGAGTACTGGCATGTGTTCTGGTAGAGTAAGCTAGTAATGAAGTCTTGATGGAATGCTCTGCATTCATTCGCAAATGAATGTTTGCCCTTGCATTTTTTAGGACATATTTATAGATGTGTATTACATACTTCCTTGCAGTTTCAAGGTTCTTGGAGGTCTACAGCTTAGTTTTTCAAATGACATGTTGCAGTATGTTCCAGATGACAGATTATTCTTGAAGAGTTAATGATTGAATTTGTACGGCACGATTCTTTCATGTGTGGTGGAAAAGGTGTGTTTGGGGATATTTTATGAGTCATGTGGACTCATCTGGAAAAGTTTCATGAATATCTTTCCTATTTCTAGTACCACACAAGGTTTTCAAGTTGATGTGGTTGTTATACTTCAAGTCTTCATGTGTTTTCCTTAAAGTTGTTCTATGTCCAAATGAGTGGAGTGTGCGGATGTAATTCATTGGTGCTTGATGTTGTGAAGGATTTTTTAGACCTGGTTAAGCAAGTTTTGATGTCCGCAAGGCTTGGATCTTCTAGTGGTGTAACGTGTAGTTTCACTTAGGACCTATCTTCTACATGTTTCATATTGTGTGTTGTTTGGTTGACTTGTAAATGTATTTTTCATGATGTGTCTAGCCAACAAACAATGTAATATCATGTATAAATAATGAATCAAAATGAGTGAGGTGAAGTGTGATTGCAATATGATTAAAAAGTTTGCAAGCAGATAAAAGGCAGAATAAATGCATTGTTGATGTGCGCCTAAAGGAGAAAGAGCAAAGGTTGTTGATGTTGTCTAGATTAATCTTGAAGAAAAATTTGTGACAGTGATCAAGCATAGAGTGTGCCTAACTAATCCGATCCTCAGAAGGAAGTGTGTAGAGGCAGAAGTGCAATCATCAAAAGTGTGAGTTTCAATGTCAGTTTTTAGACATTAGAAAGATTGTCATATTGTAATATTTTGTAAGTGTGTTCTCAATTTAGGGAGTAGTAGCTTCCTTGGGAGTGACCCTAAAACAAAGTTATTATTTGAGCTTCGTATATTGTGAGTTAATCTTCACCATGGTTTTTCCCTTCTAGTGTTTTCTATGTATATCTAGTGTTATGTGTTGATGTGCATTGTGTTAATCTTTCATATTCATGTTTATGTTGTGATAATTAAGTTTTGATCTGCTCCGGATAAGTTGAAGTTGTTAAAAGTGAAAATTGTTTGGATACTGATTCACCCCCCTCCCCTCTTAGTATCCTAGTGTGTTCAACATCATTACCTTCCAAGTCTCTAATTATCCATTTGGCATATAAAGACAAGCCTTCCTAACAAGAATTTTGTAATGTCCCCTTTTTAACTGATATTGTTTGCGGATGGTTTAGCCTATTCCTAACCCTCGTAGGCTAATGCACATGGTTAGGGGGTCTTCTTGAGGCAGTCACCTGGTCGATGGTTGGTTTCCTAGATTCAGTTGGATGGGAAAAATAAGGGAGATAATAATTAAATTAATTATTTGTAAGGTTATTAAATAAACAAATATTACAAAGTGACCTTATATTTAATTAATTTAATAAAGTGACTTAAATAAATATTATTACATAAAGTCACTAAAATAAAATAATATTATTTTTCTAGAAGCTTCTTAAAGTGGGATTGAAAAAGTATAAAGGAAGGGGCAAGGCAAGCTTCCAGGCATCTGATTATTGACATTTGCATTTGATGAGTTTTGTGGAGCCAAGGGTTTCTGCATATTTGGTCTTTGGGAACGGAAACTCCCATAGATTAGCATAACTGAGGTGGTGAAATATCCTCCGAAGGGTTGCAAATTGGAAGGGATACTTCAGTCCTTTCATTTGTGCTTAAATCTGCAGTGTTACAGGGGTTTTGAGGTATCAATTTGCATATCAGAAGTTTTCCTATTGGCTGCTACAGTGTTTTGCTACAGTACACTACAGTGTTTTTGCTACAGTGATTTGCTACAGTAGCGCTACAGTGATGCTACAGTGCGCGCTACATTGTTTGCTACAGTGATTTGCTACAGTACGCTACAGTGTTGCTACAGTGCCGTGAACAGTAACGCTACAGTACGGGGCAGCTAGGATAGGGTTTCAATTTGGGTTTGGAAGGGACTCCTTTCCTTGGATATTGCTTGATTCTTCATCGGCACTTTGAGCACCATTATTACTAGGTTCTCTCTGTTATTTGCATCTATTGTTAGCATATAGATATTGCTGTTGTTGATGACTATGTAATCAGATTTTGGCATTTGAAAGCCATGAGTCTTGGCATGTTATGTATTTGGTTTTACCTTCAATGAATGGGGTTATAAGCTGCAGACTCATTGTTTATCTCCAGCATTTAGATTGCATGATAATTGTTTGATGTAATGTCTATATCAATGGAGCACTGGTTTCTCATATAAGAATGCATGCCAAGTGTTTGTCATTATGTCAATTGGCTATAGGTGTCTTTTTCTCATATGTAGTCATTAATACGCAATTTGAAAACACCAAAAGATAGTTGCATTTCATCTTGAAGCATCATATAGACATCATAGGAGTCATTTACCAGCATATATAATGTTACCAATTGGAGCTAAGTGTTAGGAAAAGCAAACAGAAATTTGTATCAGCATAATATCCCTTTGCAGAGTAATTGTTTGACAAAATTCTTCAAGGCCAAAAACCAGAAAATTGTAACCAGTTTGGGCAAGGGATATTATAAATTTATAAGGCCAATCCCTCCAGAGTCACATGGAAGGCAACACAAATCCCAAGCAACCATATAAAATCATTTTCCTTGTTCAGAGGAATCCCAAAGAAAGTATCTAAATAATATATACATCCTTTAGTAAGAGGCTTTAGAAGGGGTATAGGAGTCCAGGAAAGTATACATGGGTAGCAACAATCACCTTGAGAAAATCTAAAATTTCCTTGTAAGGCAAAGAGGTTTGGCTATCCAAAAATACAAAATTTTCTCAATACAAGCAAGAATAGATTGCTAAAGAGCATAAGAAGAAGGCTAGAAGGAAAAAGGGATGCTAAGAAATCTAAAATTTTTCCCATGGTCAATCCACTTCTAGCTAAAAGAATCAAGCCAAGGGGATTTGGGAGAGAAGGATTGATGATAACATTGGATCTTTTTCCATTGTATGTTGGAGCTATAAGAAATACAAAACATATTTAAATATTGCAAGTCTTATTTGACATTGGCTTCCTCTTCTAAGAGAGTGAGAAAGGAATCATTAGCAAAATGGTGATTGATAAGCTAGATATTACAATTAGGAAGGGAGATACATTTAACTCTTTGCTACGCAAGTGCATTAGAAAGAAAACTACCAAAGCCTTTTGCTACTAAAACATATAGCACTAAATCTAGATGGAAACCTTGGTGAATGGATTTGAAGATTACAAATGAAGAATATTGTTGACCATTAATGGTAAGAAAAAATGAGTATTTACAAAAAAAACATCTAGATTGAGTAAAAAAATAGATCCAAACCTAATAACTTGAAACATAACCAGAATGAAGAGCCACTCAATACGGGCATAGGCTTTAGTGAAATCAATTTTAATGATGATGACCTACTACTATGAGCACCAAGCCAATTCCATACTTCTTCCCAAAATATAATAATGTTATTAAGAATATATCTACTCTTGATAAAACTAGTCTACTTAGGATGAATAATGAGTAGGAGAAAATGATGAATGTGTAGAGTGAGGGCTTTATCAATCATATTATAAGAAGTATTTAACAAAGTGATCAGCTACTAGTTGTGAATTTCTTTAGGATCTCTAACCTTAGGTATGAATTTGATACTGCCTTTATTGATTATATTTCCCAAGGAACTAGTGTCAAAAGCTTCCAAATAGACATAAAAAAGGTCAGGGTTGAAGGTGTACCATAGTGCTTTGTAAAATTCACAAGATTAGCCATCACAACTAGGATATTTGTCATTACCCATAGAAAAACTACTTCTTAAATATCAGCCAAGGTGAATTTCTAGTCACATATGGCCCATTGGAAGTGAAGAGTTGACAAGGGACCACACTCACAAACTATTGAAGGGTTTTCATCATGCTTAAAACAAGGCCCTTGCACATGAAAGACCTACTAATAATTACAAGAAAAACATTGGAGAATGTTAGGAATCTTTGTGAAGAGCCAAAGTGCTTCTTCGATGCATTTAATTTTATTTAAAACTTGGCAAGCTGAAAGGGTTTGAAAAATTTTATTACAGACTTTATCCCTAATTTTGAGTCTATGAAGGTGGGCCTTAATTTGTGTTCATCCTTCTACTTAAAAATCTTGGCCACATGCAATTTTAGAGTAGGATAAAATGACAACACTTGCAACTCAATGGTGGCATGGTAGAGCTCTAAGGTGGTGGCCTCATATCATAAATGATGAAATGGTGTGAGTTGGTGCCCATATATGCACTAGAAATAAGCAATTTGTTTGATGGCATAATTCTACCTTTGAATCCATCCAACCCCATGACGAGGATACAAATCAAGATTCTAGATGCTTTGAATGTGGGCTAGATTGGATTTATGACTTAACAAGAATGTGTTAAGTAAAAAATTACATTATCATGGCTTTATGTGTTACAACTTGCCACTTAATACAAAAATGCATCAAAAATGGTCTGAAAGGATAACTTTTGGCAACAACTCCATTGGTAATTGAAAGTAGTTGGTAAATTAAAAGATATGCTAACTTGAAAACATGGCCCTATCAAGCTGTTTTAGGACTCTTTTAGTATCAAAGCATAAGTTTGTCCATGTATACATGGACAAACAAAATGATGATGGCCAACATTGGGATCTAAAAGACCTAATTTGTTGTGCATGTAGTACCGAGCTTCTCCTTCTCTAGCTATCCACCATATAAGCAGGTTACTGGATTTATTTTAGTCCAAATCAACCATATTAAGATCTCCTCACATTATCTAAGAAGCTATGGGAAGTGACTTTGCAATCCAACACCAAAGATGAGATCTCCTAACAATTTCATTGGAAGTATAAATATTAACAACCCCAAGGGAGTGGTTATTAATATTAAAGAGGGACCATAAAGCATGACTAATGGGGTCACATCATGGATCATAGTGGATCATGGTCAACATTTTTAATAATTGATAAATATATCATTTTTGTTTTGCAACTTTGTTGTAAAATAATTAAATAGATAAGATGATAAATAAATGATTAAATGAGAATAATTTTCTAAAAAAACAACATTTCTGAGTCAACTTCAAATCATCATATCTCCATTAATACTAGTCCAAATCTTTAATGTAACCACTTTTAGAAAAACACTTGAAGTGCTCTTTCCAATGAATCCAAAATCTCTTAGTTTAAATACATGTATGAGACACATGACCCTCTGTAAGAAATTTAGTCATTTTTTGTTGTTGTAGATGTGCTTTGGATGAAATTGATGTGATTTCTCATGGAGTTATTTAAGATTCTAATAACGTAAACCTGTAAATTCTTCTCTTGAAATAGTTGAAGATGAAAGTTGATTTATAAATATGTAGATGTTAGGATAGAGGGTTGAAATTTAATTAAAATAGATGGTTAGGATTGAATGGGGAGAATTGGGGCACTTTTAGGGCTATCATTATGTGAATGGCTAGGATTCAAGATATGATACAAAAATGGATGTTGGAGATTGAATTAGATCATTGAATTTTATTTATTTTTAGTTAGTCATATGACTTTTTGAATTATTTATTTATTTAAGGATATGACATGATTTAAAATGTAATTGTGTAGTGAGTTATTATAGTTATTATTTTTATGATACTATATTTAAGATTTATTGGTGATGCTCTAATTTATAATATTTAATTATTATTTAGAATTTAATTAAGATAGTTGGGTGATATATATATATATATATAACTTAGAATTTAATTATATTAATTGTGGGACTAATTCAAATTAAGGTTTGAGAGTTTTGATTTAATTTAATCTAATTAATGTGTTTTAGAAATTTTAGTTGAATGTTAAGTTATTAAAAAAATATTCTTTTAATAAAGATCTGTGTTTTTACGGTTGTTTTTGAAAATGGTTGTTTTCAAGATGAAACCCTTCGTCAAAAATTGTGGTTCTATCAAGGTAAAGGGATCTGTCTACAGAAATGGGAACCAGACTTTGATCCTGTTAAAGCTAACATGAATTTTGTTCCTTTTTGGATTTCATTGCCAAACTTGCCGTTGGAATATAGAGATCTCACTATTATTGAATTTTGTGCCAAGAAATTGGGTTTCTTCATTAAGCATGATATGTCAATTTTCAAAAACCAGATATGCTAGTGAGATTTTCCATAATTCTTAATACTGTGTTTCCCTTTCCCAAATTTATGGAGTTTCACTCTAAATTTGGGAATTGGAAACAAGTAATTGTTTTTGAAAATCCCATTTCTATGAAAAAAATAGAAATGTTGGATTCAAATACGACTTGTGAGGTTTTGGAAGAAGTTAATTTTTCAAAGGAAAACCTAGACTCTGTTAATATTGGGGAGGCATCTTTAAATCATTTCGTAAATTCCTCTATTTTCAAAGAAGAGCACAAGTCTGTAAAGGAGTTAGAGGAAGAATGTCCTTTTGCGTTTGCAGTTGGTAATTTTGAGGGTTTTGAAACTCCTATTTTTTCTAGTGACAAAATCAAGAAAAATTTGTTTAATTCCTTTAATAATGAGGAGAATATTGATAGGGAAATCACAAATAAGGTGGTTGACTCAGGCTTGGATGGTTTCCCTTTTTCTGAAGAAGAAGCAAATGCTTTTGTTGAAAGAACCATGCATAAAGTAGCTTCTGACCTTATAGAAGAACTAGCGGATGAGGTAATTGCAGAAAAGCCAAATTATATTGTAGCTGGTTCTACTGATTGTAACATTTCTATCCCAATAGATTCAAAAAACTGTTTAAATTAGGGGAAGTTAGACCGAGATGTTCCACTAGGAGAAGAAAGCGAGGTTTTCGATTTTGAAACAAAGCTGTCAATTTCTCAATCCTTAAGTCAGGATTCACCTACCAAACAGAGTTCCATTTCTCCCTCCAAGAGAGGGTGTAAGCCAAAATCCTTTAAAACTCAGGAAGAAATTAAAGTCGGTTTGCAGGCCACCCTGGATACATGTCTGAGATCGGGGAGAGTGAGAAACTCTCCCCGCGAACAATGAAGATCCTTTCTTGGAATGTTAGGGGCATTAATGCCCCTAACAAGAGACACTTGATCAAGTGTCAGTTAGATTCCTCTAGTATGGACATTGTCTTGCTTCAAGAATCAAAATTATCTCAATCTCAAGCTGATTTTATTTTTCCAAACTGGTTAAAATGGAAGTATATTCACTTCCCTTCCCAGGGGGCTTCAGGAGGTCTGGCTATTCTTTGGGATAGTAAAATGTGCGAAGTAGATTTAATTTGCTCTGTTCCAAATTTTTTATTGGTTAAAATCACCTCCTCCTCATTGAATTTTTGGCTCTTTAATATCTACGGACCTATTGCAACTAGAGAAAAAAAATAGTGTTGGGACATTTTAGCAGCACTTTTAGAGCAATTATCTGGGGAGAAAGTTATTCTAGGGGGGATTTTAATGCTATTTCTTATTTAACAGAAAAGTCAGGAGGAATTTGCCCTCCCCATAGGGTAATAGAGGATTTTAAAGATTTTATTTCAGACAATGCCCTAATTGATAGCCCTTTACTAAATGGGAGCTTCACCTGGTCTAATAGGAGGAAAGGTTTTTTAAATATTACAGAAAGATTGGATAGGTTTCTATTCTCTTCCGAGTGGTGTCTTGAGTCAAACATTCCTGGTTCATCAGTTGTTCCTTTTACAGCCTCAGATCATTTTCCTATTTCTATTCAACTGGAGGCCAATTTGAGTAGAAAGAAATTTAGAGCATCATTTAAGTTTCAAGCTATGTGGTTTAGAGATAAAAAATTTCTACCCCTACTCGAATCATGGTGGAAGAATGCTCCTTTTGTCAAAGGCTCACGTATGTTTTGGGTTCATGAAAGGTTGAAATATATGAAAAAAAAAAATTGGAATGGAATAAAACTTCTTTTGGTAATATTTTTTTCACAAAAAGCAGCACTACAATCTCAATTAGATCAGTTAAATGAAGTCATTATCAGCAAGGGCATGGATAATGCTTCTTTTGAAAATGTTAAAACTCTTCAATCAAAATTAGAGGAAATTTTATCTCGGGAAGAAATTTTCTGGAGATAGAAATCAAGGGAAGTATGGTTAAAGGAAGGAGATTGAAATACAAAGTTTTTTCATGTTTCGACCATGTTAAGAAGACATAAAAGCTCTATTTGCTCAATAAAAGATTCTATGGGAAATATCTTACAAGAGGATTCTCTCATTCAAAAAGAAGGAATTAATTTTTTTTAGAAGCTTCTCTCTAGAGAAACAAATCAGATTCCCATTTCGACTGTAGCAGAAGTTATAAATCATATTCCTAATCTGATTTCTCAAGAAGATAATCTAGAATTGATGAAACATTTTACTCTAGAAGAAATCAAGGCAGTAGTCTTCTCCCTAGATCCAGACAAATCTCCTGGCCCAGATGGTTTTACTCCTCTTTTCTTTCAGAAATGTTGGGATTTTGTGGGAAAGGATATTTGGCTGGCTGTAGAAGAAGCTCAGAGAAATAGAACTGTTTTGAGAGAAATCAATTCTACATTTATTGCTTTAATTCCAAAAGTTGCTACTCCTTCCTATGCGGATTTCAGACCCATCTCACTTTGCAATACTTTTTATAAAATTATCTCTAAAGCAATTACCTTAAGGATTGCTACCCTTATCCCAAGAATTGTTTCTGATGAACAAGGAGGATTTGTCCCAGGCAAGGAAACTTCAGAAGGTGCTTTGGTTGCTCATGAGGTACTACATTCAATTCATCAACATAAACTCCCTGCTATGCTGGTTAAGATGGACATGTTAAAAGCTTATGATAGAGTGTCTTGGGATTTTTTGTTTCAAGTTCTCCTCAAGTTTGGTTTTTCTCCAAAATGGTGCAAATGGATTTCTTCTTGTATCTCTGGTGCAAGTTTTTCAGTATTGATTAATGGCTCTCAATCTGATTTCTTTAAGTCCTCCCAAGGAATAAGGCAGGGAGATCCTCTTTCCCCTTTCCTTTTTATTTTAATGGTTGAAGGATTGAGTAGATTAATTATGAGACAGAACTCATTAGGTCTCTGGAAAGGGATAAATATTCCTAGAGTTCCTTTTTCTATTACACATGCTTTGTTTGCAGATGATACTTTGTTGTTTGGGCAGCCTGTGATGAAGGAAGCCAAAGTTTTGAAGGATGTTATTACCAGGTATTGTATAGTATCGGGGCAGAAAGTGAATCATAGTAAGTCTAAAATTTTCTTTTTCTTTTCATCTTCTTTGGTGCAAAGAAGGATAACTAAGTTTCTTGGTTTTACCCTCAAGGTATTTGGGAATCCCCCTTTTTTCGAGTTCAATTAAAAATATGTTTTGGGATAAAATTATTACAAGCATTAAAGCTAAAATATCTTCTTGGAAAGGCAAATGGCTTACCTTGGCAGGGAAAATTCTGATGATCAAAACAGTCTTATCAGCGATTCCAGTTTATTTGCTTTCAGTTCTGAAGGTCCCAAAAACCATTCTTTCTCATATTGTGAATATTTTAAGAAATTTTTTGTGGAATGGCTCCAATTTAAATGGGTGAAAGATCCCTCTAATTTCATGGGATAAAATTTGTATTCCTAAACAGCTAGGAGGATCTGGGATTCACAATATTGCAGCACAAAATAAAGCTCTTGGAGCTAAACTGATCTGGAATTTATATGAAAAATTAGATTCTAAGTGGGGAAAAATAATGTATGCAAAATATCTAGATTCTTTTTCACCTGAAAGAATATTTACTATTCTCAACCCCAACGAGGGTTCTCACATGTGGAATTTTTTGATAAATTGTAGAGAAGTTATTTCCCCTTTTTTATCTTGGATTATCCATGATGGAAACTCTACCCTTTTCTAGGATGACTCTTGGAATAATCATCCTCCTTTAGCTAAAATAGAAGGTCTTCAAGAAATCAAATCTTTTTTGTGTCAGGTTTGGGGAACAAAAGTTAAAGATTATTTTGAAATAGATCATAATTCAGAAATTAATAAAGTCAAATGGAAAGATTTTGATGATTATTTGGTCCCTCAAGAGCAGAAGATTTTGCTCAAAAATATTTTGAAAGATACAAGACTTTTTATCTCAGGTGAAAAGGATAAACTAGTCTGGGCTCCTTCAAAATCTGGTCGTTACACGGTTAAACAAGGTTATCTAAGTATCACTAGCAAGGATTCTAATCCAAATATTATTTGGCCCTATAAGCTCTGTTGGAGTGAGCCTTGTCTGCCTAAAGCAGGAGCTTTTACCTGGTTAGCACTGAACTATCAAATCCTTACTAGTGATAGGTTAGTTAAACTTGGGATTACAAATTCTTTCTTATGCCCCTTCTGTCATGAGGTGGAGGAATCAGTGGATCATCTTTTGCTGAATTGTAATTTCTCCTCACAAGTTTGGTATTGGCTTCTTTCAAAATTGAGTTGGTCGGGTCCTCTTCCTTTTTCTTTACTTCAAGTCTTCCAAAGTTGGCCTATGTTATTTTCAAAATCTACTTTTTCTGTATTATGGCTTGTTTCGCCAAGTATTGTCATCTGGTCATTATGGCTAGAAATAAATAATCAAATATTCAAAAAAATAAATAACCCTCTCCATATAGTTATGGGTAAAGTTGAAAAACTATTTCAGAAGTGATTTTAGCCTCATTTCTATCAAAAAAGGAGGGGTCTCTAATCTTCACAAACTGGGATGATATGATATTAAAGAATTGGAAGCAATTAAGGCTGCCTAACTCTAACTGCTTTATGTCAGAAGCTAAGATTGATCGATCCTCTATTCATTGGATCCCTCCGCCTGAATCTTTTGTAAAACTTAACTTTGATGGTGCAAGTAGAGGCAATCCAGGAAATTCAAGTGCTAGTTGTGTTATTAGAAATCAGCATGAAGTAGTTCTTAGTGCTTTGTCAATGAAGCTAGGTACAATAACAAATAATGAGGCTGAGGCTTTGGCTTTAATAGCTAGTCTGAATTTAGCATTAAAATGTGGCTTTAGAAGCCTTATCGTGGAAGGTGATTCAATGAATATTGTTAGAGCTTTTTCCAGTAACTCCTCTCCAAGTTGGAAAATTGATTACATTTTAAAGTCTGGAAGGGATATACTGAAGCATTTCCATTCTTTTCAAATAATTCATACTTACCGAGAAGGTAATCTATTAACAGACTTTTTAGCCAATCTTGCATTCAGTTCTAAAGATGATGTTATTGAATGGGATTATGAATCCTTTCTTTTGATCCCTGGAGTTAGTTATATATTGGAGAAGGACTACAAGGTTTAATTTGGGTCCCCGGAGTTAGTAATATATTCGAGATGGACAAAAAGGTTTAATTTGGAATAATTTTGGTAGACTTCATTACACTATCCTTATTTATTTCAATCCCTACTCTATCGGCCATCCGTGCTGATAAGTTGACGTCGTTTAATTGCTTTGAAATATCTTTTCATTGAGTGTGTTGTACTTCGATGTATTTCTTAAGTGCAGGATGGCAGTTTTCGCACAAGGGAATGGCAATCCTTTATCTTTTATAATTGATGCGCTCTATGTATTCATTTAACTTGGTAGTATAATCTATTTCTGTTCCAACAACTGCTTTTATTTCTTACGTTTGATAACCTCCAAGTCTTTGCAGTTCATCATGGGCTCTGTCCATCGGAACACCAGAATTTCCTGGCCTATTCAAAACTGGGAACGGCCCCTTCTTGGTTTTTTTAACCCAAATTCATTACAGGAAGTATTTAAGATTTATAAGGACTCTATTGGAAGGGCAATCACTCAGGTTAGTGATTTACAAGTTTTACACTCTCCAGTTTCTATTTATCCATCTCAAGCTGCCTCACATTTTCTCTCTAATGCGATGGACCTTTTGCAAAGTGGAGATAGGGTAAGGGATTTGGGTATAATGTTTGTTCAGAATGTTCATTTCTCTATTGATACATTTAATGTTGCTTTAGAAGACTATGATCTGCATGAAGGTTCTGCTCTTGTGGGAGGGTTATTTGATTGCAGGTTGCTGTTTCGCACCCCTGAACTCCACTGCCTCTTCAATGCGTTTATGTATGGTCTCCGAAATACTTGTGTGGCTTCCTTTCAGAACTCTATTCACTGTCACAGGCATGAATTGGGGAATCACTTATCAGTTAAAGCTTCAGAAATTTTTAATGCATTGTACTTTTTGTTGATTTATGTTCCTCCTCCACCGCCTCCTCCTCCTCAGCTCGCAGAAAATGAGGATCAAGAAGAGGATCGTGTCTTGCAGGTTATAGAAATTGTAGACTAATTAGGACTTCCATCATGTTTTGGTTTTTAGCTCTAAGTTTTTTTTTGCTGCTCTGTTTAGTGGTCGACTCCTCCAGCTGCCATGTAAATATTTATTTTTATTAGTAAGTACTCTGCTAAGAAACTGAGTCACAAAATGTTACTATTGGATCGACTCTTTTTTCTGAGTTGATTTTTGCTATATTTTGTCATAAATAGGCTATAACCAGAGGTTTTCTTTGCCGATTCTTTCCTGTCGGTATGCCTCCCTGAATCTGGCATTTTGTATTTTCCCTTATTATTAATATATTTCAGTGGTGTATACCACTTTTTGTTATATATATATATTCTTTTAAGAAAGATGCTTAAATTGTAACACATAATGTTGGTAGAATTTATTAAATATTGTTGATAATTGATTTAATCAAATTAAATTAAATTGGCCTTATAATATGGTTGTGTTGGAAAATAGTTAAATAGAAATAAATAAATAATAAACAATAGTTAAATAAAGATTTTTTGTATAAATAGGCATGCTAGTTAATATCTTCTAAGTCTTTGTTCTTAAATTTTCTATAACAAATTTTAACAATTAAAATGAGTTGGAGTTTTAAATTTAATTCGGTTTAACCCAAATGAGGTGTCTTGTTAAAAGAAATAGTTTAGATATGAGACAATTAGTTCTGTCAACATTTTTAATAATTGATCAATATATCATTTTTGTTTTGTAACTTTGTTGTAAGATAATTAAATAGATAAGATGATAAATAAATAATTAAATGAGATTAAGTATGAACACAAATTTATATAAGCCCAATTATGCTCTTGCAAATTTGATTTTATTTTGTGAAACTTTCTAATTAATGGAAAAAACTTATTTAAAAATTAAATCGAATCGAAATGTTAGAGGTAAAGAAGATATCAAAATTTATTATGATTTAATTAGTAAATAATTAAATGGTATCATCTTATATTTATTTAATCATGAATTTGGTTCTAGATAATCGACTTCCTTTGATGTTAGCTAGGGTGAAAGATTGATACATGCAAGATAACAAATGCTCTTGTGAGAACTTGATAACTCTAATTTATCAATCATCATTTTTATAGATGAACTAGTTGTCAATTATTTTATAAGTTTGATTAAAGAATATTTAAGCAAATTCATATAGTAATTTTTACAAGATTAAAAAAATTATACATGTTGGTGAACAAAGTGGATTCCTCATCACCACAAACTTTGTGGGTCCTTTTCACATGCGATGTAGCATACATGTCATTGTGTGTATATGCTATGACATTGAGAGTGCACATTGTGCTACAATATGTAGTGTGATGAAGTCATAGTAGAGTTGTTATTTTAAGAAAAAAATTGTTGTCAGTGTTCATGCTCATGAGCAAGTGTGGGCATGACAAAGTTTTTCTAACTCTTATATTAACATGGCTAAACCAGTTGGGAGTTAATTCTTAAAATATGTATCCCTGGGTGGGAAATTAGTAGGTTGCTCCTCCATTTTTAGTACACTAGGAATTGGAAGTTTGCCACCAAATCAATAAGTTACAACTCCCCCACCACATACTCTAACTAAACAAAATCCACAAAGGTAGATAGATAGTCTTAATGTAGAATTGGAACATTACAAAAGTATGGTGAATCAGTTGTCTAATGATTTCATGCAACTACAAATATAGGTTCACCAAACTCATAATGCAGCTACTCCACAAAATAAAGGGTACAATTTACAAATATCAAATAGGCAATAGAACACAAAGCCTAATAATGGATGTGTCTCAACTCTAATTGATAAAGAAAATCATAATTCTATAGGAGTTGGGACCTTTGTGAATCTTACAAATTTGGCTTTGAGTTCTTAGTGTAAGTTACACAAAATAGTAGATCATTCTAAGGTAAATTGCCTAGAACTTAGATCAATGTCCAACATTTTCTAAGAAGAAATTGATAACTTAGATGTTATACCAATAAAAGATGATAAAGATCCTAGTAATATTGGTACAATGATGTTGATAAAGACCTATTATTTTCTATTCCAAGAGGAAAATGAGTAGGAAGATGGTATAGATGAAGTACAAGATTACCAATAGTATCAGAGGAATAATAACAATTATTTGTTGAGTAAGCCTAAAGGTCTATTTACTACTTCAAATCCTCCTCACAATTCACAAACACCTCCTAATCCTAATGTAGTTAATAATCTAGTTCCACACAAGGGACCAAAGTAGAATGCACCAACACCGTCTATTGAAAAGGCTATAGAGCCTTCAAAAAGTAATAATGATATTGCCAAGGATCTCAAGAAATTGAAGGCTAATATTAGTATTTAGAAGTTTTTGCAAATGCCTAGTCAAAAGGAGAATTTGTGGCTATCATTTGAAAACTCAAGGAATGCTTCTATCCAGGGAAAGACTCGGGCTTATTTTGATGTGAAAGGTAGAGAAAAGCAACAAGTACAAGTCAATGATGCACATGTAGATATTTTTAAGGAGAGAGTGCAATCACTACCATTTCTTTTAACAATTCAAATTTTTGGTAAGAACCTTCCTAATTGTCTTGTTGACTCCAGTGCTTTTGGAAATGTTATGTCTCTAGGTGTTTGCCAAAATTTAGGCCTTAAGCAAACTAAATATACTAGAAAAGTGACCCAATTGAATAAGACAAAGGTGAATGTGATAGGAGACATGAATAATGTGCATATGCAGTTACCTTTAGACCCTCATGTTTAGTAGTATATTGACATACAAGTAGTAAATATAACTGAAGGGTATGGTATGTTGTTGAGCAGGGATTGATCCAAGTCATTGAATGGATATTTTTCTATATGCTTCTCACATATGTGGCTTCCTTAGAGAGGTCAACTAAACTAGATTAGGATTGATAGGGAGCCAAGAATGAAACATTTGATAATAGAGTACAATGCCCCAAATGAATTGTTGTATTGAGAGAAAAAATTGGGTGTTTATTCCTTAGAAAGGTATGGGAATGAAGATTAAATTATGATGATAGGTATGGGACAGAAAACTAAAGATAACACAATGATCACCCAAGTCAAAAAGGATAATGAAAGGTCCTTGATTCCTAGTGTTGATTAGGTGAAAGATGTGGTTGTTCATATAATATTATTGCCTTATCTAAAATAGAGTCATGAACATCTCATTGGTCACTTAGATTAGAATTAACAAAGGATTGATCAATAAAGGAATGACCAAAGCCAAGCTATGATAGTGTCTCAAGAGAAGTTTTAGAATCTTGTTAAGAAACTAAGTGAAGATAAGAAAATCTTGGGTGCTAATATTGAATTGTTAGACCTCTTGCTCCCCAATTGGTGTTAGATTCATAATATGGCTCATTAAAATCTCTCTTCTGCATCCTATCTTTCTATTTTGAAGGAATTAAATCCTTTGGTTTCAATACAAGATGTCACTTTCACAATTAATAATACTACATCAATGAATTCAAAAGTAGAATTGAACAAGCATGGTTTTCAAGAAGATATGGAAATAACAGTTATGATGATAACAAAGAATTTTACCCAATAATATCAAAGGATACTATCTAGATCAGTTTATTGGAGGTAGAGGAGGTCATATCAGAGGAATAATCAGAATAAAGTGACATAATGGTATCATCCATAAAGAATAAACCTGAGGTAGTAGATAACTGAATGTGGACATTAAAGTTTGATGGATCCAAGTCCAAGCAAGGTTGTGGTGTAGGTGTTGAGCTAACTAAACCAAAGGGAAGGTCTTTTCTAGCATCTTATAGATTACTATTTACTTGCATTAACAATGTAGTTGAATATGAAGCTCTCATTCATGGACTATTATTTTCTCACAAGAAAAGGATAAAACAGTTGTAGGTCTTTAGATATTTACAGCTGGTAGTCTAGAAAGTGAGGAAGCAATATCCATGTAATGATAATAAGTTGGCTAAATATCACAATAGAGTTTGGGGTTTGATTAAATATTTTGGTGTCTCCAATATACAATATATTTCTTGAGGAAAGAATTATGTATCCAATGCTCTAGCAGTGGCAGCAAGTTCCCAGGAACCTATCACCAAGTCAAAATTCAAGAAGTTCTCAATGGAGTTAGTTCTGTTAGGAATTAAGGTGTCTCAACCTTGGTAATTCCTCGTATTATTTCATTGTATTTATTTATTTATTTCCTATTGTATAATTTTGGATGCAAATCCTATGTTTTCATATTGTGGGAGTTGGCATGGTGGTGTGTCATCCTACATGGCATATGACCACATGTAATTTTGTCCTCACATGAGGAAATAGGCGTCCCACTTAGTGGTAGGAATATTTTACTATGTGTCAGCATCTTGGATGTTGTGTAAGGGAATGTTAACTATAATGGTCATGACATATTCCTATGATGAAGTTATGACATGTAAGAGTCAAAAATAGAAGCTTGTAAGACAAGTGAAGACATGTGTCAAGAAGCATCTTTGAAAAAGGCATCTTTGGGTGCCCCAAGGTGGACTATGACTTGTTGTAAGAGAATATGCTATTTATAGCCTGTGTATGACAGATTCTCTTACAACTGTAAGTTATGACATCTATGACAGATTCTATGACAGTCGTAAGAGTCATAAGAGCATCTGTCATAGCCCATTTTGGAAATAAGCGACCTCTTTGGGATGGGGTGTGTGGACTAGTGTAGATACATCTTACAATGTTGACCAAGTGTCCATAGGCATGGGTTTTGGGCCATGAGGCCAAGTTGGACACCCATTCCAAGATAAAGGTTATTTTGCCTTGTATTTTCTATATAAATAGGTGCTTTGAGGAGTTGTATTATGTGATTGACATGTACTGTTATGCTACCGGATTGACTCTAGACATGAGTGTCAAAGACTATTGAGAGCTTGCATTGCAAGTGTATTGTAAACCATATTCAGTTTTGATAATACATTGTGCAGGTTTTCAAGTGTGGGGTTTTTCACCCAGTAAGGGTTTTCCCCACGTTATATCTTGTCTCTCTTCTTCTATCTTCTTTCTAGTTCTATGTGTATTGCTACAATATCTCTATTATGTGTTTCATGTTGTTGTAATTGTAAAGATTAAATTGAATTTGCATAGCCCTCCCCTCATTAGATTAGTGTAGGAAGCAATTTCTGCACACCTAGCTTCCTTTTGTTGAGCTACAGCTCATATGGACCAGCTAGGACTCAAACGTAGGACCTTCCATTTGCTGCTGGAGTGCTCTACCAACTAAGCTTCTGGCCCCTTGTGGCCATCCCATCGTCAGTCCGAGTGTGGCTTACTTCCAACACCCCCCTTAAGCCACACTGCAGGTGCTTGGGGCTCCTAGCTTGGCTCTGATACCAATTGTTGAGCTACAACTCATATGGACCAGCTAGGACTCAAACCTAGGACCTTCCATTTGTTGCTAGAGTGCTCTACCAACTGAGCTACTGGCCCCTTGTGGCCAGCCCATCGTCAGTCTAGGTGTGGCTTACTTCCAACACCTTTCAGTTGGTATCAGAGCTTGATCACCTTTGGTCCTAGTTGTTGGGTAGGGGTTTTTTGAGTTAATCTTAAGTTGAGTGGGAGTCTGTGCAGAGTATTCTAAATCTTATTGTAGCAAGGAGATGGCAAGCACATTTGGAAGGATAGAGGTGGAGAAATTCAATGGCACTAATGTCGAGCTGTGGAAGCTCAAGATGGAAGACATGCTTGTTGATCGAGACCTCTAGGAAACTATTAGTGATACAAAACTAGCTGCTATGGCACAAGATGATTGGGATCTCAAAGATCGGAAGGCTAAGGGTCTCATAAGACTTAGTCTTGTTGATTCTGTCTTGTTAAATGTCCATGAGGAGAAAACTGCAAACTTTCTTTGGAAGAAGTTGGGAAATGTGTATCAGGCCAAGTCCCTAGTGAGCAAACTTTTTCTAAGAAAGAAGTTGTATTCTCTAAAGATGGAGGATGAAGGATTTGTTGCAGATCACCTGAATGCCTTTAACATGTTAATTGCACAATTGACATCAGTTGGTGTGAAGATGGAGGAGGAGGATCGTTACATGACCTTGCTTTGTTCTTTGCTGGACTCGTGGGATCATCTTGTGATGGCTATTGGAAGCACCACATCCACTTTCACAATGGATGAAGTGCTATCTTCGCTGTTATCTGAAGAGATGTGGAGAAAATCTTCTGAGGCAGCTAAAGAGGCTCTTGCAGTTCGTGGAAGACCCAAGGAGAAAGGGAAAAAGAAGGACAAGAAAGCTGAGAAGGGCAGATCTAAATCCCATGGGAGATCCAAATCTCTTGGAAAGTCCAAGGCTCTCTGTTGGAACTATGGTAAATCTGGGCATTTCTGAAAGGAATGCAAAGAGGAAAAGAAAAAGAACCTAGATTCAGATTTTGACAAGTCACAAGATGATGGTGATGCTTCCATCACAGCCCTGGAAACCCATGCATATGATGATGTGTGTCTGATTGATTCTGGTGCATCATTCCACATGACCTCACATCGATACTAGTTTACTAAGTATGAGGATTTCGATGGTGGAAGGGTGTACCTGGGTGATGGCTCTCATCTGAAGATTGTTGGTTGTGGAAGATTCTCTATCAGATTCCCTAATGGACGAGTGAAGGGGATCTCTGAGGTTGTGCACATCCCAGGCTTAGCACGAAACCTGCTTTCTGTAAGTATGTTGAATGATGTAGGTGTGCAAGTTGTTTTTTCGAAAGAAGGATGTAAGATGACTAGAGGAGCTATGGTGCTTGCTAAGGGTACTAGGAGAGGTACTCTATTTCAGTTGGAGGCATGCATTTGAAAATGCAATAGTTCTTCTGACTCAAAGAAGAGGGTAGCAGTCACTTCATCCCCACCATCTAAACGAGCAGTGAAGAAATCTATTGTATCTAGTCCTGATGATTTTATTCATGTCTCGGAAGTTAAGCTTCCTGTTGAAAAGACAATGTTATGGCATAAGAGATTTGGCCACATTGGTGAGAAGGGTCTGCGTACCCTAAAAAATAAAAACCTCATTGAGAGGTTAGATGATTGTAATCTTGAGTTTGACTTTTGCAAACATTGAATATATGGCAAACAAAACCATGTTCAGCTTTATTCGAGTTCTCATAAGTCTTCTGGTGTGTTGGACCTTGTTCATTTTGATGTATTTGGTCCTATTAATGTTCCTTCATTATCAAAATCTATATATTTTGTATCTTTCATAGATGACTACAGTAGAAGGACATGGATTTATTTTCTCAGAAGCAAATTTGAAGTCTATAGTAAGTTTAAGGAGTTTAAAGCCTTTGCTGAAAATTAGACTAGTAAAAGGATTAAATGTTTGAGAACTAACAACGGTGGTGAGTTCTATTCTACAAAATTCGATAAATATTGCAAGGAACTTGGGATTGAAATAAATAAGACAACTCCATATACCCCACAGCAAAATGGAGTTGCAGAGAGGATGAACAGGACACTGGTGGAGAAGGCTAGGAGTATGCTTAGTGGAGCTGGCCTAGAACAAAAGTTTTGGGCTGAAGCTGTTGCCACTGCTTGCTATCTGGTAAATAGATCTCCTACATCAGCTCGTATTGGTAATACACCCATGGAGGTGTGATCTGGTAGAAAGCCTTCAATAAGGCATCTTCATGTTTTTGGTTGTGAGGCATATGCAC
The DNA here is from genome assembly GCA_027924645.1 of Cunninghamia lanceolata. Taxonomy (NCBI): domain Eukaryota; kingdom Viridiplantae; phylum Streptophyta; class Pinopsida; order Cupressales; family Cupressaceae; genus Cunninghamia; species Cunninghamia lanceolata. The sequence goes on along the minus strand of BSBN01000086.1, from coordinate 1,409,199 downwards.
ATGTGCCTAGGGAGAAGCTGTCAAAATTGGAAAACAAGGTTGTTAAGTGTATCTTCATTGGCTATGGCGTCGTGTGAAAGGATACAAGCTTTGGGATCCTGTGGTTGAAGAAGTATTGTATAGCAGAAGTGTCATCTTCAGAGAGCTAACACCTTCTTCCACTGTTTTACAGCCAGAAGAAAAAGAAAAGAAAGAGGATGTTGTTCAGTTTCCTTCTACCCCTGAGAAGACTGAACAGAAAGACAATGTTGGACCTGAAAATGAGGAGAGCTCTAGCAGCTTTGAAAGTTCAGAAGATGAAGTGAAACCTCCACCTCATCCTTTAAGGAGGTCCACATGAATCAGGAAGCAACCTGAGAGGTTTGGTTATACATTGCTTTGCTTACTAACAGCGATGAACCTAGAACTATGTCAGAGGCTATGGATATGAAAGATGTAGGTTCCTGGAAGGAGGCCATGGACGATGAGATGGCTTCTTTGGAAAAGAATCAAACATGGGACTTGGTGCCTTTGCCTCCTAGATGGAAACCCGTTGGATGCAAATGGGTGTTCAAGAAGAAATTTGGTGCAGATGGTAGTGTTGAGAAGTATAAGGCCAGATTGGTTGCGAAGGGGTATTCACAAGTGGAGGGTATAGATTATAGTGATCTTCTCTCTCATTGCTAAGCTGACATCCATTTGATTCATGTTATCTCTTGCAGCAGCTTATAACTTAGAGGTGGAGCAGATGGATGTGAAGACAACATTCCTTGGTGGTATTTGGAGGAAGAGATTTACATGTCACAACCAGAGCACTACATGGTGAAAGGTAAAAAAAAATTTGGTTTGCAAGTTAAAGAAGTCTTTGTATGGATTGAAGCAGTCTCCTAGGATGTGGTACTTGAAGTTTGATACCTTTGTGTTGTCAATTGGATTTGTGAGATCTAAATTGGATCACTGTGTGTATTATAAGTATGATGGTGATCGTATTCTCATTGTTGCATTATATGTTGATGATATGTTGCTCATTGGGAAGGGTAAGAATATGATTTCTGATTTTAAGTCTTAGTTGGCAGTATAGTTTGAAATGAAAGATTTAGGGGCAGCCAAGTACATTCTTGGAATGGAAATCAGAAGAGACAGAACTAACAGAAAACTTTGGTTAAGAAAGAGTAAGTATGTGAAGACCGTGTTGGATAGGTTCAGCATGGCAGATTGTAGAGCATTGTGTGTTCCTATTTCTTTAGGGACAAAGTTGTCTGTTAGTGATTGTCCAAAATCTCCTAGTGACGTGGAGGACATGAGCAGAGTATCTTATTCTAGTGTTGTTGGCAGTTTGATGTATGCTATGGTCTGCACAAGACCACACATTGCCCAAGCAGTGGGAGTCCTTAGTCAATTTATGGCTAATCCTGGACGGGTACATTGGGATGCAGTTAAGCAAGTGTTCAAATATTTGAGGGGTACTTTTGAGTATTCCATATGCTATCATGGCAATGTTACAGGACCTCCACATTCTGTTGATATTCATGAATTTGTGGATTCAGATTGGGCAGGTGACATTGACAGCAGGAGATCCACCAGTGCTTATGTGTTTACACTGTTTGGTGGTTCTATTAGTTGGATGAGTAAGCGACAACCTGTGGTTGCTTTGTCCATGACAGAAGCTGAGTACATGGAAGCAACTCATTCTTGTAAGGAAGCCATTTGGCTTAAGAGATTATGTTCAGATATTGGTGTTGATGCAGGACAGATTACGACTTATTGTGACAGTTAGAGTACGATTTGCCTTGCGAAGAATCCAACTTTCCATGCCAGAACAAAGCATATTGATGTATAGTTTCACTTTGTATGAGACATGGTAGAGGATGGGAAGGTAAATTTGGAGAAGGTAGATACTTTGAAGAAGCCAGTGGGCATAGAGAAGTTCAAATGGTGTTCAGAGTCTATGGGCGTCTCGGCCTATTTTAAATCGTATTATTCTATTGGCTCTTACAAGGTGTTTGACAAGTGGGAGAATGTTCAGAATTAAGGTGTCTCAACCTTGGTAATTCCTTGTATTATTTCATTGTATTTATTTATTTATTGTCTATTGTATAAATTTGGATGCAAATCCTATGTTTTCATATTGTGGGAGTTGGCATGGTGATGTGTCATCCTACATGGCATATGACCACATGTAATTTTGTCCTCACATGAGGAGATAGGCATCCCACTTAGTGGTAGGAATATTTTTCTATGTGTCAGCATCTTGGATATTGTGTAAGGGAATGTTGACTGTAACGGTCATGGCATATTCCTATGACGAATTTATGACATGTAAGAGTCAGAAATAGAAACTTGTAAGACAGGTGAAGACATGTGTCAAGAAGCATCTTTGAAAAAGGCATCTTTGGGTGTCCCAAGGTGGACTATGACATGTTGTAAGAGAATATTCTATTTATAGCATGTGTATGACAGATTCTCTTACAGTTGTAAGTTATGACAGCTATGACAGATTCTATGACAGTCGTAAGAGTCGTAAGAGCATCTGTCATAGCCCATTTTGGAAATAGGTGACCTCTTTGTTATGGCGTGTGTGGACAAGTGTCAGATACATCTTACAGTGTTGACCAAGTGTCCATAGGTGTGGGTTTTGGGCCATGAGGCCAAGTTGGACGCCTATTCCAAGATAGAGGTTATTTTGCCTTGTATTTTCTATATAAACAGGTGCTTTGAGGAGGAGTTGTATTATGTAATTGACATGTACTGTTATGCTGCCGAATTGACTCCAGATACAAGTGTTGAAGACTATTGAAAGATTGCATTGCAAGTGTATTGTAAAACATATTCAGTTTTGATAATACATTGTAAAGGTTTTTGAGTGTGGGGTTTTTCACCCGATAAGGGTTTTCCCCACATTATATCTTGTCTCTCTTCTTTTGTCTTCTTTCTGGTTCTATGTGTATTGCTGCAATATTGCTGTTATGTGTTTCATGTTGCTATAATTGTAAATATTAAAATGAATTTGCATAGCCCTCACCTCATTAGATTAGTGTAGGAAGCGATTTCCGCACACCTAGCTTCCTTTCAAGTTCCTATTCTTGTTGTTCCAGATAATATCTCCAATTTTCAAGTATTTGATGGTGATAGGCATATTTAGAGTTCATTGAAAATTTTAGAGTTTTTGAAGCTCAAATCATAGATGAGGATGATAGACAAAAGTTTGAGATAGATGAAGAAGGAATCATGAATTTGAAAACCAATAGGATACCCAAAGGGATTATAGCACTAGAAAGACTTTTTGATTTAGATAGAATTAGTAGAGAAAAGAATGTTCTAGACTCCAAGGGTGGAGAATATGAGCCTTTCAATTTAGGAAAAGAGGGTGAAGTTAAGAATGTCCTTTTGGGGAAGGTTTGTACATCAAAGGAAGAGCAAGGAATAGTGAATGCTCTCAATAATTATTTAGTAGTTATTCCATGGAGTTATGAAGATCTAAAAATCTTTGACACATTCATCATGAGTCATACTATTCCATTAAAACCCAATGCCAAACCTTTCAGATAGAAACAAAGACCTATCAACCCATTTCTGGAACCATTAATTCTACAAGAGGTGTAAAAATTGCTCACTACCTGTATCATTTTTCTAGTAAGGCATTCAACGTGGGTAGCTAATCTTGTCCATGTATGCAAGAAAAATGGTGAAATTAGGTTATATGTGGACTTCATAAATTTGAATAGTACATCAAAAAAGGATAACTATCCTTTTCCTAATCTTGATGAAGTGTTGCAGATAGTGAATGGTTCTCAGATGATGTCCTCATTGGATGGATATTTAAGATACAATTGGGTATTGATAAAACACAAGGATAGAATTAAAACAACTTTTACCACAAAATGGTGAACATTTTCTTAAAGAAGGATGCCCTTTGGTTTGATTAATGTTGGAGCAACATTTCAACAAGCTATAGATATCACATTCAAGGACTTGATTGGTAAATTATGAATAATCATTTATATGGATGATATGACAATTTTCTCAATAAAAAGGGGAGACCATGTTGCAAATCTAAGGAAAGTATTACAAAGATGTAAGGACTATGGAATTTCCTTGAACCCAAAGAAATGCATCTTTGGGGTGACAAAAGGTAAGCTCCTAGGCCACATCATTTCAAAGAAAGGTATAACCATTGACCCAGAGAGAATAAGTGTTATTTTGAAAATCCCATTTCTTGGTAGCAAGAAAGAGTTGAACTCATTCTTTGGTAAGATAAACTTTGTTCATAAATTTATAACTGGATTTTTAGAGGTTATTAGACCTCTAAATGCTATGCTTAAGAAAGAAGTTAAGATTGGTTGAACTTTAGAGGTCCAAGTAGCATTTAATATGATAAAGGAATAAATTGCTAATATCCCTATGTTAACCAGCCCATATTACTCAGCTATTCTAAATTTATTCATTTACTTCTAAACATTCATGTGTTTCTATGGTAATGCATAAAGGACAAAAAAATAGTCAAAAGCTAATTTCTTTTATGAGTGCCCCTTTCAAGGATGCAAAATTAAGGTACCCTTATAATGAAAGTGGGATTATGCACTGATAAGGGCATTTAAGAAGCTCAGACACTATATCTTTTAGAGTAAGGTGTTTTCCATAGTGCCTAATCAAATAGTGAAGACAATGTTGATGCAAAATGAACTGGGTGAAAGAAGAGGTAAATGGGTGATTACTTTGCAAGAGTTTGATTTAGAGATTCAACCAATAAATTAAGTTAAAGGACAAGGATTGAGAAAATCCATATTTTGGATCACTAACAATGTGATCTATGGTGAGTCATGTTAAACAACCAAGATCCCACCAAATGCCAATATAAAACAAGGACCGCTACATAGATCACTGAATTTTCTTGCATTTTCATGACCTAGTGACTTAGACCTTAGAGTAGTTTGATTTTCCTAAGAAACTAGCTACTTTTTAGGAGAGGTAGGGTGATCTTGACTTTACCTTCCTATTGGCAAGGGTCATCAAATCCTCTGATCAATGCATCGCTTCAACTACATTCTGGAGATCATATAGAGAGATGGGCCTCTAAACATTGACTATCACAACATTATCACCATGATCGTCTACAAACTCTACTTTATTTTGGTAACAATTGATGTTGGCCTAATGAACCTCAAGACAATCTATAGAAAAGATTATCGTGTAAGATCCTAAAGGTAGGATGTACAAATTGATGATGGTGGTGAAGGTACCAAGATCTAACATAGAACCACACACAAGTGAATCCACTACCACCTTGGAACCTGTGGCTAACTCAACCTGCCAACCACATTCCTACCTTGTTTCCACAGGTATGCAATGCTCTACCAAGGATGGAGAAATAAAAAATTTTGAAGCTCCTAAATTAAATTAAATTAAACTTTGTACACCACCAAGTGTACTTGAGGACTCCATGACATTTCCTTGATGATCTTCCTAATGGTCATCCATCATTACAAACACTTGGTGAGACCTTCCAACATCTCCCACTATCTACTCTAAACTAAAGGCCCCCTAACCACAAATGGTAACTACCCCTGCAAATAAGACCTTGAAAGCTGACCCTCCTACACACATGTATAACATGGTCCTATGATCCTAGGCTATGTAAGTTGTGGTCAAATCAACTATTGAAAGATTCAGCCACTATGATTAGGCTAACCTTCTTTAGCCAAATGCTAAAAACCTAACTCCTTCTAATGTTGCCTCTACCTCCCAATACAAGAAGGACCCCAACTGGCCTAATCACCTTTTGGTACCAGTTAAGGATTTTTCCTTTTATTCTATTTTTATTACTATTGAGGAGATCTAGAGGGTGTAGAAGGATCCCTAGAACTTGGGTTGGGGCTGAGATCCTAGATACCCAAATTTTGACTAAATAGGCACACTTTCCTGAGTCCCATACTGCCATCCATGGCCCTTAGCACATTCTCCTCTACTATCTTTTCCTTCTCCATGGTAATCTCTAAGGTCTTAGGTGTGGTCATATGCATAACTCCCACAATGTGAGAGTTCAACCCTCTCATGAACCTATTCATGAGCAACTTCTAATTCTCAATGAAACTTGCATACTACTTTAACTCAAAGAAATAGTTCTCATACTCAACCATCGCCATTCCAAGATATTGGAGCTCATCAAACTCATATTCACAATGTTTCCAAAAGTGCTCAAAAATATATCAAGCACGAAATCTCTCTTCGAAGATCTCTCATATGATCTAGTGGAGATGTCTAGATTCTTCCATTGCTCCTCCTAGTCCCACCAAGTAGAAGCATATCCATGAAGATACATAATGGTCGAGTGATCCTTCACTTTTATCTCATAAGGATACATAATAAAGCATTGGTCCAAATCCAATAACCAAGCCCCTACCTTGGATCCCTTAGTGGATCCATCAAAGTCAATGGATGAAGATGAAGGAGATCCCTCATATGACCTGTCATTGTATTGATGTTATTACTCACCTGCATATCCTCCTAATGAGGCCTCTCCTACCTGATTTATTCCTCCACCCTAGTCTAGTGTGGACTTCTAGAATTCTTCCTCTTGGAACTAGCTCTCTCCATTCCCCTAAGTTGGATGAGAACCAACTGCTTGTGCTTCCCCCAACCTAGGGAGAAACCTCAAAAGTAGCCCATATAACAAACCCACTATTTTCTACATACCAAATCCTTACCTAAGATGAATTGCCCCACTATTATTGTCTCCTCACTTTGGATCTCTAGAGATTCTCAATTAGGACCTTAGTAATAAGTGTGTTAGTTTATCAGAGGCATTTTTCCTTCACAAGCAAGTTACATGGATTAGCACAAACACATTAGTAAAATATACAATTAATAATGCATGTAAATGACAAGTGCACACACATAATATATACCTATCAATGCTACAACATGGGATTTTATACCAAATGTAATTCCCCAAGTTTTCACCTAAGACATAATGGAAGAAAACTAGATGAACAATTTTTCTGCATTGCAAGTGTGAAATTTACATGTCTCATTGCACACTCCCACATGCACAAGGTGTTGAGACAAATCACAATGACACATAAGATACCCATCATTAATGCATCAAACATGGTGGAAAAAGTAGAATACTTCACTAATAGTGTGACAAAGTCACCATTAAAAACATACAAGAGGACGGAGCTTCCTCCACCATAAAGATCATACACTAGTCCACAATCTTGTTCTCTCACAAACACAAGGAATAATATAAGAGAGACATATACTAAATTACACATCCCAAGATGACATGAACTGACATCTAAACACTTAGGAATACCTACACAAGAGGTAGGTAAATCAGGAGTTACAAGGCCTTAACCAATCAAAACATCTAGTCAATTTCACACCAAAACACACATCCCAACATGTGGGAGATAATAACTTGAAAAATATGACATATCTCTCCAAAGTGAGATGAAAGAAAGGTAGATCAAACCAAGGGAACAACTCTCATTTAGAAGTTTTTTCTCAAAAAAGTTTGGGAAGTTCCCATTAGAACTAAAATATACAACATGACACTAGTGCACTTCTAAGACTCTAGTCTACCCTAAGGGTTCTAGCATGCCTTGAGGACAACACACTTGTGCTATAGTCCTCCAATAGCATTGTAGTCCTACACATCTGTCCTTGATAGTAATTTTCTAGAATTGAATTTGTAGGTCAAAGTACAAATCTTACTCAAAGTTTTATGACATTAAACTCAATTATCAGATAGATTATGAATGTATAATAACCCAACTCACTCTAGGGTAGTTTTCCTAAAGCTAGGCATAACCCCCAACCCCAAAAGTGGCATAATTCACAAAAATAAAAGTGAAATCTTAAACCCTTGATTCTAACATAACATCATATCAAGTAAATTAAACTACATCTACACAACATATAAAGATGAGAATATCATAAGGTTCCATTTCAAAATGTCATATCTACAGAGCATATGATGATAACTAAAATAATGTTTGGGGATAATACGGTGGAAACTAGTGTCTCTCCAACTTTTCATGCTTTGGAGGATGGTTTCGAACTGGAACTTCTGGATGTTGTGATGCATGAGGTGGTCTCCTCCATGGAGAATGCTCTTGTGGGAAAAAATTTTCCTTCAAGCCCAATATTGATGTGGTCAAAAAATGGGTGACCACTAAATGGAGGGTTAAAGGTAGCATGTATGTTAACGCTATGAATAGCAGGATGTTCCTCTTTAAATTCATGGCAAGGAAGGATCTTGCCACTGTGCTAGTAGGGGGACCCTGGATGTTTAGAAAGCATAGTTTATCTTTATGCAAATGGAAACCAGGATTTGATAGTGCGGCAAATTTAAATAAAATGATGCCAGTTTGGATTCAACTCCTAGGCCTTCCTCTGGAGTTCTGGGATGAAGAAATTTTCATAGGGATTACCAACTCACTTGGACACTTCATAACTCTTGACAGTACTACCAGAAACAAATCAAGGTTAGTTTTTGCTAGAATATGTGTTAGCATTGATATTAACAAGATCCTCCCTAACAATATTACTCTTAAATCTAAATATGGTCAATGGGTTCAACCCATAATGTATGAAAACTCTACAACTTTCTGTCAACTCTACAATAAAAAGGGCCACCTAGCTCCACAGTGCAAAGTAAAGCCTACCTAGGCTAAGGAGGCTGAGACTGTTGAAGGAGCAGAGGACTATCCATTCAGGGAGGATCTACTGAATATAATCAAATCCCTAGAAACGAACAAGACTACTATAGTTATTGGGATAATACCCAACCACATAAGGAGGGGACCAATGGTCTTTTCCCCATTAAATGTCTGAGAACTTCCCCTATCTCAAGCATTGTTAACAGTATGGCTTCCCTACCTACGGGATTTGAAATGGGGAGATTCTCCAAGAGGATATTATGGAAAATCAAACCTTTTCTGGGGTTGTGCCTCCCCCTGCAGTCTCTAGCCCGATGCTGACTGTGGTTGATTCTTTGGATGTAGGTGAGGTAGGATCATGGATTGCATCCCCTAGCAACAACACTTTGACCCTTACACCTGGGGCGGGTTCTAGCTTCACCAACCCGGAGGGTTGGAATATGCTTAAAAAGAAGGGCAGGGGCCTAAGAAAGAAGATGGTGGATGTGGGAGCGGACACCAAACAGGGCCGATCGTCCCATAGAGAAACAAGATATAAGGCGATTAATAAGGATATTGCTATGGGCAGACAGAAGACCTTGGAGATGGGCTCCAAGAAGGGTCTTATCAAATGAAGATTCTATCATGGAACATCTGGGGGTTCAATAACCCCCACAAATAGTTTTTGGTCAAGAACTATATCTTTGATAATAAAATTGACATTTTGTTGTTGCAAGAGGTTAAAATGACTAGTGATAACTTCTAGTCAGTGGCCAGGAATCTATGGACTCATGCGGATTACCTTGGCTGTGATGCATGCGGTGCCTCGGGTGGTATTGTCACCATGTGGAATAGTAAGGCTATCAAAGGAAGAATTGTTGAGAAGAACAAAAAAAATTTGGTGACCAAGATGGAGACAGACAACTTCTCTTAGAATCTGATTAATATCTATGCTCCTAATTAGAGGGGCCCTAGAAGGGAGTTGTGGGATCTCCTCTCTGCCCTGTTCTCTAGAGACTCAGATAGCTGTTGGATGTTGATGGGAGATTTTAACACCCCCTATTCCCTTTTGAAAAGAGGGGGAACTATGGATTACACTGACAGCATGTTGGACCTGAATGAATTTTTGAATAAGGCCTAATGGACTTGGAACCACAAGGGTACAAGTTTATGTGGTCCAATCAGAGGAAAGGAAGGAACCTAACCCAAGTCAGGCTGGATAGAGTGTTGATTTCCCCAGATGGAAATTTTTAAGCTCACATGTCATTGAAACTATTCCTCGAACAACTTCTGATCATAACCCATTGCTTCTCTCATGGAAAGATGGGAATGGTAGAGGCCCCTACCCATTTAGATTTGAAATAATGTGGACTAATCACCCTGAGTTCAAGGAATTGCTTGCTAGATGGTGGAGGATAGATGTCCAAGGAACGCCCATGTTCTGCCTTACTCAGAAGCTGCTAAGGGTCAAGAAAAAAGTCAAAGGCTAGAATAGGTTCAACTTTGGGAATATATTTGAGGAAAAAAGAAGAATCAACTTAAAACTAAGAGAAATGCAAAAAAGATTAGAAGAAGGAGACATTACTGAAGTTACTGCTATGGAGGAAGAAAGGGTAGGAAGGGAATGGAAGGATCTGTTGGTGAAAGAAGAAATTTTTTGGAAGCAAAAGTCAAGAGTCCAATGGTTGAAAGAGGGGGATAGTAATACCTCGTTCTTCCATCAATCTACGATGAGGCATAAGAAAAGAAATAGCATAACTAATCTTATGGATGACAGAGGTGTCATGGTTAAAATAGATCTACAGATTGGAGAGGTCGCTGCTTCCTATTTTCATAACTTCCTAGGAGCCCAAGATAGTAGTTTTAATCAGGAGCTCATAGATATTATTCCCACCCTGCTGAATGAGGAGGATAATGCTCAAATTGTCAAAAATGTTTCTGAGGAAAAGGTCTAGGCCTGTCTCTTCTCTATGGGGGCCTATAAAGCCCCGAGACCTGATGGAATCCCTCCTGCTTTCTTTCAGGAGTATTGGGATATAGTGGGGAAAGATGTCATTGAAGCTACTAGAGATTTTTTTAGGACAAGCAAGCTGCTAAAGCAACTTAACCATACATTCATAGCTCTTATTCCCAAAAAACAACATGCAATGTGCATGGGGGATTTCAAACCTATAAGTCTTTGCAACACTATGTACAAGATCTTCTCCAAAATTCTGGTTTTGAGACTCCAACCCATACTTGAAAAATTGGTCAACAGTCATCAAAAAGGTTTTGTCCCAGGTAGACAGATAACAGATACAGCTATTACTACCGATGAAATAATCCACTCCATAGAGAAAAGTAGAAGTCTGGGCATGGCTTTCAAGCTTGACATTTTAAAAGCTTACGACAAAGTTAATTGGGAATTCCTTTTTACTGTCCTAAAGAAGATGGGATTCCAGGATAAATTTCTGCAACTTGTCATGATTTGTGTTACTTCTGTTAGATTCTCTATTTTGGTCAATGGCATCCCTAGGGGCTTCTTCAATGCTGGCAGAGGGCTAAGGCAAGGGGATCCCCTTTCCCCCTACCTCTTCATTCTTCTTTTTGAATCCCTGAGTAGGGGTTTCATTTCCTTGCTAAATTCCAGAGAAATTACAGGGGTTAAACCTACTTCAACAGCTGAACCTACTGTCATTCAGCAATTTGTAGATGATACCATCCTGTTTGGAACTACTTCAGTTATTGAGGCTTGAAAATGGAAAAAAGTGCTACAGGAGTATGCTACCTTGGCGGGCCAATGTATAAACTTTGATAAGAGCCATGTCTAATTTTTAAACACCCCGGCAGATCTGCAGCAAAAAATTATGTGGATTCTGGGATGTGATGCGGGTTCTTTCCCTGGGATCTATCTTGGACTGCCATTCTTAGTCAAGGATGCCACCCCAAAGTACTGGAAGTCCATCATGGAAAGGATGCAAAGCAAACTTGTAGGGTGGAAAGGAAAACTCCTAAGTCATGTTGGTAAGTTTCAACTTCTCAAAGCTTCACTCCAAGGAATTCTTGTGTATTTTCTATCCTTGTTCAAAATGCCTAAGTACCTGACTGAGATACTTGAGAAGATACAAAGAACCTTTCTTTGGACAGGAATGGAAGACAAAAAGACATTGGCTCTTGTTGCCTGGGATAAAGTCTATAAACCTAAATTGTAGGGGGGCTTAGGCCTAAGAGAACTAAACTTGGTTAATAAAGCACTCATAACTAGAATTGGCTAGAACCTTATTGTTGGGGGAAAAGATTGGGGCAGCATTATGAAAGACAAATATATGGGGAACTCAACCCTGAAGGACATTTTACTCTCTTCTAACTTTCCTAGAGGCTCGATAATTTAGAATAACATCATGAAATGTAGAACTATTCTTTTGAAAGGTAGCAAATGGAAATTGGGGGATGGAGAATTGATAAGATTTTGGGAAGACAGTTGGATCAATGGAGAACCCCTAAGAAAGAGTCAAAACACTCAGGACTTGATGAAACTTGCTTTTAATTACTATGGAGACTGGGTGAAGGATTATTTCCTCCCTGGCAGTTGTGAGTGGACCTGGCTGTCAGAGTGCTGTCAAAGATAAACAAAGCTGATTGGAGTTGCTGAAGAGATACAACTACTCCTAAAAGGATGTAGAATCACCCTCTTCCCACAGAAAGATAGATTGGTTTGGATGAAGGAAAAGTCTGGGAGGTTCACAGTTAAATCTGCCTATAACCTGCCCCTTCCACAAGAAGAGGATAAATTATGGAAGAGAATCTAGAACCACAACCTTGTGCCAAAAATGAACCACTTTTGGTGGTGGCTGTTCAAAACAAAATCCTTACTATTGATAATCTCTAGATAAGCAGCTTCCAAATCCTGAATAGATGTGTTCCTTGTATGAAAGATGAATAGTCTATCTCTCATATTTTTTTACACTGTGAATTTGCTTGGGATGTTTGGAGTATGGCTCTAAACATTATGGATATCCCTTGGTGCGGGAATGGAAACTTGAAGGATCACATTAGCACCTGGATCTCCCCCTTTTCAAATCTGGTGTACTATGAAATTTGGACCCAGACCCCCCTATTTTGTCTTGGTGCCTTTGGAAGGAAAGAAACAATAGACTCTTCAGGGAAAAATTTAGGAACCCCAAAGAAGTTTTCAGCTCTACTGTCAGACTGCTACAAGACAACATCAGTAACAACTCCATAAATGTTGCTGAAAGTCTCCCAAATGCTAGAGAAACCAGCGTAATTAAACAATGGACTATTCCTATAAGTACTTGCAGAGTGGATGATACGAAGAAAAAAGCCAGAGCCAACACTAACTGGATCCCTCCCCCTAGTGGTTGGTCAAAACTAAACTTTGATGGTGTTGCCAAGGGCAACCCAGGGCTTGCTAGTGGTGGAGGAGTGATAAGGTCGAATAAGGGTTCTCTGATGGTTGCATTTGCTGGAAGCATTAGAAAAAACACCAATAACACTGCGGAATCCATGGCCCTCTTATGGAGACTCAAAATTGCCTTGTCATAGGCATTAAAAACATAATTGTGGAAGGCAATTCTATGGTTGTCATAGAAGTTGTTAAAGGGAATGGAATTGTTGGTTGGCAGTTAAAGGATGTCATCAAAGATATAAAGGGTCTTCTCCTAAGGTTCGAAGGCAAAGAATTGAAACATATCTATAGGGAAGGAAATAAGGTTGCGGACCATATGGAAAAATTGGGATTTAACACCCACCCCTTAAGATGTTGGAAGGACTTGGATAATCTGCCTAGGGCAATCATTAATTGTATTCAGATGGAGGCCTTAACCCCTCATGATGGATGAAATGATTTATATAAGTGTCTGGAGTAGTGTTTTGGCATGCCTCTCTGACATAAAGGGAGGACATAAAGGGAGGACGTGGCGTGGAGGATGGTAGATGGAGTCCTAATCACTCTTTTGTAATGATGTGGCGAACTGAGTTTTATGTGCACCTTGAGATAATCAGTTTAAATCATGTTTGGTAGAAAGAAAATTGTAAAGGGTCATGTCAACTTCTACTTAATGTGCTGGGCTCGAGGGGTTTGCACAAGTCAGGCCCTAATGGCATTTATGATCTGAACACCTTTGGGTTCTAGATTGGCATGCAAAAGATGTTAAAGAAACTTAAGTTTCTTTTATTATGCACTTCTAGATTTTCTGCACGTCCTCTCCCTTCTCTCTGCTACAGATTTTATAGTGAGGGTTTTATTTTGATTTTCTTCTGGGTTTCTAGCTTTGTGCTCTTCAGGTATAGGAATATGGGGGGGATAAAGTGAGGACAGAGCCTATGAATTGAAATAAATTCAAGGAGGACCTACAAGTCTGGAGCATTACATATGAAGGAGGAGTTACGGCTTTCCTTGAATCTTTGAATGGTTATGATGATAATATTTCGACCCAATTTGCTGAATCATGGGATGGGAGGTGAATGGTGAAAGTTCAAGGGCTCTAATTCGTTGTTGCTGAGGAGTCTATTGCTGTTGCGACTCGGTTGCCGTGCTTGGGGAATAGACTCAAGAAGCAGACTCATGTCCTAGATTAGGAAGGAATGAAACTTTTTATAAAGAGGGTGAGAAACAAGTTAGGCTACAGGGAGGCTTTGAACATGAGAGTCTGGTTGTGCCATGGAACCGGGTATGCTTTCTGATAATGAAATATTTTACTCTTGAGGGTAGATACAGAGTGTTTTATCACTATCATTTTGTTTTTTAAATCATTTCTACCATAAGGCTCTGGTGAATTTCCCCTCCTTCCTGCTATCTAGCCTTGAAGCCTCTGTCATGCATTCCAAAAAAGCCTGTGAAGAGGACCCTGAGGTGATTTATGTACCCTTGCACCAAGGCCTAATTTTCTGATTGTATCATTACCATTTGGCTCTGAGCCCGTCTAAACCTCATGATGCCCGACCTATTGAGGATAGCTCCAATGAAGAGTCTGAAGATAAAATTCCCCTTAGTGTTAGGCTTGTGAAGCCTATCATCTCAAAGGCCTCTTAGCCCGCCTCCCCTTCTAACAACCCTATGATTGGTCCTTCGTCTAGCCCGCCTGTGTCAAAGACTACCTCTTTTTTGAAAGCTTTCTCTGGCAACAAATTCCTGGGTCAAACCCTTGAGACCTATTAGGACAATTCTCATGCTATTGTTGTTGAGGGCTTGTGTAACCTGAAAAGTAGAAACCCTATACAAGATAAAAAAATATAAAGGAGGGAGTCCTGCTCAATACAAAACTGCTAAAAAGAGAGGCAGTGAGGGAGGTGAGAGGAAAGCGCTTGAAGAAACTGGTAAAAAGTAGGGGAATCTAGAGATGGAGGAGGTTTTGATTGTTAAAGAAATTGCTTTGGGTAAGGATGGCTCTGTCAGAAAACTAACCTTGAGGAGATCTCCTAGATTGGTGGGAGATATGTCCCAAGGATTAAAGATTGTGGATTATTCCACTGCTTCTGATTGGGAAGATACTGTGCAAAATGTTGATTTGAAGGGAACCAAAACCACCCCTGCGCAAGAACAGGAGGGCATGAGCCACTTTGCTTCTATGAATAACTCATTCTATGACACTAATGGGGAAGATACTGAGGTGCAGGAAACCCCTGACAAGGAAGTGATGAGCGCAAGAAGGGACGTGGATAATAAGAAGCTGGAAGCTGAGCTTGCTGAAGTGAAATCTCGCCTATCTATTATGAAGAACAAAGTCAAGAATCTGGTTAAGCTAGTTCTGAGGACATCCCACAAGGCTACTCAAGCCTTTTCTATTCTGCAAGTAGAACGAAAGAAAACCATGGATTCTCTATTGGAGGATCAGGAAAATTTAATCAATATGGTTTTTGATGACTGGAAACTCTTCTTAGCTAGGGGCTTCTTGTTTTTTGTTATTAAAGACCTATTTAAAGACTTGTTTTATGTTTTGGTTAAGTTTTTTTGTGAACTATTATTCAGCTATTGGTGGCCCTGGGCCTGTTCTGCTGCCATTTGTCTTTGTTATCAGGTTCTGCTCCTGTGCTAGTGGCTTATCTTAATCAAAAACTAAAATAATGCAAAATAAAATTGTAGAGGAAAACTAATGCGTTATAGATTTAACATAATTCAAGGGTAAACCTATCTGAACAGTCCACTTGACATTGTACTCCCACATTAAATTATCAACCAAGGAGCGTAAGCTTATGATGTCACTACACTGTATGTGCCTTCAGGGGCTCATATTCTCCTAAACTATCTTATCCAAACCTACTCAAATTATTCTACTTTGCTAGAATTATAAGAAATGCAAGAATGGTAAAAATAGTTACAAAATCTAGTGACTACGGGTACCTTCAGCATAAGTTGTAGATAACTACTAACATGAAAATACAAAACTAATCCAAAACCATTCAAAATGATGAGAAAGCTAATCATAACTTTTGGAGGACTAAGATGGGTCAATTATACATTTGTTCATGAACCACAACTACTGTAATTATCAACAAGAGTATTCTACTTAACTCACAATGCATTTATAATAAAATAGAAAACAACTTTAACAAGAATGCATAAATGAATAAGAAAATAAATGAAGTGAAGTCCAGTATCTTGAGTGGCCGGGTCATGGGACTGACTCACTTAACTGGAAATCAAATCTAACTCAGATACTCATGCATCCATATAACACATAGTTCCATTCATTTCATATCACAACTAGAATCTTCTTTTCAGATTGTATTCAATAATTGCATTTCAACAATTCATGTCTGGAGCTTCTAATATTGAATAAAAAAACAACTGAGTAACTGGATAACGAAGTAACTAACTTGACTCCAAGCTCATCCCTTAACTTATACAAAAATAGGAGAGTCTTATGCAACTACCAACTAACTACAATCATTAATCCATTCATAGATATTAGGATACATGGTTAAGATTGATTTATTAATTCTAACTGAACAAAGGAAGGAGAATCCTATTCAAATAAGAATTCCTATGCAACAGCTCATGAAAAACACATAAGCTACATTTAGAGTCTTGGAACAAGTCTACTTCTACATTTATTCCTTCCCATAATGGTTCACATCCAGCTTTTAGCTACCTACACTTTTGGCGGCTTGACTTCAACTTCCTTTAATTCTCCTGTTCTGCAACTTGCGGCAAATTCTCCTCTCCTTGACACCACGTGCTTGTTGCTACACAGGGGTTAATCACAAAACATATGTACGCAAATAACCTCCATAATTAAACCATAGAATTTCATCTATATTGCATACATACTCATATTCAAATCATTCAATTGATAAATATCATCACCATATTTCATATTAACAAAATAGGTTCAAGGTTTTGCAAAGTATATAAAAAGATAGTATATCATGATGGTAATGGTTGAAAAGTACCTGGAAGATCATGTGGAAAAAGGTCTAAAAGCATATAAAAACAACACAACAGAGGCCAATATTTAATCCCATCATTCCCCCCAACTATCCTTTTGCTTGTCCTCAAGCAAAACACTTAATAAAACATCTAGGGGAAAAGATTTAATGCAAGGTGATGGGCTTAAGGTCCGTCACTTCTCTAACTCCATCCCCCTACTTAAGATAAAAACCATTATAACATGCAAGCCTATCCATCTTGACTGATTCTGCATTCCTACATTCATCATTCTTTTCTCCTGTCCAATGTGGTACTGGATAGAGGAGAATAGGAGGATGATAAGTGGCAGCCATCCCACTCCTGTTTGTTCTGAAATCTATATGTATTTGCACAATCTTTAAAACATATTTATAAAATTATGGAGAGAGTGAGGCTCCTTCCTTTGCAATCTTGGGGTCAGACTATTCCTTTTGCTTTGTACATACCTTAGGCAATTTTGAAGCATAGGTACTGCCAACTGTTGTATCCTTCTATAATCTCGGAGTCTCAAATCCACGATTATCTTTCTTGGACCCTTGTGAGAAAGGAGTTGTTGGAATTAGACCAGAAAATTGAGAGGGGAGGTGAATCAGTTGTCACACACTTTAATCTTTTTCTGCTTTTAACCTCCTTTAATATCTTACTACCAGATTAGTGAAGTAAACATTAAATCATAGATCAACAACATAAGAGCAAAGACATAATCAATACATTTGACACCATGATTTTGACAAGAAAACCTGGTTAAGGGAAAAACCATGGTGGGGGTTAACCCACAAATATTTGTACCCTGTTAAAAGTACTTTAGAAAAATAGAAGGCACATGCCTTCGGGCGCACCGCCCAAAGCTCACTGCTCAAAGGAGGAGGCTCACAACCTACAAAATTTATTTAGAACAAAATGAATTAACTGAGAAATAGCATCTACTTCATGCCTGGTTCAGTTTCAATGAATGTTCAATAACTTCTATTTTTCCCCAGATTCTTCTTTACTATCTTCATACTCTATACTACTCTCGCTCCTTTTCTTCTCTTCTCTGCTTCTGATCCTTTATTCAAATTTAATCTGTTTTGTACAAGGATGATGTTTGACAACTCTTCAACAAGTATTAATACACTTCATCCATCTTGGAATGATCAACAAGGTCGGCCAAACTTAATGCAGATCTTTACACTGTCAGCCAATCATAGCTGAGACTTGAATCTTCCTCTATTAACACACCATGATTCATAAAATGATTTTTAGATCATCTACAACATGCTAGGAACATCCGATCGGCCAATACTAGGAAGAACGGCAACAACAAAGAGGAAACCTTCAATCATGAGCTCCTTTGTCAATGCGGACCACCAACACAATAGCCACATGATCCAGAGACCACCACAAGCACAATTAAGTCAACAGGAATAACCACACCACTTCACAGCACCAAAATCACTCGCATCCTCATACTAAACCTCAAGAACACACACTACCATGACTGTCAAACTAGAAAGATTGCTTCCAGATCTCCAAACAATGAACCACTCGAGTTGAGGGAACACACCAACATCCTAGACATGCCTCTAGATCCGTAGATCATAATATTCCCATACCGGACCAATCTAGAACAACTTCTTGCCACTCTGTCATCACATAACAACTACAGAAACTTGTTCTACCTAGAGGGCAATAACTTCCCCAAATCTTTATGCGGATCTCTCAAATCTCAACTGGAGCAACAATAGACAACCCTCTACAAAGCCTTTAATCTACAAACTCTGATCTTCACCTTACTATAAATATTGATCACTCCTCTACATTGTCTTCACTGTTTCTGACAGAAGGATATGTTGGCATCAATGACAACACATTAGGCACATATTTGTAACAATATCCCCATTTGTCATTGATGGCAACGTATGATGTTAAAAACTAATTTCACCATCAAGACAAGAACTTCTCTCCCTTTCTCTTTCCACACCCGCAACCACTTGTTTTCACTACTCCCCCTTTCACCAACAACTACTTACTTCCAAGTTTTTCACATGACTTCTCTCCCCCTTTGACATCAATGGCAAAGGGCGCATCTTTGCAATCATCTCTTCCCCTTTTTATTTTAGACTAATTTCCAACGTTTACATACTGACTACTCCCTAGAGTAGTATTCTCTCAACATCAATTTGGATCTCAAGATATGACTAAGAATTCCACCGGACTGATGCACCTTGGTGCATCTTAGTTCTAATTTGGAGGAGTAATAACCCCTAACTTCTCTTTGAGCTATTCAAAGGTATCCTTGAGAAGAGGCTTAGTGAAGATATCTACAATCTGATCTTTGGATGACACAAACTCCAACTTGA
This sequence comes from Cunninghamia lanceolata, assembly GCA_027924645.1. Taxonomy (NCBI): domain Eukaryota; kingdom Viridiplantae; phylum Streptophyta; class Pinopsida; order Cupressales; family Cupressaceae; genus Cunninghamia; species Cunninghamia lanceolata. The sequence goes on along the minus strand of BSBN01000086.1, from coordinate 1,389,829 downwards.
CTTCATTCTCATTTACCTTCTCCCTCAAGAACTGAAATTTGATAGATATATGCTTTGCCTTTGAATGGAACACTGGATTCTTTGAGATACTTATTGCACTAGAGTTATCACAAAAGATTGTGATTGGTTCCTCAAACACAACTCTGATGTCCTTTAACATTTGCTTCATCCATAGAACTTGAGTACAATTATTTGATGCTGTTATATTTTTTGCTTCTGCAGTAGATAGAGATATTGCCTCTTGCTTTTTTCTCATCCAAGAGACCAATCTCTTTCCCAAGAAAAGGGCACCACTACTAGTACTTTTTCTGTCATCCACATCTCCTGCCCAATCAGCATCTGTATATGCATGAAGAGTAAAGTCATTATCTTTTGGATACCATAATCCATAATCAATTGTCCCCTTGAGATATCTAAAAATTCCTTTGACTGCCACAATGTGGGATTCTTTTGGATCAGATTGAAATCTAGCAACAAGTCCAATGGCATTCATGATGTCAGGTCTAGTCTGGGTTAGATAGAGCAGTCCTCCAATCATTGATCTATACCTCTTTTGATTTGCTTTGGGTGAATCATCATCTTTACTTAACTTGCATCTAGTTACTATAGGTGTACCTACTGGCTTTGAATCTTCCATTCCAAACTTCTTCAGTAATTCTTTCACATACTTGGACTAAGATATAAAGATACCTTTGTCTGACTGAACAATTTGTAGGCCTAGAAAGAAATTCATCTCTCCAAACATAGACATTTCAAATTCACTTTTCATTTGGTCAGCAAATGTTTTGCACATACACTCATTTCCACCAAAAATAATATCATCAACAAAGAATTCAACGATCAGGATGTCCTCATGATTGATCTTGAAGTAAAGATTATCAACAGTACCTTTGTTAAAACCTATCTTAAGTAAATATTTATCCAATCTTGCATACCAGGCTCTTGGAGATTGCTTGAGTCCATACAATGCTTTTCTCATTCTACAAACCATGTCACCCTGATCAGAGAACTGAAATCCTTTCGGTTTCTCAATGTAGACTTCTTCCTCCAAATCTCCAATTAGGAATGCTGATTTGACATCCATCTGATACACTTTAAAATCTTTGAAAGTAGCAAATGCAAGAAACAATCTAACTGCCTCGATTCTTGCCACCGAAGCAAAAATTTCTTCAAAATAGATTCCTTCTACTTGAGAATAGCCTTTGTATACCAACCTTGCTTTGTTTCTTACAACTTCACCATCTTCATTTAGTTTATTCCGGAAGACCCATTTGGTTCCAATTACATTTTTGTCCTCTAGCCTAGGAACAAGATCCCAAGTGTGGTTCTTTTCAATTTGCATTAATTCTTCTTCCATTGCTTTTACCTAATTTTCATCAATGCAGTCTTCACCAATTGATTTAGGTTCAATTCTTGAAATCAAATAAATCTCTTCTTGATCTTCAGCAACTCTTCTCCTAGTTTGAACACCTTTATTTCTATCCCCTATGATTTGATCTTTAGGATGATTCATTCTTACATACTTGGGGGTTTTGGGAATTGCTTGAACTTCTATTTCTTGGGCTTGTTCCTCAATATTTGTATTAATTCCTTGAGTCTTTGGAGTTTTTGGATCAGTCTGCATCAAAGTTTGAACTGATCTTCCTTGATTTTGACTCTTATTTTGATCATCTGAATCATATCCATAGAACCTGGAATGTCCTTCCTTGCTCTCATCAACTCTAACATTAGCACTTTCAACAATCTTTTTCAACCTCTTGTTAAAGCATCAGTAAGCCTTACTTTGAGTAGAGTATCCCAAAAATATTCCCTCATCACTTCTTGTATCAAATTTGCCTAAATCCTCATCTCTTTTGATATAGAATTTACTACCAAAAACTCTGAAATATCTCATAGTAGGAGGATGACCAAACCATAGTTCATAAGGGGTCTTACCAGAATTACCTCTGATCTGCACCTGGTTAAGAGTGTAGACAGTAGTACTTATAGCTTCTCTCCAATAAGCTTGACGAACATTTGTTTCCATCATCATGGTCCTGGCAGCTTCTTGAATGGTCTGATTCTTTCTTTCCACAACTCCATTTTGTTGGGGAGTCCTAGGAGCGGATAACTGTCTTTTTATGCCATGCTTTTCACAGAAAGCATCAAACTCATGGGAAGTAAATTCTCCACCTCTTTCGGATCTCAGACATTTCAATTTTTCACCAATTTCATTTTCCACCATCGTTTTGAACACCTTGAATTTTTCAAGAGCTTCTAATTTTTCTTTTAGGAAGGTTACCCATATCATCCTGGAGTAGTCATCTATCAGCAACATGAAATATCTATCTCCTTGCACACTCCTAATTCTAGTAGGACCACAGAGATCAGTATGTACCAGTTCCAATCATCCATTGGAGACTTGTTCCTTACTTTTGAATGAAATCTTGCTCTATTTCCCCAATTGACATTCTCTACACATGCTATTAGGTTTCACAAGTTTTGGAAGATCTCTCACAGCCTGAGTGGTACTTATTTTGACAATATTATCAAAATTCAGATGACATATCCTCCTATGCCATAACCAACTTTGATCTATCTAAGCAATCAAACAGCTTTTGCCAAAGCTACTTAAATGAAAAATGTTACCTCTAGTTTGAGTACCAAATGCAATTTTAGTTCCAGAAATTTCCAAGATTCTGCAATTTCCATCTTTGAATCGAAGATCATAACCTTTATCAACCAACTGTCCAACACTGAGAAGATTATGTTTCAGTCCTTCCACATAGAGAACATTGTTTGTGCTATTCTTACCATCAAAAGAAATTGATCCTCTGCCACAAATTCTACCAGCTGAGTTATCTCCAAATTTCACAAGCTCACCTTCATAATTTTCAAAATTCACAAACTTACTCTTGTCTCCAGTCATATGATCTAAACATCCACTATCAATCACCCATTCGTCTTTCTCAACAATCTGAGCAGCCAAGGCACTTTCCATATTTGCATAGCTAGTAGATTCAGTAGACACCGGATCTTCTTCTTTAATGGCAATGAATACCCAATCATTTTCAGGGGAACCTCCATGATCAGATTCATCATCTGTGAATCCTTCTTCACTAGTTTCTTGGACATAGTAACATTTGTTCTAATTTTGATATATGTTAGGGTTTGGTTTTGAAAACCTCTCTGAACATCTTGAGGCAAAATGACCAATCTTATTACAAACAAAACATTTGAGTGGCAATCTTCCTTCATACTTACTGGATCCTCTTGGTAATCTTTTAGCGAGAAGAGATTCAAGATCAGCAATTTCAAGTTCAATATCTTCAAGATCCTTCCTTGTCTTCATTAATCTATTTGATCTTGCAGAAGAGCTTTCACCCGGATCATATCTTTGTTTTCCATATACACTGGCCTTAAATGCATATTTAGATTTGGGAAGAGAATCACCAAACTCACTTAATTCAAAAGCTAAACTTTTGCCAACCAGATGATCTCTTGTAACATCTGAGACAGTCCTGATCTCCTCTATAGCAGAAACCTTATTTTTTAATAATCAGGTAAAGATCTGAGTACTTTTGATACAATCTCTGATTCTTCCAAAGTTCCACCAACACACCTGATACCACACACAAGTTCATTTATCTTTTGCATGTAGATTGTGATGTTTTCATCTTCACTCATCCTCATAGTTTCAAATTTTTCTCTCAGACTTTGCAACTTCGCACATTTGACATACTTATCACCTTCATACAGATTTCCAACTTTTTCTAGATTTCATAAGCAGTTTTTAAACCAAAGACATTTGTCATCTCAGAATCAGTCAGGGCACTCAATAAGGCTTCTTTAGCTTGAAGGTTTTTTTTAGCGTCTTTGACTTGATCTGGAGTTGAAGGACCTTTCTTCGGAGGTTTATACTAAACACTAGTTATTGCCCAATAGGCATCGCCCATGCATTGTAAATGGAACTCCATGCAATTCTTCCAAACAGAATAATCTGTTCCATCAAATCTCAGACTATCCTTCTTGTAGGTCGACATCCTGGATCTCCTCAAGCGGTTAGGATTTTAAAAGAGGATCTGGCTCTGATACCAATTGTTGGAATTAGACTGGGCAACTGAGAGGGGGGTGAATCAGTTGTCACACAATTTAATCCTTTTTTGCTTTTAACCTCCTTTATTATCTTACTACCAGATTAGTGAAGTAAATATTAAAGCATAGATCAACAACATAAGAGCAAAAACATAATCAATACAATTGACACCAAGATTTTGATGTGGAAACCCGGTTAAGGGAAAAACCATGGTGGGGGTTAACCCACAAACATTTGTACCCTGTTAAAAGTACTTTAGAAAAATAGAAGGCACATGCCTTCGGGCGCACTGCCCAAAGCTCACTGCTCAAAAGAGGAGGCTCACTGCCTACAAAATTTATTTAGAACAAAATGAATTAACTAAGAAATAGCATCTACTTCATGCCTGGTTTAGTTTCAATGAATGCTCAAAACTTTTGTTTTGCCCCAAATTCTTCCTTACTATCTTCATACTCTATACTGCTCTCACTCCTTTTCTTCTCTGCTCTGCTACTAATCCTTTATTCAAATTTAATCTATTTTGCACAAGGATGATGTTTGACAACTCTTCAATAGGTATTAGTACACTTCATCCATTTGTTTAGGGTAAAATTGGATTATGTTAATCTTTTATTCTTTAGATGTTAAAACCCTCCTTTCCACAAAACATTAAAGGATCTAGGGTCAAGTGGCGAGCACTATCATACCCGAGGTCACTTGCAAGTGAAGGGAAACTTGGATTAGGGAATTAATTATCAATTTTTCCTTCTCTTATGTCCAATTAACCATTAAAACCCTAATTATGCAAATAAAACAACAAATTGATGAATAACAGAAAAAGCTCTTGCAGACGGGAGTAAAGTAACAAATCACAGAATACCTATTTTCAGGATTCTGAGGTGGAACAGTCGGGGACACTGGAACAGGCACCCAAGTCCAAGGTACCCACTTTTTCAGGGAATCTAGATCTCCTTCTGACAGTGATCAACCCTATAACTCCTATTTCCCAAGATCTGTCTGTGGAGGATGCTGGAGCGAGCGCCCAAGTCCTGGAAGTACTCCTTTGTCTGAATTTTCTTCAGATCTTGAATCCCTAATGTTTGCCAAGCATTCCTGTGACTCCACTTTTTCCAGATGCGACACCTATAACATGTAATCACAAGACTTGGTTTAGGGGTTGTGGTGTTTAAAGGTTTGCCTCAGTCAAACCCTGGAGGACACTTAAGTCTCTGAACACCGTTGTCAGATAAAGAGGGCGTGCCCTTGTGAGGCAGAGGCCAAAACCAAAGGAATCAATGATAAAAACACAATGATATGTCACCTTGTAGTGAAGATCTCATGGAGGAAGATGCTCTTCATGCCATGAGGAGATTGAAGCTCAAATCTACAAATATCAACACATAAAACATACAAGTCTGCTCTTGCAACACAATAGAAAGCCTTGAATCACCTTGAGAACACAATAGCTTGCTAGTAATCATCTAATTGAAATCTAGTTTACAAATGAATACCAACACATGCTTATATATGCACCTACAAGCATTCTCGCCCAGATATTAAAAATCAAACTTTACCGTGTCAGCAAAATAACCTCCTAACTGTCATAAACCAACACCCAGAAATTGGGGCTGCCCCAAAATAGAGCAGGACTAGGGCATGAGCACCCAAGTCCCCCCTATTTTGGGTAGGGTATAGCTCAAGGGGTCCACCTAGGTCCTATTTGTCATGGAACTTAGGTCTCATTCCATCGGAATGCTAAAATATGAACTAAAATGTCCTAAATGCACTCTAAAGACCCAGGAGCTAAACCTTATGAGGGAAAAGCCCCCAAGGGGACATTTTCTAACATTACACCATCTTGGAATGATCAACAAGGTTGGAAAAACTTAATGTGGATCTTTACACTATCGGCCAATTATAGCTGAGACTTGAATTTTCCTCTATTAACACACCATGCTTCATAAAATGATTTTTAGATCATGTACAACACGCTAGGAACATCCGATCGGCCAAGACTGGGAAGAACAGCAACAACAAAGAGGAAACCTTCAATCATGAGCTCCTTTGTCAATGTAAACCACCAACACAATAGCCACACGATCCAGAGACCACCACAACCACAATTAAGTCAATAGGAATAACCACACCACTTCGCATCACCAGAATCACTCGCATCTTCATACTGAACCTCAAGAACACACACTGCCATGATTGTCAAACTAGAAAGATTGCTTTCGGATCTCCAAACCATGAACCACTTGAGTTGAGGGAACACACCAACATCCCAGACATGCCTCTAGATCCGCAGATAATAATATTCCCATACCGGACCAATCCAGACCAACTTCTTGCCACTTTGTCATCACAGAACAATTGTAGAAACCTGTTCTACCCAGAGAGCCATAACTTCACCAAATCTTTATGAGGATCTCTCAAATCTCAACTGGAGCAACAATAGAAAACCCTCTACAAACCCTTTAATGTGCAAACTCTAATCTTCACCTTACTAGAAATATTGATCACTCCTCTGCACTGTCTTCACTGTTTCTGATAGAAGGATATGTTGACATCAATGACAACACATCAGGCACATATTTGCAATAGGAGTGTCAACCATTGAGTAAGGATTACATCAGGATTCAGTGTTTCTTTTCTGATCTACAGTGCCACTATTTTTTCTTGTTCTTCATATTTGTCCATTAATTCACCTCTGAGGTGCTCATTTTTTAAATAGGATGACAGTGCTCTAACCTGTAAACCCCAACATAAATTCAGGGGTTCCATTTTGTATCCTCTGCCATCAGATAGTTGTGTAAACAATACTCACACAGTTGATCTTGCTCCTCCAGGCTGACTTCTTTGAAATAGCTGAAAAAAATATGCCTTGAATGTAAAGCAGGTTGATCATTAATGAACCTATTAAACTTAAAACCAAGCAATTTTTCCTTTAGAAACAATGCATACACCTTAGGTGGAGTTCTAAACTAAATGATTTGAATGGCTCTGTCTATTACCTCTATCAATTTACCTTCTAGCCTTTTCAACTCTAAATTCTTACCTTCTAGTGATGCATTGAGAGTTTGTTTTTCTTTCTCCCAGCTTTCTTTTTCCTATTTGGATTTGTGAGTAAGTTTCATCAATTCAAAGCCCAAAGACAAAGTGGTGTGATATATTGGAGGCTTTACTACATGAGTTCGTGGATTTAGTGCTTCATTTTCTTCAGTTTTTATTTTATTCTTGGCCATCTGGGCTAATAGATCCAAGTTGGTTCCATGGCCATAGGTTTGAATTTTCTCCTCCAATTCATGTATTCTTTTCTCCTTCTCCTTGTCCTTTTCCTCATATCCTTTCACTTGTTCTTCCAATTGCTTTATCATGTCAAGAGCTTCTTGAAGCTCTTTCCTCATATTCCTATCCTCTAATAGTCCTTTTTCCTTTTCAAAATTTAAACCTTCATCATCATCATCCCTAGCGATATCCAAAATTTCCTTAGTAGAGCTACTAGGAATTGACTTTCCCATCTTCTTTGTAATAAACATATCTTCTGAGTCAGAATCAAAAGATGAAGAAACATACCTTCTCCTCTTAGTAGACACATTAATATTTTTATGAACATTAACAGGGACATTCTTAGGGGCGTTCCCTTCTTTGTTTGAGTCTGTGTCCCGCAGCATTGAATCATGGTGCTGCTGTCCTTCACCTTTTTCCTCCTGCCCCTGTTCCTCAACAATTCTTTCTTTAACACTCTGCCTTTTCAATCTTCATGAGTGCGTGGGAGAAATAGTTTCATGTTTGTCTTCACTTTTCCTCTTCTTTTTACTCTTCTTATTTTTTCCCATGCATCTTCTTCTTTTATAGTTCTCTTATGTTTCTCAACACCTTTCTTCTTCCTCTTTTTGTTAACAGATGTTGAAGCAGTGCCTCTCATAGCTTTAGAGTTAGAAGATGAGGGTTCCTTTATTGCCACCGGCCTTTCTTTTAGAGTATTTTCCTCATGTGGCTCTTCTTGCTCAAGTTCAATCTCAAGTTCTGATTCATGTTGAGGTCCATCCTCTACTTCAGGTACTTCCAACATTGTTGTGATCTCTGTGCATTGTTTAAAGGCATTCCAATCCACTTGTGGATGTTGAATTCTCAGGCTTCTCTTAACCAATAGGGCTACTAAGAAGTGATGGGACAATGTGGTGTCTATTGGCTTTCTCTGATATTCGGATGCCATCCTCTTTAACATGTTATAGAGGAAATTGGGAACATTGACTAACTTATCATGGCGTAAGTGATTTAGCAACTTAAATTGAACAATATATAACAAATTGTGCCAACCATCACAGGTTAAGTATTTAATGACATAAGAATCACATTTTCCCCAAAAGAATGGAAGGGACAGTATCTTTATACCTTGTGATGTTGAGTCCAGGTTTTCTCCATGCTCGCAGAATTCTTCTCTTGCTGTAGTTGCATCAACATGAGCTGGATATTCAGACCATGTATGTGGCAATCCTGTAACTTGGGCAATGGCCATTTAAAATGCATTTATAACCAATCCCCTGACTATTGCCTCATTATACTGCAATGTAGCTACAAATTCTTTCACCATTTGGTGCAGGGGCACCTAGTCAGATTTTGTAAATATGGCCAAATGTTAGATTTTTTGGGCTGTTTTGAGTCTTGTGTGGTGTAATAAGGTCTATTTAGACCATTTGCAATGTAATAAGTTTCATGGGGTCAGTTTGAGTACATTTTGTCATGATTTATAATCTGTTGCAAAAGTTGCTTTGCAATTTTGCAATTTTGCAATTTTGTCACCTTTGGAAGTTGAATAGTCATTTAGTTCAAAAGTGGTTATGAACCATTGTTTTGTTGTTGAACAAGTTTAAATATGCCTCACAAACTTTGAGGCAAGGGTCTGAAGTGTTTTTGAAGTGCTAACAATAAGAAGTGCTTTGTTTTCCTACAATCTTGTGTGTAATTTTGTTGCTACAGCATTTTGTATGGCTCCGTACTGGGAGATTATGATTTAAGGTGAATTGTATCTAATGGAGGCATGAACTAGCTTTGTTTTGGAGTTGGTTGCATTGATTTTCATTGGGATTTAAGGTAGTTAAAGGCAATTTTCTAAAAATTGCCTGGAAACCCTAGGTTAGGGGTTTGAGAGCAAAAATAATGATTTGCAGCCCATTCCACCATTGAAAATTTGTCAAACTCAGTGGAATGGAGGGCTTTAGTATTCTTTCTAATATTTTGAAGTTGGGTGGAGCAGGGAATGGAGTTTTGGGCAAATTTGAGCAAGCCCTAGCCTAATATCATGTATTAGGCTTAGCAAACTAGGTAGGTTAGATATTTTGTGAAATAGTGAGTTGGTGATGAATTTGGGTGATGAAACCTACATAAACAGACCCTATGTCATGTGTTTGAACCCTTGGAGTGGAAATTAGAGGTTTGGGATAAGAATTTCACATACTTTCTTTCAAAAAGTGGCCTAATTTGACCTAATTATAGAGAGACAGTCAAATTTTGGGGTCTTTGTTCCAAAATAACCATAACCATAAATTGGATATGTTGAAAAGGGGCCTAATGGCTATCTGAGATGGTGATTGGTTTCTGGGTTTGAGACCCTCTCCAAAATAAGTGTTGAAAAATCCCAGTTTGGAGGGTTACAAGGCATGATGAAGGTTTGTGTGAGAAACCACCAAAGTTAGGGTTTGAAACTTGCACAATTGGTCCATTGTGGTTGTGTTGACATACTTCACCCTCCTTTACATCATAGTGGTCTCAGAGCATAAGTTTTGATTGAGAAGTGGAAAAGAGGTTGAAGTTTGAACAAGCAAGATGCCTCCAAAGAGCAATCCAACGGCCAGAGAAGTCAGAGAATTGAAAGAGCAACATGCTAAGGAGTTGAGATGGGTAAAGGAGTCTCAAGAGGCTATCCTAGCTAGACTTGTAGGATTGGAATCTAACCAAATGAGAGGTGTGGTCAGTGGAGACCAAAGTGACTAAGAGGAAGAGGAAGAGGGTGAGAATGAGCACCCTCAAGGAGTCCAAGAGGAAGAGGTGGACCCTGATGAGTTGAGAATGGTCAAGAAACTGAAAGATGTCAAGGGAGATACTCCTAAGGTGAATATGGAATTGCCCATGTATGGTGGGAAGATGGATAGTGAAGAGGTGTTGGGTTGGATAGATACTCTTGATAATTATTTTGATTATAAAGAGGTAGCAGATGACAAGAAGGTAAAATTTTCTAAGACAAAGTTGAAAGGCCCTGTCCTAACATGGTGGAACTATGTGCAAGAGGAGAGAGTAAAGAAGGGAAAACAAAGATAAGCTCATGGGATAGAATGGTAGCTAAGGTGAAAGGACAATTTCTGCTTGTTGACTATGCAATTCAAACCTTTAGGAAGTTGCAGAACCTAAAACAGAAGGAGTTGGATGTCATGGCATACACTGAAGAGTTCCATAAATTGAGTATTAGAGCAAGACATACTGAAGATGAAGTGGAGAAGGTAGCAAGGTACCTAAATGGCTTAAGGTACAACATCCAAGATGAGATAAGTCTCACAACTCCTAAGATAGTTGAAGAGTGTTTTCAAATCGCAGTCAAGGCAGAGGAAAGGATAAAAAGAAGACAAGAGCAGCAAGGTAGAGGCAGAGGAAATAATTTTAGAGGTAGAGGATCTTTTGGTGGAAGAGGACAATCACAATAAACACAAGGAGAGTCAAGTGGCAATCAAGATCAAGGCTTAGAGTTAAGAGGTGGATTCAGAGGTAGAAGACCTAATGGTAGAGGTAGATTTGGAGGACAAGGTAGAGGTTCAAACACCTTTTCAGGGAGATGCTATTAATGTAACCAATTTGGCCACCAAGCATGGAAGTGCCCGGAGAAGAAGTCCTCTAGCTCACATGGAGGTGAAAGAAGAACTTAAATTGTGCATGAGGAAGACAAGGAAAGTGTCAATTCCCCTTCCCAACATGTTGCTCTAGAGATAGGTGAAACTTTGATGATGAGAAGGACACTCATTAAGGTGCCAAAAGTCAAAGAGCCTCCACAAAGGAAATCATTGTTTAGAACCACCTGCAAATCACAAGGAAAGGTATGTAAGGTAGTTGTTGATTCAGGATCAACTGATAATTTAGTTTCTTTGGATATGGTTGAAAAACTAAAGATGAAAAGGATTCCACAGCCCACACCTTATAAGGTTTCTTGGCTGAATAAGGGTCAACAAGTCTTGGTCAATGAACAAACATGGGTTGAGTTCAACAATGGGGGGTACAAAGATAAGATCTTTTGTGACATCATACCAATGTATGTTTGTCACTTACTGCTAGGAAGACCCTAGCAGTATGACAAAAAAGCCAAGCATGATGGGCAGAAAAATACATATGTAATTGAAAAAGATGGAGTCTCTTTTACCCTCACCCCTTTGCAAGATGAAAATGTAGATACTCAGGTTGGGCCAAGTATCATGTTGGTTGGGGAGAAAGAATTATTGAAAACCATGAAAGAGGAAGGTGGACAGGGGTATGCAATCATAATTAAACCCAAATCTGTTATGACAGCAGCAAAACTTGAGGATGTGCCCAAAGAAGTGCAAACTTTGTTGAACAAGTATCAAGACATAGTTGTTGATGAGCTCCCTAGTTCTTTGCCACCTATAAGGGATGTGAGTCACCACATAGACTTTATACCTGGTGCAAATCTACCCAATAAAGCTAAATATAAAATGACCCCTCAACATAATGAAGAGTTTAAGAAGCAAATTCAAGAGTTACTTGACAAAGGCCTAATAAGGGAAAGTTTAAGCCCATGTGATGTCCCCACTGTTTTGGCACCAAAGAAAGGGGAGATTGGAGGATGTGCACCAACTCAAGGGCAATTAATAAGATCACCATATGGTATAGGTTTCCCATACAAGAATGGAAGACTTGATGGATTGTTTAGGAGGGGCATGTTATTTTTCTAAGATTGACCTGAAAAGTGGCTTTCATCAAATCAGAATTAGAAAGGGGGATGAGTGGAAAACTGCCTTCAAAATCAATGAAGGGTTGTATGAATGGATGGTGATGCCATTTGGGCTTTCAAATGCACCAAGAACTTTTATGAGACTAATGAATGAAGTTTTGAATCCTTTCATAGGTAAGTTTGTAGTTGTGCACTTGGATGATATTCTTGTGTTTAGTAAGACTAAAGAAAAACACTTGCAGCATTTGGACATGGTGTCGAAGAGGCTAAATGAAGAAAAGTTGATGATCAATTTTAAAAAGTGTGAATTCATGAAGGAAGACTTGGTCTACCTTGGTTTTGTGATTTCAAAAGGCGCTTTGAAGATGGATCCTACCAAAGTAGAAGTAATTCTTAGTTGGCCCACTCCTACATCAGCAAGTGAGGTAAAAAGTTTTCATGGTCTAGCTACTTTTTATAAAAAATTCATTAAGAATTTTAGTCACATTTGTGCTCCCATCATTGACACAATCAAAGGAGATAAAATAAAAAGGTTTGTATGGATTGATGAGGTAGAAAAAAGCTTCCAATATCTGAAAAACAAAGTAGCCCAACAACCAGTCCTAGCATTGTCTAATTTCAATAAGGTGTTCACAGTAGAATGTGATGCAAGTGGGTATGCAATTGGTGCAGTTTTGAGTCAAGAGGGCAGACATGTAGCATTTTTCAGTGAGAAACTTAATGAGGCTAAGAAGAACTATTCCTCTTATGACTTGGAATTGTACGCCATGGTCCAAGCATTGAAAAAGTGGAGACACTATCTCCTTCCAAAGGAATTTATTGTTTTTACTAACAATCATGCTCTGAGTTTCTTGAACAGCTAGGACAAATTGAGCCACAGACATGTAAAGTGGGTGGAGTACCTACAAAACTACACTTTCACCATAAAGCACAAAAAAGGCCAGTCAAATAAGGTAGCAGATGCTTTGAGCAAAAGACAAATGTTGGTGCAAGAAATTCAACTTCAGAGTGTGGGTTTTGATGCCTTGAAAGGTATGTATGAAGGAGATTATGATTTCAAGGATATATATGTTGTTTGAAATCAGTTTGATGGTGCTTTCAACAAAGAATATTCTGATTTCTTGTTACAAGATGGCTTATTGTTTAAGGGTGCTCAGTTGTGTATTCCTAAGTGTTCTATGAGGACAAATCTGATTAAGGAGAAGCATTGTGGTAGTTTAGGGGGTCACTTTGGTGTAGATAAAACATTGGAGCAGGTAAGAAGATATTACCATTGGCCAAAAATGCAAAATGGCATCAGAAAATTTGTTGAAAGTTGTGTAGTTTGCCAAAAAGCAAAGGGTTCAAGCACTAATGCAAGATTTTATCAGCCTTTGCCAATTCCTAACAGGCCATGGGAATCCATCAGCATGGATTTTGTCTTAGGTTTGCGTAAAACTCAAAGGGGATTTGACAGTGTGTTTGTTGTTGTTGATCGATTTAGCAAAATGGCTCATTTCATACCATGCAAATGTACAAATGATGCTTCATATATTGTTGGGTTATTTTTCAAGGAAGTAGTGAGAATTCATGGATTACCATTGACCATTGTGTCTAACAGGGATAGCAATTTTGTAGGTCACTTTTGGAGGACTCTTTGGAAGAAATTGGGAACCAATTTGACATTTAGCTCTACCTATCATCCACAAACACATGGACAAACTGAAGTTGTCAATAGGAGTCTTGGAAACCTTCTCAGGTGTTTGACAAAAGAGCATTCACAGCAATGGGATCTCATTCTTCCACAAGCTGAGTTTGCCTATAATGACTTGGTCAATAGAAGTGTTGGAAAGAGCCCATTTGAGATAGTCTATGGATTGAAGCCAAGGGGATTCTTTCAACTCAGAGATTTGAGTGGTATGGAGAGGAGTGTTGAGGTGAAGAATTTGCAGTAGCAATGAAGGATATTCATCAGCAAGTGAAAGAAAATCTTCAAAAGAGTGTGGAGAAGTATAAGCAATATGCAGATTTGAAGAAGAGGGATGTTTAATTCAAGGTGGGAGACTTGGTCCTAGCACATTTGAGAAAAGAAAGGCTACCAAAGGGGAAATACACAAAGTTGCAAATGAAAAAGATTGGGCCATGCAGGGTGGTCCACGAATTTGGTGCAAATACCTATGAGATAGAACTCCCTCATGGAGTTGCTATCTCTCCAATCTTTAATGTTTCTGACCTTTATCCTTTCAAAGCCTCTGTGGTTGTAGGTGATGATGTAGGTACACCAAGAGTTCAAGATGTAGATTGGATCAAGGACCTACCAGCAAGTCATCCTTTGAAGCTTGAAAGCATTTTGGATACAAAGGAAGTGAAGAGAACAAGGCATAAAGTGTACAATGAATATCTAGTCAAATGGCAAGGCCTCCCTCATGAAGATGCAACATGGATGACAAAGGAGGACATTAAAAGACATGGCACAACAGTCCAAGATCTGATGTCAGGTGGATCCTGAGATTCTTTTCTCCCCGGGTGTATGGTGTAGGGGTACCTAGTTAGATTTTGTAAATATGGCCAAATGTTAGATTTTTTGGGTGTTTTGAGTCTTGTGTGGTGTAATAAGGTCTATTTAGACCATTTGCAATGTAATAAGTTTCATGGGGTCGGTTTGAGTACATTTAGTGATGATTTGTAATCTGTTGCAAAAGTTGCTTTGCAATTTTGTCACATTTGGAAGTTGAATAGTCATTTGGTTCAAAAAGTGGTTATGAACCGTTGTTTTGTTTTTGAACAAGTTTAAATATGCCTCACAAACTTTGAGGTAAGGGTCTGAAGTGTTTTTGAAGTGATAACAATAAGAAGTGCTTTGTTTTCCTACAATCTTGTGTGCAATTTTATTGCTACAGCATTCTGTACGGCTCCGTACTGGGAGATTATGATCTAAGGTGCATTGTATCTGATGGAAGCATGAACTAGCTTTGTTTTGGCATTAGTTGCATTGATTTCCATTGTTATTTAATGTAGTTTGAGGAAATTTTCTAAAAACTGCCTGGAAACCCTAGGTTAGGGGTTTGAGAGCAAAAATAATGATTTGCAGCCCATTCCACCGTTGAAAATTTGTCAAACTTAGTGGAATGGGGGGATTTAGTATGCTTTCTAAGATTTTGAAGTTGGGTGGAGCAGGGAATGGAGTTTTGGGTGAATTTGAGCAAGCCCTAGCCTAATATCATCATGTATTAGGCTTAGGAGACTAGGTAGGTTAGACATTTTGTGAAACAGTGAGTTGGTGATGAATTTGGGTGATGAAACCTACATAAACAGACCCTATGTGATGTATTAGAACCCTTGGAGTGGAAATTAGAGGTTTGGGATAAGAATTTCACATACTTTCTTTGGAAAAGTGGCCTAATTTGACCTAATTACAGAGAGAGTCAAATTTTGGTGTCTTTGTTCCAAAATAACCATAGCCATAAATTAGATATGTTGAAAAGGGGCCTAATGGGTATCTGAGATGGTGATTGTTTTGTGGGTTTGAGACCTTCTCCAAAACATATGTTGAAAAATCCCAGTTTGGAGGGCTACAAGGCATGATGAAGGTTTGTGTGAGAAAACACCAAAGTTAGGGTTTGAAACTTGCACAGTTCGTCCATTGTGGTTGTGTTGACATACTCCACCCTGCTCTGCATCACCATTGCATTATCATATTTTGTTAACTTCAAGAAGTAGTCTAGCCATCCTACTCTGGTGAAGAGTGGCAAAACCATCACATCCTCTAATATTTCCTTGTGTGCAGATGGTTCTCATCTTATCACATCACCTACCATTGTCTATGTACTCTGCAACCTCAAAAGGTTTCAATTTTTGCTCAACTCCGATTCCACCACCTTCAGAAGAACCTACAATATGTTGCCTTCTCCTATTCCCCCAACTGTAGCTTTTGGAGCTCTCTTGTTATACAAAGTTTTGTATCTCAGTTCACTCATACGGTAATAAGTTCACAATTTGGATGAAACAGGGTAGGTTTACTATCTTTGGAAAAATGGCATAGGATTCTATCTGATAACTCTAAAGACTTGGGTGGCAAAAATTGAAAACTTTAACCTCCCCCCAACTAATGGGTGAAGTGACCTCACTTCACGCATGAATTGATATGGAAGAAAGAGTAATTATGAAATTAAATGGTATAAATATTTTCACATGCATGAATTAAACAAAGAGTAATAATGAATATAGAAAGAAATCTAAGTTAATCATTGAAAGTTACCTTTTGTACATACATTACGGAAGTAAATGATCAGCGCACCTTGGAACTGGAGAACACATACTTAGTGTTTTATTTGATGTGAGTAGGATGAAATACATGAGAGTGAATGGTAAGGTGGCAGGTACTTTGGAAGTGATGTGAGGTGATAGCTTGCAATGCTTGATCAAACAACTTATGAGTGTGAGTTGAACACTATTGCGGTGGTGAAAAAGAAATGGAATGTGCGGGAAAATAGTTTACTTTTTGCCAAAGTCTTGAAGATGTCTGTAGACATGGGTACCTCCAATACAAGTCCCAACTGAATGTTTACATATCCATTATTTTAGGTCCCAACTGAGAGTGAAGAACAGGTCCCTCTGGAGATAACTGTGTTCATCATGGGTAGTGTGCTGTGTGTGCATGTGAATTACAAAGCAATAGAAATTAAGTCTCAGTGATAGGGGTTGAGTCATGCAACTCAACCTCTGCATCACTAGACAAGATTGGTGGATCACTTTTTGTTGGTACATCTTTGTGTGTTTCAGAGCCTATATCAATATCATCGTGAGCACCATACTTATTTGTTAGAGAGACAATAAAATCATCTTTTTGAAGCAGTTTCTTACAACGTTTCAGCCTATGTCCATTTACCAGTAATGAAAATCTAACCTCATCAATGGTTTGTAGTTGGATTGCACCATTAGGGATTACCTGTTGAATCTTATATAGTCTCAGCCTCAAGATTGAAGCTTGCCTTTGAAATCTTTGTATCTGGAATCATAGAGAAGGGCCCAATCACCAATAATGAACTCTTTAGTCTTTATATACTTATCATGCCATTTAATTCTATGTTTCTGAATAACCTCTATGTGGTGGATGGCTTCTAATTTGATTTTATCAAGAGCATTCAAATGTTGTAACCTTTCCTTTTGAGCCTCTATGAAGTCCATCCCCAATTCCACTGTTGTCCTCAGAGTTTTGTAATCAAACTCTATAGGCAGTACTGTTGTCTTGCCATAAACCAATTCATAAGGAGTGAATCTTGTAGTTGTCTTCAATGTGGTTCTGTATACACAAACAGCTTCTGGTAACATGGAAACCTAATCTCTTTTGTGAAGCTATACTATTTTTGTCAATATATTCTCAATCTTTCTGTTTGTAACCTCGACTTGACCATTAGCCTGAGGGTGATATGAGGTAGACTTCTTGTGTCTGATTTGATACTCCTCCACCATTTTGGTGATTAAGTCTGATGTGAATTGGGGTCCTTGATCAGTCACTATCTCCCTAGGTACACCATACCTAGTGAAGATTTCCTCATATAAGAATTTTGCCACATTTCCATCTCTGGCAAACTGCAAAGCTTTAACTTCCACCCATTTGATTAAGTAATTAGTGCATACCAGTATATATTCCTTCTTGTTTGAAGTAGGAGAGATAGGTCCAACAAAATCTAATCCCCACTTATCAAAAGGAGCTAATGTTATTTGGGGATGCAAAGGCATTTCATCACTTCTTGTAGGTCTCCCATTCTCTGGCATCGATCACAGCTTCTAGTATACTTGACAAAGTCTTTATATAGTGTTAGCCAATAATATCCTATTGTCAAGATCTTGAAGGTTGTCCTTTTGGCTGCAAAATGTCCACCGCAGGGTTCATCATGACATGCTTTCAATATATCAAACACTTCATCCTCCCTGATACATCTTATCATAATGTTATCAGGGCCAGTGTAGAATATGAATCCAAAAATCCAAGAATAAGGGAAGCATTTCTGAACTAACTATCTTTTCTCCCTTGGAGAAAAGTAACCTGGAATCTTCCCTATGACCAAATAATTAGCTATATCTACATACCATGGAGTGTTTATGTTTAGAGAAAATAGATGCTTATTAGGAAAAGAGTCATCAACCACTCCTGCTAATTGTGTAGGCAGTCTAGATAGAAAATCAGCAACTACATTAGCCTTTCCTAGTTTGTCAGCTATTGTTATGTCAAATTCTTGCAATAACAACAACGATCTTACAAGTCTTCCACCCACTATTGGCTTATTCATCAAATATCTGATTGTTGTATGATCTATATGTATGAACACTTTATAGCCAATAATGTAGTGTCTAAATTTGTTAATGGCATAAACAACAACTAACATTTCCTTTTCTGTCACAGTGTAGTTCAACTCAGCTCCCTATAGGTTTTTACTTATATAGTATATTGCATACTCTTTATTTCCTTCTTGTTGGCCTAAGACTGCTCCAATGGCAAAGTCTGATGTATCAGTGTGGATATGAAAAGGCAGTGCCCAATTTGGACCTCTTAGAACTGGAGCTTGTGTCAAGGATGCTTTTAGCTTCTCAAATGAATTCTGACAGTCTGGGGTCCATTCAAAGTCAATGTCTTTTGTCAGTAGAGTAAACAGAGGGGCAATAATTTTGCTAAAATCTTGAATGAACTACCTGTAATAACCTGCATGTCCAAGGAAGCTCCTTACATCCTTCTGTCTCTGTGGAATAGGTAGGATAGATATAATTTCAATCTTCTTTGGGTCAACTTGTATTCCTGCACTTGAGATAAAATATCCCAAGACAATGCCCTGTGTTATCATCATAAAACATTTTTCATTACTCAAAGATAGATTGTGCTTTGTGCATCTCTTTAAAACTTTCTCCAAATTGTGTAAGGCTTCATCATATGTTTCACCATATTTGGTGAAGTCATCCATGTAAATTTCCATGTTGTCATGGGCAAAATCAGAGAAAATATTGAGTACTGCTCTTTGAAATGTGGCTGGAGCATTGCACACCAAAAGGCAAGACAAAATATGCATAGGTCCCCCAAGGGTAGGTAAATGTTGTCTTATTTTGATCCTCTAGTGTAATCTTGATTTGGTTATAGCCACTGAAACCATCAAGAAATGAGAAATATTTCTTCCCTGCCAAAGAGTCAAGAACTTGGTCAATAAACGGCAATGGGAAGTGATCCTTCCTGGTGGTAGCATTTAATTCCATGTAATCAACACAAACTTTCCATTTGCCACCCTTTTTGGGAACTATTACCAATGGTGAAACCCATTCACTATCTAAAATGGGAGATATAAATTCTACATCCAAAAGCTTTTAAAGTTTAGATTTCACTATCTCTCTTAGAACAAGGTTCATGTGTCTCTATTGCTGCCTTATAGGTCTGTGGCCATCATCAATGTAAATTTTGTGCATATATAAGGCATGATTAATGCCTTTCATGTCATTGTAATCCCATGCAAATGCTATTGAGTGTGCCTGCAACACTACGTGCAGGGATTGCTAATGTTCATTAGTCAATGCATTATTAACAGTCAACATCTTTCCCGGCTTGATTTCTAATTGTTTAGACATTTCTTGTACAGATGACAAATCAAAGCTAGGTATTACTAGTAAGCATTGTTGGGGTAATAAAGTATGAAATGTTTGGGATACCTCCTCTGAGGAACCGGTGGGTATTATGCTTCTCAAGGGATCTTGCAAGCAGGATAAGCAGTCCTGCTGCTATAGGTGCCTCCCACAGTCATTTTGTATAATGTGAGCTCTCAGCTCATCTTCATCCTAGATATCGAGCAAGGGGCTATGTTCAATAGTCATCAAGGTTTGTAGTAAATAGCTTCATCCAAGGTAGGCCAGATGGTCTGCTCAAGTTCATGGTATGGTTGGGCTGGTGGATATAAGACCAATTTCTTGGTCACAGTCCCATTGGATATGATCATATTTCCTAACCTGCAGCCTATAAATGCATTTATTGTGGCAATCCATGGTCTGCCTAGTATAAGAGGATAACCAGCAATATTGACCTTAGGCTGTAGTACTATAAAATCAGCAGGGTATTCCCAGGAATCTAATGCAATTACCAAGTCCTCAATGACTCCTTCAAGTTTAACTGTAGATCTATCAGCTAATTACAAAACTGTCTGGGAACGCGTAAGGTTGTTTAACTGTAGCATCTGCATTATCTCCTTGGTCATTACATTAATTACAGCACCCAAGTCTATCAAAGTATTATTGATCATAGTCCCATTGATTTTGACTTCCACTACCAGGCTACTTGGATCTGTATGTTTGGGAACAGTTATATTTCCCAACATTATGTCAGCAAGGTTACCCAAAATGTGGACTGTCTTTGGGTCTATTCTCTTCCTTCCTAGTTTCTTTATACAGAGATCTCTAATAGTCTTAGTATAGATAGGAATATCTTTGATAGCTTGGATTAAGGGAATTTTTATGCTTATATCTTTTAACTGGCCTACAAGGTCAATTTTAGCCTATGCTAGCTACTTCTGGATAGTCAAGCATTCAGGGAAAGGAGGCTTCATATGTAAAGTGGTCTGAGGGTCCTAGTTTGATTTAGGGTCCAAAGGTGGCTTATCTAAGGCTTCCTATGTGGGTTCTTCATCTTCAAGTTCTGTAATTTGGGGAGATGAAGGGCATGCAAGTTGCTTCCATGATCTGAGATGAACATTACTCACCTCTACCCTGTAGGTGGGGTATTGCATCACCTCATTAGTATAAGCCTGTTGAACAGGCTTGTTGTTAGGGTTAGGTGCAGGTTGGGTAGGGAGTTGGGTAGGTCTAGGAGGTTGAGTTTGAGGAGTTGATGGAGGAATTATTGTTGGCTACTGGCGCTGAGGTGGAAGCATAGGTTGCTGGTAATTTTCATTTTGCTGCCATTGTTGGCCCTTGTTCCATTGGGGATGCCACTGAGGTTGCTGTGTAGGCCACTGGGGATTATAGTTGGAACCTTGGAAACTTTGTTGGGGCAATGGGTTTGGCTATTGTTGGATCCAACTGGGTTGTGGAGTAGGTCATTGTGGGTTTTGCTAGAGATTTTGATTACTAGGCCATGGTTGAATAGTCCAAGCAGAGAAATTTTGGTTTGCAGTACGAAAGGGTGAGTTGAAAGTAAGTGGGTCAAAGGGCATACATTACCTTTGCTGCCAAGGTCTCCTTTGAGCTATGTAGAACAGTTGTTTTTCCTCTCCTTCAAATGGCTGAAATTCTAGCCTTTCAACCTTCTCTTGCTGGATACTTGCCACCCTCTTGCATTTACAATTGGCCTTCCTTTGCCTACAATTGGGACAATACTCAGTAAGCATTACATCCGCCTCTTCTTGTTTCTTCTTGATGTGAAGAGTGTCTAGTTGTGTAGCCATATGGTTGACGATATCAGCCTTCATGTTGGACAGCAAGTTACTGATTTCTACTCTTGAAACCTCATTGGTTGCTTTGTTTGTAATGGATGTCCTTTCTCCCCTTGGTTGTCTGGTGAAAGTTCTTGAATAATTTATGCAAACCTTACAAATTGATTCAAAAGGTAATTGAGAAACATCACCCTGGCCAATGAGATTTAGGGCATCCATGCAATCATCCTTAACCCCTCTCCAAAAGACCAGCTTTAGTGATTCTTCAGACAATCTGTTTTGGGGGTTTTTCTTCAAGGAAAACTAGAATATTTCAACATAATCTTCTAGTGGCTCCTCTTCTTTCTGTGACATCCTAAAGATGTCATCTCTCCTCTTGTCATGTCCTCTGCAGTAATCTTGGTATTTCTCCAAGAATTTCTCCTTCATTGTATCCCAGTCTAGAATGACATCTTTTCCTAGCCCCATAAACCATCTCAAGGCTACATCCTTGAGAGTGGAAGGAAAAAGTTTAAGCATGTGAGCATCTAAAGTGTAGTCATATCTCCTACACAGGTTATCAAACTCAAACAGAAACGTATCTGGGTCCTCTATCACTAGGCCATAGAAGACTGGTAATGTTGAAGGTGGAATGTTCTTCAACACTATAGCCCTCTCCTGATCAGTGATAGGAAACTCAAACGTTGCTTGCTCTGGTGGATCCTCCACCACAACATCTACCATGGTTCTAAAGGTCCCTTCTGTAGTTGTGGAAGAAGTTGATGAAGATGTAGAAGGTGTTGATGAAGATGTAAGAACAAGTCCTTCTCCCTCAGTAATTCCTATTGTATAATTGATAAAATTAGTAGTATCTTCTCTGTCCTAATAATTTGAAGGGAGGAATCTGCCTTGGTTGTCTCTCTGCCTCTGCATACAGTAGATTTAGCTTTGTATATCAGCAGTCCTACATAATGTTAGTACAATTTCTAGTGTTTCTTGAAAAGTGAATCTATCAATCCTAATGCTAGAATCAAAATTTAAGCTATGAAAACATGTAAAATGAGCCTACGAAGGTAGCACCATCCCCGGAAATGGTGCCAAAAATGTAGAGGAAAACTAATGCGTTGTAGACTTAACATAATTCAGGGGTAAACCTATATGAACAGTCCACTTGACATTGTACTTCCACATTAAATTATCAACCAAGGAGCATAAGCTTATGATGGCATTGCACTGTATGTGCCTTCAGGGGCTCATATTCTCCTATACTATCTTATTCAAACTTACTCAGATTATTCTACTTTGCTAGAATTCTTAGAAATGCAAGAATAGTAAAAATAGTTACAGAATCTAGTGGCTACGGGTACCTTCAGCATAAGTTGTAGATAACTGCTAACAACAGGAAAATACAGAACTAATCCAAAACCATTCAAAATGATGAGAAAGCTAATGATAACCTCCAAAGGACTAAGATGGATCAATTATACATTTGTTCATGAACCACAACTACTGTAATTATCAACAAGAGTATTTTAATTAACTCACAATGTATTTATAAAACAATAGAAAACAACTTTAACAAAAATGCATAAATGAATAAGAAAATAAATGAAGTGAAGTCTAGTACCATGAGTGGCCAGCTCAAGGGACTGACTCACTTAGCTATAAATTAAATCTAACTTAGATACTCACGCATCCATATAACACATAGTTCCATTCATTTTATATCACAAACAAAATCTTCTTTTCAGATTGTATTCAATAATTGCATTTCAACAATTCATGTCTGGAGCTTCTAATATTGAATAAAAAAATAACTGAGTAACTGGATAATGAAGTAACTAACTTGACTCTGATCTCATCCCTTAACTTATACAAAAATGGGAGTCTTATGCAACTACCAACTAACTACAGTCATTAATCCATTCCTAGATACTAAGATATAGAGTTAAGATTGATTTATTAATTCTAACTAAACAAAGGAAGGAGAATCCTATTCAAATAAGAATTCCTATGCAACAGCTCATATGAAAAACACATAAGTTGCATTTAGAGTCTTGGAACAAGTCTACTTCTTCTACATTTATTCCTTCCCATAATGGTTCACGTTCAGCTTTCAACTGCCTGCACTTTTGGCGGCTTGACTTCAACTTCCTTTAATTCTCCTATTCTACAACTTGCTGCAAATTCTCCTCTCCTTGACGCCACATGCTTATTGTTGCACAAGGGTTAATAACAAAACATATGTATGCAAATAACCTCCATAATTAAACCATAGAATTTCATCTATATTGCATACATACTCATGTTCAAATCATTCAATTGATAAATATCATCACCATATTTCATATTAACAAAATAGGTTCAAGGTCTTGCAAAGCATATAAAAAGATAGTATATCATGATGGTAATGGTTGAAAAGTATCTAGAAGATCATGTGGAAAAAGGTCTGAAAGTATATAAAAACAACACAACCGAGGCCAATATTTAAACCCATCAAAAACATCCATCCAATGTGGATAGTTTACCATGGATTACGAGGTTCAACTATGATTCCAATGCATATTTATTTATTGAGTGACGAAAGTCCATATTTAGATATTTCTCAACAAATGTTACAATGAAGGTCTACCATGCCAGAATCAAGAAAATGGGGTCAACATGCATTCCCAAGCATATTCGTAGGTCTATCTAGCTACAATGGTAGATAGTGACACCCAACCATGTGGAACCCTTAGGTCCATCCATCTAAACTAAGAGATGGTTGATCAAGTAATCATACACACACATGGAATACAATGTAGGGAATGATACAAAAATCATGGCATCACAATATACCAAGAACATGCGCATTGTAGTCAAGTCCACAATTGTATACAAGGGTTATGACACCAAAACCAATAACACACAAGACTACATGGTAACAACCATTAATATAAATCAATGAGTTGGCTCACCATCAACTCATGCAAGAAATCACAAGGACATATTAGATACCAACGGCCTGATGAGAAATAAGAAAGGAACTACTATGCATTAGACATAAAGTTTCATCATTCTCTTGCACAATTCCATATAGGCCTTCAATGCAAGTAATGACATTAGTAGTATCTTGCATGATTCCATATAGGCCTTCAATGTGAGCAATGTTTCAAATCCTTAATTAATTGCATTTTTAATTTTTGATTCCTCATTCATTTTATCTCATTATTATTACCTCATATGATGCTTCATATTGGGTCATCCCCAATTTTCAAGGGTGAGTATAGGTCCACTCTACTGCTAGCTCTAGTATCCAATCCTAAGTCTAAAATTCAAACTTGGCTTGAAAAAGTCAAGGCATGGAAAACAAGGTCAAAACATGCAACAATCATATCCAAAAGGTTGGAAAATGAATATCTAACATGAGACCTTTCATCCCACATAATATAAACAAATTGCATGTCCTATATTTTGAACTTTGTAAATTCATGCTTCAAGCACAAGACACTATTCACTTCCACCATTGATGAAACCTTGAACTTTTTTTAAAAATGCAAACTTAATATTTCAAAAATCCAGCTATACCCTTATGACCCTAAGATGCACAACACTACACTTTTGACATCACCTAAGGTTTTGGATAAATTTTTTCATCATAACCACACTTAAATGAGTTTTCCCAAAATTTCAAATACATAAATTAAAATAAATTAAATACATCTATTCCAAGATTCAAAATCAATTGCAATCCTAAGAATAGAACACCATATGCACCGACCTAGTGTGGACATGGTTGAAAGCATGAAAAACAAGCACAATCATTAAATATATGAAAGAATAACTTTGATGTTTCAAGCAATTTCACACACATACCTTAGAGAGATCTTCTTTGCTTCCACACACACAAGTGGCAATCTATCCAATATCTTTCCTCTCAACAAGTGTAGCAATCCACCAAGCAAGCAAAATCCAATCTCAAAACAAAGCATCTACCAATTACAAGGAGTGAGAGAGATTTTAAGCAATGAGGAATGAATAAAACTAAAACCCCTTTCTTTTCCTTTTCATTCCCAAAAATTCATAAAAACCCCCTTTTCCATTTCCCACCAACAAGATAATTCAAACGTGGTTATTTGAAATTAGATATTTATAATTAGATATTTTACATTTGCGAGTATTACTAACATTATTAATTAAATACAAATTGGAAATTCCTTGTTAAAGGTTACACCCCGTGTGTTTCTAACTATTTACTATTTACCTTGACTGGTTAATTTGCTTGAATAAATGAATGGTTTATGAATCTTTGCATTAATGTGTACTGTGAATCTTGAATTGAATATATTGAAAGATTGAATGATGCAATGTGATGTATTATAAGTGATTCTAGTTATGAAATATACAAAGTATATGATTATATTGTGATCGGCTAACTACTATTGTGATGATGTAAGTTGAATGTAGGAACAAGTTGCTCCTCCGGAAATGAGGGGAAGTATCACTCAGGAGAAGGACTTGGTCTAGTAATCCTTAGAGAACCCTAAACTAAGCAAGCACACACCACTATCCTACTTGGTCTAGGTTATGTCGAATATGTGTGGGTAAAGGTAAGTAATCTATGGTGATGATCTTGAATGTTTATTGGGATATGATTTTATGAGTGTTTTGAATGAGGAATTTGATTTAGTATGAGTGTCGATTGAAGTCTTCTTTGATAAAGTTTGGAATTGCAAATGACAAGGTATAAACGTGAAATGAATATATACACATATGTAAATACATGTCCATGATAAACTCATACATATGATAAAATACGTACATGAGTATACATAGGTAGACGTATCTACGCATGCTCATGAATGTATTGCTTGTAGGTATAATAGTATAAATTGGACGAGGGATATCTAAATGTATGTGTGTATATGTGGATTTCATACACATACGTCGTCGGTGGATATGTTGGTTAATGAGTTTTGTGTTGTTTTCAAGTAATGATAATATATATATGTGTGTGTAGAGTATGTATATATATTAATATATATATGTATAAACGTTAATGGGGATGTATGTGTATATATATAATCGTTTATGGTATACGTAAACATATGTAGTTGATAGAATATGCAAATATGAATATGTGAATTCTAATATCAAAAGATATTTTAAATAGAGCTTATAAGAATATGAATATATATATATATATGATTAATGTTTCTTAGCGCTGATTTGTTAAACATAGTGCGTAGCTTTGAAACTAATGTAAAGGTTATACATAGCGCATATTACTGTGACTATGCATGGCATATTTACCATGAATAAAGCATTGGAAATGCAATGCATGCATTTATACTTACTTGGGTATTAAAGCACATAAAGTGTAATTTTATGTGAATATGGGTAGCGCTCCATAAAGCACTTGGTAACTGATTTCCAACGTGGGAATACTTTGACCTATTCTATCCAAACTGCCTGCATGAGAATAGGAGGTGTGGTGTTTGAGTGGCACCGTGATTGAGTAGTGAAAACCAAATAGGAGTCTTAAATCTACTTTTATGAATACCTGCAGGAATTAGTCAAGCATAAGGTGGCCAATTTGGGTCGATCTAGTTCCTTGCATTTCTGAATTTAGTTCTTGTTGTCCACTTATGTGTTCTTTGTGCAATGATTTCTGCTGCCACCTTGAATTCTTTTTACTGAGTCAAATTTCTAAGTGGGAGTTGTGGTGAATCTGGGAGCTTGTTTGTAGCCTTGGCATGCTTAGATTTTTGTATAAATAGAGGAGCTCTTCCATTCATTTGGTACACAATTTTCCATCAAACTTGTTTTATGTTTTTGATAAAACTGGTCAAACAGGTTTTGAAGGGGGCCCCGAAACCCTTAACAAAAGGAAGTAAACAAGAACTGAATGCCAACCAATAGCCAACTGAACACTACCAAAACTACATAAGCATATAAAACATAGCAAAAAAAGAGAACAGACCAAGAAAACCTAATTCATCTTCTTCAGGGTCTCTACTACCTCTATTTCTTTTTCATAAAAGGTCTCGTGCATCTTGGTAAAATTGATCAGATCATTCTTTTCAGCTTCAAACTACTTCCTCTTACTCCCCCTTGTGCAGGTAGAGGGACCACCCGAGTCCTCCATATCCACCTGTTTACCAGTGCTTTTAGTATACTCTTCTTTATCCTATATACCCAAGCGTTCAACATTGAAGATGTCCTCAGCTATGAACTCTTTACATTGTTCTTTCTTCAATTCTTTCAGCTTCTCTATCAACATCTTCATACCATTGAGACTATTTTGAATAGTTTGTTTACTGATGTGTATCATTTTTTCAAGATTGCTATTCACCTCCATGAGTTTCTCCTCCAGATATTGAATTCTGGTACTGAATTCTCCCCTCATCCTTCCCAACTCCCTATCTATCTCCTCCATTTTTGGGACAACTTCCCAGTTTTTGAAGATCAAAGTGTCCTGCTCCGCGGTGATGTTATTCCCTCTCCCCAAGCTTTCCTACATCAACTGTAATTTAATATTGATCCTATTGATCTCAAGGAAAAACAATTTTGTCATCTTGTGCTGGGAGTTAACAGCATTCTTCACCAAATCAAACACTTCCTCAATCTGGTCTCTGTGACTGGCCTGGGCAATAATATTGTCAAAATTAGGAGGAAGGTTGGTCGAAGGATCATGGATTTCAAGAAAATTCAGGCCTACTCTAGGTTTAGGAATTTGCATTGTTTTTCCCTGGGTTTCCAACCCACTTTCAGCTCCCTTCTCACACAGCCTTTCCCGTTTCCCCTGTTTCAAACTGGTCCTCTGTTTCTGGGAGGTCCCCTATTTCTCGAGGATATTATGTTGGCATAATAGTCATAGTAACAATGGTATTACATTGTTAAATTTACATTTATAGGTTAGTTTATGCATATTAAATAAATGTTAGTAAATAAAGCAATAGTTAGTTTGTGGGACATTCCCGTATGGAGGTTATGTAGGTAGTTATCAAATAGTTAAAGGGAAGAGGCTTTTATAAAGCCAATGTAATACAATGTGAAAATCATCCAAAGATAATAATATATTATTCTATGTTTTATTTTGCTATGTTAAAATTGTTTGATCTGGTTATCTGTGTTTGTGCTCACCATTTTCAATATGGTATCAGAGTGAACTTCATTCTTGTGTCTATGAGAAGATGAGTGCAAGGTTTTCTAGAGATTCCAAATGGTAATATTATGTTTGAGATAGCAGAATAAATTCATGTGCATTTGTTGAATCCTACATAAGGTTGTTGAAAAAGTTGCCAAGGGATTACCTACATGGAAGAGAGGTCTAGGCATGATGAAGGTGCCATAAATCTTGGTGAATGAACTATGCCTGTGTGTGAAGGAGAATACACTGGCAACAATCTTTGATATACAAATTTGTGGCGAGAGGCACCGTTGTTCTTACTAAGTAGACAGAATTCACAGGGAATTTTATCAGTATTGCCACACAAAAGCTTCCTGCCAGCAATAATAAATTTATCTTGTTGCAGATTTGTGAATGATTGAAAGTGCTACATCTACTTGTTAAAATTGGCCCACTGTGGCATCTAAATTGTATGCTTCATTGAAGTCTATAAAAAGGCATTTTGGCCTCTGTGGGTGCTAGATTGCTGAATAAATTTTCAAATTGATTTATTCCAGAGGAGAACCGTGATCTTGCTACATACATGAAGAGATTTGTAAGTAAAACCTTAATTTCACTCAAGTCGATGCATATGTAACTATTCAACAAACCTCGCATATAAATGTGTGTAGTGGAGTTGGTATATGATTTTGATTTTATTGTAAGTGGTCACAGGATCAAAACTATATAAGGTGTGAAATGAGAAGTTTTTTAAATTTTCTTTGTTGATTAAACTTATTAAATTTATGGAGTAATAAGGTGGAAAATGTTGGAGTTATAAGGATATATTTGTGTTTACACTACATTGTAAAAGGTGCACTTTTGGTGGAATCTGACACCTTGTTCATCATGGCTACATAAAACATTGCTTGTGCTCTCGGGGCCATTTATACTACACCTGATGAGGCATCTAAAGACTCATCTAAGACATCAATTGGCTAAAATATAAAGAGTTCACAATTGGAGGTAGGCGGCATCAGAGGATGGAGGAATTTTCCATCATCTCAAGTTAGCTTCTCGCTTTGAGATGATGCTTTGCATGAGAAGCGTTTTTGGTTTTGGTTGTTTTTCTTTTCTTTGTTGATGCTGACGGATTTGAAGAATGTATGTTTTGTGAAGATTTTGTTTTGGAGATAGGTTTGGGATTTGGTGTTGAGCTCAATATGGATTGTTGTCCAACAAGCTTCAGATTATATGATCGAGAATTATACCTTTTCGCAGTCACTAGACAATGATAGAGATCTACTGTATCTCTTCGGGATTGTTGTCGAATAATTCAAGACTTTGTGATTTGAGAGTTCACGACTAAAGAGTTGAAGAACACAGCTCGAAGCTACGCCTTTTTGAGGGTAGATGAGACAACATGATGGAGCCCCGCTTGGTTCAAAATTTGTTCTTTAGGAGAAGATCTTCTATAAAATATGTATTCATATTATGTAATCAGCTTTGTTGAGTATATTAGCATTCAGGGGGGTCCCTTGGTACTATTACAGGAACAATGTAATAAGGGGGGGAATGTTGGCATAATAGTCATAGTAACAATGGTATTACATTGTTAAATTTGCATTTATAGGTTAGTTTATGCATATTAAATAAATTTTAGTAAATAAAGCAATAGTTAGTTTCTGGGAGTTACATTCTCATATGGAGGTTATGTAGGTAGTTATCAAATAGTTAAAGGGAAGAGGCTTTTATAAAGCCAATGTAATACAATGTGAAAATCATCCGAAGACAATAATATATTATTCTATGTTTATTTTGTTGTGTTAAAATGGTTTGATCTGATTATCTATGTTTGTGCTCACCATTTTCAATATGTTAACATTACCGGGAGTTGGCCACTCTTTGTCGCTATCTCTCTCCAAGATTTTCTTACCCTTCTTCGCAGGAGTAGGGGTTTTCCTTTTCACTAGCATAACCCTCTTATCAGAAACCTCTTTAATGGAGGAATCAGAGTCATCTCCAGTGTTGGACCAGTCAGACCAAGAAATGTTAACTTCCCTTTTCTGAGTTCTCCTCCTCTTCTTAGAAGACCCCGCGTCACTATCGTCCTCTTCTTCCAATTTCCACTCTTCGTCATCCGTTTGGGAATCATCCTCACTCATACTCGACTCCACACACCCCTTCTTTTTCCACTATGAATAACTTTAGGCCCTTTTTTTAGAGTATTAATTTTCATGTGTTTCATTATTAGCAGAATGGGACTTTCATGCAAGATAGGCGGCTTAGGGTTTATGCTATTTTCTTTAATGTCATACTCCAGAGAGGAAAGCAAGTAGAAAGTGATAGAAACAAACATATCGTGGTGGAAATGATTAAGCAGATTGAGATGGTAACTGTAAATAGCAATGTACCTTCCGTCCAGTGTAATATATCTCATGATCACTTCAGCCACCTTGGCCTAAATAGGTTTGATAGAGAGGCGGTTATACCCTCCCGACTGCATCTTCACCAACTTATCCCTTTCTCTACCTTTAAAGAATTTGTTAAGAGCTTCTTCGCTATATTTCCTCTCACAGAGGAACTTCTTCCCTCTGGTCAAAAGACCAAAAATAGAGGCAATCAGGTCTTCAGTGATGGCTAACTCTCAACCATATGCAGAGACCCTTTTATTTTTATAGTTCTTCACAAACAATGTCATAGCATTAGGGTCCGCTCCATGAAGTTTCTCCATATAGGGAGTTAACCCCCTTTCCTCCAAAATTTTCCAGACCTTATGTTTCTGATGAGTCCCCTCGCAGGATGAGGGCTTGATTCTATTCCTATCTCCTCCCATACTAAAACCCTGACCTCTGTAAAAATTCACTATCAATGCAGAGCAGAATGAAAACAAGAATGCACTGAATCCTATACTGGAGAGTCTTGTTGTTATCTCTACCCATAATCCGTGTGAACAGACCTTTCTGAATGGGAGTAGCCTTTGGACCCTTCAAGCTCATGATGGTCTCCTTATTAAATTTCAATCTTTGTACCATTCTTTCCATCATTGAAAATACATTCCTTTGCCTTGCTCAGGATTTTTCAATTTCATCCCATATGCTCTTAGATTGGCTATTAACCTCCAGGTTGGCAAAAATATTTGCCACCTTGTTGCCTTCATGAAAAATGTGAGATATATAGATGGCTTCAAAGGTTCCCATATTCATAATAGCATCTTCAATTAAGGTTGCTATAGACCAACTAGGTTCGGTGATATTCTTGAGGCATTTTATGATGTTATTAGAGTCACCCTCCACCCAAACTTTTCTATGACCCTTAGCTTGAGCCAGAGCTATAGAGTGATAGGTTGCTGCAGTTTTGGCATAGTGGTTTGTCTACGTACCCAGAGGGAGTGCCACCATCGAACTTGTTTTATGTTGTTCTACTATAATTTTCTGAGTTTTGAGTTTTGAGTGTGCATTGTTATTTTGGTCTTGCGATTTCTAAGGAAAATTAGTAAGAAAAGAGGGGGAATTGAGTTGTTCTTGGAGGAGATATTCAGCCAGCTTGAGGAATTAAGAGCAAGGAATCTAGTTGAACTATTGGAGCATAGCATTAACAGACATGCTAATTTCTTCCCCATTGTGCATTTTATGTTTGAAAAGATTATATGTCATTGATTGTTTGTTTGGAAATAAGTTTGGGTTGCTTTTCTTTATCGCATTGCATATTTTCTTGTATGTTCTGTGAGAGGTATATATCTAGTATGGGAAATATTATGTATTGAATGTATGAATAATCTCTATAGTAGAGATTAGTATCTATATTGGAATTATGCACTAAATTAAGATAAGTATGAATAGTTATTGCTACATTATGAAAGGTTAAGTTGTGGAAACTATGTATTACAACTTGTATTACTTTGGTAGAAGTTTCATAATAAACTTGGAATTGTTAAGTGAGGTTAATCCTAGGATTAGTTGATCCATGGGTAAGGGAGTAACCTTTGTATAGGGAATGATGTCATACCAAATTGATCTAGGAAGATGGGTGAACGTGTGATGTCCATTCTGAATTAGGGGTGATGAATACTTTGGCCAAAGTAGTAAGTAGCCACTGTTTACACTGTCAATTCACTTTGATCCATGTTTACATATTAGGAAAGGATAATTATACTTGTACGTTGGAGCCACAGTATGACAGTTCTAGTTATGTAAGACACAACATCATGCTCAGAATAGGATAATCTTTGAGGTTATCATACCAATCCCTTCGTTGAAGGGTAGGGCCGTTTACCAGTTTGGTAAATGTGCAGGGGATCGCAGTTAGTCCGTGGTTCACAGAAAAGCACTTGAGTGATGCTTCTCCTCATGCAGTTGGCGGCCAAGATTTGATGAAGGACATCAGAACCATTTGTATCCCTACTTTCAGTTTAGCTCTTTGAAACTTGTTTGTGACTTTGTATCCATCTTATGGAATTTTGTAAAGGAGAAATATTCAATACTTGTAATGTTGAAATGTAATTTGATTATGCAATGCTAAAGTTTGAAATATGTTTCAAATGTGCATCATATCATTTTAAAAGAAGGAAAAAATTTATTTCTTATATTGTTGGTATCATGAACTATTTACTTTTGGGTTAAATTTATAAAAATTTATTTGGTAGAACTCTGGGCATGTTACACGTGGTATCAGAGCTACCAGGTTTAGCTCTGGAACCTATGTGCTCACTGTGCTTTCCCATCCAACATTATGAGAGTCTAATGTTAGGAAATTCTTGTGCCAGGATGGTGTGTCTCAAAATGACTACAAGGAAGTCAGTTATTGGGAATGAACGCTACCTAAAGGCCAAGAATGAGAGAGAGGCCACTATTCATACCATTGAGGGAACAAATAATGATAATGACATATAGTTAAGTGACACAAAGACATTGAGTCATGCCCTCACTTGAATTAGTCAAGACAAAAGAAAGATGAGAGAGGTTGTCAACTTTAATTGTTTGCCTCCTGTCATTCCAACCAAGTCAGAATCCTTATCACTATCTAGGAATATGCCCTCAGAGTGTAGTGTGAGTCCCATCATGTTGTTTAGAGATCCTCATATCCTTCCTTTGGTGGAAGTGATTGTAATCTCCTCAAGTAATGATTCAAAGGAGTATGTTCCCCAAAATTATGTGTCAGAGGATAAGTCTGAGGGTTATTATCCATTTGATGATAATCGTGAACCAGAATCTAAGGGATACACTCCACTGATTTATGTATCTGAGAGAGAATTCGATGGATACTCTCCATTAGACTATCTTAATAGTCATTCTATGTAAACCTAAGGATATTTAAATCCTTATTGATATTAATAAAAGAAAGTGTTTTTATCATTTAAAACTTTTGTAGATGTACTTTTTTATGGCAAATGCTTTAAACATGAATAAATGATTCTATTTGAAATGTTTAATGTTTTAAGAATGTTAGGTAAACATTCGTAGAATCTAATCTTAGTGGAAACCTTTAGGTATAAAATTTCTTGAAAATAATGGTTCGTACAAGAACTAATCTTGGAGGAAGTGAAGAAGTAGGGCAAGGAACAGAAAACATGGATGCTAAGTTGGACCGAATATTAGCACTATTGGATGAGACAAGAAAGAGTGTAGGAAACTTTGAACAAAAAGAAAAAGGAAAAGATAGAGTGGAAAAGAAGTACCTATCAATAAAGAAGTTCCTATTATTAATGAAGTCCCTAATAGTGAGAATGAAGGAGAGAATTCTCGTGACCACACACAAACTAGTGAGCATGAGAATGAAAGGTCATAATCTCAATCTCAATCACAATCTGATGGAACCAAGAGGAGGAGAATGGCTAAAGAGCTATCCCGAGACATGAGGAAAATTACACCTCCTAAGTTTGAAGGAAGTACCAGTGGGGACATAGCTGAGGATTGGCTCACTGAAATAGAAAAGTACTTCAAGATCAAAAACTACACTGAAGTTACCAAAGCAGTTTGGGGAGCTTTCCAGTTGTCAGGTGAAGCATCTAATTGGTGGATGAGTAAGAAGATGGAGCTAGGGCTTAGTTCTATTAAGCTCACCTAGACTGAATTTGTTGAAATATTCTGAAAATGTTGGTTACCACAACTTTTCTATGACCAAAAACTCTCAGATTTTTAGAGTCTCAAGTAAGGAGATTCTTCAGTCAGTGAATATTGGGAAAATTTTACATGCCTTCTGAGATATGTAGCCATGTATCAAGCTAATGAGCAGTTCCGTATTAGGAAGTTCATCATGGGATTAAATAATCAGATAGGTGGGGAGGTAGATATGCATGGTCCTACCACTATGGATCTTGTATATGAAAAGGCTCTTAAGTAAGAGTAGAAGCTTAAGTCTACATGTAATGTCCCCTCTTAGGAAGTTCTAGATTTCTTCACCTTGCACACAAGTATAGCTTCTTAAAGAGAACATTAGTAATTAATAGATCAATAATAAAGCCAATATCATTAATTAGGGTTAGTAACATCATGAACATAATCAATAGCAGTGAACAATTACATATATCCAATGTATGTTTTCCTCATTCTTTACCCTATTGAGACCTCATGATATACTTTGGGAGTGGTGTTTAACATGTCTTGTCATTAATCTAACCTAATCATTAGTCCCTATGAAGATGAGGTATATACTCGTTAGGGCGCTGGATAACAAGACTCCACTATCATAGGCCCAAGGGCTTCATGCTACACTCAGCAATACTTCACCGCTTGGCTCAAGAGGATTCATGCTACACCTGGTAATACTTCACCCACTTGAGAGTCACCTACCATGTAAGACATTTAATAACAATTAATCTACACTACCATAGGCCCAAGGGCTTCATGCTACACCTGGCAATACTTCACTGCTTGGCTCAAGGGGCTTCATGCTACACCCGACAATATTTCACCCACTTGAGAGTCACCTAGGCTCGAGATCTACCAAACCGCCCTTCCCTAACTATCCACATGTTCTCGTAGGGTGATAGCTAAGATTAATGACAAGGTGACGTCGCACTTATCCCTAGTATATCATGGGCAAGACTACGTATAATTATATTAAGTATAGATAGATATATATAAGTTAGAAATATCATACCAATTTGTCGATTTGCTCTCCTCAAGGAAGTATAAGTGATCCTATGGACCACAAATGATGATTTTTGCCTTATTTTCTCACAAGGATGCTATCAAATCAGAATTCTTTTATGCAATGGTGTTCCTTATAGGAACTATATTAATGGAGAGTATTTCCACCACTATGGATGGATATCCATATGGCAGATTGTTGCCTTTAAATCTGATATATATATATATATATATATATATATATATATATATATATATATATATATATATATATATATATATATATATATATATATATATATATATATATATATATATATATATATATATATATATATATATATATATATATATATATATTCATTTCTGTTGTTATAATCAAAGATGTATTTTATTTCAAACTTTATTCTATTTATTCCATTTTTTGTTGTTATTATCTAATATGACTATATTTTAGACTTAGAAATTATTAATTCTTATATCTGCTTGTTTGGATGGCTGAACAATGAGATTGAATTATTGATGAGATGAAGAGATCATTTGATTCGGTTTTGTTGAGATGATATATATCCCCTATGTTTATGGAGTGACATGTCTTTTCCTGTAACCATTGCATTGTTGTCTTAGGATCGCAACCCTACTAATATAAACATATGTGTTGCCTTTGTCTAATTATGTGATGTCTTAAGAATCTAACGATTCTTTCTTAGAATCATTGTCACTACTAATACTTATCTTTTTTAGTTAAGAACCGATAATTGTTATCTTATTTTGTATATATTAATAGTTTTTCTGCATATAAAGGATATTAATTGATTTACTTTTATATGTATCTTTTGATTACTGACTGCAGTCCCTTCAATGGGAATCAGCCCCCCTCTATAATCGTTGATTATAGATATAATAATATTTTAGTATTTATTTGATAATTATAATAATATTTAATATTGATAATTATATCTATGATAATATTTAATTTATATTTATATTAATAATATTTATATTTGTTATTGGTATTTATATAATATAATATATCTTGTTCTGAATATATTTTGATTATATTAAAATATTCATATAATAATATTATTTAATATTATATATTAATTTCATATAGTTGTTCTACTTTATTTGTATTCATATTTTAATATTACAATTTCGGGGATATGACACTACCGCCAATTATCGTGAGAAGAATAGAAAGAGGTTTAAATGGTCTCAAACCAATCAAGCTTATAGGAAGCCAAATGAGGTACAAGGGTTTCCAAAGCAAGGGGAAAATGATGTTGATAACTGAGAGGGGGGGTGAATCAGTTATCTTAATTATTTCAGCTTTCTCAATTTCCTTATCAATTAGTGCAGTATCAAATCAAATAAGCAAACATAACCTTGAAAAGGGAATAACATCAATACACATGACACAATGATTTTGATGTGGAAAACCCTGTTAAGGGAAAAACCACGGGGTGATTAACCCAAGAATGTATTCTCTGTTAGAAGAATAAGATAGTACAAAGTGGCACTTGCCACTTAGGGCTCACTGCCCAAGCACACTGCTCACAAGAGGCTCACTGCCTACAATAGTTTATACAAGAAAACTAATTACTTGAACTGATGAGAAGCATCCACATATGCTAAGGTTCAGTTCCGATTAAGCTCAATAGACTGATCTGCTGCACTTCATTCTTACTCTCTTGGGTGATGTTGTCCTGTTACATTCTGGACCTGTCTTACTATCTTCACACTATTATTCTGCTTTTCTTCACACTACACAATACACACACACACCTTCTAATCCAAATCTATCTGGTATATATATCCGCTCAAAGGATTCCATCCTCTTTCTAGTCGGCATCCGGAATAGTCAATATTTTCCCAAACTCTAGTATGTCGGCTGAATCCTTGCTTACCAAGTGATGCGAATCAAGGAGATACTTATAGAAGTTATCTAACATGTCAGCCAATCATGGATGATACCTTGATCACCATCAATATCTCATCTGAAATAATTCTGATGCTCTATCAGTCAGTTCTTCCTCTGTCTATTCTACCAAACCAGACCCCAATACTTAGATGCTCATATCTCTTCAGTCTTTCATCACCGGAGGCTCAATCCCTAGAATCAATTAGTCAAGGTATTCCTCTTGACTTCCCCAAGTCCATACTTTACAAAGATATTTCCTCTAAGAGATCTGGACCTGACTGTCGGACCTTGCTGCATGCTCTGTTCTTGCTTACCAGAATAAAATATTCTTCAATCTGACTTCCAGTAAAGATACACCATGTTTTGCGGATGTGTGGAATGGTCTTTGTTGCCATCAATGACAATACCGATGAAGCCACATAGTGTCTCTTGCCAACAATCTCCCCCTTTGGCATTGATGGCAACACTTAGTGAAAAATGACTAAGTGTTATACTACACTCCCCCTTGGTTGATGCTCTATTCTATTGTACATTTTACCAAAGCTCCCCCTTAGTTGGATTCCACATTTTTCACTACTCCTCACTCCCCCTTTGACATCAATGGAAAAGGGTAGGGTCCGCACACCAAAATTTCCCAAAAACAATCTATACTTAGTCGCATAAGTATGTATACATGCTATACTTACATATACTGAAGTATATATGCAAAAGATGTCTTCAAGTGGGCAAATTTTGTTTCCCAACTCTGCTTCATCCTGTCCAAAATTGAGATGTGACCACTCAACAAGAATGCAAAAGCTTCTGCGCTCTTAAAATCTGTCGGATCACTGGTTCGGGCTGTGGTCTGGGCATCAGTTAGGGCCTCATGCATGGCCTCTAATTTAGGGATAATCATCCCTCTAAGTTCACCCATCCTACTTAATATGTTCTTCCTTTCCTTCTCAAGCTTCTTAATCTCATTCATGACTACAACAGTTTGACATTCCTGGTTTATTATGGATATAGTGAGAGGATCAAAATTCTGAGAGAGGCTTAACAGTTTATCCTCTTGTTCTTTCACTTTCTTCTCAATATCCTTTGTTGCTTTAGTCCAGGATATACAAAATTTATATACTTCTCCTCCATCCTTAAGAGCATTTTCTAAGCTCTTTATCCCTATATCCATATTGCTCCTATCATTGGTTATTAAGCCTTGTAACTCAAAGAGTCTCTTATCCAAAAACTCTTTCCAGACCTTCACCTCAGCTGATTTCTCTAAAGATTCAAAATGAGTGTTGACAGAACTAACAAGAGACTTGAGATTACCGGATGAAGAAGCTGAGGAATCCTTTTGAAAGAATGGCATGATCTTTTCAAGCACACCAGATGTAATTTCTAGCAGCTCACAGTCTTCCATGTGAGACTTTAGAAGTTTCTCTTTAGCCTTCGCTTGAGTGAAGGAAGCTAGTTTCATGGTTTGGACCAGAGAGAGGGAATCAAAATTGAATGGACCTTGAAGCAATTCCAGTTCATCAAATTCCATCATCTCTTTGGTCAAGAACTCTTTGACTGCTTCTGCTATGTCTCTTGCCGAAGACAGAATTTTCTCCCCTTCTGCAGCCTTACCACTATCATCTGTGGCTTTCTCTGTTGGAGTTTTCTCTCCTTCTGCAGCCTTGCTATTGTCATCTTTTTCTTTTGCTTCTTGACTGATCTTCTCTTCTACTCTTTCTTCTCCTTTGGATCCGGAGTCTATAGGGGAAACTAGAGAAGAAATGTTTGCTTGATCATGGACCTCCTCTTCCAGAGCAAAGGAATCTAAGTCCTTACCTTTTTGTTCACCTGTCTCCTTTACCTCTTCTACCACTGTCTCAGTAGATTCTTTTTCAACATCTATGGCCGAGGGATTATCACCTAAGTCCTCTATAATAGGAATGTTGAATCTTTTATATGCATTCCAGAGAATCTCTTCTGTCTCTTTTGCTATTTTGTCAGTTTCGCCAAGCATAAGCTGATTCATTCTAGCTTTGCTCCGAAACTCATCCTTACAATCTTTGAAGATCATATTCATTTGCTTCTGAGTGATTGAAGGAAAGAGTTGAATGGATATCTATTCCCGGATCTCAAGATCCTTTGCCCTAGCATTATTCTTTCTCATCTCTAATTCCTTCTCTAGGCTTTTGGGAATGAGAGATATGATTTCAATAAAAGCTTTATTGTATATGTTCAAGTACTTAACTATGGCTTCCTCCAAGATCTTTCTATCTGCATCATTATATGCATCATAGAATTCTATTATTGGTTGCAAGTTCCCATCCATAGTAAATGCTTTAACTACATCATCTAAGGACAGAGTGGGCCTTTCAACAAATTCTTCTGTTACTTCTTCAGTAGAGCGTTCACCGGATGTTTTCCTTTTCTTTTTCATTTTCTTTACTTCCTCATCTGATTTTGTCTCTTCATCATCCTTCTGACTAATGTAAGACCTTGTGGCCTTTGTTTGAGTTCTTTTCTTTGCTTTACCAGATGATTTTGCTTCCGGTTTAGATGCTTTTGAGCTTTTAGCAGTTACAGGTGCATAGCTCTTAGAAGATCTGGTCCGGGAGGGGGCTTTTACCGGAGCACTTTCTTTTTCTGCTTCTTCCTTTTCTTTTTCTACTCTTTCCATCTTTCCTCTGTGGGCATCAAGTGCCTCTTTTGAGATTCCATGCCTCTTAGCAACTTCTTCAACTTCCCTTCTCACTTTCCTTGTGCTAATTCTGGCACCAATTAACTGGCTAGGGGAAAATATTTTTCCTTGTGTCTCCCCCTGAGCCAAAGCTCATTTTTTAATTTTTGGAAGGAATATCAACACCAAATTTTAGTGCTGATCCATCCCCTACATTCTCTGTACTTCTCTTCACCCAAATCTTGTTCATCTCACTTTTAACTTCATTTGCATTCACTTTTCCTTTTCCTTTGTCTTGATTCTGATTATGATGCACCGGACCCCTTTTGTCCTGATTCTTACTTCTACAGAATTTGGTAATATGACCGGATCTATTGCAATTGTGGCTAACAACATTTCTTTGCATATTTGAATGATATCCTCTTGATCTGCATTGATTAGCCATATGTCTCTATTGGATGCAAAGCATTTACCATTGAATGAATTGTTCATTTGCATATTTCTGCATTCATGAGATTTGTGACCATACCTTTTGCAGTTGAAACACTGTCCGGAGAAGGATGTATTAGTCTAATTTATTCTCTTTCTGCACTGATTAGCCTTATGACCAAAGTTATTGCAGTTGTGGCAATATCCATTGAAGGATGGATATCTTTGAGCATTAGGTTGCCTTACTAGAGGTTTTCTAGGCATGTTCCATGGATTTCCTGATCTAAAATTCTTCTGACTGGATCCGGAGCTTTCACCTTTCTCATATCCCAAGCCACTCTTGTCATCTACCCTCTTTTGACTTTTAAGAAGAACTTCAAGTTGAGTAGAGCTTATCTTGAATTTCTCTTTGTATTCATTTGTTGTTTGAAGATCCCTTTTAAGAGTGTCTATTTGATTCTCAAGTTTCTCTTCATTATCTCTAGCATCTTCAAGATCAGATTCTAGATGCCTGATTATTCTATCCATTTTGTGACAATCTTCTGATTTCTCTTTGAGAGATTGTCTTAGATCATCTTCAATTTTTCTTTTCTCTTCAATTTCTTGGGTGAATTTCATAACTCCTGACTCCATTTCATGTCTTACCATAATGACCTCTTTTGATAACTTTTCACATAATTTGGTTTTCTCCTTCAGATCTTCATTTGTACCATTGTCTTCACTTTGACTTGCCAATTGTTGAAGTAGATATTTTCTCTTTTTCATAGAGATACTCAGTTTCCCTTTTAGTTCGTTTATGAAATCATTACCCTGTTTGAGTCTTTCCTTCAATTCATTGACTTCAGAGTTTGATTGCTCAAGA
Source organism: Cunninghamia lanceolata (assembly GCA_027924645.1). Classification (NCBI taxonomy): domain Eukaryota; kingdom Viridiplantae; phylum Streptophyta; class Pinopsida; order Cupressales; family Cupressaceae; genus Cunninghamia; species Cunninghamia lanceolata. The sequence continues at coordinate 1,348,416 of BSBN01000086.1, read as the reverse complement.
TCATCTAGGGCAGACTGAAGTTGTTTCCTCATACCATACACATCCATTTGAGTTCCCAGATCTTCCTCAAGCTATTAGGCTCTGTTAGGAGGAACTTAGCTCTGATACCAATTGTTGATAACTGAGAGGGGGGGTGAATCAATTATCTTAATTATTTCAGCTTTCTCAATTTCCTTAGTGCAGTATCAAATCAAATAAGCAAACATAACCTTGAAAAGGGAATAACATCAATACACATGACACAATGATTTTGACGTGGAAAACCCTGTTAAGGGAAAAACCACGAGGTGATTAACCCAAGAATGTATTCTCTGTTAGAAGAATAAGATAGTACAAAGTGGCACTTGCCAATTAGGGCTCACTACCTGAGCACACTGCTTACAAGAGGCTCACTGCCTACAATGGTTTATACAAGAAAACTAATTACTTGAACTGATGAGAAGCATCCACATATGCTAAGGTTCAGTTCCGGTTAAGCTCAATAGACTGATCTGTTGCACTTCATTCTTACTCTCTTGGGTGTTGTTGTCCTGTTACATTCCAGACCTGTCTTACTGTCTTTGTATTGTTATTCTGCTTTTGTTCACACTACACAATACACACACACCTTCTCATCCAAATCTATCTGGTATATATATCCACTCAAAGGATTTCATCCTCTTTCTAGTCAGCATTCAGAATAGTCAATATTTTTCCAAACTCTAGTCTGTCGGTTGAATCTTTGTTTACCAAGTGATGCGAATCAAGGAGATATTTATAGAAGTTATCTAACATGTCGGCCAATCATGGATGATACCTTAAGAACCTTGATCACCATCAATATCTCATCCAGAATAATTCTGATGCTCTGTCGGTCAGTTCTTCCTCTATCTATTCTGCCAAACCAGACCCCAATACTTAGATGCTCATATCTCTTCAGTCTTTCATCACCAGAGGCTCAATCCTTGGAATCAATCAGTCAAGGTATTCCTCTTGACTTCCCCAAGTCCGCACTTTACAAAGATATTTCCTCTAAGAGATCCGGACCTGACTGTCAGACCTTGTTGTATGCTCTGTTCTTGCTTACCAGACCAAAATATTCTTCAATCTAACTTCCGGTAAAGATACACCATGTCCTGCGGATGTGTGGAATGGTCTTTGTTGCCATCAATGACAACACCAATGAAGCCACACAGTGTCTCTTGTCAACAAAGGATTCTCAAAATAACTGGAATGAGCCTAGGAGAGATCGAAGAGGAAATATGGCAATAACTTTAGCAATGCCGCCAGAATCAATGGTAACTCTAGAAGAACTTCAGGAAGGAAGGGACTGGTAAAGTGATGTTTCACTTGTGGTGGAGATCACTTTGCTAGACAATGTCCCAATAATCCATTACGATCACAACCTTGTGGTAATCCTCTTCCACTGCAACAGGATGTCTTTCAACAAAGGGTACATGCTGCAGTTAATAACCAACAAGTAGAATATCATATCACTCTGGTGGAAGTCACAGGTGTTAAGGGAAAATTGGAGTAAACATGAATAATCAATATAATCAATATCAAAATACCCAAAACTCAATGAAATACAGAAACAAAGAGATCAATCAAACAAAAGAACTTCAAAAACCTTTGCAAACCTCAAAGCTTCATAGCTTCCGTTGGTTGCCTATCTCAAAAAATCTTGCATGTATGAATAAGGCCCTCAAAGAGTGCACTTCCTTGCTATGATTCCAAGATTGTCAATGGAGAACGGCTATGATAGTTTTGCTATGAAGATGAGCTTCACAACAATGGTAGTAGTATGTAGTAACAAGTGTGATCACAAGCAATGAAGGAATTGGTGCAAAAGGCACACTGTAATTCCTGCAGAGTAATGATACTTAAAGCTTGGATGAATGAAATGGAAGAATAGGGTTCAATTTATAGAGTTGGGAGAGAGAAGATCAACGGTATAGAAAGAATGAGAAGATCAACGGTATAGAATGGTTGAGGAATGTGCATGAATAAGAAGAAGACAAGTGTCACACAAAAGTTGTTTTATTTGAGTTAACTACTTTCTTTTCTAAAGATAAGATATGCTTTTCATAAATTAGAAAGTTTTTTTCTAATTTAAGAGATATTGATAAAAACAAGGTTGGTTGAGTCGGTTAACTCAACTTGACATTTGCTTTTGCAGGATTTGAGAAAAATTAAATAATAAATTATTTAATTTTGTGTGCATGGAGAAGAAGACTTATTTTTAGAAGATTTGGAAGATACTTGAAGAATTAGAAGATAAGAAAGTAAATTAAATAAATAAATTTATTTAATTGTTGTGCATGATTTGGAAGAATAAACAAAATATTTGATTATATTTTACTTTTGGAGATTGAGAGGATTTAAATAAATTTGATTTATTTATTTAAATTTGGAAGAATGATTTTGACTTAATTAAATAATTGAGAATTATTTAATTGTTTGGAAGAATTTAATAAATAAAGGATTTTATTTAATTTTGACTTTAGAAGAGGTAATTAAATATTTTGTTATTTAATTAATTTAGAGGAATGTGAATCAAATAAATAAATTTGTTTATTTATTTATTGATAGAAGAATTAGAAAGAAATAAATATTAAGAATATTTATTTAGACCAAGTAGTGTCATTTTTAGGCATATACGTTTTGCCCCTCTTTGATGTAATGCAGTTTATGGCGTTGCTTCAAAGAAATCAATTGTTGAATGATGATACATGCCCCAGTTTGCCCCTGGTACAGGTTATGATGATAGGATGCCCCCTCAGAAGATTGGATGGGAAGAAGGCAGAAGGCGTGAGACGAATGATCTCATGAAGACGAAGGGAAAACTTGGTTAGGTTTGAAGAAAATAGGATGCGTTTCTGAGAAATGGGAGGAAAACTGGAAGAAACGGGTGTGGGAAGTAGTCATAGTCACCACATAGCCAGTTTAGGGTTTGCATGTTATATATAGGGGTTGGGTCCACAAGATAATTCATTTGCACACTTGGCTTTGTTTGATTTGCTTCTAAGACCTTAGGAGATCATGGAGCATAGAGCAGTCAACACAAGGATGGACATTCCACGTGAGGAGCATCACTTTGAGCGAGTCCGACGATTAGATCAGCTAGCAGAGGTAGGACCCTCGGTATGTATCTCAAAAAATTTCCCCTAGAGTCAATTTTTAGCGTAATAAATGCCAGGAGAAATTTAAACTAGACAAATGCGCTAGATCGCAGTTTGGCGTATATGGCATGCGAAACTGCGCATATGTCAAAATACGGTGCATTTAGGATATAAAACGGCACATTCACTCAAGCTGCGTATGCATGAGTTAAGCCGATGCATGCATAATTCTGCGGCGCATTTACAGTATGAAGTGGTGCATGCAACTGGGTAGCGCATTTACGGTATAGGACGACGCATGTATGGAATCTTGCGGCACATGCATCAGAAGTGGCACATTTGATAAGAAATGGCACATGTACCATTTGTTATGGTGCATACAATATAGATAGGTAGTTTACTTAACAAAATTGATTCGATTGGCATCCTGTTTAACGCGTCAATCGATAAGTTATCTCTGAGATTGCAGGAATCTAGTCAAGAGATGTAGTGTGCTATTTTGATCAATTTGATATGTTAAGGTAGTTGATATGTTTCTATAGATATGTTGAGTATGGTATTTGCAGTTTTAGGTTGACGCCTTGCTTTGTGTGCTTACAGGAGGATATACGAGATACACTGATGTCGCAGGAGCAGTTCCCCATGCCAATGTCACAACGACATATGTTGACAAAGTTGGATCAAGAGGCACTTGGTGCGATGGGATTGGACTACGTTTACTTTATTCCCAAGGTTTGAGCGAACCACGGGTTACTAACTACAGCTGTAGAGAGGTTCCACAGCAAGGATGGGACCTTCCACTTCCCTACTAGCGAGATGACAGTTACATTGGAGGACATATATAGGATACTCCACTTGCCTATTCAGGGAGAGCTAGTGGAGTATGATCCACAGAGGGACGCAGGACTTGTAGAGTGCAGGCATGTATTCGATGACCCTGAGTTGGTAGGACAGGTCATCTCCTGGCAGGACATTCATGACTACTATGACTATTTCCCAGGGATTGTTGCAGGACTGATCGGAGGTGTTGTATACCCTAATAGGAGATCACATGGTTCCCGATTGGATGGGGATAGATCATGGAGCGGATGGTTACAGAGGGCACATGTTATGATTGGGGTGTTTGCGTGTTGGTACACCTATATCATGACATGCATCAGGTGGTATACCACAGGGGTGCGAGTTTATCAGCAGGTGTGACACTATTGCAGTTTTGGCTATGGGAGCACATAGCAATCACTAGACTGATTTGTGTTTCTGACAGACAGAGAGGAGAGCCATACATCTATGGCTATGCAGGAGTGATTTCCCAGCATAGGCTGGGGAAGCTCAAGTATTGGAGTCATGCATTGGATGGAGTAGATGTGGTCATCTGGCGACCATATCTAGACTGTGAGCCCTGGGAGGACGAGGCGGATGAGCTACCAAACTACTATCAGACTCAGTGACTAATAGGTTAGATGCAGTTTATTTTAGAGAGATAGATTATCAGCCAGGTTCGAAGACAGTTTGGGAGGAGATAGGGTATGCCACAGGGGTAGGCTCTGTTTGCGCAGACTCACGCTGAGAGATTCAGATGGGGGCCAGTGGCATCCTACGAGGAGGCAATGGTAGAGTTTCAGTAGACTCCTTATGTTGCCTGGGATATGAGGAGAGAGATTGCAGATGCTAGGATGACTCAGGACTTTGAGGAGTGGTTCGCTACTCATCCATTTCTGAGGTATTCTGGGCCTAGAGAGCTGGTTCCTTGTATAGACGAGGCAGACTCAGATGACGAGGGCTAGGTTGGCAAGAGGAGGAGGAGGAGAGGAGGACGGGGAGGTGGTGGAGATGGTGGAGGAGGAGGAGGTGGTGGAGATGATGAAGGAGGGGGAGGTGGTGGAGACGGAGCCAGACCTAGACAAAGGAGGAGAGCTGGGGAGGGACCTTCCCACGCTCAGCAGGTAGTGCCACCATAGGTTGCACAGCAGGCACAGCAGCAGGTACCCCAGCCACAGGGGCAGGGACAGGCACAAGTACCTCAAGGTCTAGCACAACTAGATGTTCAGGAGAGAGCTACAGCTATGCTGAGAGGGCAGGTTAGGCAGCTGCAGGCATAGCTTAGGATGGTCGAGGCCCAGCGAGAGACAGATGCAGAGGTTATCTTGGGGCTCACTAGAGAGCGAGATATGGCAGAGGCGTGGATATGAGTTATCTGAGTAGAGCGAGATACAGCAGTGTCAGCCCTTGGGACAGATGCAACTAGCAATTTTTTGGTTGGGCAGGTGCACCAGGCGCAAGCATAGCTAGCACAGGCACAGACACAGCTAGTGCAGGCACAAACACAGTTGGCGCAGGTGCAGGGGCAGTTAACGCAGGTGCAGGGTGAGCTTGCCAAAGCGCAGGCTCAAACACAGTATTACCGAGGTTTATACCATGGTGTTGTGCCAGTTAGTCAGAGGGCTCTGAGCTACAAGAGCCAGTCCATGGCCTCCCAGAGAGTAGGTGGATCGAGGTCAGGAGCCTCTATGATGGGCCCACAGCAGTCTAGGGCCAGCGGAGGAGGGGATTCAGGAGACACTACTGGGAGCAGCAGTCCACAACAGCAGGGATAGCAGACACTTTGTGCAGATTTTAGATCCTACGTACACCTTTTGATGGCTCAGATAGCCGGATATACTTATGTACCACTTTTGTATTTTGAGACATGTATCACCATCCTTGAGATTTAGTTATTGTATATGACATTGACTCAGAGACGGACCACTTGATATTGTACATTTGGACAAATTTATGATATTTATATGATGATGCAATTTATTTGATGCTCTCTATATTTATGAGTTATGATGCATTTCTATTCTATGATGCGATGCATATGTTTATCCAATGCAGACTTAGATGTTTACTTGATGCTATGCAATGTTATCTAATGCAGATTTTCATATGATGCTATGTGATGCTATATGACCGAATGCAGACTTAGATGTTTTACTTGATCTGCCTCTAATGTGTGTGAATGCAAATGGTATCTATGTGATTATGCAATTTATGTGATGCACTTATCTATGTTTTTGATTTTTTTCTATTAACACTATATGATGATTTGCAAAAAATGTATATGGATGACCTGATGCATTTTACTATGTATGCAACTGATTTAATCATGTAAAAGACTATCTCATCTGATATGACATGCAACTATATGCTATTCTTTTGTGATGTCCAAATGTACTCTATCGACACAGAAATGACATAATGATAGATAGAAGATTGATTGAAAGAATGACTCAATAGAAAGATTCACAAGCTTCACTTTGTATTATTACTCTGCATTATTGCATGGGATACGAATGTATGGATGTATAATGGATGTATAATGGATGCTTTGCTTTTTTGACATCTTGATGGTGCAAGTATTTTGAAGTGCTTATTTCATCATTGGGCAATTTTTTGGTACTTTTTCGAATGTTGTAAGTTAATACAAGCATCTAGGTATAATTGAACCGAGATGACCTAAGTATTGCTTACATGGATTTTGATTTAGCAAGTTAATACAAGCATCTAGGTATAATTGAACTGAGACGACCTGAGTATTTCTTGCGTATCAACAGTCAAGGATTGCCCCCGTTCATGTTAGACCTTTGATGTCCTCAATGATCTTTTGCCGATCATGTCACTAGACAAGGCTTCACATTACTAAAGTTTAATCCACAAATAGCAAAACAAAGAAAATAATCATGCCCCCATCATAGCATCTCTAGCTTTTGGCATCCTCGAGTAGCATAGAAACACATGATAACAGAAATCAAGACACTTGTATTTTAACCATGATTCCAATCCACAAAACATATTTGCATTTAGATGTGTTTGTTTCTTGCCATAATTTGGGTAAAATCATTTAGAATGCCTTAGGTGTTTGTTTGCTTTGCTTTGGATAGGTTAATGTCTTGCATCAGGATTTTTATTTGAAAAGAATGGGTTTTTTTATGCTTGCTTGCCTGGTAAGAAGATTCCACAATCCTTACTGGTGAGACGGACCCTAAGGGACTGACCTAGTGCCTCAGGGGCTTGCAACGACATAGAGGTAATGTAGTTCGGGGCTAACAGACCTAAGACCTAGGCGGTAGAAAGTGGTGTGGACTCAGATAGATAGAAGGACTAGACATGTGACGGATGGGATAGTGGAGCCTTGGGGGCGCATTTGAGAAATGGCCTTGCCTACATGACAACGCAGAGGCAACGTAGTTCATGGACTTGTAACATGGATGGACTAAAAAATAGATGACAAGATATGGGATGGATAGGGAAGCCTCAAGGGTGCATTTAAAATGGCCTTGCCTACGTGACAACGCAGAGGCAACATAGTTCATGGACCTGGACCATGTGGATACTGATGGGAGACACTATGCTAGGCTGACACTATGGATAGGATATGGGATAAAACCTTGGTTGACAAGGCAACAAAGAGATAGAGTATCAATCCATGATAGGTTATCGTTAGGATTTTAGTATGGAACAAATATGGATTGAATGGGACATGAGTGAAGGAAGAATGGACACAAGGTGATTGGTTTCCCAAAGATGGAGGAAGTAGTTTATCACAAGTAACGCCTATTTACCAGGTTTTCACCACTTGCTTTTATTTGCATGAAAGCTAGAAAGTATGCATGACGCCTATTTGCCAGGTTTTCATCATGATACCTATCCAAGGTGCCTGTTTGTCAGGTTTTCACCAAAGGACAATTTTTTGTACTTTTCTATTTTTTTTATTTTTTGTATTTTTTCTGATTTTTTTTATATTTTCTTTGATTTTTTGATGTTTTTGTATTTTTGTGCCCCCCTTACATTGGGGTTCTCTTAAGTATAGAACCAACGAAGATGCATGCTGTTGACTGGGTCATCTAACAGCTCACCCTCTGATATTGCTAACTAATATGCCCCTGATCCATAAGCAACTACGATCACATAAGGCCCCAACCAGTTGGGTTCGAACTTGCCTTTCTTTTCCCTATCCTGCTGATTGTGGGGTTTCTCTTTAAGTACTAGATCTCCAACCTTGAATACTCTTGGACGGACTCTATGGTTGTAGCTTCGTGACATCATTTATTGATATGCCTTGAGATGATCAAAGGCTTTCTGTCTCCTTTCTTCTAGCAACTCTAGTTCTTGCAATCTGGAAACTCTGTACTCTTCATCTGTTATGAGACCTTTTAACGACACCCTGAGAGATGATAACTTGACCTCAATGGGGAGGATAGCTTATGATCCATAGACAAGGGCGTATGGGGTAGCACCTGTGGGAGTGCGTATAATGGTTCTGTAGGCCCATAGAGCGTGATTGAGTTGGATGTGCCAATCATGGCCAGTATCGTTGACTGTCTTCTTGAGGAGTTTTAAGATGGTCTTGTTGGATGCTTCTACTTGGCCGTTGCCTTGGGGGTAATAGGGCGTGGAGAAAAGGTGTTGGATTTTGAATCAGTCACAGAGTTCTTGGACATCCTGGTTTTTGAAGGGTCTTTCGTTATCCATGATAATGGATGAGGGAATTCTGTATCTGTAAATGAGGTAATTGAGGATGAATGAGGAGATTTTTTTACCTGTGACGGTGGTGAGGGGAACGGCTTCAATCCACTTGGTAAAGTACTCAGTGGCGGTTATGATGAATTTATGGCCATTGGATGAGGGTGGATGGATCTTTCCTACAAGGTCAAGTCCCCGTTGGCAAAAGGGCCAAGGTGTCGTTTAAAGTCTCAACTCTTGAGTTGGTGCATGTATCAAGTTCCCGTGTATCTGGCACTGCTTGCACTTCTTCACAAATTGATATGAATCTGTTTCCATGTTCAGCCAATAATAACCCAAACGCATGAGTTTCTTAGCTAAGGAAGGACCGCTAGAGTGTGTTCTACAAATCCCTTTGTGTATGTCTTGTAAGGTAGTTTAGGATTCTTCTCGTTCTAAACAACGGAGTAAAGTATCATCTAAACCGCGTCGGTATAGGGTGTCAGCAACAATGGTATAACGAGAGGTTTGGCGTATAAAGGTTCGTCATTGGTTTGAAGATAAGTCAGGTGGGAGGGTGTTGTCCTTGAGGTAAGTGTAAACCTTACCATACCAAGGTGAATCAAATCCAACTAATAGGCATATGGAATGGGTTTTAGGAAGATCATAAGCTGGTTGCTGAATTGATTCCACTAAGAACTCATACCGTGACTCATTCTCTAGGGTTTCGAGAAGAGAGGCAATGGTTACCATGGCATCTGCTACTTTGTTCTCGATGTGAGGTATCTGCTCAAAAGAGATGATCACAAAGTATTCCTTAAAGTCCTCGACCATGCGCTTGTATGGGACAAGCTTTTCATCTTTGGTTTGGTAATCATCATTGACCTGATTGATCACTAGTTGAGAATCACCATAGACATGTAGCTCTTTGATTTTCCACTCTGTTGCCATTTTGAGACCAATGACCAAGGCTTCATATTCTTCTATGTTGTTGGTGCATGGGAATAACAAGCGGTAAGACTTCGGTATGGTGTCGCCATGAGGAGTTACAAACAAGATTCCTGCCCCCGATCCATGGTTTGTGTAGGACCCATCAAAGTAAAGTGTCCAGGAATGTGTTGATATATTGAATAAAGATTCATCTGGAAACTCAAATTGCATTGGTGTGGTGTCCTGTAATGGTGCATCCGCTAACTGATCAGCAATGACTTGTCCCTTGATAGCCTTTCTATCTACATACTCAATGTCGTATTCACTTAGGAGCATTACCCATTTGGCTAGGCGACCTATTAGAGCTGCTTTGCTTAGTAGGTACTTCAGTGGATCTATTTTTGCAATAAGTTTGACTGGATGTGCAAGCATATAATGTCAGAGTTTTTGGGAAGCAAAAACTACCGCAAGACATGATCTTTCTATCTAAGAGTATTGCACCTCATAGCCCACCAATGTGCGACTGATGTAGTAGACGGCTCTTTCTTTATTTTCATAATCTTGTTGTGCTAGAATGGCCCCAAGAGCTGTTGGAGTAGTAGATATGTATAGTACCAATGGTTTCCCTTGGATAGGAGGCATGAGAATAGGTGGATTCATAAGATACTCTTTCAGTTTGTCGAATGCCTCTTCACATTTCTCATCCCATCTAAATCGAATGTTCTTATGTAGGAGATGACTGAAGGGTTGCCACTTGTCTGCCAGTTGTGATATGAACCTATGGATTGCTTGTAGCTTGTCCTGTAGAGATCTTAGTTGAGTAAGATTCTTGGGTGGTGGCATGTCCATAATAGCTTTGACTTTGGTGAGGTCCACCTCTATTCCATTTGCCAATACAATAAAACCTAGGAGCTTGCCTGAGGTGACTCCAAACACACATTTCTTTGGGTTCAACCTGACTTTGAATTGTTCTAGCCTCTGAAATACTTTCTCTAACACATCCAGGTGTGATTCTCTTGTGAGTGATTTTGCGAGGATATCATCTACATAATCTTCCATGGTGACGTGTATCATATCATGAAATATAGTGGTCATAGCACGTTGATATGTGGCTCCTACGTTCTTTAGCCCAAATGGCATGACATTCTAGCAGAAAGTTCTCCATGGACAAGTAAAAGTTGTCTTATGGTAGTCTTCTGGTGTTATCTTGATCTGATTGTATCCTGAGAAGCCATCCATGAGAGATAACATGGTATGCCCTACTGTTAAGGCGACTATGATATCTATATTTGGCAATGGAAAATCATCCTTGTGGCAAGCTTTGTTTAGATCTCTAAAATCATTGCATAGTCTGACTCGGCCATCAGGTTTGGACACTGGTACTATGTTGGAGACCCATTCTGAATAGTCTATAGCTCTGATGAACCCTACATCTAGTAGTTTCTTGAGTTATTCTTTTACAAGCAGTGCTATGTGTGGGTGCATCTTTCTAAGCTTCTGTTTTACTGGTTTCACTCCTGAATCTAATGGAAGATGATGTAGAATCAAATCTGGATCTAACCCCGGCATATCTATGTATGACCAAGAAAAATTGACTTGCTTTCTCTTCAAGAATGGTACAAACTTAGTCTTCTCTGGTGGGATTAGAGACTTAGCAAAGTGAATGATCTTAGGTTGTTCCTCTGTTCCAATGTTAACAGGCTCTGTGGGTTCCACAATAATTTGATACTTCTCTTGTGCATGTCATCAGGGAGAGTGTCAAGCCTTCCATCGTTAGGTGCCACAGTTGGGTTTTCACCTTCAGATGGGTCCTTTCTTTTTACTGTTTTGGGATTTGACATTGCCGCGGAGCGGTTTTCACCGTCAGATCCAGTTTTTATTTTGATATTTTTATGACTGGAAGGATTGGCACCCTCTCTGAAATAAGCCACGGTATTAAGTTAATAGCGAAGCCAGCTTTATGATCTCCTTTAGGTAGGTGGTCCCTAAGTTCCATATAGTCAATATAGGCATCATCGTTTTGGAACATATCTAGTTGTGGGGTTCCTTGTAGATCCCAGTCAATAAGCTCAGGATGCACAAGGGGGAGGGAGTCGAAGGATAGATATGATTCATTGATAGTTTGAATGGATATGCTAGGAGTATTGGTAGGGGGAGTGTTTGGGATGGTACTTTCCTCCAAGTTATTTATTGCGATGGAACTCAAACCTTCCTTGAAAGTTGTGTTCTCAGGGATAGGCAAATCACACTCTAATGGCCTACTCGGTAGCATTTGTCCCTCACGGTAGGTGCTATATGTTTGAATGGTATCAACCTCTTTGTCGTCATAGGAATGCTATGTCAGCTCATCCCACTCATATTCATTAGAATCTGTGTCACTGTCCTTTTGAAGGGTATGGATCATTTCCACAAGACAAGCATTTGCTTTAGCTTTGCCCTTATCCTTATACCCTAGGCCTTTTGTATTTCTAGCCAATGAGGATGAAGAAGGTTGAATGGGTTCTATAATTCCTTATTTTCTTAGGCCGATGGGGCCTTGTCCTTCGTAACCCATTCTATGTAGGATAGATTCACATTGCCCATAGATTTTTGTTGGGAGCTTAGGTGGTTCTTGTTGTGTGCTCTCTTCTTCTTCAGTATAAAGCCATTATAGGATATCTCTTTCCTCTGTTTCATCTGATAAGGTCCCCCATTTTACAAAGGGAGTTGTGGGAGGTGTAGGAGGAGCAGATGGATTTGGAAAATGCTTGGGTCACCCAAAGGATCTAGGAGATAAAGGCATTTTGGCTAGATTGAGGCTATGCTCAATGGAGTATTCTCCTACTCCTGTTTCTTTGATGGTAATCTTCTACTCTTTTGTCTTTGATGAGGAAGCTTCAAAGGTAGGATCATGATGTGGGGTAGGGGATGTAGATGCTCTATTATTTGGTATGATGCAATCAGGTTTTGAAAGGATAGAGTTGCAATGCTGAAAGGGGTTAGGTCACCTTGGATGGTGACTTGCTTGCCATTGTGAGGGAATTTTATGCATTGATGATAGGTAGAAGGCACAGCTTTCATGGCATGAATCCATGGTCTACCTAGGAGAATATTATAGGCAAACTCCCTATCTAGGACTTGGCACACAACGTCTTTTATCACCGGTCCCACTTGTATGGGTAATACCATTGTTCCTTTGGTAGTTCTCTCCTCCTCATCATAGGCTTTGATAGTTATCTTCTTCTTTGGATCAACTGCATTTTCAAAGAACCCCAATGTAAGGACTAGCTTCAACGTGAAAATATTTAAACCAGCTCCCCCATCAATGAGAACCCTCTTAATACGGTGCTTATGGATGAAGGCGACAATGTGTAGAGGGGTGTTATGAGGTTGAGACACTGAGAGGTCATCTTGTTCGGTAAATGATATGGTACTTGAGGAGGTCAGATTGCCTACCATGGCCTGGAACGTCTCTTGGGCCAGGTTAGTGGGGACTATCATTTCCACTAAGGCTTTATTGAGAATCTCCTTGTGGGAAGGAGATAGACGCAACAACTCTAAGATAGAAATGTGGGCAGGAGTCTTCCATAGTTGGTCTATGATGCTATACTGATGGAAGTTGGACTGAGAAGGTGACAACCTTAGAGGAATCGTATTTAATGTGACCTTACTGCTGCGGGTAATGATACTACAATTAGTTTTGTTAGGTTCTGATTGTTGGTTGGGCGTGACCACATTGATTTGTGGTATGTGCTCTGTTATGCAATTGATGGTATAGTCGAATGGCACACTTGTGTAGTTGGCATTACTATTCCCATTGTTCTAATTTTTCCTGTTATAGTTGTTGTTGTTGTTGCCGTTGTTGTTGTTGCTACTATTGTTATTGTTGTTGTACGGCCTGTCATGATTGAGAAGCGGATCTTTGTAAGACACGTGTGTCTCATTAGAAGTATGTTGTTGAGTTCCTCCTTGATTTTGATCAAGCACATCTTGAATAACATGTTTGAGATAGATACAATTGTTGGTTGTATGTCCTCTTCCTCTATGATACTCACAATAGTCAGTGTCTTTCCAATAGTGAGGTTTTATTTGAGGTTCGTAATCACTTGTTGGCGGTAGAGAGATTTCATTGTTGGCCAATAGATTCCTTAATGCAGACTCTTGGGACTCACCCAGTGGTGTGAACTTTCAGCTTGGATTTGAGTTGAACCATGGCCTTGGCTCCCGAGAGAATGTTTTGTTGGGCGTAGCATTGCTTGCCTCTCCTTTGAGAGTAAATATCAGTTGTTGTTGGGGAGCCACCACCTTGGCATCAACTACTCCATCGTTGACGACATTTTTATTCTTAGTCCAAAAATTTGATTTGTCAGTCATGTAGTTGGAGGTAGGTGTGTCCTTGTATAACTTGATTTGTCCCTTGGTGATCATAGCCTTTTCGATGAACAATCCCATTTCAATGACCTTTGAAAATGAGGTAGGGCATTGAATTTGTATTTGATAGCTAAGATCGGAGTTGAGGTTGTGGACAAACATCTCCATTAATTGCTTCTCAGGTACATCATACGAGCATTTGCTTGCTACTTGTCTCCACCTTTGCAAGAAGGAGGCAAATGATTCGACACTCTTTTGCTTGGTGTTGCATAGGTCAAGCATGGAGACTTCGTGTTCAATATTGTACAAGAAGTGCGTGATGAATTTGTTGACTAACTCATCAAAAGTTTTGATGCCCAGTGGAAGCCATGAGAACCATTCCATGGCTTGACTACCTAGAGATCTAGGGAATAGTTTCATTAAGTAAGTCTCATTGTGAGCTACTTCCATGCATGTTGCATTGAATTCCCTAATGTGATCTCTAGGGTCCCCTTTCCCTTTGTATTTGTCAAATTTAGAAACTTTGAATCGAAAGTGAAATGGTGTCATGTTCAAACTTTTATCAAAGGGGTACGGTGCAATATCTTCCAAGGAGTAGGTTTTAGTGTTTGTACCCATCTTGAAATCCGTCATTTGTTGCATTAGACCCTCGATTTGTTTCCTCATTTCTTCCATAGGAGTGCTTGGGTCTATGGATTTCTTTCCTTTTTCGTGATTATCTTCTACGGTTTCTTGGATTTTGCTTCAATCGAAATCAACGAGGAGTTTAATTCCAAGATTTACAAGATGATAAAAATACTTGTCAGGGTCCTCATGGAGCACTTTCTCTAGAAAGCGTTAGAATTCCTGATTTTGGAGGGTTCCTTGATACTCTTTGTGAGAGATTTCCTCATCACTATCATGAGGGGTGATAATGTTGTTGGATGATCTGGTCATTTCAAGTTGCCTTTTGTATTGAGATCTAGTAAGAACCATGCAAGGTGATGTGGGATGCGGTGGGATGAAACTAGAGATTTTAGCAAGATACCGATGGAGACTGTTGAGAATAGGATACATATGACAAGATTTGGACAAGGGACTCTTTCGATCAATGATTCCAAGTAAGACGGCCGATACAAGACGATAACCACTAGTAAGGGTACTCAATACCTGTCTTACTATGTAGGGACTAGTCGTGCACCAAGACCACTAGCGAAGTTCTGTGACTTACTAGGGTTACTTGAATCCAAAATGATACGAAAAAGGGGCCTATGCTAATCTGATATGGGATACTTTGACTTTGGACTAGGAAAACCTAATAGAAGGTGAATGGGATGACCAACGAAAGAGAGACTTTGACGTGAAACGGATGAAAAAAATGACTGCAAGGTAAGATCTAATCTCAGAATTTGGAACTAGGCTGAAACGGGTATCCAGAAATGACAAAAATTTTCTCTCATCAAAGATTGTGGAAGTGCTCACTGTCATGCATGCGCCGGAATAGATGCACCGCAGAAACTGGTAAATGTGCAACAAGTCGGCACAAAAGTGCCACACTGGTAAATATCAAATGCATTGTAATAGGTAGTAAAAGCACTGCAAGTCAGTACATATGCGCAACAGGTCGGCACAAATGCGCAACAGAAGAGGAAAAATGCACCACTCTAGTTTTTCTTAGTATTTTTGCAAGTTTTTGGCAATTTTTTGATATTTTTGGTACTTTGGTTGCAAGAAGGTCTTTTTGATCTGATTTTCTTAAATTATGGCTAGAAGACACAACAAACACAAACAATGTTTTTATGGTTTTTTTTTTTTGGTGACTTTTTGACTCTTTTTGGACTAAAAGGAAAGCAAGCACAAACCTAGGTTTCAAAGGATAGTATAAAACTGAATTCTCACTATCTCTAGTGAAGCATCTTCGAGAGGTGATAATTGCCCTTCCCTGCACCGGATTATAGGGGTTTTTGGTCTACTAAAACAAACGATGAGTAATAAAGGCAACCGTTTGAGTGGTTATACATGCAGCAGCACTACTCTCTGTTATGGAGTCTCCCAGTCTGCAAGGGTTGCACCTTGGAGGGTTTTGGGGGAGGTTGGTTGTCGGTATAACACAACTGTACTTGTTATTTGAAGTTTTTGCTCCAAACATAATTTATTTATAGTGGCTTGGAAGGGCTTGGCATCTAGCCTATTACCACTTAGGGTTGTTCCTACTTGGATGAACGGTATCCAAGAACAGGGCCCTCTAAAGGAAAAACACATGCGAAAATGATATGTCTGGCATTTTGGTCACCCAAGATAGGGGAGAGCATAGGCCTGGTATCATTCCCAAAACATAGAATACAATGGTTCTTTTCCCCTAGTTAAAATGAGAAAAACTAGATGAGCTATCTACTTGGGCAAGCATAGAAATTTGTTAACTTTGAAGTGATAACAAGATAGCAATGATCCAGTTTTACCAAGATAGTAATGATGTGTTCAATTTTATCCTGATAGCATGAATTTGTCAACTTTGAAGTGATGATCGAGATAGCAATGGTTCAGTTAAACCCAGATAGCAATGATGTGTTCAATTTTATCCAGATAGCATGAATTGTTAACTTTGAAGTGATAATCGAGATAGCAATGGTTCAGTTTTACCCAGATAGCAATGATGTGTTCAATTTTATCTAGATAGCAATGAGTTGTTAACTTTGAAAGATAGTAATATAGAAATGATTCAATGATATGCAAGATAGCAATGATTCAATTACCGCCTTCCTAGTTAAAACTATGTGAGATTTGCATGAGCATCCATTTACTTTCCCGTTAGAAATCGAAGTATGAGTTAACAAGTACAAATATATGATTCTAAACCAGTACCTAGCCTACAAAATAGATCAAGAGTGTTCCTGCAAAAAGACATCAGCGTTAGCGAAAACTTCAAGGAAACCCTAAAAATCACTGCCTAGATCAGATGCGCAGCTTTAGAGACTGAATGCACAGAAACGGATCTCAGAAGTGCCACAGTACATATGCGCTAAGACAGAGGTCAAAAGCACTGGAAAATACTGTATATGCGCCAAACTGACAGATGCACCGTATCAGAGGGTAAATGCATCGTAACAGAGTCTGTATGCGCTGAAACGATGTATGCACCAGAACAGACAGTATATGCGTCAAATCAGAGATTGTATGCACCGAAGAAACATATGCGTTGTAAATGATATCAGATGTATGTTAGGATGTGTCAGATGAGTTGTTTCCTCCTGTGTACGGCTTTCTCAAACACAAAAACTTAGTTTTTGGGTTAAATTTGGGGCTAGGCCCCCTGGTGGGCGCCAAAAATGTTAAGGGAAAATTAGAGTAAACATGAATAATCAATATCAAAACACCCAAAACTCAACAAAATACAGAAACAAAGAGATCAATCAAACAAAAGAACTTTAAAAACCTTTGCAAACCTCAAAGCTTCATAGCTTCCGTTGGTTGCCTATCTCAATCGATCTTGCATGTATGAATAAGGCCTTCAGAGAGTGCACTTCCTTGCTATGATTCCAAGATTGTCAATGGAGAATGGCTATGATAATTTCGCTATGAAGATGAGCTTCACAACAATGGTAGTAGTATGTAGTAACGAGTGTGATCACAAGCAATGAAGGAATTGGTGCCAAAGGCGCGTTATAATTCCTGCGGAGTAACGATACTTAAAGCTTGGATGAATGAAATGGAAGAATAGGGTTCAATTTATAGAGTTGGGAGAGAGAAGATCAATGGTATCGAAAGAATGAGAAGATCAATGGTATAGAATGGTTGAAGAATGTGAGCGAATAAGAAGAAGACAAGTGTCCCACAAAAGTTGTTTTATTTAAGTTAACTACTTTCTTTTCTAAAGATAAGATATGCTTTTCATAAATTAGAAAGTTTTTTTCTAATTTAAGAGATATTGATAAAAACAAGGTTGGTTGAGTCAGTTAACTCAACTTGAAATTTGCTTTTGCATGATTTCAGAGAAATTAAATAATAAATTATTTAATTTTTTAAATAAAAGAGGTAAAAACTTTATTGAAAATCAAAGAGGAGCATTACAACAAGAGCAAGGGACCAAAAGCCCAAGAATCAACAAGAGCAGAAAAGCGAAACAAGACCTAAGTTAACCATTAGCATAAGCTTCCCTATCCTCCTCCAGAATTCTCTCCAAATCACTGTGAAGCGCCAAAGGAGCTAACACCCACTCCTTAATTCTCCCACCATCTAAATGTTCAGACACCCACTTTGCCAAGCAATCTGTGGCCCTATTCCATTCGCGCGGAATATGCACAAAGGTGACCATTTCTAGTAACATACTAACCTGTAGAATCTATTGCACGATCAAAGCCAAGTGCCAACTGACATCCAGCACTTTCCACTTAGTAAGCAAATTGATCAAAACTTGGGAATCAGATTCATAAATAATCTGTCTCCAGCCCAGAGCATGAGCCTTCTCAAAAGCAAAGAGAATAGCCTGCCCTTCCATCATGTTGATGGTTTGCATCCCCTCAGGGGCCACAAAGAAGAAGATCACTGAGCCTTCAGAATCCCTGCCAATCCCCCCAATACTAGCAGGCCCGAGATTGCCCCTAGATGAACCATCAGTATTAATCTTAAGAATCCCATCAGGAGGAAGCTGCCACCGACCAATCCTATGAATTCTCCTATTAGCCTGCCGACCTCGCCTGACACAAACCGAAGTCACAAACAGCCCCTGAAGCCCCAAGCTTGCCACCACCTCAGCATCCTGCTTAATTAAAGGGAAACTCACCACACTATTAGCCTCCACCGTCTCTTGGATCATTCCCAAGATTTTCTACCAAACTTGTTGCACCATCTTCTTCTCGCCACGAAAAATCTGTCGATTCCTCTCCAGCCAAAGGTGCCACAACATGAAGATAGGACCCCCAAACCACATGTCCTACAAGAAGGAAGCCATCGAAGGGGCTTTACCCACACCATTCCAATAATCAACCAGGGAGGAAGCATGAAAATAGGGGCGCTGCCAGACATCCCACCATAAATGCCAAATCTGATAGCAAAATGACAGCAAAAAAATAGGTGAGCAGAGTCCTCCTCCGCTGCCCCACACATGACACAAACAAAAGGGCCCTGGAAGCCTCGCTTCTGGATATTGTCCAAGGTCAGACATCTATTCCAAGCCAGCATCCAAACAAAGCATTTGCACTTGGGCCAGGAGAACTTGTTCCAAACCTTCCTCCACCACTGAACTTCCTCCCCATCCATTCTATGAGACAATAAAACCTGATATCCAGAGGCAACAGTATAGACTCCCTTAGGATTGGGAGACCAAGCCAGCACATCATCTTCTAGGAGGGAACTACACCACCGACTAGAGAGGATACTGAGCAGCTCAGCACGTTCCTCCTGCAAACCAACAACTGACCAAGCCTCAGGAGCCTTCCAACTAGCCATCTCCAATTTCCCGCAGGAAGTAAAGGATTTAAAGTCGCTCACCCGAGACCAACCAACCTCAAGAAATTTCTGGCAAAGAGGCACAAGTTAGGAGAATGAGAGATAATGTGGGGGTAACCATCCCAGGAATCGGTTCAGAAAAGAGCCTTGGACCCCTGTTTAGAGATCCAGAATAATCCTTCCTTAGTAAGAGCAGCTCCTTTTTTGAGAGTACTCCAGATCACCAAGCCTTTCCCCGTGAGGGGGTAGCGAGGAGTGTCACACTAAGGGATCCCCGGAAGGTACTTTTGAGACAAAATCCTTGCCCAGGGCTTATGTTGTTCAGTGCACTAGCGCCAGTACAGCTTCGCAGCCAGAGCAACTCCAGTCAAGTCTGACTGTCGTAACCTGAGACCCCCAAGCTGTTTAGGGCTACAAACTACCTCCCATCTAACCAAACTTCATTTGGAAGATGCCAGATTACCAGCCCATAAGAATTTTCTAGCAATCGCATCTAACTCCTTAACAAAACCCATCGGGGCAATCTGGAGCATACATCTGTAAATGGGTAAAGCCTGCACAACTAACTTAATTAACTGAACATGACCAGCAAAAGATAACCACCGATGAGTCCAGTGATTAACTTTCACCCAAAATTTATCAAAATATTCTGCCAACAGTCCCTGGGTAAATGGCCAACTGAGACAGGAATCCCCAGGTAAACCAAGGGGAGAGTCCCAATCTGAAAATGCAGAGTTTAAGCAATTCTCCGCTGGATGGGGCCCAGAGTATTGAAGAAGATGGAAGACTTGTCTTCATTTATCATTTGACCCGAGGCAGTTAGGTAAACATCCAACACCCTGCGTAAATTAACAGCTTCTCTCATTGTAGCCAAGCCCATCAAAGCCGTGTCATCCACAAACTGCAAGTGAGACTACGGAGGCAAATCACCTCCCCACCGCCAACCCTGAATAAAACCATCCTCCAGGTTTCTTCTAATCAGCCTCCCCAGACCCTCAGCAAGGAGAAGAAACAAATACGGAGACAAGGGGTCTCTCTGACGGAACCCTCTAGAAGCACCAAATAATTCTGTGTGTTTTCCATTAATAAGCACCGAGAAGGACACTGAAGTAATGCAACTCATAACCCACTGAATCCAGTCTTCCCCAAAACCAAAGGCACTGAGAATCCTCTAGAGGAGGGACCATCTGACCCTATCATAGGCCTTAGCCATATCCAACTTAATAAACATCGCCTTATCTTTGGAGCAGGCCATGGAGTGAATGGACTCAATAGCAATAACAATACCATCCAAAATTTGCCTACCCTCCACAAAGCCACTTTGCTCCTCTGAAATCAGCTCTTTTAGCCCCTTTTTTAACCTGTCCGCAATAATCTTAGAAATAATTTTATAAATAACATTGCAAAGAGAGATGGGGCAGAAATGACTTAGCCTATCAGCCCTGTCACACTTGGGAATGAGAGTGAGAAAGGTCGCATTAGTAGCCCTAAGCATTTGCTTATTCCGTTGAGATTCTTGGACGACCGCTACGAGGTCCATCTTGATAATGTCCCAGAATTCCTGGTAAAACTCAATGAGGAAACCATCAGGACCAAGGGCTTTCCCTTTCTTCATCTGGAAAACGGTCTCCTGAAGCTCCTCGAGAGTGATATCCTTCATAAAAAACTCATTCATTTCTCTAGTCACTAGAGGGGGAATATAGGAAAGAACCTGGGCTTCTTCAGGTGATCCCCCATGCGCAGCTTCCCTAAAAAGAGAGGAGAAGTACTGAACTGCCTCTGTCAACATTTCGGGATAGGAAGAAAGCCGCTCACCTCTATTATTAACCATAACCGAAATAGAATTTCCTTGCCTCCTGGCTTTTACCGAATTGAAGAAAAAGGTGGTATTTTTGTCCCCTTCCTGGAGCCAATCAATCCAGGCCTTTTGCTTCCAAAATAGTTCCTCCCAAAGCTCACACTCCTCCAGAGTTTTCAGAGCCTGAGCTTCGTCATGAAGTAAATCTTCAGTCAGCCCATCCTCCCTTATCAGTCTCGTGATACCATCCAGCTTGGCCTGAGCAACTGCCTTAGCATGAAAAACATTCCCAAAGCATTGATGATTCCACCACTTGAGCTTATATTTCACATATTGCAGCAATTTAGCGAAGGTATACATCGCCATACCATAGGTAGGTCTGCCCCACCTCCACCAATTAGCCACACACTCGAACAGCGACTGGTCCCGCAACCACATGAGTTGAAATCTGAAGGAAGGAGAACGGGCCACATGATTTGACACACTAGTAAACTTGACAGGCCAGTGATCGGATCCCCTCCAGTCCAAGATTTCAGAACACAAAGACCACATACCACCAACCCAGCAGCAGGAAACCAGAAAATGATCCAACCTCTCAGCAATACAATTATCCCCAACCCTGTGATTGTTCCACGTATACTGACCATTACGAGGCTTGATATCAACTAAATTTAAAACATCAATGTAATTTCGCAAAAGCAGCGCAGAGGGATCCAGTCTTGCCATACCACCCCACTTTTCAGCCAACTCTAAAATAGCGTTAAAATCTCCAGCCAAAATCCAAGGATGGAGAGGGGCCATACTGCGGACATAACTGATGTGGGCCCAAAGAGATTGTTTACCATGCAAGTCAGTAGGAGCATATATATTAGAGAGGAGTAAAACTTCCCTCGTCTCAAAACTGGAAATAATCATAGTCATAGCAAACTTAGAAGACAACCACCAAAGAGGACAGATCTTACGTAGGTTCCAAAGCAAGCTAAACCCTCTGAAGATCCATGGGCCCCAATACATTGGCAATCCCTGTTCCTCCACAACTTAGGTGCCAAACTGAGCATAGACTCTACATTAAGCTTGGTTTCCTGCAAAAAAAGAACATCATGATCCTGATTCTTAACCAAATCGTGAACAGCTTTTTGTCTAGGGTTGTTGTTCAAGCCCCTTACATTCCATGATAACACAATCATTTCAAAGGGCTTGAAAAGTGAGAATCCAAAGTCTTTACTGACCGTGACTCCACCAAAGTCTCACCCATCAATTTGATCTTTTCCAGATCCTTCTTTCTACCAGGTTTAACAGATTTCTCCACCCCACCCTTCTTAAGGTCCCGTTGCATAAGGCCCAGATGAGGAGAAGGCTTACTATTCCTAGTTGTAACTGAGCCCAAGGTCCTCCCAGAAAGAGAAGAGTTCCCACCCACTTTTGGGGCTTCCACATAAGGCTCCAGCACCACTAAAACCTCCATCTATTGATCCATATCCATATGCAAAGCCTCCACAGTCGGTGGTTCTACAGACGCACCAGAAGTAGTGACTTCTTGAGCTGACCCCTCAACCCCTTGCTCAAAACTCATCAGCCCTGGGTTCACTTCCTACTGATGGAGGTCATTTAGAACCTCAAACCAGTTAAATAAATCCTCATCCTACCTCGCCATTAAGGTCCACTTTAGACCCCTATTCCTAGCATGGGCCTTGACTGGAACAAAACCTTCAGCATCAACCCCCGCTCCAGGGACCAGGCCCTTTCCCTTATCAGCCCCAGGGGGGTTGTTAGAAGGCTGTGAAGGCTGGGCGTCCATGGGCTTAAATTTAGGGCAACTTTTCTGTAGATGACCGTAAGCGTGACAAAGACGGCAATGGAAAGGAAGAGTTTCATAGTCCAACTACTGCACCCAAGAGAAGGATCCCGCACACATTTCCACAGCATCGGGCAAGGGCTTGCTAAGATCAATTTCAACACAGATGCAGGCAAAAGTCATTACCTTTTTCCCTAAGGTTGACATTGAAGAACCAACTGGCTTTCCCAGAAGCGAAGCAAGTAACTACAAGGTATCCTCCCGACAACATTCCACCGGAAACCTGGGTAAACGGACCCACACCGGCACACTATTTGGCATCTCCTCTGAGGGGATAAAGCCAGCATGCCATGGCTTGATAAACAACCCCACCTGGTTATGAAAATAAGGGCCTCCGGCAAAGACTTTATGGAGATCAGCCAAGCAGTTAAAAGTGACCATAAAATAACTGTTTGCAAGCAGCATTATGTCCATTTCACCCTCCGGTGCCCAAGTTCCATGGGCCCAAGACTCCAAAAATTGAATCAAAGTCCTCATTCCCAAGAATTTGCAGTACAAGGAGTGATTTGAATAATATTCAATGTCTTCCGCGATCATTTCAAGCGGAATGACCAACTTTGGCCTCTCCTTGCATCTCTCGAGACAGCCATTAACCTTCAGGATCTGTGCACCTTTAGGCGCACCCACTCCAGGAAACCCTGAATCCTGAGCGAAAAGATTATTGTCGAAGGTTCGCATGCCCTGAACCGACGACTTCGAGCCTATCACTGCACAGAAATCCAAATCAGGAGAAGCCCCTGAAGCCTCACCCTTCAAGAGGGCCATCAAACCCTAGACGGGTATGAACAACTGACAAAAGGAAGAGAGTGGGACGACCTCACACCACCACACCCTCTTGATCTCAGCACGTGAATCCACCTCCCGAGCCAGCCCACACCCGCACCCACTCTAGGAGATGAGAGAGACCCCTCCACTGCAAGCTTGGGCTCTAAGCTCCCCGTGCACTCTGTGCAGCCCTCAACGGCACCCAATCCCCTCCAAAAATTGGCGCACTCCACCACAGAAGTGCCAGGAACCGACACTCCACAGAGGGCACCAAGGATACCCCCGAACCAGCGAAAAAACTCAGAAAACAGCCCACCTTTATCCGCGGACCCAGGGAAACCTCACACACCACAGACACGAAGACATAACCCCCCCGAAGGCACTGAAACACCCACCCAGTCAGCGCAGAAACCACAATATACACGATCATGAGCTAGGGCTTGGATGCCCTAGCTTGGCCTCCAGGAATGCAGAACCGAGCGCCATCTACCCCTCCTTCCTATGAAGTCATCAAGTAGGCTCAATAAATTATTTAATTTTGTGTGCATGGAGAAGAAGACTTATTTTTAGAAGATTTGGAAGATACTTGAAGAATTAGAAGATAAGAAACTAAATTAAATAAATAAATTTATTTAATTGTTGTGCATGATTTGGAAGATTAAATAAAATATTTGATTATATTTTACTTTTGGAGATTGAGAGGATTTAAATAAATTTGATTTATTTATTTAAATTTGGAAGAATGATTTTGACTTAATTAAATAATTGAGAATTATTTAATTGTTTGGAAGAATTTAATTAAATAAAGGATTTTATTTAATTTTGACTTTAGAAGAGGTAATTAAATATTTTGATATTTAATTAATTTAGAGGAATGTGAATCGAATAAATAAATTTGTTTATTTATTTATTGATAGAAGAATTAGAAGGGAATAAGTATTAAGAATATTTATTTAGACCAAGTCGTGTCATTTTTAGGCGTATACAACAGGTACTTTATCTAGCATACAGAAAATATCAGTTGTGCAAATGCATAGAGCAAAGAAGAAGGGTTGTCAACTCTTTGCAGTTAAAATAGAAAAACTTGAGGAATACAAAGAGTTTATCAATCAAGATGATGTGGCATATTATAGACCACAAGTTTTCCAAGAAGCTGAGGATGGAGAGATGGAGGATGTAGAAAAGAAAGGATATGGAGAAATACCCTATCCTAAGAGATTTTGTAGATGTATTTCCAGAAGAACTACTTGGATTTCCTCCCAAGAGAGTGTTTGACTTCTCCATTAACATAATTCCAGGGTCAACACCTATATCTAAAGTACCACATAAGATGATGACAACAGAATTAATGGAGTTAAAATCACAGCTTGAAGAATTGTTATCCAAGGGATTAATAACACCTAGTGTTTCACCTTGGCGAGTGCCAATAGTCTATGTAAAGAAGAAAAATGGGACACTACATTTGTGTATAGATTATCGGTTGCTCAACAAAGCGATGATAAAGAATAAGTATCCATTGCCACGTATCGATGACCCTTTTTATCAAATGCGGGGTGCAACAGTGTTTTCAAAGATTGATCTAAGGTCAGGTTATGTCAGTTAAGGATCAAGGATGAAGACATTTCCAAAACTACTTTCAGAACAAGGTACGACCATTATGAGTTCACAGTCTTACCATTTGGGTTAACGAATGCACCTGTTGCATTCAAGAACCTTATGAATAGCGTGTTTCGAGACTTCTTGGATAAATTTGTGTTGGTCTTCTTGGATGATATTCTAAATTTATTCCAAGAATGAAGAGGAGCATCTTCTGCACTTAGAAATGGTACTCCAACGGTTAAGAGAGCATAATTTGTATGGAAAACTTTCCAAGTGTATCTTCTTTGAGAAGGAAGTACAATATCTAGGTCATGTGATTTTAGCAGAAGGAATTGCAGTTGATCCAGCTAAGATAAAAGTAGTGCTTCAGTGGCCAGTGCCAAAGAATGTTCCTAAAGTTAGAATGTTTTATGGGTTTGGCTGGGTATTATCGTAAGTTTGTATAAAACTATTCTAGAATAGCTTTTCCTATCACTTCTTTACAGAGAAAGGCAAAAAGTTTCAATGGTCTGAAAAATGTCAAGAGGCATTTGATCTCCTAAAAGAGAAGTTGACCATGACTCCAATATTAAAAGTGACAGATCCAGATGGTAACTTTGTTGTTATCACAGATGCATCAAGTGAAGGTTGGGGTGGAGTGTTAATGCAGGAAGGGGAAGTCATAGCCTATGAATCAAGAAAGCTAAAACCTAATGAACAAAATTATGCTTCGCATGATTTGGCTTTAGCAGCAATGGTTCATGCATTACAGATATGGAGACACTATCTATTCGGAAACCCCTTTGAATTAAAAATAGACCATCATGGTTTGAAGTATCTATTTACTCAACCCAATCTAAATGTAAGGAAAAGGAGGTGGTTAGAACTGATATCAAACTATGATTTCAACATTAGCTATATCAAGGGAAAAGAGAATAGAGTTTTCAATGCTTTAAGTAGAAGAAGGCATATATCTTCAATGGTATCTATCCAAACTGACTTCAAAAGTCAAGTATTTCAAGGATCCAAGGGTGATGAGTTCTATGAACAAGTCAAGCAAGCACTCTCAGATAATTTGTAAGATAAAATGTATGAAGGTTTTTAATTTGAACCCAATGGGTTATTGAGGTATAAAGGAAGCATTTAAGTACCTGATTCTGGTGAGTTAAGGAATTTAGTATGGAAGGAAGTACATAATGCACCATACTCAGGACATCCTGGTGTTACTAAGATGTTAGTAGATGTGAAGCTGATATATTTATGGCGGGGAATGAAATGGGATATCACAAGATTTATGGCAAGTTTTTGAGAATGTCAAAGAGTAAAGGCAGAACATCATCATCCTGCAGGTTTACTATATGCCCATGATGTACTAGAAAGTAGGTTGCAAGTTATTAGCATGGATTTTGTGCAAGGTCTTCCAATGTCGAGGAATAAGCATAATGCCATTCTAGTAGTTGTGGACAAGCTTACAAAAGTGGCACATTTCATACCAGGTAATCTGACAGATGGAGCTCCTATAATAGCTCAAAAATTTATTCAAGAGGTTTTTAGATTGCATGGAATTCCTTAAAAGAATATTTCTTACAGGGATGCTCATGTAACTTCTAGATTTTTGCAAACCTTGTTCTCTTCACTTGGAACTCAGCTAAACATAAGTTCAGCTTACCATCTGGAAACAAATGGACAAACGGAAAGAGTAAATCAAGTGTTAGAAGATCTTCTAAGGATGTATTGCATGGATCAGAAATACAAATGGTAGGATTACCTACCTTTGGTGGAGTTTGCATACAATAACTCCTATCACTCTGTAATAAAGATGGCTCTATTTGAAGCATTGTATGGCAGAAAATGTCGAACTCCTATAAGCTGGGATAAGCTAGAAGATAGGATAAGTCTTGGACCAGAAATGTTATTAGATATGGAAGAGCAAGTCAAGATTATCAAGAAGAGACTAGTAGAAGCTAATGATAGGAAGAAGAGATATGCAGATACCAAACAGGTTCCTAGGAATTTCTCTATTGAGGATAAGGTTTTGTTGAGAGTAAAACCCCATAAGAGTTCTATAAGGTTTGGAAAGTCATCCAAACTAGCTCCGCGCTATGTAGGTCCATTTGAGGTCCTAGAGGAAGTCAATCTTGTTGCGTATAGAATTTCTTTACCACTAGCTCTTGCCAAGATGCATAATGTCTTCCATGTCTCGTATCTTAAGAATTATGTTCCAGGGGATAACCATGTTATTGATTGGAATGCTTTACAGGTATAGGACCTAGGAGTGGTAACAATTGAGCCTCTCAAGGTGCTTAAAATGCGTAAGCTTGGCTTGCATAACAGAGAGGTTCTGCAATGCAAGGTCCAATGGGATCAGTATGCAGAAAATTCTGCCACTTGGGAAGATTATGCTGAGATGAAGTAGAAGTTTCTGCAAGTTTTTTTTTAATTTTGAAAATTCTTGAGAACAATGTGTTATGTGATATGATACTTTTTACGTCTTGTTTATGTTATGGTCATACTTGATACTTAAAAATCATTAGGGACGATGACTCACAAGGGGGGGAATATGTTACACCTCATGTGTTTCTAACTATTTACTATTTACCCTTGACTAGTTAATTTGCTTGAATAAAAGAATGATTTATGAATCTTTGTATTAATGTGTATTGTGAATCTTGAATTGAATATATTGAAAGATTGAATGATGCAATGTGATGTATTATAAGTTATTCTAGTTATGAAATGTACAAAGTATATGATTATATTGTGATTAGCTAACTACTGTTGTGATGATGTAAGTTGAATGCAGCAACAGGTTGCTCTTCTAAAAATGAGGGGAAGTATCACTCAGGAGAAGGACTTGGTCAGGTAATCCTTAGAGAAGCCTAAATTGAGCAAGCACACACCACTATCCTACTTGGTCTAGGTTATGTCGAGTCTGTGTGGGTAAAGGTAAGTAATCTGTGGTAATGATCTTGAATGCCTATTGGGATATCATTTAATGAGTATTTTGAATGAGGAATGTGATTTAGTCTAAGTGTCAATTGAAGTCTTCTTTGATAAAGTTTAGAATTGCAAACGACAAGGTATAAACGTGAAATGAATATATACACATGTAAATACATGTCCACGATAAACTCATGCATATGAGAAAATACATACATGAGTATACGTAGGTAAACGTATCTATGCATGCTCATGATCGTATTGCTCATAGGTATAAGAGTATCAATTGGATGAGAGATATATATGTGCATTTCATACACATGCATCATCGATGGATATGTGGGTTAATGAGTTTTATGTTATTTTAAAGTAACAATATATATATAGAATATGCAAATATGAATATGTGAATTCTAATATCAAAAGATATTTTAAATAGAGCTTATAAGAATATGTATATATATATATTTATTTATTTATATTTATATATGATTAATGTTTCTTAGCGCTGATTTGATAAGCATAGCATTGATTTGTTAAACATAGTGCGTAGCTTTGAAACCAACGTAAAGTTTATACATAGCGCATATTACTATGACTATGCACAACATATTTACCATGAGTAAAGTGCTGGAAATACAGCGCATGCATTTATACTTGCTTGGGGATTAAAGCACATAAAGTGCAATATTATGTGAATATGGGCAGCACTCCATAAAGTGCTTGGTAACTAATTTCCAACATGGGAATACTTTGACCTGTTTTATCCAAACTGCCAGCATGAGAATAGGAGGCATGGTGTTTGAGTGGCACCATGATTGAGCAGTACAAACCAAATAAGAGTCTTGAATCTACATTATGAATTCCTGTAGGAATTAGTCAAGCATAAGGTGGCCAATTTGGGTCGATCTGTTTCCTTGCATTTCTGAATTTAGTTCTTGTTGTCCACTTATGTGTTCTTTGTGCAATGATTTTTGCTGCCACCTTGAATTCTTTTTACTGAGTCAAATTTCTGAGTGGGAGTTGTGGTGAATCTGGGAGCTTGTCTGTAGCCTTGGCATGCTCAATTTTTTTTATAAATAGAGGAGCTCTTCCATTCATTTGGTACACAATTTTCCATCGAACTTGTTTTATGTTGTTCTGCTGTAATTTTCTGAGTTTAGAGTTTTGAGTGTGTATTGTTATTTTGGTCTTGAGATTTTTGAGGAAAATTAGTAAGAAAAGAGGAGGAATTGAGTTGTTCTTGGAGGAGATATTCAGCCAGCTTGAGGAATTAAGAGCAAGGAATCTAGTTGAGCTATTGGAGCATAGCATTAACAGGCATGCTAATTTCTTCCCCATTGTACATTTTATGTTTGAAAAGATTATATGTCCTTGATTGTTTGTTTGGAAATACGTTTGGGTTGCTTTTCTTTATCGAATTGGATATTTTCTTGTATGTTCTGTGAGAGGTATATATCTAGTATGGGAAATATTATGTATTGAATGTATGAATAATCTCCATAGTAGAGATTAGTATCTATATTGGAATTATGCACTATATTAAGATAAGTATGAATAGTTATTGCTACATTATGAAAGGTTAAGTTGTGGAAACTATGTATTACAACTTGTATTACTTTGGTAAAAGTGTCATAGTAAACTTGGAATTTTTAAGTGAGGTTAATCCTGGGATTAGTTGATCCATGGGTAAGGGAGTACCCTTTGTATAGAGAATGATGTCATACCAAATCGAGCTAGGAAGATGGGTGAACATGTGACGCCCATTCCGAATTAGGAGTGATGAATACTTTGGCCAAAGTTGTGTAAGTAGCCATTGTTTACACTGTCAGTTCACTGTGATCTAGGTTTACATACTAGGCAGGGATAATCATACTTGTAGGTTGGAGCCACAGTATGACAGTTCTAGTTATGTAGGACACAACATCATGCTCAAAATAGGCTAATCTTTGAGGTTACCATATTAATCCCTTCATCGAAAGGTAGGGTCATTTACCAATTTGGTAAATGTGTGGGGGACCACAGTTAGTCCATGGTTGGCAAAAAAGCGCTTGAGTGATGATTCTCCTCATGTAGTTGGTGGCCAGGATTTGATGAAGGATATCAGAAACATTTATATCCCTACTTTCAGTTTAGCTCTTTGAAACTTGTTTGTAACTTTGTATCCATCTTATGGAATTTTGTAAAGGAGAAATATTCAATATTTGTAATGTTGAAATATAATTTGATTATGCAATGCTAAAGTTTGAAATATGTTTCAAATGGGCGTCATATCATTTTAAAAGAAGGAAAAATTTTATTTCTCATATTGTTGGTATCATGAACTATTTACTTTTGGGTTAAATTTAG
This sequence comes from Cunninghamia lanceolata, assembly GCA_027924645.1. Lineage (NCBI taxonomy): Eukaryota > Viridiplantae > Streptophyta > Pinopsida > Cupressales > Cupressaceae > Cunninghamia > Cunninghamia lanceolata. The sequence continues at coordinate 1,317,845 of BSBN01000086.1, read as the reverse complement.
TAAAATTTATTTGGTAGAACTCTGGGCATGTTACACTTTGTATCAAAGCTACCAGGTTCAGCTCTGGAACTTATGTGCTCACTATGCTTTCCCATCCAACATTATGAGAGTCTAATGTTAGGAAATTCTTGTGCCAAGATGGTGCTTCTCAAAATGACTGCAAGGAAGTCGATTATTGGGAGCGAACGCTACCTAAAGGCCAAGAAGGAGAGAGAGGCCATTGTTCGTACCATTGAGGGAACAAATGATGATAATGACATATGGTTAAGTGACACGGAGACATTGAGTCATGCCCTCACTTGAATTAGTCAAGAGAAAAGAAAGATGAGAGAGGTTGTCAACTTCAATCGTCTACCTCCTATCATTCCAACCAAGTCAGAATCCTTATAATTGTCTAGGGATATGCCCTCAGAGTGTAGTGTGAGTCCCATCATGTTGTTTAGAGATCCTCATATCCTTCCTTTGGTAGAAGTGATTGTAATTTCCTCAAGTAATGATTCGAAGGAGTATGTTCCCTGAAATTATGTGTCAGAGGATAAGTCTGAGGGTTATTATCCATTTGATGATAATCGTGAACCAGAATCTAAGGGATACACTCCACTTATTTATTATCTGAGAGAGAATTCGATGGATACTCTCCATTAGACTATCTTAATAGTCATTCTATGTAAACCTAAGGATATTTAAATCCTTATTGATATTAATAAAAGAAAGTGTTTTTATCATTTAAAACTTTTGTAGATGTACTTTTTTATGGCAAATGCTTTAAATACGAATAAATGATTCTATTTGAAATGTTTAATGTTTTAAGAATGTTAGGTAAACATTCGTAGAATCTAATCTTAGTGGAAACCTTTAGGTATAAACTTTCTTGAAAAGAAAGGTTCGTACAAGAACTAATCTTGGAGGAAGTGAAGAAGTAGGGCAAGGAACGAAAAACATGGATGCTAAGTTGGACCGAATATTATCAATATTGGACGAGACAAGAAAGAGATTAGGAAACTCAAAACAAAAAGAAAAAGGAAAAGATAGAGTGGAAAAAGAAGTACCTATCAATAAAGAAGTTCCTATTATTAATGAAGTCCCTAATAGTGAGAATGAAGGAAAGAATTCTCGTGGCCACACACAAACTAGTGAGCATGAGAATGAAAGGTCATAATCTTAATCTCAATAACGATCTGAAGGAACCAAGAGGAGGAGAATCGCTAAAGAGCTATCCCGAGACATGAGGAAAATTACACCTCCTAAGTTTGAAGGAAGTACCAGTGGGGACATAGCTGAGGCTTGGCTCACTGCAATTCGAGATTAGAAACTACACTAAAGTTACCAAAGTTGTTTGCGGAGCTTTCTAGTTGTCAGTTGAAGCATCCAATTGGTGGATGAGTAAGAAGATGGAGCTAGGGCTTAGTTCTATTAAGCTCATCTAGACTAAATTTGTTGAAATATTCTGAAAATGTTGGTTACCCCAACTTTTTTATGACCAGAAACTCTCAGATTTTTAGAGTCTCAAGCAAGGAGATTCTTCAGTCAATGAATATTGGGAAAAGTTTACACATCTTTAGAGATATGTACCCATGTATCAATCTGATGAGTGGTTCTGTATTAGGAGTTTCATCATAGGATTAAATAATCAGATAGGTGGGGATGTAGATATGCATGGTCCTACCACTATGGATCTTGTATATGAAAAAGCTCTTAAGCAAGAGCAGAAGCTTAAGTCTGCCGCCAATTATTGCAAGTAGAGTAGAAAGAGGTTTAAATGGTCTCAAACTAATTAAGCTTCTAGGAAGCCAAATCAGGTACAAGGGTTTCCAAAGCAAGGGGAAAAGGTTTCTCAGAATAACTAGAATGAGCCTAGGAGAGATCGAAGAAGAAATAATGGCAATAACTTCAGCAATGCCACCAGAATCAATTGTAACTCTGGAAGAACTTTAGGAAGGAAGGGACCATTAAAGGGATGTTTCACTTGTGGTGGAGATCAGTTTGCTAGTCAATGTCCCAATAAGACATTAGGGTCACAACCTCGTGGTAATCCTCTTCCACCGCAATGGGATGTCTTTCAACAAAGGATACATGTTGCAGTTAATAATCAACAAGTAGAATATCAGATCAATCTGGTGGAAGTTACATGTACTTTATCTAGCATACCCATCTTTGTTTTAATAGATACTGGTGCCACAGAAAACTTTATTTCCCCTAGAGTAGCTAGTATAGTGTCTAAGAGAGCTGGCTATATGGAAAAGTCTTAGATTGTTGAATATGCAAACCAGACAAGAGCAAACGTGGACCAATATCTATTCGAAGCAAGAGTTGAACTTCCTAGTTTCTCTACGGAATTCAATTTTTATGTAGCTCCTTTAGGGTCTTATGATGTCATCTTAGGGATGAATTGGTTATGGACACAGAGCCAAGGTTGACTGTCATGCTAAAATAGTAGAATGCCTAGATGATCTCAAGAATAGGGTATCTTTGCAAGGGACGCCTAGAGAAGTTAGCCTACGAAAAATATCAGTTGTGCAAATGCATAGAGAAAAGAAGAAGGGTTGTCAACTCTTTGCAGTTAAAATAGAAAAACTTGAGGAATACAAAGAGTTTATCAATCAAGATGATGTGGGATATTATAGACCACAAGATCTCCAAGAAGCTAAGAATGGAGAGCTGGAGGATGCAAAAAAGACAAATATGGAGAAATACCCTATCCTAAGAGATTTTGTAGATGTATTTCCAGAAGAACTACCTGGATTGCCTCCCAAGAGAGTGTTTGACTTCTCCATTGATATAATTCCAGGGTCGAAACCTATATCCAAAGTACCATATAGGATGATGACAACAGAATTGATGGAGTTAAAATCACAGCTTGAAGAATTGTTATCCAAGGGATTAATAAGACCTAGTGTTTCACCTTGGGGAGTGCCAGTGATCTTCGTAAAGAAGAAGGATGGGACACTACGTTTGTGTATAGATTATCGGTTGCTGAACAAAGCGACAATAAAGAATAGGTATCCATATCCACGTATCGATGACCTTTTTGATCAGATGCGGGGTGCAACAATGTTTTCAAAGATTGATCTAAGGTCGAGTTATTACCAGTTAAGGATCAAAGATGAAGACATTTCCAAAACTACTTTCAGAACAAGTTAAGGCCATTATGAGTTCACAATCTTACCATTTGGGTTAAACAAATGCACCTGCTACATTCATGAACCTTATGAATAGTGTGTTTAGAGACTTCTTGGATAAATTTGTGTTGGTCTTCTTGGATGATATTCTAATTTATTGCAAGAATGAAGAGGAGCATCTTCAACACTTAGAAATGGTACTCCAACGGTTAACAGAGCATAAGCTGTATGGAAAACTTTCCAAGTGTACCTTCTTTCAGAAGGAAATACAGTATCTAGGTCATGTGATTTCAGTAGAAGGAATTGCAATTGATCTAGCTAAGATAAAAGCAATGCTTGAGTGGCCAGTGCCAAAGAATGTCCCTGAAGTTAGACGTTTTATGGGTTTGGCTGGGTATTATCGTAAGTTTGTAGAAAACTTTTCTAGAATAGCTTTTCCTATCATTTCTTTGCAGAGGAAAGGGAAAAAGTTTGAATGGTCTGAAAAATGTCAAGAGGCATTTGATCTCCTAAAAGAGAAGTTGATCACGACTCCAATATTAAAAGTGTCAAATCCAAATGGTAACTTTGTTGTTATTGCGGATGCATCATATGAAGGTTTGGGTGGAGTGTTAATGCAAGAAGGGCAAGTCATAGCCTATGAATCAAGAATGTTAAAAGCTTATGAACAAAATTATGCTTCGCATGATTTAGAGTTAGCAGTAGTGGTTCATGCATTACAGATGTGAAGACACTGTCTGTTGGGAAAACCCTTTGAATTAAAAGATATACAATCATGGTTTAAAGTATCTATTTACTCAACCTAATCTAAATGCAAGGCAAAGGAGGTGGTTAGAACTGATATCAAACTATGATTTCAACATTAGATATATCAAGAGAAAAGAGAATAGAGTTGCCAATGCTTTAATTCGAAGAAGGAATATATCTTCAATGGTATCTATCGAAACTGACTTCAAAAGTCAAGTATTGCAAGGATCCAAGGGTGATGAGTTCTATGAACAAGTCAAGCAAGCACTCTCAGATAATTTTCAAGATAAAAGGTATGAAGGTTTTTACTTTGAACCTGTTGGTGCCTACCTAGGGTTAGGGTTTCAAGATTGAAAATCCATTGGTCTTTTTATTTAAACCCTCAAAATTCTAAGTCCCTCAGCCCCCTGCATAGTTAAGTTGTATGCATATGCATTGTATGTTGTATCTTGGCCATATACAAAGCCAAATGTACATCGGGTCCTTTGTATATATTGTTGTATGTATTTCTAATATGCAAGGGCGGACGTAAAAAGGTTTTATCAGTGTGACACAGTGCATCGGCGGCCCAATTCATGTTCCCGCCGATAGGCCGATGGAGATACAAACAAACATCCAAAGGGGATCATCGCCAAGACCTTGCCAATCGGTAGCCAAGCTAAGGGTCCCTCCGATGGCCGATGAGATATACAAGGATGGTCTTCGGTGTGACAATGACTGTCGGTGGCTCAGTCCAAGGTTTCTCTGATAGGCTGATGAAGATACAAAAGATACATGCAAGGCAATAACCAAAGGGTGGGGTCCACCAATTGTATATATATTCAATTGTATGTTTGCACATGCAATCGAACATACAAGCGAATATGCAATCCTGAGATGCAAAGCCTGGACCCGAAATGAATATACATTCTGGTTGATAAAGGTAGAAGTCTAATTGTATGTATGTTTTGCTTGTATATTCACAGATGTATATGCAATATACAAGGCAAAGATACAAGGGAGGATATACAAAGCCGACGCGGCAAGGAAATTAGCAGTATTTGTGAAGTAGGTGAAATCTGCAGTTGTATATTGGGATTGTATGTTCCCAATGTACAATCAAACATACAACAAGCAGATACAAAGAAATATACAAGCAGGTTGTGGTCAAAGTCAAAGATGGGGCCCGCATAGTTGTATGTCCCGAATTGTATGTATGTGCTATATACAATGCAAAATACAAAGAGCACATATACAATCCAGACGTGAAGGAGGAATTAATTGTGGTGGATTTCAGGCTGGGGTCTGCTTGTTGTATATTGCACATTGTATGTATGTGCGATATACAATGAAATATATAAGGAGTTCAATACAACGCCAGATTTCAATATTTTTCCAATCTGCCTCATAAGTATGATGGAATCTGCGGTTGTATGTTTGCATATACAAGAGGCCGATATACAAAGGGTCATCGGCAGCTAAGTCCAAGGTTTCTCCGATCGGCCAATGAAGATACAAAAGGGTGTTAGATACAATGCTGGACCCAAATGTGATTTCAAATTGATTCATGGTGATTTGGGGTTCGCACTTGTATGCAGGGTGATTGTATGTGCATACAATCTCATATACAACCACAGATGCAAAAGAAGATACAATGGATCGCCGATGAAGAGGCCAATGCTTAGCGATGGTGATCCAATCAGTGGGTGACACGTGTTCGAGAGCAGTTGTATGTAAATGCAATTGCATATACAAAATTTGAATATGCAGGGGACGGAAAAGGCAAAATGTATGTTCGCCATGTGAAAAGTCAAAGGGGATAATACACCTGCGTGGCGTAGTTTTATTGGTTGGCGACTTTTCAGCGTGATTTGAAGCCGTTGATCTTGGTAATGAGGAGAAAATCGACGGCCCTGTTTTGAATGCCTGAGGAAGGAGGGATTTCTTTGTATCTATAGCCGCATTTCAGGCGGGAAGAATTGCGTAGCATGCAACCATCATATTTTCTGAAGTTGCTACATCCCGCGGGTAGGTTGGCCATTAATGGCAAATTTACAGAGGTATGGGTCGAATGGATGGGTCAATTACCATTCTTAAAAGAGGAAAATCTCCAATCGGCTGCACATTCCCCGATCTCACCTGCTCCTTTCCTCTTTGTCTCCCTGCTGCATTGAATGTTTTGGGCGCAATTTTGATGGTGCAGTGTATCTGGAGAAATTTTGAAACAACATATACCTTGATTGTTGAGTATAGGTTCTTGCTGTATAAAGCGAACTGTGCTACTCATTTTTTTGGTTGTTGAAGACTTGGGCAAAGTTTTTGAAAAAATAACGAAAAATAGAGCTTTTTGGCTGTTCTATCTCTTTTGGAGTTTATGAGTTGCATCTGAATGTATGTTGCACACATGTTCAGTTTCATTGTTGTTTTATATGAAAAATGCATTGTTGCATGTGTTTAGTTGTTTGTCTCCATTGTTGTATGCATTGCATTGCTTCTTTTGAATCTGGTTGCTAAGGGTTCCTCAAATTCTAGAATATAGACTTTCTATATTGCATGCTTGATTTGTGACTTCCATTCAAGGAGTGGATTAAACTATTTTAGGTTAAGTATGAAGAAGAATGTATGTCAGCTGGGATATTCGTAAGTAGAGACAGCTAAATACTCAGTCTTGGGTGGTGTTTGTAAGGCAAATACTAGTCCTAACCCCTTGAAACTTGAATGCCAGTGTGAATCATTCACTTGTATACGTCTAGTTGACTCCTTGCCCTGAGATAGGCACCAGTCTGCTCCTTGTGTTGTGTTACAATCCAAAACCCCTATCTTGCATCCAAAACATAAATACAAATCATTTCAAATCTACAACCTGTTAGTTTGTAGGAGTAGGAGTAGGACCCTGCATACTCTCATCCACAACCAGTTAGATATGTCCAAGAACATTGCAAGCCTAGTGACTTATCATGCAAATCTTGGTCCAAAAATGAGAGTATTCTGCCTGTTATTGTAAAGCTAAATCTTTCTGTTGGGTGAGTCAAAGTTAAATCTTTAGCTATAGGGATACCCCCTTGGTGCGGCAGAACCAGAAGTGAAGGGGAGGCAGCTCACGCAACCTCTTGTATTTGTTGGCCGAATCTGCCTGTGCATTGGAAGTGGCAAACCCTTTGTCAATTCAGAGATAAAGACCCAACAGAACCCAATGGGTTATTGAGGTATAAAGAAAGAATTTATGTACCTGATTCTGGTGAGTTAAGGAATTTGGTATGGAAGGAAATACATAATGCACCATACTCATGACATCCTGGTGTTACTAAGATGTTAGTAGATGTGAAGCTGTTATATTTTTGGAGGGGAATGAAAGGGGATGCTACAAGATTTGTGGCAAGTTGTTTAGAATGTCAAAGAGTAAAGGCAAAACATCATCATCCTGCAAGTTTACTATATCCCCATGATGTACCAGAAAGTAAGTGGCAAGTTATTAGCATGCATTTTGTGTAAGGTCTTCTAATGTTGAGGAATAAGCACAATGCCATTCTAGTAGTTGTGGACAAGCTTACAAAAGTGGTGCATTCTTACAGGGTAATTTGACGGATGGAGCTCCTATAATAGCTCAAAAAGTTATTCAAGAGGTTTTTAGATTGCATGGAACTCTTGAAAAGATTACTTCTGACACGGATGCTCATGTAACTTCTAGATTTTGGCAAACCTTGTTTTCTTCACTTGGAACTTAGCTAAACATAAGTTCAGCTTACCATCTGGAAATAGATGGACAAACGGAAAGAATAAATCAAGTGTTAGAAGATCTTCTAAGGATGTATTGCATGGATCAACAATACAAATGGGAGGATTACCTACCTTTGGTGGAGTTTGCATACAATAACTCCTATCACTCTGCAATAAAGATGGCTCCGTTTGAAGCATTGTATGGAAAAAATGTCAAACTCCTATAAGCTAGGATAAGCTAGAAGATAGGATAAGTCTTGGGCCAGAAATGTTATTACATATGGAAGAGCAAGTTAAGATTATCAAGTAGAGACTAGCAGAAGCTAATGATAGGCAGAATAGCTATGTAGATGCCAAACGAGTTCCTAGGAATTTCTCTGTTGGGGATAAGGTTTTGTTGAGAGTAAAACCCCATAAGAGTTATATAATGTTTGGAAAGTAATCCAAAGTAGCTCCGCGCTATCTAGGTCCATTTGAGGTCTTAGAGGATGTTAATCATGTTGCATACATAATTGATTTACCACCAGCTCTTGCCAGGATGCATAATGTCTTTCATATCTCGTATCTTAAGAAGTATGTTCTAGGGGATAACCATGTTATTGATTGGAATGCTTTACAGGTACAGGACCTAGGAGTGGTAACAATAAAGCCTCTCAAGGTGCTCGAAATGCGTAAGCTTCACTTGTGTAACATAGAGGTTCTACAATTTAAGGTCTAATGGGATTAGTATGTAGAAGATTCTGCCACTTGGGAAGATTATGCTGAGATGAAGTAGAAGTTTCTGCAAGTTTTTTTGAATTTTACAAATTCTTGAGAATAATGTGTTATGTGATATGATATTTTTTATGTCTTGTTTATGTTATGGTCATACTTGATACTTAAAAATCATCAAGGATGATGATTCACAAGGGGGAAATATGTTACACCCCATGTGTTTCTAATTGTTTACTATCTACCTTGACTGGTTAATTTGCTTGAATAAACAAATGGTTTATGAATCTTTACATTAATGTGTATTGTGAATCTTGAATTGAATATATTGAAATATTGAATGATACAATGTGATAAATAATAAGTGATTCTAGTTATGAAATGTATAAAGTATATGATTATATTGTGATCGGCTAACTACTGTTGTGATGATGTAAGTTGAATGCAAGAATAGGTTGCTCTTATGGAAACGAGGGGAAGTATCACTCAAGAGAAGGACTTGGTCGGGTAATCCTTAGAGAAGCCTAAACCGAGCAAGCACACACCACTATCCTACTTGGTCTAGGTTATGTCAAGTTTGTGTGGGTAAAGGTAAGTAATATGTGGTAATGATCTTGAATGCTTATTGGGATATGATTTTATGAGTGTTTTAAATGAGGAATGTGATTTAGTCTGAGTGTCGATTGAAGTCTTCTTTGATAAAGTTTGGAATTGCAAATGACAAGGTATAAACATGAAATGAATATATACACATATGTAAATACATGTCCACGATAAACTCATACATATGAGAAAATATGTACATGAGTATACGTAGGTAGATGTATCTACGCATGCTCATGATCATATTGCTCGTAGGTATAAGAGTATTGATTGGATGAGGGATATCTATATGTGTGTGTGTATATGTGGATTTCATACACATACATCATCGGTGGATATGTGGGTTAATGAGTTTTATGTTCTTTTCAAGTAACAATAATAAATATATGTGTGTGTGTGTGTGTGTATATATATGTTAATGGGAACATATATATATATATATATATATATATATATATATATATATATATATATATATATATATATATATATATATATATATATATATGTATGTATAGATGTTAATGGGAGCATATGTATATATATATATATGCATTTACATACATATATATATAATCGTTTACGGTATACGTAAACATATGTAGTTGATAGAATATACAAATATTAATATGTGAATTCTAATATCAAAAGATATTTTAAATAGATCTTATAAGAATGTGTGTGCATGTGTGTATATATATTATATTATATATGATTAATGTTTCTTAGTGCCGATTTGTTAAACATAGTGCGTAGCTTTGAAACCAATGTAAAGGTTATACATAGCGCATATTACTGTGACTATGCGTAGCATATTTACCATGAATAAAGTTCTGGAAATGTAGCGCATGCATTTATACTTGCTTGGGGATTAAAGCACATAAAGTGCAATATTATGTGAATATGGGAAGCACTCCATAAAGTGCTTGGTAACTGATTTCCAACATGGGAATACTTTGACCTATTCTATCCAAACTGCCAGCATGAGAATAGGAGGCGTGGTGTTTGAGTGGCGCCATGATTGAGCAGTGCAAACCAAAATGGAGTCTTGAATCTGCATTATGAATTCCTATAGGAATTAGTTAAGCATAAGGTGGCCAATTTGGGTCGATCTGGTTCCTTGCATTTCTAAATTTAGTTTTTGTTGTCCACTTATGTGTTCTTTGTGCAATGATTTCTGTTGTCACCTTGAGTTCTTTTTACTGAGTCAAATTTCTAAGTGGGAGTTGTTGTGAATCTGAAAGCTTGTTTGTAGCCTTGGCATGCTCAGATTTTTGTATAAATAGAGGAGCTCTTCCATTCATTTGGTACACAATTTTCCATCAAACTTGTTTTATGTTTTTCTACTGTAATTTTCTGAGTTTTGAGTTTTGAGTGTGCGTTGTTATTTTGGTCTTGAGATTTCTGAGGAAAATTAGTAAGAAGAGAGGGGGAATTGAGTTGTTCTTGGAGGAGATATTCAACCAACTTGAGGAATTAAGAGCAAGGAATCCAGTTGAACTATTGGAGCATAGCATTAATAGGCATGTTAATTTCTTCCCCATTGTGCATTTTATGTTTGAAAAGATTATATGTCTTTGATTGTTTGTTTGGAAATAAGTTTGGGTTGCTTTTCTTTATCGAATTGGATATTTTCTTGTATGTTCTGTGAGAGGTGTATATCTAGTATGGGAAATATTATGTATTGAATGTATGAATAATCTCCATAGTAGAGATTAGTATCTATATTGAAATTATGCACTATATTAAGATAAGTATGAATAGTTATTGCTACATTATGAAAGGTTAAGTTATGGAAACTATGCATTACAACTTGTATTACTTTGGTAGAAGTGTCATAGTAAACTTGGAATTGTTAAATGAGGTTAATCCTGGGATTAGTTGATCCATAGGTAAGGGAGTAACCTTTGTATAGAGAATAATGTCATACCAAATCAAGCTAGGAAGATGGGTGAACGTGTGACGTCCATTTCAAATTAGGGGTGATGAATATTTTGGCCAAAGTAGTGTAAGTAGTCACTGTTTACACTATTATTTCACTGTTATCCAGGTTTACATACTAGGAAGGGATAATCATACTTATAGGTTGGAGCCATAGTATGACAGTTCTAGTTATGTAGGACACAACATCATACTCAAAATAGGCTAATCTTTGAGGTTACCATACCAATCCCTTCGTCGAAGGGTAGGGCCATTTACCAATTTGGTAAATATGCGGGGGACCGCAGTTAGTCCGTATTTGACGGAAAAGCACTTGAGTGATGCTTCTCCTCATGTAGTTGGTGGTCGGGATTTAATGAAGGACATCAGAACCATTTGTATCCCTACTTTCAGTTTATCTCTTTGAAGCTTGTTTGTAACTTTGTATCCATCTTATAGAATTTTGTAAAGGAGAAATATTCAATACTTGTAATATTGAAATGTAATTTGATTATGCAATGGTAAAGTTTGAAATATGTTTGAAATATGCATCATATCATTTTAAAAGAAGGAAAATTTTGATTGCTCATATTGTTGGTATCATGAACTATTTACTTTTGGGTTAAATTTAGTAAAAATTATTTTGTAGAACTCTGGGCATGTTACATCAAATGACTAGCACATTTAATTTGACCAATGTATATAATCCAAACAATCATTCAATTCAATGTATTTTTGAATATCCATAATTTTAAAATGCACAAGACCATTCCACTAGGGAAAAGTAAATTAACTAACTTCACATTTTAAACATAAATATTATTTACAAACACCCCAAAACAAGCATTTTGGAAATTGATAAAATGCAAAGAAAAACCAAAAGTTAAATAAACGTGTGTAAAGAGAACACACACTTCACAAGTTTATTCACAACACATGGATCCAAAATTGACACTAATTTGGATCATGGTTTCATAGCTATACACAAGATATGTCTTACAACTCGAATCAAGTGAGATAGTGAAGTTTACACAAAATAGTTACACAAAGGTAAACTATCTCCATTTAACCACCATTGGGGTAAAATCGATGCTTACACAATCAATAAAACAAGCATACATGTTCCATACAAGATAGCCGAAGCACAACATAAACATCAAATGTGGCATAATATCAATGAAATATTATCAATAAATTATAGATCAAATGAAAATATCTAGATAAAGCAAATGCATAAATTGTTAATCACCACAAGTATAATGTTGAACTAGATAACATAATTAAACCACATATAACAAATATAGTGAAGAAAATGAATCTAGAACACTACAATAGTTCAAACATATAAAGCCACGATGTATACATTCCATAATACATAGTTGGACACTAGATGCCTATATAAAACATCATTGATAAAGTACATTGATAGTAATACAAAACATCACCAATAGCATCATAACAAAACATAGTCAAGTAGTCATACAAGGCACAAATGCCTAAGAAATTGCAATATTTCCATCACAAATGAGGTCACTTCATCATTACAATTGGGGGAATTAGAACTTCTTTCAAGTAGTTATATTTCATTGTGGTATTATGTAGCACTTATATTAAAAGTGCTTGATATATGTGGAATAGGAGATGAACCTTTTGTAATCCATTATTTTTGTACCTGTAAAGTAGGCTCCACTTGTGCTTTTGGAATATTTTGATTTTTCTTTGGAACCCATTTGAAGATGGTACCTTAGGAATATGTAGTAATATTTTAATTAATCAAACCTTCTTCTTTGGATTTTTAGGATACAAATGAAACTATCCTTGCTTTAGTACGTACGAAGAATAAGATACATCATGCTCTTGATTCACTTGTGGTGGAGGATAATAATTGTAAGTTGCCTTTTGTTCTTAAGGAACCTTAAGAGTAAATGAAGAGGGCTTCATTTGCTTCTTGTTTTACCTTTCAACTTTTTATTGATTTGTTTTTTGTAGATGCATTTGGTATAATTGATAAACCCTATCTTTGCATTCACAAGGACCTTCTACGTGATGTTCCTTACCCTTGTGGTCACAGACAATTCTTGGAGAGTTTCAACATAATTTTCAAGAGTGAAATACCTTGACTCAAAAATAGATACATATGCATCTCTCTTCACTATCACAATTTTATCTCTATGAACATATTTTAAACATTGATGTACCATAGAGGGTATCAGAGTTTCTCTAACCAAGATCTTCCAAGTGACATAGAGATCTATCCAATAAATGAATGATATGAAATAATACATCCACCTTATTAAGTCCCACTTGGAGAGGCAAGATGGTGCTTTGAAAAGTGTTCACAAGGATTTTGGTTATTTTCAATGCAACATCTATGTGAATAATTATATTTTACTAAATTACAATCATATAAATATTATAATGTGTGTATATTATATTGATTGGATGGATCAATGAGGATACATTCACATTGGTGACCATGTAGGAAACTTCAAAAACATAAAGTGGACCATACTTATAGTTATTGTTAGGCATCTCCTCCTCATAAAATGAAACAATCAAAGGTAAGTAAGGAGATGAAATATTATTAGTCATGACCACAAACCCTAATCCCTAGGAGTGTGGAAAGAGGAACCAACATATTGTATATATCCATAAAATCTCTACCTATATGTGTCTACACCATAGAATTAGTAGGATGCTCAAGCACCTATTGATGTTCAATATTGTTAGATTATGTATGTGATGGAAAAGGATTCATATAAAATATAATTTTTTATTTTGTGGAGCAACCAAATGGTTGCCCACATCATTCACACTATCAACATGAATCACATTACTATTAATGAGATCTTGGATTTCATGTTTGAGTACCATGCAAATTTGGGTGTGGTGTCCACTAACTTTATCAAAATTGTAAAAATCATTTTTATTATACACATTAGGCAATCCTGTAGAGGGGTCCAATGGACAAATGAGAGGGAGAGTGATAAATTTTTAGTAAGGTTATCATCACAGTATCTAATGGCACTAAGATTTGTAAATTTACTAAGCACTTGAGGTTTGAAAGATATTGGATTGGAAGTAGTAGCCACCTAGTTAGTACTAGATTTAGATTCCCTCTTGTCATTCCCTTTTTGAAAGGTGTTACTCTTTTGAAATTTCAAAGGGTTGGAATTGGTAGAGGAAGTAGAAGAATCACCATGTTTTTGAATGATGAATTTCTAAATCCCCTAAGTGTATTATCCATAAGAGATGTTATATTCTTTCTTTGTACTAACTATTAACATGAATTAGATTATAATCATAAAATAAGAAATAACTACTTCAATCTAACCTATAAATAAGAACTATAATGAGCTTAGAAGTGGAAAATGTATGTAACTTGAAATGTTTATTGAAATAAAAGATAGAAAAGAACATAAGCACCTTATGTTGGTTGGATCTAAGATTAAAAATGGGTTGGGGAGGTCTAGAACTACATGTATTTGTTGGGAATTTTTGGGTGAAATTTTGGGAATTTGGGTGTAGTCAAACTCCCTCAGTGTAATTGCTATGTTGATGGGAGCAACTAGCCCTCCTGGGCACATGTGACCTTTGATCTTGGGCTTCCAATTTTTTTAAGTCCTCTATCTTCAATCCTTAGTCCTATTTTTTCCTACAAAGTACTCATGTTTTCTCTAGATGATGAGATGTTGATCTAAGTAATAGGGACAAGGGGAAAGGGTGTGTTTTTGGGAAATTGATTTAGCCAATCCCTTAGATGGTGTATTTTGACCTCCATAATAGCATTGATCGGAAAGATAAATGAGTATGCAAACCTAGTGTTGGTGTGATGGTGGTGTGTACAATAATGGTGGATACAAAACAAAACTATAGGGGGTGAATCTACCATAAGTGGTGTGTACTTGTGATGAATTTCAAAAGGATATGGGAATGATCACAACAAGATGTGCTAAAGGGGAAATAGGGATCAAATTTAATGGTGATGGCAATAGAGGGTGTGCGTAGATTTAGGGTGGCTATGGTAAAGAAAAAAGGTTTCCAGTTGCTTCATAAATGAGGAAACAAGAGAAATGGGTATGATGCATGATAGAGGAGATGAAAACTACAAGGATTCCATAGATTTGGTTGGATTTGGTTTCTCAAGAGGCTCTCACAACTTCAAATATGTAATCCTTGGATTGCTACCCTTTGCTTTAATGGTGTTCTTGAAAATAGTAAGTTTTCTATTTTTAACATGATATGCCATAATGATTGACTGGAAGAATAATGGGCTTATATACAAATCTCTAGTAGGTTTTTGGGTGAGTGACCATAAAAAATGTAGTAGGAATCAGGGCACAATTAGGTTAAAACTTTCATTATTTATAAATTCAATAAGGTTACCTACACTAGTGGGCACACATGACCTCTCATGACAAAGTTCCCAACTTTTAGGAAGTGTCTAGGGATGGTTTCCTAAGGTTTGATGTGCTTGCAATATATTTTTGTGATCACTTGGATGGACAAAATAGGTGTAAATGAACCTAAAATAAACTAAGGGAATGAATACTAAAATGAGTGTAGAAACATAAGGTGGAGTTAGTAAAGTATGTAATTTTTGTTACTATAATTTCAAACCATTAGATGTGAAAGCAATTTAAGTTCAACAATTCACATGTGGGCACACAAATCTATGAAAGAAACAAAACTATTTAAGTAAATTCTATCTTTAATGGGAGGAAGGAGTCCCTCAAGAAAGATGGATTATAACTCATCATCATCTAGTTGATGCTTAATTTTACCACATAAGGATTGGAAGAAAATGATATAGTCATTGATAGGCTTATTATGTCCTTGTGCACATATATTCAAATCGTTCATATTTGTTTTTAAACACATATTGACATGAAAGTGTTGTAAGAAAGATGTTGATAGTTCATCAAAATAATGTATAGAAATAAAAGATGAGTAAAACCATTGAATGTCATAGTACCTTAATGTTTGTGGAAATAATTTAGCTTAGAATTTATATTCATATGCAAAATCTAGGCATGCAAAATTAAAAGATTGTAAATGAAGATTAGATCTCATTTTCTATAATATAATTCAAATCTTGTTGCCACAGAACTATTTGTAATTGCATATGTAACAACTTCATATGCAATAGGTGTGTGATGTGAAGAATTATATGTATAGAGTGATCACTAATCGGCATAGTTCTCACTTTATTCTTAAGTTGATCAAATTCTTTCAATATTGTATCCAAGGTAGAAATAGAAATGGCAGTGGTGGGAGTATCATAGGATACAATGGAAGATGTGTAAAGAGGGTGAGAGATAAGAAGTAATGGTGTGGTAGTGGTAGGAGAAGCCACACTATAAGGTAATGTGGTCATAAGGTGAGGAGGAGGAATGGTATGAGGAACATAGGTTTATGGGATAGTGCTAGTATTCATGTGAGTATAAGTAGATGTGGAAGAATGAGGGGCAAGTGGAACACTAGTGGAGGGAAGGTTGTGGTGACACTAGAGGCTAGAATTGAAGAGGAAAGGGTAACACTAGGAGGGAAAACATGGGTGGTGCAGACAATGAAAGTGGTAACTACAAGATGAGAGGAGAAAGGATTCAAAGAAGGTGAAGGGTGGGTGGATGGATGAGAGGATACACCATTGTCAGAAGCCATGAGAGTGACAATATTATGGAGAATATTTGTGCCATAAGGGGCACCCACTAATTCCCTATGTAAAGTAGTCTCCAGTTGTTGAGGAGATTTGGCATGAAGAAGTGCATCAATAAGTAATTATCTTGTAAGGGAAAGATCTTACTTAGAAACACATGTATGATGATCATAGTCTTGTTGTTCTTCATGTTCCTCAATATGGTTCTCAAAATGAATGTAATTAGTGATTATATTAGAAAGGGAGTCATGATAATTTGAGTGGTTAGATATATTAGGGTTAAGACTAGCACTCCTTTATAAAGGAGTATTAAGGCTTTGAGTAGCTTGTAGCATAAACAAACATTAAATTGATATGGTAAAGAGAGATAAATCTTAACAAAATAAAACAATCTCATATTTGAATAATTAGGAAAATTGGAAGATAAAACCATGAGGTGGTGTGAGAGTAGAGGGGTTCACCAAAATGAAAGTGAATAAAATCCCTTTTACATAAATCTAGGATAAATAAATAAATAACATAAGCATTCAGAATCTACCCTAGATTAAAAGAGTCGGGATGTAATAAATGTAGTAACATAAATGCTTCAAAAAATAAAATGATTGTACTTAACTAGAAATATTGTGATAGATAAAGTTAAATATGATTCGCCAACTATGTAGGGATGTTAGTGATGATTAAAAGAATGCTTCAAAATTAGTAAATGTTCTACTTGACACCTTGGCCTACTTCCTCAACTATGGAATCGTCCCACAAATGCAAATCTATCCTATTTTCACAAATCTAATATGGAACTAATGATTTGATCTCTACAAACTTTCATTATTAAATACGGTTGTAGTCCCATCACATGGCTACAAAGGTGTCTAGTATAACTACAATCCTATCCATTGTAAACTGACAACTTGTAAGTATAATAAGCGATTATGGTTGGGATGGGGTGGTGTCATGGGCGCCTTTAGGGACTTATTCTGCTACTATGTAGAAGCATCTAACTTCCCCCTTGTGCCTTGGTCGTCTTAGAAATAAATTTGAAACGTTGGAGGTTGGACCTAGGAAGGAGTGAAGAATGCCTAGGTGATTAAGTGTAGTATCAATGTCGATGTGTGTATGGAGTGATATCTCAAACTTCTAGTTACTACTATGCTATGGTTGTGTGTGATGTGCTTTTGCATGTAAATGTTTGTTGTTGATTCTTCTCCCTTGACTTCATTCACTTAATTCCTTATTTATTAATCCTACTTTAACCATTTATGGCCATTTAGGTGCAAGTTATGCATGTGAGATGGGATGGAAAAGCAAGACTAATAGAAAAAATAAGATTTTAAATGTTATGGATGTGACTGTACACACTATTTTGTCTAGAGGAGAGGACTTGGGTGTCATAAGATATGAGGATGAGAATCACAAAGGGTGAAATAGATTAAGGTACTTAAGTAGTTGTGAATTGAAATACAAAACTTTGGAACAATTAATGCACCACACAATTATAAACTAAACATAATGATGCTTATGCAAGGTATAAACTTTTCATCTATACAATTTGTGATAAAATACACAGTTTATACATATATATCGTTAATTTACTAAATATAATTTTAAGGCCCTTTCGCATTGTCCAACAGCATTGGTGCTAATTCATAATATGTATGTGATTTAGACCTTGAGGCTCCATAGTCCTACTCCTGTCTGTCTCCTGCATATTATTTATTTAAATTTAACACAAGTTGAAGTCCCACAAAAATGATAATTAGGTGGTGAACACTGTGATTACTGTCATGAATTGTACAATTTGACTTCATGTTACTCTCTGCTCTCCGTACAAGGTTTGTCTGCAATCTGCCATTTACTGTGCTACAGCTGGCCTTCTGCTCCCAACAACCTTTCATCTTGGATGCTTCTGCCCATGTTCTAGCAGAAGCTTCTAGATTCTCTTTTAATCTTTTTATAATTGTTTGTTGCAAGGCAATCACATCATTGAGTTGGAGAAAGATCCATTCCAAGGCACCTGAATAAATCTCTACAGTAAGTACAAACCATACAATAATCCAACAAATTTAGAGATCAGAAGTCCATGTTTCAACCGTATTACATCATTAAAAACTCATTAACTCTGACGCCTGGTCATTTGGCCTGGGGCAAGGACGACACTCTCACAGTGCACTTGCAATGCAAGATTTAACAGAATGATTTCAGTTGTTGATGTGCTTGAAACTGCAGCAACAGCTTCAATTAAAATATGACTCGAGAAAATTCCCTACATTTTCTCCAACACACTTGTATAGTTTTAGACATTATCTTATTTTCTTGCATTTATGGATGAAAATTAAGCTCTCAGACCCATGCCATGAAAAGACAGGTTTGAGAAGTTTAGTTTATACCTAATTAAAAGGAAATAAGTGAACAAAGGAAGCCATGGCACATGCATCACTTTAAAAATATCCTTTGTTCATAAGCCCACAAATATTTGTACTGAAGTAAACAAGTCAACTACTTATGTTTCAAATGGGTTCGAACATTGCTCGTTTGCTTCATGCAATATTATTGTGTATTCATGGATCTTAGTGCTTAAACTTTCGACCATTTTCCAGTTTGGATCCATTCCTGATTCAACTATGGTTTTGATTGTCTTTTTAAACATCTCTTCACTTTGGATCCGTTGCGTTAGATGATACTCACTTGGGTGAAGCCGTGGGATCTACTATATCTAACTTTCGGTGAAATGAGTGTTTAACCATTAATTTGTCCTATTTGTAGACAGTGATGTTATTGTGTGAAACTAGTAATTTGTCCTATTTGTATATAGTGATGTTATTGTGTGAAATTAGGGGAGAGGACCAAGTAGTTGAGCATGTTCCAATAGTTGTGATAGTATTTGTGAATTTAATGCCCAATATTTTTAAAACTATAGTATTAGTGGTTGTGACTTCAAAGTTGTCAGTATTGACCATAAGTACTTATAATTGAATGAAATGTACTCTTTAGATCTAAAAAACAACAAATCATGTGATGCCACATTGGTGCACCAACAAAAAATGACTTAATGCACAACTATCAATCTACCTTTTTTGGGGGTCTTTTTGGACACCTCAACAAAAGCACCCTGATGCGGCATCATATTTGATGATGTGGACCTAAAACCTTAGTTATAAGCAGGGGCCTTGCCAAGTATATTGAAATGGAAAACACAAAAACAATATGTAGATTACTCCATTGTAGATAAAGAACAATACATAAAATATATTATTGAATCAGGATCTCAAATACATTGCATTAATTGGCTTATAAAGCCATTATATTTCCCCGTGAACAATTAAAACTAACTTCTAAACTACCTATGGGAATAAATCCCTACTAACCTAGCAAGAAATTTATTTATTGTTAACTAATAACTAACGTATTATTTATAAATTAATATTTGCATGTTAATTTATTTATTATTTAAACTATAAACTATATAAAAAGTAATATAAATCCAACATTCCCCCCTTATTACATCAATCTGAACAAATGATGGAACACTATAAGGACTTAACATAGTAGCCCTTCTGGAAACTTTGATGAAGCATATTCACCATTTCTCCTCACTCACTTAGGAAACACCAAACTGAATGTATCAACGGATCTCCTAACTGTCAAACCTACAAATCCTCTATACCACATGAGAGAACATAAATATTCCCATCCTCCATGCACAATGAGAGAACAACTCTCCTCCAAGAGTCCACATCTCCTTCGAATGTGTCAAAATCTCTCCTTTAGTGTTGCATATGAGAGAATAATTCTCCTCCAAGAGTCCACTTTCTTCTGAAAGTACCAATATCCCTCCTCCAATGCGATAAGAACCAAATCCATCCTCTGGTATACAAAAAGAACTAAACCAATGTAAATATGCCAATCCCACACTATTTCTATCCACAAGTACTGTCAAAAATTGCAAAGCCCCCTCTTGCCCCCTGAAGGTCTGACACAGATTGAAATTGGTGCTTCTCATGCAAAGCATCATCTCTGAGTGAGAAGCTAGCTCGAGATGACAGAAACTCCTTCAACCTCCAATGTGATCGTGTTGTGCTTAGTCTTTAAGCTTGTAGGTTCTTCACTTTTTCCTTCGCCGTTATCTTTGATATCTTCTTCATAACCCTTTTTCAGCTTTCACTTTTCATGTCACATGTGACATTTAGCATCAAATAAAATGTAATTCAGAACACCATGTGCCACAAGGTAGTCAAAATTTAGGGGCCATGTTTCCTTAATAGTCACAAGTAAAGTAAAATAGAAGCCATAGTTAGACATTAGGTGTTGATTTCCACTAAAAATGCACCTTTTACAATGTTGTCTAACACTTCCTTATAATGTCAAATACAAAAACCCCACCTATAAAACCTTATATCTTCAAAATCAAAACAAAACTCCTTATATCTCTTGTAACATATTTCTTAAAAAAACACAACTCATATAGCCCATTCAAATGATACACACTACAAACAATCTGCATGTAATGCCCTACCCTAATAAAATTATAAATAAATTAAATAACTAAAATTATAAATAAGATAAAGTGAGTTATGCTAATAATATAATAACCAAATAAAGAATAAACTAACTAGAGAAAGACAATGAAGACGAACAACTTACGCTAAACTTATTTAGTATATCTCTAAGTAATAGAATTTAATCAAGGTTGTCTAAAGCTTGCCAAATTTATGTAATCAAAAGATATTAATATAGGTTAGAAATTACAACTTAAGCATAAAAGGTCCAAATAGTTGTAGAATAACATTTACTTCAATTCTCTCTAAAATTTATTTAACATATTGTTAAGGAAAGTATATCTCCTTGACATAATTAAAAATTGATTCACTACTACAACACTTTAGATTATCATAAATCAAATAAGCATTATTATAAATATAAGTGTGTGTATATATATGGATGATCGTTGAAACCACAATAAGCTTCATATCAAGTATTATTGATGTTGTAAACGAGATTAAATTTCATAATAGAACTTCCTTATAAGCAGAGATTCGATAACCATTTAACAGTTCATGTATTGCATATATATATAAAGATTTCAAGTTATTGATATTGCAATAAAAATAAAGATTGTAACGCATGAATCCTCATAACATTCGCATATCCATGATAGAGTAATAACTGTTATATTTAATGTATCGTGCCGGACTGTGGCGGCTTTGAGCCACCCACAGTCGGTAGTGACTGAACCTTTGGGAGCCGTGGTAGCCATGGTAGCCACAGCTACCATAATATTGCTACAGTCTCATTCATTTATCAACAATGAATTTGATACTACTTATATGTCGATCACAAAGTTTATAAAAAGATCAATGATATCTTAATTATCAGATTTCAATTCCATGACAGTATCAAATGAAATAAATGCATAACCATATTAATATTGATCGTGTTGTGCTTAGTCTTTAAGCTTGATAGGTTCTTCACTTTTTCCTTCGCCGTTATCTTTGATATCTTCTTCATAACCCTTTTTAAGCTTTCACTTTTCATGTCACATGCGACATTTAGCATAAAATAAAATGTAATTCAGAACACCATGTGCCACAAGGTAGTCAAAATTTAGGGGCCATGTTTCCTTAATAATCGCACGTAAAGTAAAATAGAAGCCATAGTTAAACATCAGGTGTCGATTTCCACTAAAAATGCACCTCTTACAATGTTGTCTAACACTTCCTTATAATGTCAAATACAAAAACCCCACCTATAAACCCTTATATCTCCAAAATCAAAACAAAACTCCTTATATCTCGCATAACATATTTCTTAAAAAAACACAACTCATATAGCCCATTCAAATGATACACACTACAAACAATCTGCCTGTAATGCCCTACCCTAATAAAACTATAAATAAATTAAATAACTAAAATTATAAATAAGATAAAGTAACTTATGCTAATAATATAATAACCAAATAAAGAATAAACTAACTAGAGAAAGGAAATGAAGATGAACAACTTACGCTAAACTTATTCAGTATATCTCTAAGTAATGGAATTTAATCCAGGTTGTCTAAAGCTTGCCAAATTTATCTGATCAAAAGATATTAATATAGGTTAGAAATTATAATTTTTAAGGGCAAAAGGTCCAAATAGTTGCAGAATAACATTTAGTTCAATTCTCTCTAAAATTTATTTAACATATTGTTTATGAAAGTATATCTCCTTGACATAATTAAAAATTGATTCACTACTACAACACTTTAGATTGTCATAAATCAAATAAGCATTATTATAAATATAAGTGTGTGTGTGTGTGAGTACACACACACACACACACACACATGGATGATCATTGTTGAAACCACAATAAGCTTCATATCAAGTATTATTGATGTTGTAAACGAGATTGAATTTCATAACAAAACTTCCTTATAAGCAGAGATTCGATAACCATTTAACAGTTCACGTATTGCATATATATATAAAGATTTCAAATTATTGATGTTGCAATAAAATAAAGATTGTAACGCATGAAACCTCATAACATTCGCATATCAATGATAGAGTAATAACTGTTATCTTTAATGTATCGTGTGAGACTGTGGCAGCTTTAAGCCACCCACAGTCGGCAGCGACTGAACCTTTGGGAGCCGTGGTAGCCATGGTAGCCACGGCTACCATAATATTGCTACAGTCTCATTCATTTATCAACAATGAATTTGATACTACTTATATGTCAATCACAAAGTTTATAAAAAAGATCAATGATATCTTAATTATCATATTTCAATTCCATGACAGTATCAAATAAAATAAATGTGTAACCATATTAATATTGATAATAAGAATTCTCTGTAACTATACTCATGTATTATACAATAAAATCAATTATCGACTACTGCATTTTGTCACAAAATAAGAGAAGTATTTACATGATTATAATCTGGAACAATGAATTTCTCTCGCTACAACCCTTGAATCAAACAACCTGTTATATTATTCTGATTATAATACAACAAACAGATTTGGATCAACGGCATGATTAAATAAGGAAATAAGAATACACCATCTTTATCATTCTATAACCTTGATCAGAAACTCTTCATAAACTTGCAAACAACAAAATAGAGTAGCCCAGTCCTGCTCTCCACCCATCCATACGACTGACGAATTCAGTCCACCCCGAGCTGGAAACAAAATCCATTGCTCCAAACAAATAACAATGAACAAAAATAAAAAACAACTAGTGAAATTTGACTCACACACATGGAGATCCAACACGGAATTCATGTTAAGGGGAAGAAGGAGGATTCCTCTTTGGGGCACAATTATAACTCCCTTTTACTCCCATTATCACAGCCAACTATTCATTCTCCCAATCTCCCATTCATTCTCCCATTCTTCCATTAATTCTCCCAATCTCCCATTCATTCTCCCTTTCTCCCAACACAACTAGCCCATAACACCATCACCAACTCCACAAAACCCCAAGAGAGGATCCCCACCCTCCTTAACCCCACACGAGGGAAGATCTCCATTGGCTTGGAGGGTGATTCCCTTTGCACACCCAAACCCACAAGCACACAAACATGACAATACAGATTTTTACAACACTACACATCTCTTGGAATCAACATACAAAATTAACAAATCACTAAATTATTTCAATAAACCATTCATACCTTGGTTGTCCAAGTTAGGATCAGCCCCTCTAATTTCACCAAGATGAAGCACAACCTATTTCCATCCAACAATCCATGCTCAAGCCATCATTCTCACCCCCCCCCCAAATCCTCTTCTTTTCCATACAAGAAGCATACCACAGCAGCAAGAAATCAAGAAAGAACCATGTTTTCAAGAAGCTACAGCACTTCTAATTTTCAAGAATGAGAAGATGATTCACATTTCCCTCTTTTAAAATAAAACCTTTTTCCCAACTCTCTACATTCCCTTCCCACAAAATAACACAAATACTTCTTTTAATTCAAATAACATACTAAAATAACACATACTTTTGACACAAAACCCCCCTTACAAAATAAAAAGAAATAATAAATAAATAATTAAACAATAGTCAAGATTTGAGCATATGGATTTTGTCTCCAATTTCCTAAGGAACCTGGGCCACTCTACCTACAAAAATCTCATAGAAACATCAGTATATTTTTTTTAAATAAAAATTATAGCCAAAGAAATTCAACTTTATTATTACTAACATCCATTAATCACATAATCTAACATATCAAAACAATATTATTTATTTTTGCGAAAACATATAATCGTTAATATTTCATAATCCATTATTTTACTGAATAAACATATTATTCCTTTTAAAACAAATAAACAAATAAATATCTAACAAAAATATAAAACATTTATTTTCCATAGTCAAAATAATAATAATATCCATAGTTCATAATCTCAACATCAACCAAGCCCATTACACACACACATACACACAAACATCAAGTCAAATATCCAAGATAATACTAACTAGGCGTCACATTCTCCCCCTCCAGAATTAGGCTTCCTCCTAGAAGCTAACAAAAAGATAAGGAAACAATGATTTCATTTTGACTTTATCCTCCCATGTAGCAAAAGACTCATCATAGGGGTCCCACTGGACCCTGACTTGATCCAGATGTCGTCCTCGTAGGGCCAAATTTTGTCAATCCAAGATGCAAACTGGTTCCAATGTTAGTTATCCATCCTATGCCACCTATAAAGCATCCCACTCCAATGTATGAGAAGAATCCGGTACATACTTCTTAAGCAGAGATACATGAAAAACATCGTGGATACGAGACATGTTGGGTGGAAAGGCTAAGTGATATGCAACTGGGTCTAACCTCTATAGGATCTCAAAAGGGCCAACAAATTTGGGAGACAACTTAGATCCTTTTTCCATAACAGATAGAACTCTTATGAGGTCGCACACGTGAGAAAAATCTCTCCCCAACCTGGAACTCTTGATCAACTCTTCTGATGTCGGCATACTGCTATTGTCAATCCTGAGATATCTACAACTGATCATGGATTTGAGTCACATGTTTCCTAAACAAGCTCAGGTTCAATAGCGACCTAATCCTCCAACCAGTCCCAACTAAATGAAGTCCTACAAGGTCCACCATAGAGAGCCTCAAAAGGTGCCATCCCAAGCAAACTGTGATGTCCATTATTGTAAGTGAACTCTACTAGATACAAGTAATCCTCCCAATGAGATTGTTGATCCATAACATAGATCCTAAGCATATCCTCCAAAGCCTAGTTCACTCCCTTATTGGAATATAGAACCACTGAGAGGGGGGTGAATTAGTGATTCAGGAGAAATCTTGGCTTTTAACAATTTTTCAAAACATTGAAGACATCAACTTCTCTTTACAAGATAAACCACTTAAGAGATTGTGTGAGGTACTTTAGACTTAACATAAATCAGGAAATCAAGACAATAATATAAAGCATTTGAAATATGAAGAACACATCACAACCCAAGTTCACAAGAACACAAAATTTAAGTGGAAATCCCTTAAAGGGAAAAATCATTGTTCAATCCTCTCAAAGCCTTTATTATTGTCTCACTGACAACAAAACCTCACTGGTTACAATGCCTCACTGGAAAAACCTCACTGGTTACAAATTAGGTGCCTCGCTGGCAATGCCTCACTAGAAAAACAATATGTCTCACTTGTTGCAAGTATGAGCAGTAAGTGTTGTCATTGATGTCAACACCTAAGAAAGTCATTTGAATAAGGCTGAACAAGTATTTGAGGAATGAGTACAAAGTGCAAAATTTCTTTATCTACCAGAGCAGTGCAGTGTTTTACTCCGTATATCCTGTAGATTGAATATATTTTCCTACAGATTGGAAGTAATGTTAAGGGATGTCTGTAGATACTATGTTTCAAGTTTGAGCCTCCAGTGTGAAGATTTGAGCGAGTTTTGTTCACCAGAGTAAAAACTATTTTTCTGTGTATTTAATGGTGACTAGGAGAATGTATTCTGCTCCGCATTTCTCCACATTTAAGTTTCACAGTCTACGGTTCTAAAATTAAGTTTGTGATGATGTTATGTGCCTTCAGTTCTAATGGTTCATGATTTGATGCTCTGCAAGCAATCTTTCCTTTATGATAGTGGCCAACAGTAATGTTCATGTGCTCTGATTTGAAGAATCTTATGGATAAAGTGTTCAGAGGTTGTGCAAATGTTCTTGGTGATTGTAACGTGCTTGTGGGAGTCTCTAGATCATGTTCCTACCTTTTGATTAGTCTGCAAAGTATAATCCAGATCGTGCATGAAGCGTGTTCCTAAAAGTCTTAGTGTTAACTCTAGTCTTGGCTGACTTGGTTGTTTTCACCACTTACGGTTGTGCTTTGAAGTTTGTAAAGTGTGTTGTTGTGTGGAAGATTGCAATTGAGTCCTAGCTAAGGCTTGGCATGATCCGCATTCATTCTTTTCTCTCTCAAATCTGTTTAGGTCCAGACCTATCTTGATGTATGTATGTTTGCCAACCTTGGATATTGTTCCAATGGTTGATGATTGTAATGCCGACCTTGATGCAAATTCTAAGGTTGATGAATTGTATAAAAACATGTAATGAAGTCTTGAATTAGTGTAGGATGTGAAAATGATAAGATAATTGCGAAGTAAAAAGACAAAGCAAAGCAGAGGATACATATTGTGCTTCAATGGAATTGAACCTTGGCATAGTGTAGATGCTGCTATCTTAGTTCACCAATTTTGGCAATGAGCCACCCCATTGGCAGTGAGCCTCTTCTTGCATTGAGCATTCTGGGAAGTGAGCCCTAAGGCAGTAAGCCTCTAATTTTTGGTATTATTATTACATATTATATTGTGAGATAACACTCACCATGGTTTTTCCCTTATTGGGTTTTCCACGTAAAAATCTGGTGTTGAATGTGTTGAATGTGTTTAAGTTTCTGATTTCATGTTTTCATGGTTAAATACAATAATAGTGATTAAGTGGTTGATGTGTTAATGGTTTTGAAGTATTGGTTACAACTGATTCACCCCCCTCTCAGTTGTATTATGCTTTTCAGCAATTGGTATCAGAGTGAGGGTTCCTCGGTAAACAACCTAACAGCTCGAGGTAGATCAGGGATAGCACAAAGGAAGGAATCACCATAGTCTGATGGAATGAATTATGCTCTTTGGAAGGTATGGATGAAAAGTCATCTTATTTCTCTTGGTTATAGTGTTTGGAAGATAACAGAGAAAAAGTATATTATTCCTAAAAATGGTCCATTAAATGAAGATGAAGTCAAATAGTATGAATTAAATGGAAAAGCTAGAGATGCTCTATTAAATGCCTTATCTAACACTGAGTTGGTAAAAGGTATGGATTTGGAGAGTTCTCATGAGATCTGGGATAAGTTGAAAAGTTTATATGAAGGAGATGATTCTGTAAAGAGTGCCAAATTATAAACCTTGAAGGCAAGGTATGAAACCCTAAAGATGAGTAAAAATGAAAACATAACAATCTACATGCAAAGAATTGATGAAATTGTCAATGGAATCAAAGGTCTTGGAGGAACTATTAATAAGGATGAGGTTGTGATGAATATTCTTAGGTCATTGCCTAAATCCTAAGTCATAAGGTGGCAACAATTGAAGAGGTTATGAGTGTGCAAAAGGTTACAAAGGATCAGTTGCTCGGGAAACTTACAGCTTTTGAAATGAGAAAATTTGGTGATGCTCTACCAAAGATTGAGACTGCTTTCAAAGCCAGTACTTTAGAAAAGACTTCAAGAGCTCAAAAATATGTTGTGGAATCTGATGATGACCTTGATGAGGTTGAAGCCAACTTTGTGGATAAAATGCAAAGAGGTTCTGATAAGTTCAAAGACAAATTACCATTCAAATGCTTTTCTTGTGGTAAAATTGGTCACTATGCCTCCAGATGTCCAAAGAGAATTGAAAGAGGTAAGAAGAAGTTTGAAAGTAGACCTAGAATTGTCAAGAAATGCTATTATGTTAGAGATCTTAATGATGGTGGTGTAACGGATGATGAGTCCAAGGATAATAGTACTAGTGCAAATGAATGCTTGTTTATTGCTATTAATGAAGAACCTGTATCTACTAATCCTACTAGCTGTATGAAGGAAGAAAAACCAGTGGAAGAAAGTGCTTTGTCTATCTAGGTTAAGAAGGATGAGAATGAATAGATCATTGATTGTGGATGTTCACATCACATGACTGGGACAAAAGTAAGTTTGTAAGTTTGGAAAAGTATGATGGTGGTTTGGTTAGGTTTGGAGATAATGCAGCTGGTAAGATCTGTGGAAGAGGATCTATTTATTTTGATGGAAAGCATAATACAGATGATGTTCTCTATGTGAAATGTCTAAAGCATAATCTTTTAAGTGTTGGTCAGCTGTGTGATAAAGGGTATGATCTGAGATTCAAGGACAATGCATGCAAGATCATGGAAAGCTCTGGAACAGTGATTGCAACTGGTAAGAAGACCAAAGGTAATATTTATCACTTGAGGGGAATTGATAATTGTTGTTTGTTGGCACAGACAAGTGAGAGTTGGTTGTGGCATAGAAGGATGTGTCATATCAATTTTGACAATCTGGTGAAGATAAGCTTAGTACAAGTTGTGAGAGATTTGCCCAGGATTATGAAGCCCACTAATACTATTTGTAAGGAATGCCAAATGGGAAAACAGACAAGGACAAGTTTCAAGATTAAAGAACAATTTTTTGTTGGATTGCTTGAGCTAGTGCATACAGATTTGTGTGGTCCTACAAGAACAAGAAGTTTGCAAGGAGACAGGTACTTTATATTGCTTATTGATGATTATTCTGTAATGACTTGGGTCACTTTTCTAAAAGACAAATCAAAAGCCCTAGACAAGTTCAATGTTTTCAAGGAAATGGTTGAGAATGAATTGGAATTGAGGATCAAATGCTTAAGGTCTGATACAGGAGGTGAGTTTACATCAAATGAATTCAATATATTCTATGAAGAACACGGGATAAAGAGATAGTTGTCTGCTCCTAAGACTCCTAAGCAGAATGGAGTTGTTGAAAGAAAAAATAGGACAGTTCAAGAGGCTGCTAGGTCAATGATGATGGAGGCTAACCTATCGGAAGTGTATTGGAGAGAAGCTATACACACTATTGTCTACATTCAAAACATAGTCCATGTCAAAGGTAATGGTACTAAAACTCCTTATGAATTGTGGTATGGAAGAGTTCCCACAGTGAAACATTTCAAAGTTTTTGGAAGCAAATGTTATATCAAAAGAGATGAAGAGTTAGGCAAGTTTGATGCTAGGTGTGATGAAGGAATTTTCCTTGGATACTCTACTAAGAATAAGGTCTACCGGTGCTACAATAAGAGATTGAAGAAGATCATTGAAAGTGCTAATGTGAAGGTTGATGAAGACAAGGAAATAACATCAGATCTGAGTGGATATGAATCAGATGAACCTGCTATTACAGTCAATAAAGATAAGGTGGAACAAAAGGACAGTCAAGTTGAAGAAGAAGAGGCTCTAGAAAGTGTTGTTAAGACTCCCAGGTATGTAAGGATTAATCATTCTAAAGATCAAATTATTGGCGACAAAAGCAAAGAAGTATTGAAAAGGAAAAGAGCTACAGAGGAACGGGTGAACTACTGTTTGCTTTCATAGATTGAACCTAAAACTATAAGTGAAGCTTGCAAAGATGAAAGTTGGGTAAAAGCCATAGAAGAAGAATTGATGCAGATAGAGAAGAATCAAACTTGGGAATTAGTCCCTAGACCTGCTAATAAAAATGTGATTGGAACTAAATGGGTTTTTAGAAATAAGATGAATGAAAATGGAGAAGTAGTAAGAAACAAAGCAAGATTACTATGCAAAGGATATTCTTAGGTTGAAGGAATAGATTTTGGGGAGACTTTTGCTCCGGTGGCAAGGATTGAAGCAATAAGAATGTTTTTGGAATTTACATCTCACAAAGATTTTAAGGTGCGTCAGATGGGTGTGAAGTCTGCATTCTTGAATGGAGAACTAGAAGAAGAGGTCTATATTGAACAACCAAAAGGATTTCAGTCATCAAACAAAGGTAACATGGTATGCAGATTGAAGAAAGCCCTGTATGGACTCAAGCAAGCTCATAGAGCCTGGTATGCAAGGTTGGACAACTATTTGATGCAATTAGGGTTCAGTAAATGTACTGCAGACATCAATCTCTATTTCAAAATCAATGATGATCAAATTTTGATTGTTGTAGTCTTTGTTGATGATATTATCTTTGGAGGCAATGAAGATATGTGTAAAAAATTTGTAGATGAAATGCAAAAAGAGTTTGAAATGCCCATGTTTGGTGAAATGAATTTCTTTTTAGGACTGCAAATTACTCAATCAGAAAAAGAAATTTTCATTTCTCAGTCCAAGTATGTGAAAGAACTATTGAAGAAGTTTGGAATGGAGGATTCTAAGCTAGTATGTACTCCTATGGTAACTAGCTGCAAGATAAGGAAGAATGATGAATCGCCTAAAACTAATCAGAAAAAGTATAGGTCTATGATTGGAGGACTACTTTATCTGACCCATACCAGACCAGACATAATGCATGTAGTCTATCATGTGGTAAGATTTCAAGGAGATCCCAAAGAGTCACATGTAATGGCAGTCAAGAGGATCATGAGGTATTTAAAAGGCACTTCATACTATGGATTGTGGTATCCCAAAGATATTGATTTCACTCTTAGTGCTTATATAGATGCAGATTGGGTTGGAGATGCTAATGACAGAAAAAGTACAAGTGGAGGTGCTTTCCTCTTGGGTAACAAATTGGTTTCATGGCGAAGCAAGAAGCAACAATTAGTTTCTTTGTCTACTGTAGAAGCAGAATATATTGATGTAGCATGTTGTTGCACTCAAGTGCTTTGGATGAAGCAAACATTGAAGGACATAAGAGTTGTGTATGAAGAACCAATTTCAATCTTTTGTGACAATACAAGTGCTATAAACATTTCAAAGAATCCAATGATGCACTCAAGGACAAAGCACATATCAATAAGGTATCACTTTCTAAGAGAAAAGGTAACAAAGAATGAAGTAAAGATGGAGTATGTATCTACAAAGGATCAGATTGCAAATATTTTCACTAAGCCTCTACCTAAGGATACTTTTGAGTATCTAAGGGATAAGTTAGGGGTTATTACCTCTCCCGCTCAAAACTAATATGCACAAGGAATGCATCAGTCTAGTGGTGTCCAAAGTTTCAACTTTTGATCTAGATTGATGTTCTGTAAGCTACCTCTCAGGGGGAACTGGTAAATGTTGTTGATACAAGTTTCTGATTAAGAGCCCAGTAAGTGTTGTACTATTGATGATAAGGGGAATTGTGTAAAAAAGAGAGAAGATAAAGTCTGGCACCCTTTTCCATTGATGTCAAAGGGGGAGAAAAGTTCATGTGAAAAAACTAAGAAGAAAGTTGCAGTCAGAGAAAGCATCAAGTAAGGAGGAGCAAGGAAGCAAAGCAAGATTGTATGTCTTGATGGTTTTTCACATCATGTGTTGCCATCAATGATAAAGGGGGAGATTGTTGCAAGTATGAGAAGTAAGTGTTGTCATTGATTTCAACACCTAAGAAAGTCATTTGAATAAGTCTGAACAAGTATTTGAGGAATTATTACAAAGTGCAGAATTGCTTTATCTACGAGAGGAGTGTAGTGTTTTGCTCCAAATATCCTGTAGATTGAATATATTTTCATGTGGATTGGAAGTAATGTTAAGGGATGTTTGTAGATGCTATGTTTCAAGTTTGAGCCTCCGATGTGAAGATTTGAGCGAGTTATGTTCACCAGAGTAAAAACTATTTTTTGTGTATTTAATGGTGATAGGGAGAATGTATTCTACTTCGCATTTCTCCACATTTAAGTTTCATAGTCTGCGGTTCTAAAATTAAGTTTGTGATGATGTTATGTGCCTTCAATTCTAATGGTTTGTGATTTGATGCTCCGCAAGCGATCTTTCCTTTATAACAGTGGTTGACAGTAATGTTCATGTGCTTTGGTTTGAAGAATCTTATGGATAAAGTGTTTAGAGGTTGTCTGAATGTTCTTGGTGATTGTAACGTGCTTGTGGGAGTCTCTAGATCATGTTCCTACATTTTTATTGGTCTATAAAGTATAATCTAGATCGTGCATGAAGTGTGTTCTTAAAAGTCTTAGTGTTAAATCCAGTCTTGGTCGACTTGGTTGTTTTCACTACTTGTGGTTGTGCTTCGAAGTTTGTAAAGCATGTTGTTGCATGGAAGATTGTAATTGAGTCCCAACTAAGGCTTGGCATGATCTGCATTCATTCTTTTCTCTCTCAAATCTGTTTAGGTCCAGACCTATCTTGATGTATGTATGTTTGCTGACCTTGAAAATTGTTCCAATGGTTGGTGATTGTAATGCTGACCTTGATGCAAATTCCAATGTTGATGAATTGTATAAAAACATGTAATGAAGTCTTGAATTAGTGTAGGATGTGCAAATGATAAGATAATTACAAAGTAAAAGGGCAGAGCAGAGCAGAGGATACCTATTGTGCTTTAATGGAACTGAACCTTGGCATAGTGTAGATGATACTATCTCAACTCACCAATTTTGGCAGTGAGCCACCTTGTTGGCAATGAGCCTCTTCTTGCAGTGAGCATTCTGGGCAGCAAGCCCTAAGGTAGTAAGCCTCTGATTTTTGGTAATGTTATTACATATTATATTGTGAGCAAACACTCACAGTGGTTTTTCCCTTATTGGGTTTTCCACGTAAAAATCTGGTGTCTCATGTGTTGAATAATTGAATGTGTTTAAGTTTTTGATTTCATGTTTTCATGTTTTCATGGTTAAATACAATAACAGTGATTAAGTGGTTGATGTGTTAATGGTTTTGAAGTATTGGT
Source organism: Cunninghamia lanceolata (assembly GCA_027924645.1). Classification (NCBI taxonomy): domain Eukaryota; kingdom Viridiplantae; phylum Streptophyta; class Pinopsida; order Cupressales; family Cupressaceae; genus Cunninghamia; species Cunninghamia lanceolata. The sequence goes on along the minus strand of BSBN01000086.1, from coordinate 1,284,511 downwards.
TACAACTGATTCACCCCCCCTCTCAATTATATTGCACTCTTCAACATCACTGACAAACAAGACCATACACCACTTTCACAATTTCAGATGGTAACAAAAAGACAAAGGATCACTCTATTTCATTTCAATTCAATGCATTGTGTCTGTCTCTGCAAAACTTAAATATCCCTCAAACAACTTCAAAACCCCTTCAAACAATTTCAAAAATCCTTCATACAAATATACCTCTATGTATAAAGAATTAAAATCATATTAAGAGACATGAAAATTGATACCCTTCTACAGAGAAAACTTCTACCACTGTTCAACTATTACAAACTCAAATTGTTCTATCATACACTTCTATATGTATAACATTCTCTTTTTTCTTAAAATCTTCAAAACATAAAAGCAAATGACATTATCTTTGAATCCTCATGTTCATCTTTCAATACACAGTCACACCAACATATCAGAGTCTTCGCATAGCCTTAAAAACCAATCTCTGGCACTGTAAAGTAGTTATAAAACTGTATGAGGACAGTTAGCAACGAAACATCTGGAGAACCCTTCAATATTAAGCCTTGGGAACTATCCATTGAAGTTTGAATAGATTTTAAATCTACGCCGTCGATGCATCTGTTGGCACCTTCGGGAGAGCCATAGATTTCATGCTCCCGCTCAAACATATGAGACCTATCGTCGAGCCTTGTTTCTATTAGATGATGGGGCCGGTCTACGCATGTCATGAACCCTTTACATGGTCACTTAAGTGACACTTTAACTCCAATACCAAGTCAAAGTTAAAACATAACAAAAAGTGAATGTAGCATTGGCGCCCTTCATTCCACATAAACCCTAGATCTCTAAGCATAAATCTTTAGGGTTTTTAGTTCTCTCTTAGGGTTTGAGTCTTTAGTATCTTAGGTAAAGATGTAGAGAGGTCTTAACAATTAAAACCCATAATAAGCATCATTATCATGATGAATGAACCAACATCTTGAACACTATGAGGAGATGAGTGGTAGACCTCGATATAAAGTAGCACTAACACCTTTTGCATCAATTAGCACACACCACTCCACTGCAACTCTTTAACAATCTTTGACATCAATCTCAACTAGCTTCAACTCTTTCAAACAAATGAAAAAGGAACGTAACTCTATTATAAGAATGAAAAGAGAACATCATGAGAGCAACATTGTGCTTCTACATCACTGTATCCAACAACATCCCAATAGTATGAATTGATCAAAACACTGTATCACTGCATCTTTAACAATTATGACAAATCAACCTTGATGAAGGTGTTGGAACTAGATTTTTAATAAATTTTATAAGCACCTTTTTTCACATCTTTTGCCATAATAAGTCATTCTACCCTAGAAAAAACCCATTTTCATCCTTTACCGCCATACCACTGCCATATTAATCAAAATGCACATTACTCACATTATACCTCCCTGTCGCTGAACACTATTGAGAAGGCCGTGGTACCATGGTGAAAAGAACTACTATACCGCAATACCGAAGCATGTAAATATTCCATGGTGAACTGCTAGAAGACAAAAGATGCCTTATCGTGATACTGTAAGGAATGAGAAGGTAGCTTACAGTAAGGAGGTAACCATGGAGATAGCATTTGCGGTTATACCGTTATACCTTGATGGATAGCAACACTCTCAGCAGTAGCAAGGTGACACCGGGATACCGCGAGGGTCTAAAGGAAAGCCCGAGGTAAAGAGGTAACATAATAAAGGCACCAAAAGCTAACCTGTGATACCGTGGATATAAAGTTTTAACCGTGCGGTATCACAGTAACATAAAAGGTGAGTCTTTTGACATACTGCGGTACCATGTGGGTAGAAGGAACAAGTTGAGGTGGCGCGGTATTTAAAGCTATCACTCTATTTAATGCATAACAGTCACATCATGTCAAAATTCAAAGATTTGAAATCTGCATGGAGATTGAAATCATGCGAATTGAATGAGCAAAGAATCAATTGCGCATTGGCCTCTGAAATAAGAAGAACAAAAAAAAATCCATCATTCAAACTTGCATAGAAAGAATCGTGTTGGAGCTCAAGTTCTCAGCTGTGGGGAGATTCTTAGAAGCAATAATTCTGGGAAAGGTTTCTTCGTTTCCTTCTGTAAATTTATAAAGGAAATGGCACCTAAGAAGGAAACTAGCAGTACGAAAGAGGAAACTAAAAGTAATAAAACACCATTGCAGCAACCTTTACGTTCTCTCTTGCCTGGGTCAGTTGACAAGGGTCCAAAAAAATATTCAGAGATTCAGCTCAGGGATGTAGGGACCCTAAAATGCCATAGTCAGGATGGGGCTTGTACTGGTATTTCTATAAGAACAGAGCAGAAAAGAGTCCCATTTCAAACCCTTGGAATCTAGACTTAGCTAAATTGATTGTCCCGAATGTTTTTGTTGATATTGACCTAGTTAAAGCCCTTGCTTCAAAATATCATGCTCCAACCAAGACAGTAAGGTTGCCAAGTGGGGAGTGTTTGGTTGATATCTCTAGAGAGGCCATCATAAGGTGTTTCGGGTTGAATAAACAGGCCATAGCTGAGATTAATTTGGATAAACTAGAACAAGAATATAAGAGGCTTAGAAAGACTTACATAATTGATGAACTCCTAGTGCACATGAAGAGAGGTGATGGAAATAGGGTAATACCCATTCCAACCTCTAAAGCAAAACCCTTCCTAGTTGCAGAGTTCCAAGTCTATTTCGAAAAGACCTACTATGCATTATGCCAGGTACTGGGGATAGATGCAGAGAATTGTATGTAGATAGGTCTAATGCGCATGGCGATGATAATTTAGCACCCAGAAACCAATATGGAATTTGATTTTGCTTCTTTGATTGAAAACCAAATACATGATGGTTTAATACAAGTCAAGGAATCCTAGGTGCCCCTTACATTTAGAAGGTACTCTATGTTGTGTCATTTGATTTTACACCAGAATGAAACCAAATGGACTGCTAGGATGAAATTGTGCACTCGTCTGTGTGGAGAAAGGCTCCCTGTCTAGAATTAGTGTCATATTTGGGACAGTAGATGGAATGAATGCAATTATGTTATTTTCAAAGATGATTTTGTTTGCAGGGTGTTGAGAGCCCTTGGTTTTACACCCCAAAGGATGCCTCAATCCATCATGGAGGTTCTGAGGCCTGCACAATGCTTGCCAGATAAAGGATATACCCATAACTATGCAGATTGGTTCTACATGCCTGAGCATATTGTCATTAGGGTATATGGGTGCAATCAAGCCCCACATATACTTCTAAAGTTTCCCCCTCCCAGGATCTACTTTTTAGAATTTATGTGGCAAATGTTATGGATGGAGTTTGACCTCATGAGGAATCAGAGGAAGGGTACATTTTTACCAGATTTGACAGTATTTGAGGATTTGTCCATAGGTTCTGACACATTGGAGGAATTACAAAAATTCACGAAGTTAAATTATCCTCTCAAAAGTGCGAAAGAAAGAGTTTGTGACCCTGAGGGACACATAAACATGATTAGGAGAACCTTGCTCACAAAAAGGGCTATCTCACATGACTTTGATCCTGATGAGGATGTAATAAGAAATTTAGTTTTCTTTGATGAAGTAATGCGAACTAGAAAGAGGTGGGAGACTATGATGAAACTAGAAGATAGAAAAAAGAGCAGAGATCCAAGTTTCAAGGGGACTTTTGCTGAAGAACCCAACCTCATCAAAAGAATGCAACTGGTGATTAGTAAATTTGATCAACTATTCAAAATGGCCCAGGATGAAGGAATGGTCCCACCCCCTACACCTCATCAACCAACACCAAAAGTTTCTACATCTCAAGCGTCTCCTCCACAGTTATCCCCCCTTCTCCCACTAATGAACCATAGGCAAACAGACATAAGATTGAGCCATTGGTGGAGTATGACTCCAATGACAATGAGGAGGATGAGGCTGCTTTAACATTAATAGAGATAAGTGGGGTAGAAGAATAGCAAAAGAATCAACAGCCACCAGACCCAGAGGTTAGACTTCCAAATGATAAAATAGATGAAATACAGGAAGACGAAAGGTTGGTCGCCTCTCTACAATTCTTAGAAGATGATAACTTTATTAACACTGTTGAATTCAGGGATTTCTGGATCAAAATGAAAATGCAGCAGTATGATGAAAAATTGAAGATCAATCTCATAGGGGCTGATGAATCCAAGCATTCTGAAATCCAAGCCCAGACATATACTGAGCTTAATATTGATAATATAAATATTACTCCCATAGAGGCTAGGGAAATGGTGTTAAAGAGCAACATATTGATCATACCTAGGATGGAGTTATCTAAGGTATTTCTATTAGACCAAATCAAATCTCATGATGACCCCATGCTGGTAGCAAAGTTTGATTCAAAAGGAGTGTCAGGAACTGGGTATAGTCCTACTACAAAAACCCTAGCACTGTGGACAAAACAAAAAAGCACAAGGAAGCCTCGCATTCTTGATGTGGTGCAGGAAATGAGGGGATTAGCAATGGTCCAGACAATGAGAGGCACAACTCCCACTGAGGATGCCACCTTAACCATGCATTATGTTATGTTTACCAAAGATATAGTAGAGAATATGGAAAGGAAAATATATGAATACGAAAGAAGATTAAGGTTGTCGAATGATGAGATAAACAAATTGTTTATTGAAAATGTAAGGATGAAATAGCAAGTACAAGTGCCCAGCATTGTCAAAGGGGATGAAATAGTGGTATATAACCCACCAATAAAAATAGAAGATCCACAAATCTAGCAGTTAAAGGATGAGATTGATAAATTAAAGCAGCATAACACAAGTGATGTCAAACCTCATATTGTGGAAACCCTCAAAAAAATATTAGATCACAAGGTTTGTATGTTGAAAGATAAATTAAGTGGGGTGCATGAGCATTTCAATAATTTGATCAAAGCTGCAGAACAAGTAGAGAATAATTTACCTATTCTCAAGGAAATGTAAAGATTATGGCAACCTACTTTGCACACATTAACTACCTTATGTAAAGCTACCCAAAGAGATGCAGATGCTCCTCCAAGGATTAAGCTTACTCAGGAGATGGTAAAAAATATAATTGAAGAATATAAGTATCTTCTGGATGTCAAGAGGAAGGTGGAAAATAAGAAGAGCATATTTGATGTTATCAAATGTCATTTCAACCCAATGATTGTCAAGGAGGGTAACCAGTTGAAAAGCATAGATGAATGGAAAGGGGAATTTGATCAAATGATTACTCAATGCCTCGCTCATATATAGAATGGTGGAGGTTTCAATCTCAATGAATTCAATACTTTGCTTGATGGGATCATTCAGTTAGACAATGGCTATACCAAATTTGTGATGGACATTAGAAATCTTCTGGATAATAGGTGGAAGAACCATCTCACCAGCATCATGACTGCCCAGGAATTCAAATGGCCTACTGATCTGACAATTAACAAATGGCAGGAGAAATATTTGGGTCCTGATGAAGAATGACAAGCACCTATCACGGAGTTGAAGCGCCTTGCTAGACCAACGGTCACGGGTTATCCTACAAGGGTTAACAGAGCGTGCTTTGTCATTAGTTAATTTATGTTTACGTTTATCAACAAATTTTGAAAAGTTGTTATAAAAAGTTGTAACCAATTTGAAACTATCTGCTCCCTATTTATAGGATACAGACCAAAAGGGCAGGGGGAGACTAAGATTTTCAGCATATATATATATACTCAATATACCAGTTGCACGTATACAATTTGGTGAAGAATCAATGGAAAATTGATAAAGTTATGATCCTATTTGGTGTTATTATTTGTTGAAGTAAAAACCAATTGCATGTTCTTGGCCATTTCAGTTATCCTCAATTATCTAATTCCATTCCAAGTGAATGCTGCTTTCTGTAAGCTTTTATTGCTTGTGTGATTTATTTACCTGAAGTTCTCAAGTAGAATTTATAATTCAAGTATATATATCATAGTAATTGAGTTACCCCTTGGATAAATAAGAGAAACTGCAATTCAGTGTTGTTATATTGTCTCCATTGGAATATAATTGATTGTTTAGATCAAGTGTGTATCAAGCATATACCTTGTTGTCAGTATTAACTGTGTGGATGCATTCAATTGTCTCCTTCAAATAAGGATTAGAAGCACTTCTAGATAATTCATAGCAATCCAAATATAAAATAGTGGATAAAGTAAAGAAGAGTTTGACAACCACATTCTTGCACCCTTGTACCAGATACAAGCCTCTTGTGTGCCAAATAATCAAGTATTCACCAAGAAATAATCATTCTTTAATTTCCATTACTCTATCACCCAAGTAAGGCACTAGTCATATTCATATTAAAACATAAATACATATCCGTCACCTTAGGATCTTTTAACTACATCCGTTAACTGAACATATTTATTTTACTTGATATTGCTTATACAATTTATACCAAATTTCCCATTAGGTCTATCTCACTCATAAAATCACCATTGTGAAATAGATCATAAACTAGGAAGTATATCATAAATCTGCTCATCCACATAGGTACACCCACCTTGGTTTGGTAGAACCTAAAGAGTAGAAGATTCAATTGGTCTTGTTCGTTAGCCCAAAACGTATCAAGGGCTTGGCAACCCCTTGTGGCTCCAACCAGCGTTTTTTAGACCTAACAAAAGGAAATGAATAAGTGTCTTGTCATGAAATATCACCAGTTTACATCATCACCATGAAACCATCACCACTTTTTTTACTATAACAATACCAATGATAAACCAATGCAACTCATAGTATCATGAGATGACCAGCACTCATACTGACATACAACAACATCATGCTGACATACATAAATGATTAACAAGTCAAAATTATACTGACTAATGGATATGATCAACAAGACAACATCATCAAGAAATGTGAATGTAAACATAGATACCATTAACATCAATGATTATAACATTTATCAATCACACCATACCAATCACCAAAATGCATTCCCTCTCAGGAACTCAAACAATCACCGTCTTCCATCTGATGGTGACCAAAACTCTTCCTCTTGATGGTGAAGACCAATCAATACCACAACATCAAAACATGTTCATGACCCTTAAGTATGACATGAACAAGTATGCATGATCAACACATCATCAACTGATCATACATCATCAACCTCCAACTTTTGACATCAATGACAAACACATCAACATCCCTCAGTCTAACCGTATGTCTCTGGATGATAAGCGGTGCTAAAATTGAGTTGAGTACTTAAGGCTTGCTGAAGAGCAGTCCAAAAGGATGAAGTGAAGACTAGATCTCTATTAGAGATAATCCTCCTCAGAACTCTATGAAGTCAGACTATATCATGCAAAAAACTCTAGCTACTGAGGTGACATTATAGGAATAACACATTGGAGAAAAGTGCGCCACCTTAGTTAACTTGTCCATAGTCACCATAATCACATCAGGCTGACGTGTAGTCAAAGGTAAACCCACAGTGAAATCCATAGATATCACATCCCATTTCCAATCTAGAGTAGCATGAGGATACAATAGGCCTGTCAGATGTTGATATTCTACTTTTACTCTTTGGCACTCAAGACAATGAGTGAAAAACTCTGCAATATCCTTTCGTATCCCTACCCAGAAGTATAGCTTCTGAAGATCCACATGCATTTTCTTAACATCAGGATGAGTCACATAAGGTGCTCTATGAACCTTAGCTAGAATCAATCCTCTAAGGTCGCCAAAAGAAGGAACATAGATACGACCATAATATTGAAGCAACCCATCAGCATCAACTGAGCATCCCTCAAGCATGTCCTTCAAAGGACTTTGGAACTGAATAATCTCATGGTATAATGCATCCTAGAGCAACAACTCTAGAATACGTCCTCTAAGATCTGTCTTAACTATCAAAGCTAGTAACTCATGTCGTCGCCTACTAAGGGCATCAACTACAACATTCTCCTTTCCCTTAATATAATGAATCTCAAAATCATACTCACATAGAAATTCCATCCATCTATGCTGCCAAGAATTCAAATTAGGCTGAGAGAAGATATACTGCAAACTCCGATGATTAGAATGCAACTTGAATCTATGCCCGAGAAGGAAATGTTGCCATTTGGTCAAAGCATGAACTACTGTAGCTAGCTCCAAATCATGTGTCGGGTAGTTGATCTCATGACTCCTCAACTTGTGAGACTCGAAGGCTATCACACAACCTCCTTCATAAGAACATCTCCAATACCCTCGATTGACGCATCAGTGCAAACAACAAAATCACTGGTAGGATCTGGAATAGCTAAAATAGGTGCACTGGTGAGTTTCTCTTTTAGAATTCGAAAAGCTCTTTCACATTGTTTAGACCAAACAAATCTTTTGCCTTGCCTCTAAAGAGAAGTAATCGAATGAGCAATCTTGGAGAAGCCTTCCACAAACCTTTTGTAGTAACCAACTAAACCCATGAAACTCCTAACCTCAGCTACATTAGTGGGAGAGGGCCATTCCAAAATAGCCTAAATTTTAGAGGGATCCACAGAGATTCCATCACTTGAAATAATATGCCCTAGATACTGGATTTCTATCTAGAAGAATTCACACTTTGAGATGTTTGCATATAACTGATTCTCTTGTAGACATTGCAACACCTGCCACAAATGTTCCTTATGCTCCTCCACGGTGCATGAATAGATTAGAATATCATCAAGAAAGATTAACACAAATCGATCTAGAAAGGTGTGGAAGACACCATTCATCAGGCTCATAAAAATTGTTGGGGCATTAGTCAAACCAAAAGGAACAACAGTAAACTCATAATGACCATATCGAGTGCAAAACATTGTCTTATGAATGTCAGCTTCAACAATCCTTAACTAATGATATCCAAACTCGAGATCTATTTTAGAGAAAATCTTTGCTCCTTGAATCTGGTCAAATAGATCATTTATTCTTGGCAGAGGATAATGTTTCTTTATGGTGAGCTTATTTATCTACCTGTAGTCTATGCAAAGTCATAGAGTCCCATCTTTTTTCTTTACAAAAATCATAGGTGTACCCCACGGAGATACGCTAGGATAGATATGACCTTTCTCTAAGAGTTCTTCCAACTGTAGCTTAAGCTCCTAAAGTTCTTGTGTTGTCATTCTATAAGGGGCCTTAGAAGTAGGTTGTGCTCCTGGAACTAAGTTGATATGAAAATCAATCTCCCTTCATGGCAGCATCCCAAAAATTTGAGAAGGAAAAACATCGGCAAACTCCCGAAGAATAGGATGATCATCTAAAGAAGTGTCTGGCTTGTCCTCAAATCTATCACTAATTGAGATAGCAAAGAATTGGCATTCTTTCCTCATACATCACTTAAGCTGCATGGCTGAACTCATCCTAAGTGACACTAGTTTCTTCATTCCTAAGACTAACACCTTTTTTCCCATATCGTCTAAACACTCTACAGACTTGTGTCGGCAATCTAATTTGGCCTCATGAGAATTCATCAAATCCATACCTAAAATTATATCATATGACCCCAATGATATCACCCTGAAATATTCTTTGGTAGAAAAAGAGCTAAGATCTAATTCGCAATCCCTAACTAAAGAATTGACAGACATCCTAGCACCAGAAGCTAACTCAACATCCCAATTAACATCTTGCATAGTAGCCACTAGCCCACACTTCTCCACTATGGATGCGGAAATAAAAGAATATGTAGCTCCATAATAAAAAAGTACAGAGACAGCAACCTTACCAATTTTTCCAGGGACCTCTATTATTGATGCCTAATGGTTTGCTTGCCGATTATCAAAAGCTGCAAAGACTCGATTAGATCTACCCACATCTCCCACCGTAGGCTCCGAAGCTACCACCTGCTAAACCCATGAAGCTACATTGTTCTAAAAACATTCTGAGCAATGTGTCCCCTACCACCGCAGTTATAACAAGGACCCTTAGGTGGTGCCAAAAACTAAAAAACTGATCTACTGGAGCTAGTCTGACTACCACGAGAACTCTGCTGAGGGCGAGCTGATCCAACAAACTGTGTATGGGTTCTCTGATCTCCTCTCTGTGGTGGAACTTACCAAGACCTGACTGAACCTCCTTGAGCTAACTTTGTTGTGACTACTATGGTGTTGATTTAGCAGGAAAAGAGTTTACCTTACCCCCACCTCTAGGAGGTGCAAAATGTTGGTAGGTGGCGACTGATCAGGAAAGTACTGTACACTAGCCATGTATCCTCACCGGGGTTCGGGGTGGTAGCCCCTGAGAAAAAAAATTTTAGGGCCGACTTAAAAAAATCCTAGGGCCGACTTAAAAAATCCTTTTTTTTATGACCGACATAAGAAAACCCTAATTTTTGTAACCGACAAAAAGGCTTGATAAAAAGTGGCCAAGGGTTAGGGTTTGAGTATTGTATGGTAGCATTTGCAGCAGTATTGAGTTGCAGGGATTGATGATTGTAATCAGTTTGATTTACTGGATAATAATATTGGACTCTCTGTTTGGTGGATGTAGCCCGAGTTTGGGTGAACCACGTTAAATCTTGTCTCTCGCTGTTATTAATTCTGTGTATTTCCATTTCTCTATTTAATCTTTATTTGCATTTAATTGATATCTTCTGTCGGCTAACCCTAACAAGTGGTATCAGAGCGAGTTGTGTTTGATTATCGTCTGCAGGAAAGTCTCACGGTTGAGTGGGAGCAATGGCGGACGAGGGTAAAATGAAGGTTGATAAATTCAATGGGCAGAACTATCAGTTATGGAAGATGCAGATGGAGGATTACCTCTATCAAAAGGATTTATGGAGGCCGTTGGAAGGAGTAGCCAAGAAACCAGCAACAATGTCTGATGAGGATTGGAATCTTCTTAACAGAAAGGCACTGGGAACCATTCGGTTGTGCCTGGCACTGTCGGTGGCATTCAATATAACAGAAGTGAAGACAACAGATGGTCTGATGAAAGCTTTGGCTAAATTGTATGAAAAACCCTCAGCCTCAAATAAGGTATTTCTCATGAAACAGTTGTTTAATTTGAAAATGGTTGAAGGTGGATCTGTGACAGGTCATTTAATTGAATTCAATACGATTGTCAGTCAATTGACTTCTGTAAATGTAAAATTTGATGAAGAAGTTAGAGCTCTCTTGATATTATGTTCATTGCCTGAAAGCTGGGATAGTTTGGTAATGGCGGTTAGTAACTCTGTTTCTGGTTCAAATACCCTAAAATTTGATGATGCTGTTGGTGTTATTCTGAGTGAGGAAATTCATAAGAAAAGCTCAGGTGGATCCAAATCAGGCAGTGTTTTGAATGCAGAAAGTAGGGGCAGATCAAAGGAGAGAGGAAAAGGTTCTGGAGGTCATGGGAAGTCATGAGGAAAATCAAAGGACAAAAGATCCCAAACCAGAGGACAGAAGGATTGCTGGTACTATGGAAAACCAGGTCATCTGAAGAAAGATTGCTGGTCTCAGAAAAATAAAGAAGGAGACAAACAAGAAGGCAATAAGGAAGCAAATGTGGTAAGTAATAAATCTGAAGATGATGCTTTGATTCTTTCCCTAGATAATGCTGATGATTCATGGGTTTTAGATTCAGGGGCCTCATTTCATGTTACGCCCCATAGAAGTTATTTTCTTGATTATGTCCAAGGGGATTTTGGGCTGGTTTATTCGGGAGATAACGAACCCTGTCAGATTGTTGGAAAGGGAAGAATCAAGATTAAGTTGCAGAATGGGAATCATTGGCTACTACAAGAGGTGAGGCATGTTCCAAGGCTCAGTAAGAATTTAATTTCAGCAGGGCAGCTAACTGAACAAGGTTGCACTGTTACATTTACTGATAAAAATTGGAAGGTTTCAAAAGGTGCCTTAGTAGTAGTAAAAGGTGTGAAAGTAGGCACCTTATATCTTTGTACAGGTCATACTGTTCCTACTACTTTAGATGTTATAGAGGAAAAACAAATAGGTTCAGGAATAGTTGCTGCAGGTTTGCAGGAAGAGACTGGAAAAGTTGCTGCAGGTTCTGAAACAACACTATGGCATAACAGACTTGGGCATATGAGTGAAAAAGGTATGAAGGTACTTCATTCTAAGAAAGTTTTACCAGGTCTAAAATGTATTAATATGGATTTCTGTGAAAGTTGTGTGTATGGAAAACAAAAGAGAGTCAGTTTTATCAGAGATGGGAAGCAAAAGAAAAATGAAAAAATGGAGCTTGTGCATACAGATGTATGGGGACCAGCTCAGGTATCTTCTTTCGGTGGCTCTCGGTATTATGTTACATTCATAGATGATGCAACTAGGAAGGTTTGGATTTATTTCCTTTGACAGAAATCTGATGTATTTGAAACATTTAAAAAATGGAGAAGCTTGGTTGAGAATGAGACAGGTAAAAGATTAAAATGTCTCAGATCTGATAATGGCAGTGAGTATTGCAACAAAGAATTTGAAGATTATTGTTCCTTTAATGGAATTCGTAGGCAGAAAATGGTTCCAGGGACTCCACAGGAAAATGGAGTGGCTGAATGCATGAATAGGACAATAATGGAGCGTGCAAGGACCATGAGATTGCATACTGGACTGCCTTTAAATATGTGGGCAGAGGCTGTCAACACTGCTGTATATTTAATTAACAGAGGTCCTTCAGTTCCTTTGGCCTGTGGTATTCCAGAGGAAGCATGGACTGGCAAGAAGGTGAGTTATTCTTTTCTGAAAACCTTCTGCTGTGAAGCATTTGCACATATAGATTCTGAAAATAGAACCAAGCTGGATGCGAAATCAAAAAATATACCTTTGTTGGATATGGCATTGATGAATTTGGTTATAGGCTTTGGGATTTTGAAAATCAGAAAATTGTGAGAAGCAGGGATGTTATATTCAATGAGAAGGTGTTGTACAAAGATTAGTTGCAACAACATGAGAAGAAAGAAAAGGATTATGTGGTGCTGGATGATACTCCAAATAGTGATGTTCCAGTGGCTCCTCATGCTCTGCAACAGCAACCAAAAATACCACAAACTCCAGTGAATGTTAGACGGTCAACAAGGATAAGTAGACCTTCTGAAAGGTTTTCTCCCTCTTTGTATTCTATTTTGTTAACAGATGCTGGTGAACCAGAAGGGTATGATGAAGCTATGCAGGTGAATACACAAGTTCAGTGGGAGCTTGCCATGCAAGAAGAAATGGACTCCTTGCTGAAAAATTAGACTTGGGAATTATGTAAGTTACCTGTAGGTAAAAAGGCTTTACCAAACAAATGGGTTTACAGGTTGAAAGACGAAGATGGAGGTAAGAAAAGATTTAAGGCCAGGTTAGTTGTAAAAGGATTTGCACAGAAATCGGGCATTGATTTTGATGAGATCTTTTCTCCAGTTGTCAAGATGACTTATATTCGTACTGTTTTAAGTATTGTGGCTGCTGACGATTTACATTTGGAATAGCTAGATGTGAAAACTACCTTTCTCCATGGTGATTTGGAGGAGGAGATATACATGGCACAACCACAGGGATTTGAGGTCAAAGGTAAGGAGAAACAAGTGTGCAGATTGAAGAAGAGTTTGTATGGCTTGAAACAAGCACCTCGGCAATGGTATTTGAAATTTGATAGTTTTATGGCTGAGCAAGGCTACAGTAGGTGTAATTCTGACCATTGTGTTTATTTTAAGAGGTTGGATAATGACAGCTACATTATTTTATGTTTATATGTTGATGACATGCTTGTAGCTGGGTCTAACATGGATCACATCAGAGAGTTAAAACATCAGTTAGCACAGTCATTTGATATGAAGGATTTGGGGGCAGCAAAGCAAATCCTTGGTATGAAAATTTGCAGAGATAGGAAGAACAGAAAATTGACTCTATCTCAGGCTGCTTATGTTGAAAAGGTGTTGCAGCGATTCCATATGGAGAATGCAAAAGCTGTCAGCACACCTTTGCCTAGTCATTTGAAATTGACTAAGGAGATGTGTTCAAAGACACAAGAGGAGGAAGAAAAAATGTCCAAGGTACCCTATGCTTCAGCTATAGGAAGTTTAATGTATGCCATGGTATGCACGAGACCGGATATTGCACATGCTGTAGAAGTTGTTAGCAGGTATATGAGTCATCCCGGATTTGAGCATTAGAATGCGGTCAAATGGATTCTCAGATATTTGAGAGGTACATCTAATAAACACTTATGTTTTGGGGGCTCTAATACTAATTTAGTAGGTTATGTAGACTCAGATTTGGCAGGGGATATTGATACCAGGCGGAGTACTACAGGTTATGTCTTTACTGTAGGTGGGACAGCAGTGAGTTAGATTTCTAGGTTGTAAAAGGTGGTTGCTTTATCCACCATAGAGGCAGAATATGTAGCCGCAACAGAGGCAAGCAAGGAGATGATATGGTTGACATCTTTCATGGAAGAATTGGGTAAACAACAGGCTAACAGTTCTTTGTATACAGACAGTCAGAGTGCCATACATCTTGTAAAGAATTCTGCCTTGCATTCAAAGACCAAACACATATAGTTGAGGTATCACTTTATTTAGTCGGTGTTGGATAATGGACAGTTACGGATGGAAAAGATACATACAGATGAAAATCCAGCAGATATGTTTACAAAGGCAGTGACAAGGGAGAAGCTGAGCTCCTCTTTAGCTTCGATTGGTCTTCTAGACTAAAAATAATAAAAATCGAACAGTAGAGTCCAGGGTGCTTATTTCCAGTGGGAGCTGCATGCGCAGCGGTGTCGTCCAGGATCAGTCTCCAAGTGGGAGATTGTGTGGTGTGGAGCCTGATCAGTCTCCAAGTGGGAGATTGTTGGTAGGTGGCGACTGATCAGAAAAGTACTGTACACTAGCCATGTATCCTCGCCGGGGAAATTTTTTAGGGCCGACTTAAAAAAATCCTAGGGCCGACTTAAAAAATCCTATTTTTTATGACCGACATAAGAAAACCCTAATTTTTGTAACCGACAAAAAGGCTTGATAAAAAGTGGCCAAGGGTTAGGGTTTGAGTATTGTATGGTAGCATTTGCAGCGGTATTGAGTTGCAGGGATTGCTGATTGTAATCGGTTTGATTTACTGGATAATAATATTGGACTCTCTGTTTGGTGGATGTAGCCCGAGTTTGGGTGAACCACGTTAAATCTTGTCTCTCACTGTTATTAATTCTGTGTATTTCTATTTCTCTGTTTAATCTTTATTTGCATTTAATTGATATCTTCTGCCGGCTAACCCTAACACAAAAGAGCGGAATTGATTGCGATTTTGATGTTGAGGCAGATTCTGATGATGATCATGATGTTTCGGCTAGATCTCCTCTATAATAAGTACTTTCTCCATTGCCTGCCTCATAGTAGTAGGCTCAGATAACCATACTGGTTCAGTAATGCTATGTTTAAGCCCTCTATTGAAATGGTTTACCATCAATTTTTCTTCCTGAATGCAGTCGACATACTATGATAATTCAAAGAATTTGTTCTCATACTGGGCTACTGTAAGTCCCCTTTATTCGAGATCATGAAATTCATCTATTTTCCACTACCGAAAATGATCATAAATATATATCTTCTTAAATATATCCAAGAAAACTTCCCAAGTAATATTCTCTGGAGTCAAATGCCTTTTCCTCTCCTCATGTCGCCACCAAGTATCAACATTATCCTTGAGCAGGTGTATTACCAATCTAGTCTAAAGATTACTCCCATAGGTTTTTAGTGCAAAACATTTCTGAAGACTAATCAACCAAGATTATGCCTCTAATCCATCAGTAGAATCATAAAAGTGTTGTCGTTGAAGTCTAAGGAAATCTCAAATCAACTTATCTATGTCAATGGAAGCCCCTTTCTCAACTTGAGTGTTACAAGGAGGAGGTGAATAATGCCCTGATTCTCCTTCCTCAGAATGCTTTGCACCACCCCAAGGAGGACTTCTATTGCACTCTCGGGGCATAGAATGTTGCCCTTCTAAATGATGTTGACCTTTATTATTAGGCAAAGGTAATCTCTCTTGAATGATATCTACCAAGTTTTGCAAGGCCTGAAGAATTTGAGGCCCATGACCGATCAGCTCCCAAGAATGATCTGATGTAGAATGGCTATGTCCTTGTCAAGGAAGCATATTATATAAACAAGAAATGAATTTATATTATTATGTTTTTCCCAAAGCTCCCAAGTGTTGCAACTTGGTGCTCTAATACCTATGTAATGCCCTACCCTAATAAAACTATAAATTAATTAAATAACTAAAATTACAAATAAAATAAAGTGAGTTATGCTAATAATATAATAACCAAATAAAGAATAAACTAACTAGAGAAAGAAAATGAAGATGAACAACTTACGCTAAACTTATACCTTCATCTCTCCTTGTTAATATCACTTTTAGTGACTGGGGCATCACCATCTCTAATCCAATCATTATTTAATCATATTGTTCTAAACCAAAGTCTTATATAACATAACACTATGTTTTAAATTTCTTTGAAATGATGTTACTTCGCAACACCATCTCAAAGAGGGGCAAAATGTAGAAACTTAAAAATGGCTAACACATCATATCCCATGTGATTTAATAATAAATCACTTCATTCTTCTATATTGATTAAATAATTCTTATCTATTTATTTATTTATTGATACTAGGCATCAAAAGCCAAAAGTCCAGAATACATAAAGTAACAAAGAAACACAATCCAAAACCCCTAGAAAGCAAACAACCCCACAATCTCCTAAAGACAACATGAACCTAAAACCAAGAGCCTCCCATCGGACCAATCTATCATCCACCACCAATTGATACAACCTCTGGGACTTATCCACAGACAGCTGGTCCCAACCAATAACATCCCAACCATTCTATTGCTCTAAAGCCCACTTTGTAAGACAATCTACCACCCTAATCCATTCCCTGGGTATATGGACAAAGAAAACCAACTCAAAGGCACTACCCAATCGCAAAATCTGCCTACCCAACATAGATAATTACCAATGAACTCCCTCGAACTATCTATTATTCAACATATTTATCACAATCATAGAGTCAGCCTCAATAATGATCCTTCACCAACCTAGAATGCAAGCCCTTTCCACCGCCACAAGAATAGCCTGAGATTCCATCAAATTGTTCGTTGCCTGCCCCAAATAAGTGGAGAAGAAAAAAACAACTGTCCCAGAGCTATCTCTCCTAACACCCCCAATCCCAGCATGGCCCAAATTCCCTCTAGATGATCCATTTGTGTTAATCTTAAAAACCCTGACCGGGGGGTGTCCAATTGCCTTCCCTTGAAACTTTCATCTTTAGGCCACGTCCCCTCATAACACCAAGTATGCCACCCACTTTATCATTAAGGTCTAGCCCATGAACCACTGGAAGTTCCTCCTTCTCCAGGGATTCATTCAAATCACACTTGGTCGTTAAAGTCTCTTGGATCATACTAACAATGTGTTCCCAAAGTTACTAGGCCCATAGTTGTCCTCCCTAGAAAATCCTCCTATTCCACTCAAGCCAAAGCTGCCAAATGATGCATGAAAGCCCAATCTCCCATGTCACTTGAAGGAAAGAAGGTCTGGAGGGAGGCCTCCCTAATCTACTCTATAAATCTACCAAATATGTAGCATGTACACATCCTTTGTTCCACAATCCCGACCAAGAATACCAAATTTTTTTGGCATATAAACACTGAAGGAAAAGATGAGGAATACATTCGTCACTAAGCCCACACATGGCGCACACAGAAGGACCCTAAAATCCATGCTTTTGCAAATTGTCCCACATGAGACACCTATCCCAAGCAACCAACCAAAGAAAGAAATTACACTTCGGCCAGGACAATTTGTTCCAAACTTTCTTCAACCAGGGGACTTCTGGATCCCGACCACCTTGATGCATAAGAGCCTAGTACCCACTTGCCATAGAGTAAGAACCCTTAGGATTAAATCCCCAAGCTAACCTATCCCTCTCACTTGAAGAATTACAGTTCCTTTGAGACAGAATTGAAGATAAAACTTTCCTATCCTCCGCTGAGCCCCCCTAGGCTATTCCCAAGGGTTTTTCCAGCAAGTTATCTCCACTTGGCCCAAAGACTATGTATACTTAAAATCAGCCACCCAGATCCAACTAGCCTCAATAAAACTATCACACAAATATTGCAGCTACAGGCGAGAAGAAAGAATGGGAGGGAACTCATCCCAAGAATCATGCTAAAAAAGAGCTTCTAAACCCTTGTTACAAATCCAAAATAAGCCTTGCTTAATGAGAGTAGCCCCCTTCTTAAGAGTGTTCTAGATCACTGAACCTTACCCATAGAGATCAACCCTAGGAATATCTTTGCTGGCAATCTCCCCTAAATACTTGTAAGGATCCTTGCCCAAAACTGCTAAGAGTTCAAACACCACCTCTAATAAAGTTTGGAAGAAAGAGCCTGACAATTGATAGAAGCTCTCTGAAGACCCAAACCCCCACTCTGTTTAGAACAACAAACAGATTCCCAATTGACCAAACTCCATTTAGAATCCTCCATATTCCCCGCCCATAGAAATTGTTGAGAAAGAGTGTCAAAAACCTTGATGAAGCTTGAAGGAGCCACCAAAAGAAAGCACTTGTAGATAGGTAGAGCTTGAATCACAGACTTTAAAAGTAAGACTCCCACAGATGAGAGCCAACAGAAGGTCCAATGACAAACTTTAGCACAGAGCTTATCAAGGATCAACTGCCAGAAACCCCTAGCCAGGGGTTCAATAGAGAGGGGAAAACCCAAATAAGTGAGAGGAAGCACCCCCACCTAAAATCGAAGAATTCTGACAATGCGATGTTGAACCAAGGGGGGAGTATTAAAGAAAATGATGGATGACTTGTCCTCATTAACCTTCTACCCAGAAGTGACAAGATAAATATCTAGAGATTTTTAAAAATTCTTAGCCTCCCTGATCGTGGCCAAGCCAAGCAAGGTCGTATCATCAACAAACTAAAGATGAGAGACAGAAGGCAGGGTATTACTCTAGGACTAGCCATGAATCAAAACTTGTCTCATATGAAGATTTAAAATCCATCCCAAACCCTCAGCCATCAGAATGATTAAATAAGGGGATAGGGGATCCTCCTACCAAAGAGCTCGAGAAGCTCTGAATAGGGGGAAGAAGCACCATTGACAATCACCAAAAAAGGAGTAGAAACACAACTCATAACCCACTCAACCCAATCCCTACGAAGCTAAACACTAAGAGGACCCGTGGCAAAAAAACCCCATTTGACCCAGTCATAAGCTTTAGACATGTCTAACTTGATGAACATAGCCTTCTCTCTTGAGGTTGCCATGGAATGAATAGCCTCCCCTGCAATCACCACTCCATCCAGAATCTATCTACTCGCCACAAAGCCCCCTGCTCCTCTGAGACAAGAGAGTTTAAGTAATTCTTAAGTCTTTCGACAATAAGCTTAGTTATGATCTTATAAACCACATTACATATGGTAATAGGCCAAAAATGATCAAAAGATTGAACCTCCTCTTTTTTGGGAATAAGAACCAGCAAATTCGCATTCAGGGCTCTCAACATCTGCTTACTGTTCTGAGATTCCTTTACCAGGTCCAGCACATCAAGCTTAAGAATGTCCCAAAAGGCCTAGAAAAATTCAATCAGGAAACCATCTGGTCTAGGGGCCTTCTCTTTCCTCATCTGAAACACAATCCCTTCCAGCTCCTCTAAAGAAATAAGCTTCATGAGCTCAACATTTATTGTTGGTGACATAATAGGAGGAATGCAGTCAAGGACCAAACTTTCCTCATCAGGGGAAAGAGGGGAATCTTCAGAAAGAAGGTTGGAAAAGAATGACAAGGCCTCTCTACAATATCATGCGAGGAAGAGAGAATATTCCCATTAGAAGATCTGGTAGAAGTGACAATGTTCCTTTGCCTTTTATCTTTAACTGAATTGTAGAAGAATGTTTTAGTCCTATCCCCTTCCTAAAGCCAATCAATCCTAGCCTTTTGTTTCCAAAAAATTTCCTCCCTGAGTTCCCATTCTGATAGCTCTTTGATTTAATCTGACTCCTTAAACAGGTACTCCTTCATGAGACCATACTCCCTAGTCTAGCAAGTGGCCATATCCAGACGAGTCTAAATATCTGCCTTTGCCTGAAAAGGGTTCCCAAATAAATCCCTATTCCACCTCTTGAGCTAGCAATTCACATACTGAAGTCTCTTGACAAAAGAATACATCGCAATACCATGCAAAGGCCTCCCCTCTAACCACAAGATCCTGTAAAGAGTCTTCACGCAACCACATAAGTTGAAACCTTAAGGAGGGATTTTTGGAGGAATCTAATAGAGAAACCCTCAGCAAGATGGGCTAGTGATCAGACCCCCGCCAATCCAAGATCTTAGAGCTAGAAAGTCAGCGATTACTCACCCAATAGCTAGAGATTAAGAATCTGTCCAATCTCTTAGAGATCGAATCCCTACCACACCTCCTATTATTCTAGGTAAACTACCCATTACTTGGTCGAATATCTACGAGGGCCAAAGAATTTATATTTGCTTATAGCAGCCCGGATGCAACATTCAACCTTTTAACTCCTCCTTGCTTCTCAGACAAACTCATAATTGCATTAAAATCCCCTGCTAGGATCCATGGAAATAGAGGGACCATTGCCGCACAAACTTGATATGCATCCACAAATCCACCTTACCAAGAAAGTCCATGGGGGCATAAACATTCGTAAAGAGAATAGATTCCCTTGACTCAAAACTGGTCGTCATAACCGAGATCGAATATTTGCTGGTAATCCGCCAGAGGGGGTAAGCTTGCAAGAATCCCATAAACAAGCTAAACCCCCAGAACTACCCTAAGCTCCAACACATTGACACTGACCTCGCCCCTAGATTCTAGAGGCTATGTTAAGCATTCCATCCATTGATAACTTAGACTCCTATAAGAAAACCATATCCAACTTATGTTCCCAGATCAAACCTTAAACAACCTTTTGTCTAGGCATGTTGTTCAAACCCCTTACGTTCCATGAGAGGATAATCGTTTCTAGAAGCGTTAGTTGATGGGCCTCACTAAATCTAACTCCACAAGGGCTTCCCCTAGTAACTTCACCTTATCTTGATCCCTCTTGTGACCCACTTTCAAAGCCTTCTTTGGGGTTCCTTTCTTGAGAGCCTTTTGTTGTATCCCTAACACTTGAGGCCCCTTCTTTAACCGACTCTCCTCTACCACCTCCCCAACAACTAGAGAGGGAGAGGATCCTTAAACAGGAGTCTTGAGCATAGTCTCAACCCTTGGTGCACAAGAAAGGTCTATCACTGTCAAAGCATGACCTGTCTCCATACTATCACAGGGATTCTCCTCTTGCACTTGGACCAAACTGCCATTCTTACTCGGGTCAACTTGAGCCTCTTTTGGCTCCTTAACCATTGGCTTGCGAAGATCTATAGAAACATCTTGATCCCCAAAAGTCTCCAACATATCAAATTTATTAAAGAACCCATCCTTCTGATGCTCTTTGAAATGTCTCTTCAACCCTCTCCCCTTATTGCGATGTCTAACTGGAATGAAGCCATCCTTATCACCATTCCCCACAGTGATTGGAGCTTTCCCCTTATTTGCTGCAGGAGGAGGGAGGGGGCCCATAGGATCTAGTGGGGCAACTTTAGGACATTTCTGATGGAGATGCCCATATTCATGACAAATGCAACATCTAAAAGGTGGAGCTTCATAATACAGTCGTTGAATCCATGACAAAGATCCTAATCTAATCTCCATATAATCTAGGAGCAGTTTATTCAAGTCAATTTCAACACATAAGCGGGCAAAAGATACTACCTTACAATCCATCATTTGTTGGGAAGGCCCCACCAGCTTACCCAGTAGCAAAGCGATCATGTACAGAATATCCTACCTCCAGAACTCCATCAGAAGTTGAGGAAGGTGTACCCACACCAGAATTCATGATGGGAGCTCTTTTGTCGGGTTGAACCCCAAGTGCCAGAGTTTCATGAATAGGCATGTCTAATTGTAGAAATAAGGTCCACCTTCAAACACTGTAGCCCCATCCACTAATCTCAAAAAAACCACAAAAATAATTATTGGCTGCCATGATCACTTTCATATCTCCCTCAAGATTCTAAGTCCTCCAGGTCTATGATTCAAGAAAAGGCAAGGAAACCTTGATGCCCATAAATTTGCAAATAAGGGCGTGATCTGCTAAATATTACACATCATCAGCTACCAAAGATGGCTGAATAACTAGAATAGGTCGGTCCCTACTCTTTTCCAGACAACCATTGATCCTTGGAACTTTCACCTCCCTTTTGGCATTTTCTGCATTAGCCATGACATTGGACAAGAGATTTACTGCATGCACATGATTAGAAGATGAGGGGATACCTCCATTGAAAGCATCTCTGAAAGAGAGCTTAATAGCTCCCCCTACCCCTTCTAAAGACCCCATGGCTCAAAAATCTTTAAAAAGCAAAATCCCCAACCAAGGGTAATACTAGAGCAAGCACCCTTTAGGCCTCAAACCTGCTTGATGCCAGAAGGAGCCTGATCTTCAACCAAAAGTTGCTTCAGACCTAGCCACAATCTATAAAGACCCCCTACCAGTGATAGACACCCTGACAACAGGAAAGAAAAAGCATCCAAACAGCAAGCAACCAGTGACAATCCCCCACAAATAATTGATGATACCCCTAACGATGAGCTACAACACCCTAGATCGCAGAAAGCAGAGGATAGAGGGCATGGATAACGGTCTCAGTCGTGCCCTATTCACCAAACGCCGCCATACATATGGCCATCTCCTTATGGTAGAATCAATTCTTAATTATTTAATTAACTAACATTTTCTCCACTATAAATAAATAAAATTAATATTTGATTTATTTTCCAACATTTTCCATGTGCACATAAAATTAAATACTTTATTTAATTAAGTTTCCTCCACAATTTCCTCTCACCATGATTTTCTGTCATCACCCACCATTCACTCTTGTCTCACCATGATTCTCTCTCATCACCCCATCATTCACTCTCAATCAGATCTGTTAATAAATCAATCAACTCAGTTGACTAATCAATCAATTTAGATAAATTATCAATCTAGTCAGTCAACTCACCAATCAAGTTTGTTAACTCCCTTTATTCATGAGAGGACAAGGACACTTGTCACTCTCTCATCTATTTAATTATCTCATTCAGTTTCAACCATTAATCTCTCCAATCATTCCTCATCATTAATATTCATTTTTGGAAATTTATAAATAAATCCTCTTCTAAGCCATAAGGATATACCTTCATATTGCAAGCTTATATTGCTAAATCACATCCAAGTCCTCCATTATCACACATGTCAAGGTTATGCTAAAGTAATTGAGCAATCCACATAATATCATATCATTCAAATCAAGGAAGCATAGCTATTGGAGATTGGTTTTACTCCTTTCCACTCCCTTGAGGTGAGGAATTGCATTTGAAGAGAAGGTAATTGTATTATTTGTGTTGTCTTCATTGTTTGTTCTTCATTTGCACTTTTCTCATTCACAACCACAATAAGAGAATATCAAATGGACATTTTAGAGATTTTTTAAATACTCTAAAACACTACATAATTAATGGAGAATTGATTTGAAAAAACTATTGTTGTATTAACTTTGACAATAGAAAGGCTAACAATAACCCTCACTAATCATTACACAAAAATAACGCATCGATACAGATATGCTAATTGTTAAATGATATTAACTAAATTCTTGTATTAAGTGTATTGATAAGTGATATGCTAAAGCCCATGAAGATAACTCATATTGATAACAAGAGAACAACACTCATCTCACATGGATGATCAACATTTGTCCTACGGTATACTTCTAACACATCTATAAATAGTTATCTTCCTCTTACAACAAAAAATAAAAGCAAAATATCAAAAAAAGATTTGAGCAACTTTAAAACCTACAAGGATCCTTATTTTTTAAAAACTTTGAATGTCTAGTACACTCTTACTACTTACAACTATATCACCACTTGTTTTGAAACAACAAAAAAAGTAATTGTTACTAGTTATTGGTAAGATTGCAATGTGTGTGTATATGTTATGTTTTGTATTGTCAAAACACCTTTTATGCACAACAAAAAACCTACTTGAAGATCCCTCACCTCTATACTACTTGTAGTTCCTTGGTGTCCTTTTGAATGTGCATGGATCTCTTTCATGAGTCTCTAACTTGATCTAACCTATGAATGACTGCCAAAAATGTGACTGGTGACATGAGACACCATAGTGGACACATGTCAAAATTAGAAAACCATGCAAAAACAATATGATGCCAACTTCAAGAATAGTTCATTATTTCCCTTGTCCTCCAAAATCTTTTTGGTTTGTCCATTTAATGATGTTGAACAAATACTTCACTGTAATCCAAAACAAGTTGATTAATGAGGAATATTTCCATGATATATTCAAAAATATGGTCATCCACAATGTTAATAATTGGCATCCCATCAAATAGGTAATCAAGTGATGGTCCAAGAGTATCCCTAGACTCAAATATCCATGTGGTTCATGAAATAGAACTTGTCTATACTAGGAGGGACAAATGTAACCTTGTATCTACATGGGACTCTCTCTCTCTTGGAATGTGAGGGAGAGAGATATAGAGATAGAGAGGTAGATATATTTAGATAGAGGGAGGATAGATAAATAAAGAGATAAAGGGATAAATAGGTAGATAGAAATGGATGTATATAAAGAGGGAGGGAGACATAGAAAGGGGGAGGGGGAGACCTGGATAAATAGAGAGAGATAGAGAGATTGGGTGACATGGAGAGATAGAGAGGGACATGGACATGGATAGGGAGAGAGCCTAGGGACATCCAAAAAGAGATGGAGAGATAGAGATAGAGATAGAGTTAGAGAAAGGAAAAAATATAGAAAGAGGGGTAAATAGAGAGATAGAGAGGGATAGGTGAAGATAGAGACAGGGAGAGGGAGAGAGGGGGATTGAGATAGACAAAGGGGTCTATAGAGGGAGAAAGATAGAGATACACATATATAGAGAGAGAGGGGAGATATAGGGAGATAGATCTAGCAAGGGAGAGATAGGGAAATACAGAGAGAGAGGTAGAGAGGGATATATTAAGAGATAGGGTTATGCAGATAGATAGAGATAGGGAAAGAGATGGAGAGATGTTTAGAGACAAAGGGAGAGAGATTTCAAGAGGTAGAGGGATGGGGAGAGAGATAGAGAAGAGGAGAGAGAGGTAGCGAGGGATAGATTAAGAGCTAGGAATATGTCCAGAGAGATAGAGATAGGGAAAGAGATCAAGAGATACAACTTCCAGAGACATAGGGAGATAGATTCAAGGTAGAGGGATTGAGAGAGTGATAAAGAGGGGGAGTGAGATAGTGAGGGAGGGAGAGATAGAAAGATAGAGTTGGAGAGAGGGGATCGAAAGAGAGAGAAAGCTATATATATATATATATATATATTTATCCCTATTCTCCTCTCTACCTAAACCTCTAAACCTTAACCCCTAAACCCTAAACCCTAAATAATGCCCCTAAACCCTAACCCCTAAACCCTAAAAATGAGCAACCCTAAACCCCTAAACCATAAAACCTAGAAGCAACCCTAAACCTCTATCTCCCTATCTGTCCCAATCTCCATTGGTCCTCTCGCTCTCTCTCTCCAAACCCTAAACCCTAACCCCTAAACTCAAGCAACCCTAAACTCCTAAACCCTAACCCCTAAACCCTAAACTTGAGCATCCCTAAACCCCTAAAGCCTAAATAATTCCCCTAAACCCTAAACCTAAACCCTAAGCCCTATTTACTTGAGCAACCCTAAACTCATGTAAACCTCAAATAATGCCCCCTACCCCTAAACCCTAAACTTAAGCAACTAGGCTAAACACCTAAACATATACTTCGATAGGGGATGATGGAGGATCAATGGGAAATGGATGTAGAATTATTGGATCTTGATTAAATTGTTATCCTCATTGGGATGTGATTTGTTATGATCCAAGTTATTTGTTTAATTATCTATGTTTTCTTTGGGACCAAGTGTCTCATCATGGGATATTGATGGATAATGAATAAGACTAGCACGAGATGATGGATAGGGCTAATGGGATGATGGATAGGAGTGATGTGGGTTACTTTCTCATGGATAAGATCTTGATCATAGATAATATCTTGATCATAGAGAGGATAAGCATGGATAGCATGATATTAGATATGGATAGGGTAAGTGGGGATGCATCGATATTCATTGGATTGGGGAGTAAGAGGTGGTGATGGGGGTTCACTAGGAGATGTTGGAGGATCAATGATGGGATTGATGTGCAGAGGGGTTGACCATGAGATGGTAAGGGAACCGAGATGGGATTAGATGGGATGTTTGGATTTTGATTAGGATGGGTGGTTGGTGTTTCCACATGCTTTGGACTAGGCTCTTAACATAGCTATTGGGTTTCTTATATGGATGGGATGGGTTCTTGGATGGGATCAATAATCTTTGGATGTTTGACAACATGGCTACATGATGGGGTTTGACTTGGACTTATGGTAGGAGACTCTTTAATGAAATGGATAGACATAGGAGTGGATGATGGTGTTGAAGCTGTAGACATGTTATTAGGAGGTTCTTTGTTAGGATCAAGGATAGGAATTTGAGTACATTATGTTCTTAGATTCCTTGCTAATAGTCCTTGGGTCACATCCTTCATGGCTTCATGGGTTGCTGGACTAGGATATGCATATAGTTGATGGATAATGATGGAAGATGTTGTGGGGTTAAGATTAGGATCAAGTGAATGGATATAAGAGGCCCGGATGGATTAGGGTTGGGAGTGTTAGAGGGGGATTAAATTGGATCAGTGGATTTGGATGGCTCCATATCTTTGCTTTTATTTTTGGATTTTGTAAAAAGCCTTTGGAGAAAAATTTTCAAGCGTTCATGGGTTGATGGATTGGAGATTAGAATGTTTGATGGTGGATTAGATGGTGAGTTATATGGTGGATGGATGATAGGGATTGATGGATTGGGAAATGAGTGGACTAATGTGTTAGGATTAGGATGATTGGAGGGAAATTATAAAATAATTCCCCTTTAACCCTAACCCCTAAAACCTAAACTTGAGCAACCCTAGAAACTCATAAACCCTAAATTGTTTACTCCTAAAGGTCTGAGCAACCCTAAACTCATAAACCCTAAATATGCCCCTAAACCTGAGCAACCCTAAACCTCTCTCTCTCTCTCCTAAAACCCCTAAATCCTAAATAATACCCCTAAAATCTAACCCCTAAACCATAAACCAAGCAACCCTAAACCCCTAAACCCTAAATAATTCCACTAAACCCTGAACTTAAGCAACCCTAAACTCATAAACCCGACCAACTCTCTCTCTCTCTCTCTCTCTCTCTCTCTCTCTCTCTCTCCCATGTCGAAAAAGAATCTGGAAACAATAAAACTAGGACATGCAAAGAAGGATGAGGATATAAATTGGGATGATGAAATGGAAATAAGATAATTTATGAAATTTCATTGGATGGGAAGAATGATGAGGAGAGGTAGAGAGGGGATGGAAGTAGAGAGTGAGAGAGAGGATAGGAGGTAGAGACGGGAGGGAAGTAGAGAGTGGGAGAGGACCATAGGGGGTAGATAGGGAAAGGAAGAAGAGAGAGAGGGTAGGAGGTAGATAGGGGAGGGAAGCAGAGACTAAGAGAGAGGGTAAGAGGTAGAAAGGGGAGGGAAGTAGAAAGTGAGAGAGAGGGTAGGAGGTAGAGAGGGGAGAGAAGAGAGTGAGAGAGAAGGTAGGAGGTAGAGAGGCGAGGGAAGCAAAGACTCAGAAAGAGGATAGGAGGTAGATAGGGGAGGGAAGTAGAGAGTGAGAGAGAGGGTAGAAGGTAGAGAGGGGAGGGAAGAAGAGAGTGAGAGAGAAGGTAGGAGGTAGAGAGGGGAGGGAAGTAGAGACTCAGAGAGAGGGTAGGACGTAGAGAGGGGAGGGAAGTAGAGAGTGAGAGAGATGATAGGAAGTGCAGCTGCCCTTGTAGACATGTATGTAAACTGTGGAAGCATAGACAAGGCATGTCAATTGTATGATGTAACACCTCAAATAGATGTTCTGTAATGGAATGCAATGATTGCCAGATATGCAAAAAATGGATTTGTTGAAAAACCTTTAGAAACTTTCAAGCAAATGCAATTGGCATGTGTATAGCCAGTTATGCTTAGCATAATGCGAGTGCATTATAATGTGCTCATGTTATTGATTTCACATAACCCAAGCATGTTATAACGCGCTCACATTATGCTCAGCTTTGTTTGACGTGTTTTTATAATTTTTAGCAAAATTTGGAGATAATCTGGAGTGGTCTCCCCATCAGGATGGCACTTTTTTCAATGAAAACTCAAAAAAAATACCACCATAATCTTAAGATCTCTGTTAGCTATCTAACCATATAATTTTTTTTCACATTTTGAGTATGTTAAGGGTTTCATCTTGAATTTCTTTTATTACTGTGTCCATTTTTTGTCAAAAACCAATGTCTAGTATTTTTGACTTTTTTTAACTGTTCACTAAAATCTGAAATTGTTGGGAATTAAGGTGTCTCAACCTTGGTAATTCCTTGCATTATTTATGATTGTATTTATTTATTCATTGCCTATGATGTAAATTAATTGTAAATTCCATATTGTCATTTTGTGGGATGTGGCACGGTGATGTGTCATCCTACATGGAAGATGACAACTTATAATTTTGTCCTCATATGAGGAGATAGGCGTCCCACTTTGTGGTAGGAGTATTTTTCCATGTGTCAGCATCTTGGATGTTGTGTAAGGGAATGTTGACCGAAACGGTTATGACAGATTCCTATGACGAAGTTATGACATGTAATAGTCAGAAATAGAAGCTTGTAAGATAGGTGAAGACATGTGTTGAGAAGCATCTTTGAAAAAGGCATCTTTGGGAACCCCAAGGTGCACTATGACATGTTGTAAGAGAATATGCTATTTATAGCCTGTGTATGATAAATTCTCTTACAGCTGTAAGTTGTAACTGCTATGACAGAATCTATGACAGTCGTAAGAGTCGTAAGAGCATCTATCATAGCACATTTTGGAAATAGGTGACCTCTTTGGGATGGGAGTGTGGACAAGTGTCAGATACATCTTACAATGTTGACCAAGTGTCCATAGGCGTGGGTTTTGGGCCATGAGGCCAATTTGGACGCCCATTCCAAGATGGAGCCAATTTTGCTT
This sequence comes from Cunninghamia lanceolata, assembly GCA_027924645.1. NCBI lineage: Eukaryota > Viridiplantae > Streptophyta > Pinopsida > Cupressales > Cupressaceae > Cunninghamia > Cunninghamia lanceolata. The sequence goes on along the minus strand of BSBN01000086.1, from coordinate 1,255,272 downwards.
TGTATATTCTATATAAATAGGTGCTTGGAGGAGGAGATGTATTATGTGATTGACAGGTACTGTTACGCTGCTGAATTGACTCCAGACACGAGTGTCAAAGATTATTGAAGATTGCATTTGCAAGTGTAATGTAAACCATATTTAGTTTTGATAATACATTGTGCAGGTTTTTGAGTGTAGGGTTTTTCACCCGATAAGGGTTTTCCCCACGTTATATCTTGTCTTTCTTCTTCTGTCTTCTTTCTGATTCTATGTGTATTGCTGCAATATCTCTGTTATATGTTTCATGTTGCTATAATTATAAAGATTAAATTAAATTTGCATAGCCCTCCCCTCATTTGATTAGTGTAGGAAGCGATTTTCACACACCTGGCTTCCTTTCATAAATAAGTTACATTTTTAGAAACTAGACTCCATTCTACATGTATTAAAAAAAAATGATTTTTGATTAGTTTTAAAACATTTTAGGGGGGAGCATGCTCAAATTTTTGTTTTTCAAGATGTGTCCACTTTAAAAATTACTAAAAAATCAATTATTCATGAAAAAATTATCAGAAAAATCAGGGATAAACTACATGGTGTTAGCTAATTTCTCACCAGAGCGATTATTGAAATACTAAAAAAAATTAACATCTTAGGGGGAGCACACCAGACTCTATGTTATATTTTTTTGAGAAAAAATAGGACTAATTTGTGTGATCCCCCTTTTTGAACCCCTTAATCTCAACCATTTTTGGAAAAAAAAATAGTAGTTTAAAAACTAGATTCAAAGCACTACAACTCTTGTTTTTGTTCCATCTTCAAATTTTGAGTAGCTATCTTCAATTTCTCATCCAACATCAATGTTTCCTAATTTCAGAAAAAAGAAAAAAAGTAGCATCTTAAGACCCCATTTTGGTCCCTCATCTTTGTGCACTTACCCGAAGGATATAGATGGTTGTTTGTATAGTTCCTATTTGTAGGAGGAGTTTATAGATTTACCAATCTAGGAAGAAATGGAGTCCTGGGTTTTGAAACTCTATTTTTAATTATAGAGGGTTGTAATGTTTTTTGTATTATTGTTAATATTAATCCAAAAGGGAACTACCCCCAAGGCAGTAGTTTACCAAACAAAAAATATCTCTATGGTTAAAATTAAGGGAAGATATATTTAACAATTTGCCATAGGTGTATAAGTAGTTGCTACAGGTATAGTCAATGCATCTTTCTCACTTTATTAGTTGCCACATGTATTGTTTTGATTACTATTTGATAATTTTTTTATTATTTGTGTGAGTAATGAGTGGGAGTGGATAAGTATTAGAGTAGTTAAGCATTCGTTAGCCATACAACTAATTCTAGTAGTAACATTTATTCTATGTAAAAAGTATTTCCTATAACTTTTATTATATATGAGCCTCCAAAAAGATTGCATGAGTTCATTGTTTGCTAAAGGAAAGATCCTACCATGGCCAAACAACATTATTTACAAAACAATATCTTAGATAGCTCTATTACCACTGGAATTTTGAGCTATACCTAGAAGAAAATGTGATGCTTGGTGGGTGTGATTGAATCAAAATATATCTACAAAGGGATGAAAATTGATGAAAGTAGTACGTAGTGTTAGAAATGAAAGCAACACTACTTCAATGGAAATTTGATTCAAGATAAATTTCAACAATCTTTAACTGTGTTATTAATGGAGATTGTAACACAGAAACAAAACTATGCTTCACAAAAATGCAAAATGAGAAATATGAACACATAACACAATGTTTAACGTGGAGAAAACCCTTTCAGGTAAAAAATTCCACACAGGAAAGAGGCCCAATGTTTGTATTAATCTGAAAAAGATTGTACAATACAACAACACTTCAACTCTCTCCACTAGTCTTCAATCTGACAGCGTTCTGGCAGCACCTGAGTACCTAAAATCTATATTGCAACAACAAATACATGGTAAATACTTATAGAAATATTTTCCAACTCATCCTAGGCATTCACCTTCTCTCTCCTAAGATTCTCCAACCTGTAAACATTAATTACCATCTTACAAGCATTTTACATTTGTCCAAAAACAACCATGCAAAGGTTGGGGGCCCAAGATTAAATATGGCCTCTTACAGCATCTTATGACTCGTCATAACCATCATAGATTCCACAAAAGAGTATCTTTCCAAGATAGGAACCTTGGGCTAAATATAGCAAATATACAACTAACATATCCATCATATGCATCATAGAATCTCATAATCTTGTGACAACTTGCAGCTGTCATAGATTCGCTTACCAAACATTATGACATTTGTCATACATGCCAAAAATAGTATATTCCTCAAGGGAGCATGCCTACCCTCATTTACTTTGAGTTTTTACATTTTCCAAACAGTAAAAGTAACTCTGTAATTACCTCCGATTACTCTGAAATTACCCCTGCCAATGAAAGTAGTACATCTCCTCATGGATAATTATAAATTACATATAATAAATGGAATAAATACAATATTGGTATTTTCAAGGTTAATTTCACCTTATCCCAACATTCTCCCACTTGACATTATACATTGTAAATCAACCCATAGGAAATCAAATGAAAAATAATCAGGCACTAGAAATGAGGCCCATGGCCTCTGTGCACCATATGAACTTCTCTGTGCTCAGAGGCTTGGTCAATGAATCTGCAACATTCTCCTGAATGTCTATCTTCTTCAGCTCAATCTCTCCATTTGCAACCAACTCTCGAACAAAGTGATACTGAACATCAACATGCTTAGTCCGAGCATGATACATGGGATTCTTGGCCAAACAGATAGCACTCTGGCTATCATAACCAATCTGAATGATCCTACAATCAAAACCAATACCTGTACACAGTCTCCTCAACCAAACTGTCTCCTTAGAGACATGTGTTGTAGTCATATACTCTGCTTCTATGGTGGACAAAGCAACTGTGGGCTACCTCTTACTTATCCAACACACTGCACCTCCAAACAGAGTAAACACATAGCCACTAGTGGACCTTCGACTATCCAAGTCACCTGCCCAATCTGCATCAACAAAACCCTGTATTTCCAAAGATTTATTAGCACTATCAGTACTAGAATAAACCAAACAATGATCAGGAGTACCTGCAAGATATTTAAACACCCTCTTTGCATAGTTCCAATGTTGTCTACCAGGGTTAGACATAAATCTACTCAAAACTCCCACTGCTTGGGCAATATCTAGTCTAGTGCAAACCATTGCATACATCAAACTCCCTACAACACTAGCATATGGCACATTAGACATATCCTCAAAATCATCCTCAGTCTTTGGGCACATATCTAATGAAAGCTTAGTACCAATGAGTAAAGGAAGTCTAACTGGGTTATAGTCCTGCAAACTAAACCTCTGCAAAATAGTATTCACATAATTACTTTGTGACAACCAAAACTTTATGTTAACTCTGTCCCTCCTGATCTCCATTCCCAAAATATACCTTGCAGCACTAAGATCCTTCATGTCAAATGCACATGAAAGTTGAGCTTTAAGCTCACTGATCATTCCCTTAGTATTTCTAAAAAACATGTCATCAACATACAAAGCAATAACCAATATAGAATCATCAACACAATGAATGTACACATAGTGATCCTCCTCACTTCTAACAAAAGCCAATTTCAAAACAAACGAGTCAAACTTTTGATACCACATTCTGGGGGACTGTTTTAGACCATAAAGAGACCTCTTTAACCTGCAAACCCAATGTTCTTTTCATTTTACCTCATAACCTGTAGGTTGTTGCATATAAATTTCTTCTTCAAGATCTCCATGCAAGAATGCAGTCTTAACATCCATTTGCTCAATCTCCCAATCATAAGCTACAGTAACGGATAAGAGAAATCTAATAGAAATCAATTTAGTAACAAGAGAGAATATCTCACCAAAATCAACTCCCTCTCTCTGGGAGTAGCCCTTGGCTACCAGTCTAGCCTTGTACTTCTACAATGACCCGTCTGTTCCAAACTTCTTCTTGAAGACCCGCTTACAACCTATGGCCTTTCTTCCTTTGGGCAAATGAACAAGATTCCAAGTGTTACAAGAGTCTAAAGCCATCATCTCCTCCTACATGGCTAGCTGCCAAGACTCACTATCATCTGCATAAATAGCTTCCCTGTAGGATCTAGGTTCATCATTAGTACTCAATAAAGCATATACACAACAGAAATCTGGTGGCCTATACCTATCAATTGGATTTTGTTGTCTTGTGGATCCCCTCAAGGGTGGAGTAAGAGACTCTACTCATTCTTCTGCATGATCATCTGCAACTTCTTCTGTAACAATAGACTCATCTTCATCAGAACTACTCGAATCTTCTTCTTCTTCTTCACCCCCCAATCCATCATTTTGTTCTTCTTGAGGTGAATCTTGCTGCTCTAAATCAAAGTGCACCTTCTTTACCTTTTCTTCTTTTTCTTTTGGCTGCTCAGGTTCATAAATACCTCTAAATTCCCTGAAAATAACATCTCTAGAAAAGATAATCTTGCAGGTTAGTGGATTCCAAAGATTATAACCTTTCACATTATCACCATATCTAACGAATGTACACTTTTCATCCTTTGGATCCAACTTAGATCGCTTTTCCTTAGGCACATGAACAAAAGCCTCACAGCTAAAAACCCTTAAATGTAAAACAGAAGGTTTCTTACCTGTCCACACTCCATAAGGTGTCGAATCAAGAGCCTTACAAGGAGATATGTTTATGAAGTAGCAAGCAGTACACACAGCCTCTACCCAAAAGTATTTATTCAACTATGCATCACTCAACATACTTCTGGATCTTTCCATAATTGTTGAGTTCATCCTTTCTACAACACCATTTTGTTGTGGTGTATACGGAGTTGTCTTTTGTCTGATTATACCCGCATGCTTGCAAAACTCATCAAATTCCTTGAGAAATATTCTCCTCCATTGTCATATCTTAATATTTTTATCTTTAAACCTGATTGGTTCTCTATTAAGACTATGAATTCCTTAAACTTAGTGAAAACTTCATATTTATGCTTCATAAAATAAATCCATGTATATCTAGATACATCATCAATGAAGGTGACAAAATAACAAGATTTTCCAATAGATTCATTATCCACAGGTCCAAACACATCCATATGAATAATTTCTAATTTCTCTTTTGCTCTATTACTTCCTGAAGGAAATAATTTTTTGTTTTGTTTACCAAACACACAATGCTCACAGAAATCAAAGTGCTCATTAGAATAAGAGAAACCATCCAACAATTCTTTATTATTAATAGTTTTCAATACATTATTACTTGTGTGGCCCAATCTATGGTGCCACAACATACATGTATTTTTAGTAGTGGCCTCAGATACATAGGAGGCATTACAAACTGTAGTGGCTTCAAGCTTAAACAAGTTCCCGAATCTCTTCCCTTTTACTACCACCAAGTTCCCTCTCACCAATTTGCAGCGATACTTGTCAAATGGCACATGCATTCCCAAATCATTCAACTTTGAAACTAAAATCAAATTTCTAGGTAATCCAGGAACATGCAAAACATCTGAGAGGGTTTTAATCCTCCCATCATTGAAACACAACAATACCTTTCCTTTCCCGACAATCAGATATGAAGAGTTGTCACCAAGGTAGATATTACCTCCATCATATTCTTCATATGTGGAGAACCATTCCTTATGCAGGGTCACATGAAATGAGCATCTTGAGTCAACCAACTAGTGATCATTAGAAACAACATTACATACAGAAAGTAAAACATTTTCACCTGTATTCGAGGATTTATTCGAAGCACTCTCCCACTGTTTCTTTGGGTTTCTGCACTCCTTCTTCACATGTCTCCTTTTACCGCAGTTCCAACACTTAACTCTATTCTTTTTACTAGGAGTTTTAGACGGGCCCTTGGACTTGTCCTTAGCTTCTTTCTGATCTCCTTTAGGTCCCCTTTCCTTAGACCTTCCCCTGACACTGAGAGCATCACTTGAACTATCCAAACTCTTTTTCCTCAATTCCTGTGACAGTAGCACTGAAACAAGAGCATCCAACTTTGGATCCGCAAGTTTAGCAGTGATAGAAAGGATAACATTCTCCCAAGACTGGGGTAAAGAACAAAGAAGTAAGATGCATTTATCTTCCTCACTAACCTCAACATCTACTGAATCAAGTTGACTCAATAACAAATTAAAAGAATTTAAATGCTCAGCAACTGATTCACCTTCTCGCATTTTCATGGAAAATAATTTTCTTTTAAATAAAGTTTATTTACCATACTCTTGGCTTGATAGATCTCACCCAACCGATTCCACAACTTGTGTGTGGTCTCCTCCTTTGCAACATTCAACAGGACAAAGTCTGAAAGACACAACTGGATGGTTCCCCGTGCCTTCTTATCCAGTCTATCCCACTCATCTTGAGAGACATCGTCAGGTTTCTTCTCTTTTTGAACAACCAACCATTGGTTTCTTTCTTCCAACAAATCTTCTATTTTTAGCTTCCACAACTCATACCCAATCGAGAGGTTGATACAACGGTGGATGCAGCCATAATAACAACACAAGATCTACAAAATAAACACAACCAAATCTCCCACTGCAGCTATAGCTTCCACACTACCACCCAAGAGTCAAAGCTGGCCAGGCTCTAACACCAAATGTTAGAAATGAAAGCAACACTACTTCGATGGAAATTTGTTTCAAGATAAATTTTAGCAATCTTTAACTATGTGTTATTAATGGAGATTGTAACATAGAAACAAAACTATGTTTCACATAAATGCAAAATCAGAAATATGAACACATAACACAATGTTTAACATGGAGGAAACCCTTTCAGGTAAAAAAGCTCCACACAGGAAAGAGGCCCAATGTTTGTATTAGTTTGAAAAAGATTGTATAATACAGCAACACTTCAACTCTCTCCACTGGTCTTCAATCTGACAGCATCCCGACAGCACCCGAGTACCTAAAATTTATATTGCAATAACAAATACATGGAAAATACTTATAGAAACATTTTCCAACTCATCCTAGGCATTCACCTTCTCTCTCCTAAGATTCTCCAACCTGTAAACATTAATTACCATCTTACAAGCATCTTACACTTGTCCAAAAATAGCCATGCAAAGGTTGGGGGCCAAGACTAAATCTGGCCTCTTATAGCATCTTATGACGCATCATAACCATCATAGATTCCACAAAAGAGTATCATTCCAAGATAGGAACCTTGGGCTAAATATAGCAAATATACAACCAACATATCCGTCATATGCGTCATAGAATCTCAGAATATTATGACAAATTGCAATTGTCATAGATTCAATTACCAAACATTATGACAGTTGTCATACATGCCAAAAATAGTATATTCCTCAAGGGAGTACGCCTACCCTCATTTACTTTGAGTTTTTACATTTGCCAACAGTAAAAGTAACTCTGTAATTACCTCTGGTTACTCTGAAATTACCCCTGCTAATGAAACTAGTACATCTCCTCATGGATAATTATAAATTACATATAAAAATGGAATAAATACAATATTGGTATTTACAAGGTTAATGGTACCTTATCCCAACACGTAGTTCATCCAAAATGGTGCCACCTCCCCCAACCATAATTCCTAAATTGCTAGTTTCAAGGACTTACTAGATTGTGTGAAGATTATTGGCGAGCCTCATGATTCTCCAATCTAGCTCGAGTAATGCTCCCATAGAAGCCACGCCTTTGAATTCATCCTCAACCATTGGTAAACTCTCATGTGGGAATTGCCAATCCATTTCTTTCATTGCATCCAACCCGTATAAATTGTGGTCACACAAACATTTCTACCACCAGTACATTACCACTGTGGATTAAGTAAGGCATGGGAAATTAGATAGGAAACATGAAGCCACTTCAGAATTTACATGACTTATGATATTAAGTTCTAGGTAGTTGATACCATTGACTTCTTTAATGGCCTCCATTATCTTGTGTGAGGGAGAATTGAAGGTAATGTTTAAGTGTCGATGTTAGATGGGTCTGTGGAAAGCCACCTCTTTATGAAAAACATATGAGAAGAAGAAGATCTTTATGATCTTGATGACCAAAATTTGTAGAGTACAAATAGATTTTTAGATGGTGAAGAGAGCATATGTAGGGAGAGATTATAATGGTTAGCCAAATATGCAATGAGTCACCTCTTTATAATGTCATTTGCAACTGAATTAAATGAAAATATTTCTTATATTAAATAAATGTAAGAATACAATAATTAGATTACAAATTCACAAATATTTTTGCATAGGCCTATCTTTAATGAAATTTGTGTGATACTTTGAGTGAAAAGATGACATTTGTCATTATTACCATTTCATTTAATTCATCATATAGTAATTAGATTATCAATGCATATATGATATTTGTGCATATCTTAAATAACATCTATGTGATACTTTGAGTGTGCTAAATTAAATGAAAATGTCAATGACGAGGAATGCCATCTTTTCACTCAAGGTATGCTCAATTAAATGAAAATGTTAATAATGACCAATGCTATCTTTCCACTCAAAATATCACATGGATGTTATTTAAGATATGCACAAATATTATTATTTTTATTAGTTTTCCACTTAACTTACAAATTTATATTAATTTGGGTTTTAATTCGCCCCCTCCCTTACAAATTTATATTACTTTATGCTTTAATTTGCCTCCTTAATTACAAATTTATTGAAATTTAGGCTTGATTTTCCACCTCAATTAAAAAAACTATGGAAAATTTAAGCTTAATTCACCACCTCAATTAGAAACATTATTAAAAATTTAGGCTTAATTTACCACCTCAATTAAAAAATTATCAAAATTCTAGCCTTGATCTGCTACCTCAATTAAAAAAATTATTAGAAAATTGGCCTTAATTTGCCACTTCAATTTAAAAATGATACAAAAATTAGCCTTAATTCACCACCTCAAATAATATTTTACGGAAAATTTAGGTCCTAATTCCCCAAATAAATTAAAAATAAGATGACTTTTGGTTTTCCAATCACCCATAATTTATTTTTAAATTTATATTTTAATATAAAATAGCTACCCACTCTATCACTTTGAGTCAATTTTAGAAAAAAATCGCTAGGAGGATTATGTCTCTACATAGGGGATTTGCTAGGGTTTCTATAGAAATTTTTAAAGGCCAGTTCTTAAAGTATACCCTGTTCCTAGGTCTCCTTGCCCCATAGATATGGAGGGCTTGGGATGGAGATTATATGTCTAATTTTATGTAGGGTTATGCTACCAAAATTCTTATAGAATTAGAGTGTAGATCATTTGTGAGGCATTGAGGCTTTGTGAATGTATTATAACCTATTTGAAGATTAACACATTGGGAGCGTGCTTTGGAGGCTAGGTTTTCCATTTACAAGGGTTTTCCTAGGGTATATTATATGTTGTGTTCTTTTTATTTCTCTTCATTCTTTTACCTTTTGTTTGTGTCATTATTCTACTAAAATTATGGTAGATCTAGTTAACTAGCTTTATTTTGCTCATTAGATTAAGGATGATTCTTTGGCACTTTCTTTTCACTTGCTTCCCTTTTTGAACCCATATTGTTTTTGAAACTTAGAAGGGTAAGATGGAGTTGAAGGAGCATGTGAAGATCCATACTTGAGCGCATTTTCTACTAACAACTTTAACTCAATGTTCTTCACGTGGGTACCTAAATCCATAAACGAGACATAACTATTAAGATATACACTTTGTTGAATGGTAGGTAATAATTTCTTAACAAATATACTTTAAACCTTATTGTCAGAGAGTTGATGTTGCATTTTCACATATAAGGATTGGAATAATATGGCATAGTCATGTATGCACTTATTAGATCCTTGTTGACAAGCAAAAAATCTAAAATAGTACTCTTCAATCCAACATTCACACAAAAGTGACTCGCAAGAGCATTGGTCAAATCTAAAAAAGAGAGAATAGAATCACGTTGAAGAGAATATAACTATTAAATAGCACAGTCTTTCAAAGTCCATAGAAAGATCTTGGCTAATAACTTATCCTTGTACAAAACATCCAAACATGCAACATTAAAGGATGTTAAATGCATCACAAGTTCTCCTTTACCATTATACATTTCAAATCTAGGAGCCACAAATCCAACTTGTAATAGATAAGCCACAATATCAAAATCAAATGGATTTTGTTTGGTTTCAATATGTACATCTTTGTTATTTGCATTAGGTAAAACATCAACTTTGATCCCCATTCTATCAAGCCTTTGAAGAAATATGTCAAGGGTGAATAGAGGTACACTAGGAGTGGATGTATGAGAAATAAAGGGTAGGACATAAATAGGTTGTGAAATAATTGGAGAGGATGGGGTAAAAACAACATGAGAAGTAGGCATAATACTAGTAGGAGGAACACGAGAGGAAGTGACAATACTATACAAATGAGATGTAGTTAGAGTTTTAGTGGGATGAACATGGGAAGTAGGCATAATGCTAGTGAGATTAACATAGTACGAAGTAAATGTAGCAAAATGAATATAAGTAGTAGGCAAGAGACAAAGGTGGGAGCTAGAAGAGGTTGAATATCAAAAGAAGTGGGAGGAGGAGGAACATAGAGCATATCATTGAGAGAAATGAAATGAGGAGGCATACAAGAAGAAGAGGATTGGGAGGGAGGTGGGAGAGACACAACACTCAAAGGCTTGGAAGAACTTGTCCTTTCACTTAGATACCTTTGAGCACCTCCAATAAATATGGCTTATTAAAATTAACAAGTTATGGATAACATCAACCAAAGGTGTAGGATTATCATCACTAGCCAAACTTGCAAGATCAAAAGAAGCATTTGTGTCGTTAAAACAATACCTTGCTTATTCATTGTGCAACATGGGTATCATGATCAAATGTTTCTTCCTCATTAAGATGAGTACTATCATTCAAATTTTCAACCATACCACTCTCAGATCAGCTCATGACCATGGTAGGATTCAATCAAGGACTCCTTAAAGGGAAAGGAGGATGATGATGAGACCTTGGAATACATAAAAAAATCATAAACCCTAGAAGGTGATAAGGATCAAATTAGTTTTAGACTTGATTTAGAAACTAGAAAATAAAAAACAATCAAAATTGAAAAAAATAGCCCTGAAGACTAAACCCTAGGGGATGTAAGATGAGACAAGTTCACCAAAATGAAAATAAATAAAAATTTCTTTCAAGTTATCTAGGGTAAATAAATGCAAACACACAATAACAATTAGATTACCATAGACTAAGGAGCTGAGCTAGTAACACAAAACTAATAAGACTTTCAAAATTAACAAGGAAGACATGCAAGTGTTTAGCATCTTGTGTGACTTAGAGATACTCTATTGTAGATTGTGCTTAGTGACCCAATCTAGTGCTCTATGATTAGATCTAGAATTGTAATGCTTTGACAAACTAGTAGATTATTCACCCCCCACTTTGGTTTAACTTATTGATCCTTGCATGTGTGACTTCAATCTAAATTGATGGACTTCATTTGCGTGACTTTGCTTTGCAAAAATCTATTCACCCTTGATATTAGATATTAGTGGTATCTAACTAGTATACCTTGTTAGAAATGAAAGCAACACTACTTCAATGGAAATCTGATTCGAATAAATTTTAGAAATCTTTTAAGTATGCATTAACAATGGAGATTGTAATCAAAACATAAACCCACAATACAGAAATATACCAAAAGCAAAATGAAGCACATAACACAAGTGTTTAACGTGGAGAAAACCCTTTCGGGTAAAAAACTCCAACAAGAAAAGAGGTTAAGTTGTATTATCTTCACAAAAGGAGATTACAAATACATTCACTTCCTCTGTCCTCCAACCTTCACTCCGACAGAACCTGGGTACTTGTAAACTATTATATGCATCTCATCTACTATGCTAGGGTTTATATAGAATTTACACAACCTCAAGACATTAAATGACTTCTTGCAAGCTCATAACACTTGTTAAGAGTCAACAATACAACCTTGGGCGTCCATGGCCAAGAATAGGCTCTTACGGGGTCATAAATGTTGTCATACATGCATCCTACACTTGGGAAAATGTGCCCATGCAAGCTTGAATGCCTTGGGGCCAAAAATAGCCACTTATAGCATCTTATGACTCGTCATATGCTATTATAAGTGTCATAGATTCTTATGACAACTTACAGTTGTCATAGAATCTCTTACACCTTACAACATCTATGACGTGTCATAACACCAAAAATAGACTATTCCTCCACATGTGCACCCCACTTTGACCAATTACCATTTACCATAGTAAATGACATCTCGTAACTACTGCCAGTAACTCTGGGACTTATCGTGCAATAACTTCGTAATTACCGTGGATAGTAAATAATTTTCACTTCTGCCGGTGAAACTTGTACATCCCTTATGGGTAATTACAAATAATAAATGGAATAATACAATAGTGGGATTTACAAGGTTAATGGCACCTTATCCCAACATACCTATATTAAAAATATATATCTAAAGTACGTCGAGAGATATCCTACTCGAGGCGCCTATTTATTTAATCAATTTATCACACATAGGTTGAAATAGGCGCCTCGAAAGGATATCTGATGCAGAAGGAATACTCTTCACTTAGAAATCTATTCACAACCACACATAGAACACTATGCAAGAGGGAAGCAAAGTAATTTGAAACACCTAAAATGGAAGAGTAATCTACAATATGTATTATATTGAAAATCTAAAAATGAGATACATAAACATTGAGTTCATATGCTCTCATACAACATGGGCTTCAAACATACAAAAATCTGCAACTCAACATTCTAGCTTCATTCCAGCAGCATCTGGATATGCAAACACATCTTCTCCAAAATCTTCCTTCTTACAATTGAGCAATTCTCAATATGTATATCTTGCCTGAGAAGAAACCACTACTGGTTTCTCAAAACAACCTCTACAAACCATCAATAAAAACCTGTCACTTCCAACCTGTCATTACTCCCTCAATTTTTGGGATTTTTTAAAATGGTTTCTAGGTTTCGTGTCCCTCATCCCATCTTTCCATAACATTTTAAATTTCTTAATTTTGATCTAAAATAAGAAAGTTATGCCCATTTTAGCGAGACTGGGTTTCATAATAATGAGCCAGACATGCAACAACATGCAAAGCTTCTGGCCCCACTTGTTGGAAATCAATTCCAAGATTCTTGGCAGCCCCACTTATGACAAAATTAGTCAAATCCCACTAAAATTACATTTACAATTGCACCTAAGGGAAATTACATTTGTTGCAAATTAAAATATGATTTTCTCAAAGCTCCAACATTATTGAAAAAACTAAACAACTAAAAATTAAAATATTTTGATGATGCAAGATTGCCATTGACCGTGAATGCTCCCGCACCATACTCCTAGAGAAAACAAAATTTAAGTCCACTTGAATAAGGAATATCATCATGAAAAATATGTTTGATAGTCTCTAACTGATGTCTTGCATTTCCTGCATTCCAACTTTCTTGAAACAAAGTAATGTCCACTTCATTTTCACTCTTGGATTTCCTACCTTCTTGCTCATGTGTTTAGGCCTATCAAATGGAAATAACTTCTTCTTATCTACTGCTTTGGATACCTACACCTGAATAATGACAACTTCATTCATCAAAACAACTTGGTCGGTACCATTACCAATAATGCATTCTTTACTTTACTTCTCACACTCCTTTGGTAATCCCTTCAATATAACAACATCCAACTGCAAGAACTTGGTCTGTAACTCTATAACAACAACCCTATTAGCAACTTCATTATCAACGCTTTCAACAACATTAACAGTAATATGCCCTTCTACTTGTTCAACTTGCTCTTGAGACTTAAACAACTAAAAATGAAATGAAGGCTCATCCACAACCATGTCTACTTTGTCTTCTTCAATGCTTGATGCCAAGCAAGTCCAGTAAAGTGTGAAATTCTATAGTCCTTAGGAAAGCTTAATAGACCAGAGAAGTATGCTCTTTCTGCTTTTGCAAAAATTAGAAACTCAGAAGTCTTAAAGGCTTGTAGTTTTATTTTTTCAGCGAGCATTGTTATATGAGAATATTGTAATCCTATGATTCTGATATTAAATATGATATGTCTGCATTTCTTCTGCATTTCTTATTCTCATTTGTAGCTGTGTCAAAAGTTGGTATCAGAGCTGATTCATGTCTTGGCTGAAAACAAGAATGTCATCAATATAAGGCAGAATAAATTTTGAATAAGGGCGGAAAATATGATCCATCATTTGCTGAAAGATGGATGGTGCTGTCTTAATACCAAATGGAAGAACCTTCCATTCAAAGAGCCCTTAAGGGACTGAGAATGTTCTTTTATAGAAATCTTTAGTTTTTAGACCAATCTTCAGCGTCACATTTGAGTGGCAGGCTGCAGTAGAGATTTCTCTTATGCTTCTTGAGATCTTTTGTCATTATAGTGGCTAAAAATTCTTCTTTCAGATTATCCAGTGGTTCCTTTGAAGTTTCCAACTGTTTGGTAATCCAAACCGGGTTCACCTTCTTTTTCTTAGGAATTTTAATTTTTGTGGTGAAGGCCAAGTCTTGATGGAGACGAGGCATCTGAAAAGTGCCTTGCAGAGTGATGAAAGTATAATCAATGATAATGGGTTCCCATCTTTCCATGACACCATCATATCCATCAACTTCATAATGGACGAAAATAAAGTCTTCGATTAATCCATTTCCTAATACAACAGGAACTTTACAAACAAGTTTAGATTCAAATTTTCCTCTACCAAAGATTAGATCTGTTGATCCTTCAATCCACATGTCAGCTAGGAAACAATTATACCTAGCAACATTCACATTGGCTCCAGTGTCCCACAAAAATGCTAAAGGATACATTTTAATACTTGGAATGTGAATGGTAAGAATAACACCTGGACAAGTGGTGGTCTTGTTATTTTGCTGTAAAGCACGAACTTGATGCTGACTGCTACTACCATTTTCTAGATATGGTGCCAGCCTTTGAATAAGCACTGGACTACTTTTTTCTGGTTCTTCAACAGTCAAAGGACTATACGACTTTTCTTCACAGAAGAGTTGTTCTTCTCGAACAGAGGAATTTCTGGGGAGTTGGAACGAACTAGACTGATTGAACTAATTTACATATTTGTCTAATTCTGGAGATCGTTCCATTTCCTCAACAAGTTGAATATTTCTTCTTCATCATCTTCAATTTCAGCTCTGGCTTGTTGAATGACTTTTTCAAGAAAGAGTTTTTGTTGTCTTCTCCAAAGTCTTCTAGCCATATTGCCTGCAGAAGGGGTTGCTGCTAAACTCCTTTGAGCTATTGGTGTAGTTAATTCTGCGGGTGTTACAGGCTGAGCATAATTTAAAATAGGAGTTCTCCTTGGAATAGGCTCCTTTTCTTTTAGAAGAAAATGTTTCTTGTTGTTAAGCTATTCCAGTTTACTGAGCAGTTTCTTCCATGTTTCTTGATCCATATCCATTTTGTTGAGTCTGGCTTCAATCTGGATAATTTCTTCAATAACCTTATCCAGTTCTGCTCTTGTATCTCTTCTCATCATTCTGTAGAAGAATGATATTTCAGAACCAGATGATTTCTCAAAATCAGATGAATCTGATTCATTTCAAACTTTAGTTTGATTTATTACTACCTGCTTTGGGGCAGACAAATATTCTTCATCAGATTCTTCTTTTGACTTAGAGAGGATGATGTCCTCTGAATCTGATGGGTACTTATTGATGAACTCATATTCATCATTATCTTCAAGGCTAGCGGCTTTGGCTACTCACGCTTTTCCCTTGTTCTTTTTCTTATTCCTTTCTAGGCACTTATTAGCATAATGCTTACCCTTGCAAATGTAGCAAGTAGGTTCCCATTTTTTTCCAGAAATTTTCTTATCCTTTTTCCTGAAATATCCTTTCTTCTTTGGATACTTACTGTAATTTTTCTTCTTCTTATAATAAGCTTTGTCAGATTTATCATAATATTTGGAAGAAGGTTTACATGACTTACAACTTTCAGGAAATTGATTTGAAGGCATAAACTGGTGACAAGCAGAAGCTAAGAGTAAAGGCTTTACCTTTTTCATTTCCTTGCGCTTCTGTGTTTCTTGACAAATTTCCTCATTTATCTCTATCAAGAATTGAACCAACTGAGGATATGTCAGTTCTTTCATTTCTATTCCTTCAGTTACCAGATTTTCTAAAATTCTTTTATGGTAGAATTCTCCTACCACATCACCAAAACTTTTAAGAAAAGTTGTGAACATGAATTCATGGTTCTGTTCATGGCTTGACTGATAAAAATTCTTATATTGTTCATCATAGTATTCTTTGAAGAATTTCAAATCCTTACACTTGCCTCTGATGAACTTGTAGGCAAGTTTCTCTCTGGTGTCTGTTTTTCCAACAAACAAACGGGTTAACTGAGCACACACCTGATCTGTTCCTCTTGCTATCAGGTTTTCTCTGAAGGTGTCCTCTAATCTATCCCATACATTTCTAGCAACTCCAGTCATGGAATTGAGAGCTTGTTTGATCACTTGGGCTTCATCAACTCCAACATTTGTAGACATATAATTAGTGATCCAGGCGCACATAGTGTCTATGCCTCTTATATTTTCAACATCCTCAAAATTATCAAAATTTACTAATGGAGGAGTGTCAGCTTTGAAGGACTGGATATTCTTAAAGGGATCTACAGGGTTTGATCCATTGGGATTGGATCTATTACCATGAGCCATATTAAACTTGCCTGAAGCTCATTCATCATCAGTGGTTTCTCTAAGTTTCCCTGTACTGGGATCATACACCTTTTCTATAATAGGTTGTCTAACAACAGTAGAGAGCTTTGGACCTTCGTACTGAGCCTGCAAGTAGCCCTTTGCACTAGAAGGAAAATTTAACACTTTTGTATGTTGTTGTAGCACTTGAGACTGCTTAAGTGTTAAAACCATAGTTTGTATGTTTGATGATTCTTGAACAATGGAATCTTTTAACAAGACATGGTTTGCATTTACATGTTGTATTTCTTGCTGCACAAGATCTACTTTATCTTCTGTGTGCTTTAGTTGAATTCTGCAATTTGATAATTGTGAACTAAGAACATCATTGTCTAATTTGTTTTCTGCTCTAACTTTCTGTAGCATTTCTCTATGGACTTTAGCTGCTTTCTGTTGAGTGACCCACCACGTTTCGGCATGTGATTTGAATTGGGCATAGGAGGTTTTGAGCTCCTGAATCTCATCTTGAAGTTGTTTAATGAGATCTTTCTTGAAAGCCTTTCAAGAGAGGCAACAACAGTGTGCATATTCTCTTGAACAGATAAAAGTTATTTTTCTATTCGGAGGGCTTGGATTTCTTCCCATGTCTTTCTATCATGTAGTAATAGGATATTTTTCCTCAGACACAGGTTTGTCCAATTCAATAGCTTACTCTGATTAGACCCTTGAACCTCTCCTATAGGTGTAACATGTAATGGCCAAAAATTAGCTGATAATGTCCAAACAAATCCTTCATTATGAAATCTTTAAAAGGAGGAATAGTATCTGGGATAGTATAGGTAGCAGAGGGTGTAGTTACAGTTTTCTCGTTGGTTTCTTTAATGTCTTGTTCCGAACAGATGCAGATCTATTGGAAATCATGGATAAACGACCAGTAGGTGGATGGAAAACAAAAAAACATTTCTCACATTTGAAGAATCCATTATCCAGGGCAGAGTACTGATCATGTGGACATGGAGGAGGTGCATTGGATGAACTAGCACCGGAACTAGAAAGAGTGGATTTTTTGATAGAGGGTATTTTAAACAGATCTTCAAAGCCCTTATTAGGCTGTAGACGGACACTTTATGATCTTTGATACACAGACGACACAGGGTTATTATAGTTAAAAGTCTGTTCCTTTCTCATAGACGGAGTGCATCCAGAGGAGAATTTATTAACTTCTTGGTCATCTATTTCTTCAAGGGTAACACCACGCATTTGAGGAGGTTTTTCTGGTGGTGGTTGACAGTCTTTATCCCAGAGATCTAAAGCCCATTCTTGAGGAAGTTGAATATCCTTATGACGTACGATTTTAGGGGCTGTTAGTTGGGTGTGCTCTGAAGTAGATTTCCAAATGGTAGACAAACCTTCTATTCCCTGAGCTCTTATGGGGTTCATCATTAAAGGGATGACTTTCTTATACAATCTATAGTGAACCAGAAAGACAAGGGAATGATCTATAGACATATCCTTCATGTACAAGTTCATGGTTCGGAACTGATATGTAAGAACATCATTAAGGTTTGCATCTTTCAGACTAACAGTGAAATCTAACAAACAGTCAATATATAGTGATCTTTTAGCCATGGAGTCACAGGCACATCCTAATGATGCATGGGATAATTTAAAGAACCTAGCATCTTTTAACATCATAAAAATGATAATAGGTAAACTCTTTCTGTAGTGACTGGTAATACCTATTTTGATATACGACAGATGCATATATTGCGGGTTCTCAGGACTGGCATTGGCTTGACTCTAAAATTTCTTAACCTCTGTATCATTGAACAATTTTAATTTTACTTCTGAGCCACCTTTTACAGTGTGCTGTAGAGTTGCAACATGACATTTTTGCCATGATTTATAACCAAATAAATTCCTAAGACCTTTAGACTTATTAAACATATTGACAAGACTATCAGGAATATCTCTATAAATTTCAGAGGGTTTAATCTTAGGGACTCTAAACTCCTCATTAACAAATCTATTACTAGAAACATCTTCAAGAGCATTTCTAGAATCTTTTGGCATTGAATATGTTTGTTTAGCATCAGGAAAGAAATTTGTAAAAATAACCTCATTACTACGATCTCTTGTATGATCTTCGGATGGTACACCTGATCTAGATGTAGAAGCTCCCTCCACTGTATGTGCTCGAATCTGTGCTCGAATTCACACTCAAATTACCAGATTACTGCCTTGAATGGCCTAGTGCCTAACCACGGCTTTCAAATCGAGACTTACAGTAAGGACTTACAACATAGAATGACGGTAAGAGCAATATAAAGAGCATTTACAGAGAGCAATACATTTTCTAGGTTTTACTTCTATTTTAAGAGCATATATAGTCAATCCAAAGACTGTATCATGTGATTATTATGAAATCAAATTTACTAAAAACTTGGCTTTGATACCAACTTTTTACAAAGTTGCCTTTTAATCATGAGAGGCATATCTCGTGCATACTGTTAGGCACATATGCTTTCCCCTTTTACTGTGGTGTGGGTCACTTCTGTTGGTTAACACGAAGCGACAGATTCCTTCGGTGGATGACAAGCTACGTCCACTAGTTGGAATTGGGACCATCGTCACTTCCACTACCAAAATTGGCATATCTTGGGTCATTGAGAGGATCATTAAGGTGCTCACAGTTGGTGCAGAACATATATGCTGGGTGAGGAGAACATCCGGGAAGAATTCCTTCATGAGGATTAGAGTTGGAAGGTTCATTTGGATCAGGAACAGGGAGAGGGATGGATCCTGTCTCTTTCCACATAATGCTCATGACTTTAAGTTTGTGAGCGCCATAAATGCCATGAGCCATAGCATTATTATTAGTTCTTTCCATACGATAGGTTTTTGTATGAACCCAAATAGGCATTTGTGAATCATGTCGATACTAAAGTTTATTAGGAATATTCCAATATTGAAAACAGGACCCGAACCGATTTGGTCCATAAGTTTGAACCATATGTCTGCTAATGAGATTCTCTATTTTGGACCCAAATGTTAATTTGAAGATACATCATGAATAAGAGGATGTGCTATTAAAATCCATTCCTTCTGGTGGAATGTGTGGACCTTGAAACATATCACGGATCAAATTTTTACCTCCTTCATGATCAAGCTAGCGATCAGTTCTATGAACAAACGGATTTAGGAACTTGATAGGCAAGACAAAGTCTTCGCTCTAGCTTTGCAAGACATTTTCGATTTCTGGATCAATAGCTTCACATTGGGCAGAAAATTCAAAGAAAGGCTGCATAGTCCATAGATTTTCACTTTTAAGCTATTGAGCTACAACAAGGCATCAATATCTATCATGTAGAAAGTCGTTAGCCATATAAAAATTATGCCTGTCCCTCATGGCAAAGGGATTGGTGCTCCATTCCCTACAACTTTTCTCGTACCATCGGTGTTCTCTGAATTTAATAACATTGACTCTACCAGATGCTTTCGGAGGACCTTCCGCTGGTAAATCATGTTCCAATTTTGGTATAGTGTTACCTTCTCTTGACAGGAAATCTGCAAAGATGTTAGTAGCACCAAGAAGATGAACAATTTCAAAATCAAAAGTATTTAGAAATTGAGTCCATCTGAGTAATCTTCCTCTGATAACCTTATCTTTAGATTCTTTCTTGAAGAATCCTCTCAGATTTTGCAGATCACTTTTTACCAGAAATTTCTTATCTGCCACAAACATCTGAAAAGCTTTAAGAGTATTAATTACAACAAGAATTTCTTTATGAGTGCTATGATAGTTTAACTCACTATTCTTAAAGCTACCAGAAATATATCTAACAATTTCTTTCTTGAATCACCAGCTTTAGATGAACTTGAGCTCTTTCCAAGCATCCATTTATCTTGTGCAATTTCAAAGCATCAGTGCTAAAAACCCCAACATCAGGCGGGGATGGATGAGGAAACCCGTCACCAACCTCTGCCATAGCAGCATTCCTCAATGTCTCACCCAAAGGCACATACCCTGCCATTAGAAAAATCCCTCAAGCCCTCGCACCCCACACCTGCACCGAACAATGCACACACTCAAGAACCCCCCCGAAAGCTAAAAAACCCCACCTCTTGCTGAAAACAACCCCACAGAGCCTGACCTGCAAAGAAAAAATGCATGCAACAGAGAACAAACACATGCAGACCACAACCTGCTATAGGTCACGGGACTGCACAGAGCTCCCGCGCACACGCTCCATCCTCTATTTTTTCCAACGTTCCTCCGCTTTACTCCATTTTGTTCTACTCTGTTGTGTGCTAATAATTTTAGTCTTTCTTCTTCAACTTTTCTCTTACTAATTTGTTTTCCCTTTTTCATTCTTTCATAACGATCATATGTAAATGGTAGAATTATTCTGAGACCTTGTAATGACTTTACATGAGATATAGCCACAAATGTTAATCAATGATGAAGTTGCATGAATATACACACTTGAATCTCAGTTACACAGAAGACATTCACTTGCAATTGAGGCATTTACAACCATAGTGGGGCGGAGATGAGAGCACTCATTTTTCTATGTAAATATATAGCAAAAAATAAAAAATAAAAAAAAATAAAAAAGAAATTTGAAAAAATCAAAAATCAAAAATCAAAACCAAAAAAGAAATTGGAGAAAATAAAAAATAAAAATCATGAAGGATAGAAAGGTGGAGAAAATCACAAAAAAAATGGAACAAAAAAATAAAAAATAAAAAATAAAAAGCAAAAAAAGAAATTGGAAATATTAAAAACTAAAAAAGAAATTGGAGAAAATAAAAAATAAAAAACAAAAAAAGAAATTATAAAAAATAAAAAAATAAAAACCAAAAAAGAAATTGGAGAAAAAAAAAAAAAAAACCATGAAGGATAGAAAGGTGGAGAAAATCACAAAAAATTGGAACAAAAAAATAAATTGGAAAAAATAGAAAATAAAAAATAAAAAATAAAAACAAAAAAAGAAATTGGAAATATTAAAGAACAAAAACAAAAAAGGAAAAAAAAAGGTGGGAAAATCAAATGAATGAATGAATGAAAGATTTTAATAACGTCCACGAGGCCAAAGCAGGCTATGGGACCCAGACCCGCACACAACCCCACCCGAAAAAGAGGCCGTTAAACACTTTGCAACTCTTTCTCAAGCTTGGATCTTCTGCCATGGATTTTGATCAAAGAGACTATGGAAAAAAATATACTCGGCGATATATATTTTTAAATATAAATATAAAAATAATAAACAAAAAAGAAATTAGAAAAAATAAAAAATAAAAAATAAAAACTAAAAAAGAAATTGGAGAAAATAAAAAATAAAAACCATAAAGGATAGAAAGGTGGAGAAAATCACAAAAGAAAATGGAAGAAAAAAATAAATTGGAAAAAAAAAAAGATTCTAGATTGGAATCTTACAAGTTTACATAGAAATTCTAGAATCTTTCAGCTCCCATCTGTGCTATGAATGTCAGAACGCCTCTCGGCATAAAGATATTGTTGGAGTTTATCAAGCTACGAGTTTTACCTTAGTTAGACCCCTCAAATTAATTTAATGATTTGAACAAATTAGAAGAAAAGTCAATCAAACATTCGAGATGTCTAATCTACCACTATCATTGAAAATGTTGATGCTAACTAATGCTTTAGTTCTTAGATAATATTCAAATGATGCAACTCTCTTGTTGATAGATTCAATTGACAGGTCTAGAACTCTCAACAACACCTCGTAGGTCAAAGATGATATCGACAAGTTAGGGAAGGAAAATAGTGCTAAGGTTGGTGAAGACCTATGGAAGGAAGCTAGTACACTTAATCCCGTCATCAATGATTGGGATATCATGCAGTATATAATGAGGGAAATGGAGAGAAAGCAAGAGGAAATCACCAAGGAATTGATTGAGGTCATCTCCTTTAGCAAGAACACCATAGAGAGCTTAGCCACTAGCCTTTTAATCCTTCATAATGAGCTACAAAAGAGGAAACAAAGAACAACCATGGAAGGCCCTGCAAGGAGGACTCAAGATAAAGTTGCTACTGACAAAACTAAAGTCATTAACATCCATGATGCCATGTTGGGGGGTCTCCTTTGAAGACTAGGTAAATTTCATGGCAAATGAATGGAAGGTGCTTTGGGTTTACAAATGCTAGTTGAGCAAAGCTAGCCGGTCTTTCTTTTGTGCTCTTTTTGACTATGGGTTATTCTTTTGCTATTCTATCTCATTGTTGCTATTTCTTTGCTACACTTGTTATTTCCTTTTATAAGTCTCCCACCTCATGGGACAAGACTCATGTGTTGTAGGGCTAGATTTTTTTTAAAAGGCAGAGGCCCCTTTCAAAACCTCTTTTTACCTTAATAAAAATAATAGTAAATTATCAACTCTACACAAATATCAACTAAATTTGAAAATTTCGTGCTCAAGTTGGTAAATAATGACTAGTTGAAAGGGTGGCTTGGGCCATAATTAAATTTGAATTTTAAGTTCAGAGGTCAAAATTGTAATTACAATTTAGAACCATATCCATGGATTTGATCTAGAAGTTAAAGAATAATGAATCCATAAATTATATCTAGATATTTGAAATGTATGTAGTCAAGTTCAATCAAGGCTCATATCATTTACCAACTTTTATGCAGAAACACGCCCCACTTATATGCTAATCATTGCATTTGGAACAAAACAATCAAGGTGAGTCAAAACGGAGGGAAAAGTTCAAGGTATCTACTTTTCATCTTAAACTTCTATTTTGAAGGGAGTATTCTAGAAGAAGTAATAGAGTACAAATACCTTGGGATTGACTCAACAACAAGCCCAATTGGGAAACTTGTAGAAGGAAGAGATTTTTGGCAAGTTGAAGAGCACTTTAGGCATTGTAAAATAGAAGCAAACATACAAAGTTATGGGATTGGAAAACTATCCAAATTTTATTTGGTCTCTTAATAATTCTAGTGATGCTTTATGGGTGTGAATTATGGGCTAATAACACAGTTTTAGAGTTAAAATTGAGAAAAAAAGAGAGGACTAAAAAATGCATGATCACTAGTAATTCAAGCTAAAAGCTTTGATTCCCTACAAGATTCTTCTAGTAGAAACTATACCTTCTTTTATCAAAGCCATTACTATGGTGCGTCTCACTGGTTATTTGAAAAAAATTAAACATATGGAAGCAAATAGATGGCCCAAGATTGTCACTAAAGAAGTTTTTAATGAAAGAAATAACTCGTGAATAAAACAAAATGTTAAGTGAATGGACAAACGATACATCCACTTGAATGTACGCCCAAGTAACAATAAAGAAATAAAAGACTTTTGTTATAGATAAATTCCACAAATCTATGCGGGAAAAAAACATTTTATTCTAGAATGGAAGCTTACAATAATATTCTAATGAATTACATTGATACTTTAACAATTTCTTTATAAAAATTGTTTAAATTTTTTTTGAGAAAACATTAAAAAAATTGATCAAATTAAAAATCAACAATTCAAAAAACTCAAATAACAAAATCAGTTTAGCTATCCCATAAACTCTCTTTTGACCAAATGAAAAGTTAATTTTTACGCCGAGAGGCGTTATACACTCACAGTGGGGTGGGGATGACAGCACTCATTTTTTCTGCCTAAATTTATAAGAAAAAAAATTAAAATACAAAAAGGAAATAAAAAATAAAACTTAAGAAAATCAAAGAAAAAAACTAAAAAAGAAATTAAAAACTGGAGAAAAAACTAAATCACAAAAACTATGGAAAAAAAATTGGAAAAAATAAAAAAAATAAAAACTAAAAAAGAAATTGGAAAAATTAAAAAATAAAAACAAAAAAAATAGAAAATCAAAGAAACTATGGAAAAAAAGATATCCGATATATTTTTTAAATATAAATATATTATTATTCATTATTTAATTTTTGAATGCTGAGAGTTACACTTATTACGCCTCAAGGCATTATACATTCAGGGCTTAAATTTGAGGGTCGACCCTCCATGTTAACAATTTTTTAATGACAATTATCTATTTGAAGGTGCCCTTAAAATATTAAGGCATATTTTAGTATAATAAATCTATGTATAACTTAAATATATATTATTATAATTCTATATAAATTTTGACGGTTTGTCTAAAATCTCTCCTTTTTTATTGTATTTTATGGCAAAAATACCTAAATACGGTCATACGACCATCAAATTTAAGCCCTGTTCACAGTGGGGTGGAGATGAGAGCACTCATTTTCCTTTGGGTAAATTTATAAAAAAAAATTAAAATATGAAAAAAGAAATAAAAAATAAAACTTAAGAAAATTAAAGAAAAAACTAAAAAAGAAATTAAAAACGTTGAAGTAGAAAAAACTAAATCACGAAAACTATGAAATGGAAAAAATAAAAAATAAAAATTAAAAAAGAAATTGGAAAAAATAAAAAATAAAAACCAGAAGAGAAATTGGAAAATGTTGGAAGGAGAAAAAACAAAACAAAAAAAATTGCAAACAAAGTGAGAAAATCAAAGAAACCTTTTACGTATATTTTTTTAAATATGAATATACTAGTTTTAATTCTATGGTATCCTATTGCTTAGAATTACATCTCTATAGTTTAAGAATGATTTATTCTTTATACCCTCAAACGGGGCTATACGAAATGTTTCACAAATACGGGCTGTCACGCTTCAACGGATTGTAAATTGCAGAGGTTGGAGAATACGATTGAGTAAATGAATGGGGCTTGCGATCAACTTGCGCCATTTTCTTCTCAGAGACGTCCTCCTTACGAAGCAGAAGAAGACACATTTTTCGTCTTCGTCTCCACAGTTGTGTAAAAGAGCAAAAATGGCCGCAACGGAGCAGCGTGCGTTTCAGTTGAAGTTGAATCCCTTAACGGGAGAGTCTGAATGGGTGGTGATGGAGCAAAACCCTTGTGCACAAGAAGACGAGTCACTGAAGGATGTGATGGCGCAGACATCTTACTTGGATATGCTGAATGACACCGACAGGAATCGAGCCTATGACATCGCCATTCGAAAGACAATACGACGCCCCTGCCATGTTCTCGATATAGGGTATTCATCATATTTTTTTCCCTTGCTTTACGCTCTTATTACTTTCAATGTTTTGGGATTTTGATTTCTTGCCTCACTCGCACGAGGTTCGAACCTTCGACCTGCTTGCTTTTCATTAGGTTTTAAAAACAGAAGTACAGGAACAGATGAAAAAAACCTCCACAATCCATTAAAATTTTCAATAATGCGTACGAAAAATACAGCGCAGAAATATAACATTTAATTTTTGTGAGTCACCGATGATGAGTCTCAAATGCGATCCATTTAGACTTCAAGTCGGCTTGGACTCGTTGGGGACAATCCTTTTTAAATTGGGCTCTTCTAGGACTCGCTAGGCGCAGCCTATTTTAGACCGAGTTCGTCCTAACTTTTCGTGCATTGCATTGAGACTTCAGACCCAGCTTACTTAGACTTGCGTGGCACAACCTATTTTTGACTGGTTTTTTAAGATTCATTGGGCATAGACTATATTAGACTGGGCTTACTTAAAAAAGTCAAGATTTTTTTTTTTTAAAAAAATATGTTTATTTAAAAGATAGTAATAGATATTAGTTTGGAGGTGCCTACCAATCTTATGTAATAAATTTAATATAAACATCTCCCGACTGATATCTCTCAAATTTTTTAAATAGATATATTTAAGATATTTATACTAGTTTTAATACATCAGCATGTTTCTTAATATACAGAAAACATTGTGAACGGGGTTGTGCTTGAATGGCAAAGGCCAAAGGTTCTCACGATGGAGATCCAAGTTCGAATCCCCCAAGTAACATGTGGTTTCTATGTGGCTTCTAAGTTGATTAAGTTGATTAAGTGGCTATGTTGATGGGGAGGAGGTCACCCCTTGTGACAGTCCAATGCTTACGAAACAAAAAAAAAATATACAGAAAACATCTATTTTAAACATCTCGTGATGATGGATCATAGAGTGTGATCCGAAACGTTGAGGTTAAAAACTCACACACAGTTAATTCCTGAAATATGTAATTACAATCATCATGGACTGTGGAAATCTGATGTCTCTTATAGAATAGAATAGCTTTTAACGTCCATGAGACTAAAAATAGCCTATGTATATGTTTTTAAATTTTTATTTTAAAATTATGAAAGAAAGAAAACAATATATACACATGATTTTAAATTTCCTCAAGTACTTTAAAATGAGGTTTAAAGACATCTCACAAAACTTTTATGATAATGATGAATTTTATAAAATGAAGTCAACTTTGTAAATTATGGTAATGTAAATTTGAATTATGATAATATTAAAACTTATGAATTACAGTAATTATGAATTCAAATCATAACATTTAATTCTTGCGGCGTTAATTACAGCGAAGTGAATTACTTTATCTTTTGTATGAAAAAAATTCTCATTCACATTTTTAAAATTAAATTTCTACTTACTGAAGTATCTTTTCCTTATTATTTGTTCTTTTAGATTTTTATTTATTTATTTGCTGTCTTGCTCTTCTATTTACCTATGTTTTTCACTTTTCTTTAGCTTTCAGTGGTGTCTAAATTACTACTGAATCCTTTGTAATAAATATTATTTTTGTAAACAATCTTGTCTGTAATTTATTGAAAATTGTTATGAAAGAGGATATTTGTTTGTTGATTGCAAAAAAAGTTAATTCATTTAGATTTTATATACAAATTTTATCTTTAAATTTTTAATAATATTTATTTTCTAATTAATCTGGGTTAGGCACCCAAGGGCTGCAAAAAAGAGTAATTAAGCTCAAATTCTGGTAGCCGGTGGGCTCACTAGATCCTTTAATATACATATGTATTTCTTAAAATTCTGAAATAATCTCCAAATCCTCTATCTACAAAAGATTCTCCTCTTCTTCAAAAAGCATGCAATTGTATATTCCAAGAAGAAACATTTACCCATCCTCCTAAGACACTAATGAACTGTCTCAAGAGCCCTAATGCCCCAAAGAATCCTTTCTAGAATTATGAGATCTTAAAATCATTGGATGTTTGGTCTTCTCTTGTGAGGGAACCTTTTTCCTTTTCACCTTTGTCCATTCGTGCTCAAGGGAGTGCATGACTTGCAATTCATCATCCAAACAATACTCCATAGAAAGGATCATCCCTTCCTTAGAATCCTCTGTGACTATAGGTGCCTTTATATTGACTACTATACCAATAGAAGGATCAATCCGCACGGATTGAGAAGAGACTTGAGCGCACGCTTCCAATTTGGCATTATCACTTGTTATTGAGAAAGCAGTCTCCTGATCTACCTCTTTGCTTGAAGAGGTCTCTAAAATATCTTGGCTATTTGAATCCTGCATAGCAACCTTAGAAGCCTCCTTCTCTTGTTGTGGGAAAATAGTGGGGTGATGAGGTTTAGCCCCTTTCCACCAAGTCTGAAGAGAGGAGCACTTCTTAGAACCCTAGGTGGATACAAGCCCTTCTTAGGGTAATGAGAAACCATATGACCATATTCATAATAGAAGCCACATCGAAAGGGGATGTTAACATAATCCAGTTTTTGCACCCATGATCTATCACCTTTTTTCAAAATGATTTCTTTAGGTAGCCCCTTATACAAATCCATTTCCACACAAATTTAGGCATAAGTCGTATGTGAGGGGTCTGTGGTTTCTTGGGCAACATCCAAGAATTTACCCAAAGAATTCCCGATAGCCTTATAACAAGAAAAATACCAGTATTGTAATGGCAAATATGAAATATGCACCTAAACAGGAGTAGAGGAGAAAGAGTCTTTAAGAGGATCAAAGGAGGGGTGCCATGGTTTCAGGTTTAGGGTGTAATCCTCCCAAAACCCAATCAAATAAATTGCTAAGATGAGGCCAAAAGTCATTGAATCTACCAATTAAAGCATGTTGCATCAATGCTTTTTCCCATATATCCACTTCATCATCTTGGTCAAGAATTATTTTCGGGACATGATTTGCTTTTTTTGCAATAGAGCCTTGCTTCCATATTTGAGATTTACATCCTCACCGATGCAAATCTAGAGCATAGGGTCGAGATCTAAAAGATTGTTAATACTCTTGTCATTGCCTTTGGAAATTTCGCTATGTAATGTCCCCTTTTTAATGGGATTAAAATTAAAAAAATAATTATAAATTAAAATATCAAAATATAAAATATAAATTATAATATAATTATAAAATAATTAAAATTTAAGTTTTGATAAAGGTTAAAGGGCATGTGAAAAGTTATGTCCATTGAAGGAAAAAGGAATATAAGGAAGATCATTTCTTGGGTAAGAGGGAGATTCATTCAAGGATAAATCATTCAAGCCTCGTTCAAGCATTAACTTGTCAATCCATCAAGAGGTATTCAATCAACAATAATCTAGCAAACTCCTTAAGCAATCAGTTTTGAATTTGAGGAAGTGTCTTGCAAATAGGAAGGACAGAATCCCTTCAAGTCCACGAAAGATGAAAGGACGACCCCCCTTTCATGCTCTTATCAAGTTCGGATAGGAGTTGGAAGGACGGCCAACCTTCCATGCTCTTGGGCTTGATCAAGGAGGACGGAAAGCCTCCAAGGTGGATTGAGAGTTGGAAGGATGGCCCACCTTCCATGCTCTCGGCAAGTTAAGGAAGACCAACCTTGATATTGCCATTTGCAAGTATTTCCAAGGAATTCACGATGTGAATGGCTGTGAGGGTTGTGCTATGATGTATTGATCTGAATATTAATGATGCTATGATGTGTTGATCTGAATATTAATGATGCTATGATGTATTGATCTGAATATTATCATAATTTCTTGATCTTTAATATTTCTAATATCATTTCTAGTGATTATTATTGTTTGCAGGCAAAGAAATTAGGTATATTCCAAAAAGTTCTAAGATTCTTGGAGAATTCCAACATCCTTGGAGAGTGCCAACTTTTCATAGACTTTGGGATGTATGGAAAAATAATTAAATAAGTAATGTAAGTTGTCTTAAGGTAACTTTATATTATTTTCTTAAAGGCAACTTACTTATGTTTATTTATTTATTTATTTCCTGAGGGGATGCATACATGAGAGTAGAAGTTGTGTGGTTCGAGGGAGCGGAAGCTTGATTAGGGCACAAGGAGATGGAGGCCACATATACGCGAAGAAGTGTAATGTCCCCTTTTGGGTCCATTCCAACATTCTTGGAAAGTTTCTTGGAGAATTCCAACATCCTTGGAGAGCGTCAACTTTTCGTAGACTTTGGGATGTGCGGAAAAATAATTAAATAAGTAATGTAAGTTGTCTTAAGGTAACTTTATATTATTTTCTTAAAGACAACTTATGTTTATTTATTTATTTATTTTAAAAGAAGGGTGGCCAACGTCATAAAGTTTTTTTAAAAGAGGGCCAAAAGTGATAACACTAGGCATGGGGTGCAAAGTGGTGACTTAAAAGGTTATTTTAAAAGTGACGTTGACAATAAGGATTAAAAGTATTATCAAATTTAAAAGACTTCAAAAAGTCACTTTATTTTATTATTGAGGGGAAAAGTGAAATAGAAGAGATAATATTTGGTTGCCCTAAAAGTGCCTATAAAAGGAGTTGTGCACATAAAAGGGTGACTGTCAATTTATTTTCATTTGGCTCTATGCAGAATGTGAGTTCTCTCTCTATTTGCCAAAGGACAAAAACCCTTCGATGAATCCAGTTTTGAGGACGAAAACCCTCCTAGCTAGTTTGTGTGATTTCACCTAGAAATCACCATTGTGCTGAAAGATTGAGTTTCTTTTTCTAGTTATGTTTTTAGATGGAGATTTTTGATGTTTGAGTATTGGGTTTTGAGGATGAGTTTGATTGAATAACTCTTGGATTGGTGTTTGTAGTTTTGTGGAGGCTGTACCATTCTAATTATGGGCCTTACCTTTGCCTAGGCAGGTCATACTATTGTGATGTTAATTTATGTTGATTTGTAGGTGGAACTCATGGAAGATGAAGCACTAAGGTGTTGGTGATTTAGGCGCCTTCCTACTAGTTGCTTATACCATCTTTACTCCTGTCGTACTATTCTATGTGATGATGATGCCTTAACAATCCGTACCATCATGTGTAGTTGGGTGTGAGCATTGGGAGTGAAATCACCCTTGTTCTTGGAGACAAAAATCCACATGAATGCTAGCTGCACCCTCTAATAGGGTCTGCTGTACCTTCAGACCTGATCCGTACTAATTATGAGCATGTTTGGAGGTCATACCTATGTCACAAGGTTCAAGTTCGTGTTCGTTTTCGGCAACAATAAAATTCGGATCAAGTTCGACAAGGGAAAAAAATTCGCCTAATATAAATTTGATTTAAAAAAAATATAAGTAATAAATCTACAAAATTGTCATAACCATGATAAATTTATCAAAGTTAAACTGTAAGAAACATATGAAATTTATATTAGACTTCACAATTCACACATTGGAATTTATAATTTTTATCAAAAATGTTTATTTTAAATAAATTTTTAATAGGGTAGTAAAAAACATTTAGAGCTATTAATATTTATTGTCTTACTACTTTTATAATTTATAGCCTAAATAAAAATTACAAAATTTATTTATAATTTAAAAATCTAATTTAAATATTTAAAATATATTAAATTAAAATTATTAAAAATTTAAATATTATTAAAAATAAAATTATAATATATTAAATTTGAAAATTAATCTAAATACTTTACATGTATTAATAATAAAAATAAAACAATTTTATATTAAATTTAAATACATTATAATCAATTTTTATATTTAAAAATTTAATTTAAATATTATTAATAAATAAATAATATATGTTAAATTTTAAATATTAAATAATAAATATATATTATATAAAAAATCCAATTTAAATATTTTAAAATATTAAATGTTAATATATTGAATAGAAAAACAAGATAAAAAAAATAATCAACATGGTTTAATAAACAAAATATAAATATATTAAATTTTATTTTAAAAAAACACAAAAACAAAACCTAAAAATTAAAATCCAAAGATTGATTAAAGAACAACAGCTTATGTCCGTTGCTCGTAGCTATTCACTCACCCGCACCAAGCAAATTTTGTTGCATAGATTCAAGAAAACCCAATCGAAGCGCGCCAAAAACCCGCTAGTCCTCTTTGTTGAGTCGTCACCACTCATTGAGCACTAGTGAAAGACTGAAAAATAGCACAGTAGAAAGGAATCGACACCAGATGCAACATAGAAACCAAAAACCCAACAAAAGTGCACCAAAAATAGCAGTTCGCTATCAAGAATAACTTTTTTCATACATATATTAGGCAAATGAGAATGAATTTTAATATTTTTTATAAATTCGTTGAATTTTGAACTTCAGAGATGAAATTTGGTGAACCCTGTGACTTAGGGTCATACCATGGTCTAATGGGGCCGTACCAGTTTGAACTGGGTCTGTAGTAGTATTTAGGGACTTGTGACAGTCCAAATCTGCCTTTATGGGGGCTAAATAGAGGTATTTATTGACTGTTCTACATTTGATTTGTCAGTACTGCAGTTTACTAGTGTTTGATATATTAAAATAATATTTAGATAATATATTAATGGTCAATATTGTAATTTTATTAGATAGTTTCTAATTGCTTTATTAGCTTTAGTTTATTTTAGAAACATCTATAATCTATATTTTAGAAACATCTCTTTGTAATTCTTTATATAGAGCTTTGCTCTATTGTTAATATAATTTTTTCAAATTTTTACCATTACATGGTATCGGAGCAGGTGAGTGGGATTTTTTTTAAAAATTTTTGGGCGCCCTCTGCAATTTCGTATATCGTATGGACGGCGCCGTACCTCTCCTCTATTCTCTGTTCGCGGGTTACTTTTTGGTCGCGATTTGCATTTTGTGTGGCATTTTTTTGTTGCAAGCGAGTTTTCGTGGCTTTAGTCGCGGTTCATAAAACGGGGTCTGCACTTCAGCTTCCATCGCGGGTTTCTTTTATTTGTGGTTTGACTTTCTTTGACTCTAGTGGCTTCCTTACGGATTTCGGCGTTTTGTTTTCCGTGTAGGATTCTCAGTCGGCAGGTTCCTTTGATATTCGATGGCTTTGATCGCTGTTTCACATCCTTGGTCATGGATTGGCTGCGACGGTTAGCAAACCTTTGGTTGCGGTTAGCAAAGCTTTGGTCGCTGTCTTTTAAACCTTGGCTCTGGCGGTTCTTTGCAAGTAGTTTGTGGTTAGCACTTAACTCTAACGCTTAATACCTTAGCCCTTGGTCATTTTTTGACCCAGGTTACGTTGCAGACCAGCAACTAGCGCCCCAAGCACTCAGATTCTTTTTGCTCTTGCATGCGGTCATATTGCTGACCTGGACCTAGCACCCAGCGCTGCAGATCTGCGGGTATTTTTTACCTTGGGATTTGTGCCTTGAAATCCATGTTAGGGTTTCAAGCCTGTTTTTCTGCCTCAGGGTTTTGTGCCGTCAAATCTTTAGTTCACCTCGTTTTTCATGCCTCAGAAAGCGTGAAGGATGGCCTTTTTGTCCAACATTATGTTGGAAGGCAGTCAGAAATTCAACGGCCACAACTACAACACCTGGAAGCAGCGTATGATGACCATATTTGAGTATTGGTGCCTTGTCCAGATTGTTTTGGGCAAAACTACACGTCCTCCAACGGCAGGTAAAGATCAGGACAAATTTGATGAGTAGAATCGGGAAGCCGTGATGCTTATTAAATTGTCGGTCATCGATGATCAACTGCCTCAAGTACCCTCAAGCAAAACTGCTAAAGAATTCTGGGATCTTCTGAAAGATCTTCATGAAACGTCCGACAAGAGCTGAGCGTTCTTTTTGAAGAACATGTTCTCCATCATGATGGATGAGAAGACAACTCTGTAGGAGCACTTGACAAAAATCAAGGATATTCGTGATCAGCTACATGCTATTGGTCGGAAGATGGAAGAGGAAGATATGGTAGTCATCACTTTGAAGAGTCTACCAAAGTCTTATGAGCACTTTATTGAAACGCTCAACATTACCTCAACTAATGTTGACCTGAAGTTTCCTAAGCTGTGCAACAAACTTTTGTAGCAGGATCGATGGAGACAGCAGTTCGGTAGCGGTGCTAGTTTATCCTCCACAGAACAAGCATTTACTGCCAAGAGATTTCAGAAGAATAAGGGCAAAGGTCAGCCCTCTTAGCAAACCAGCCGAGGTCAATCCTAGGATCCTTCCAAGAAGAAGAACAATTAGTGCAATTATTACCACAAGTATGGCCACATGAAGAAAGATTGCTAGAAATGCTTGGCTTCTGAACAGTCTAAGCAAGGAGAGTCTAAACCTAAAGCCCATGTTGCAGAGCACACTGAGCAGAAGGAGTCTGCTTTCTATGCCTTTATGGCCAAGAGACTAGTAGATCATGTTAAATCCTTTGCTTGGTACATTGATTCAGGTGCATCTCGGCATTTCACTCATTGTCGAGATTGGTTCATGGAGTACACGCCATTTAGAGATTCTGTTATCTTTGGAGGAGGCGAAGAGTATATTGTTGTCAGAAAGGGCAACGTGCAGATTCAATCTGGAGGGAGAAATTTAATATTTCTCGATGTATACTTTGTACCTAGCATGGAGCTGAATCTACTTTCGGCGAGTTAGATTATGCGTCACTCTCCTCAGCTAGATATTGTTTTCAGCATGCATACATGCAACATTGTTGATAGAGAGACTCGCACTACAGTTGTTCAGGGACTTGAGGATCATGGTCTGTATAGACTTGTTGATTCAGGTGATTCTCAAGAGCACGCTATGGCAGTCAGGAGTACTTCCATCAGCAACCTTTGGCATCAGCGTTATGGGCATCTGAATGTGCATTATCTCTCTCAATTATCTAGAGATGATCTAGTTGGTGGTCTACCTGCGATTCAAACTCAGAATCATGGAGTATGCAAAGCTTGTCAGGCTGGAAAGCAGCATTGGACTCCATTCTCAGATGGTGACACATGAAGAGCATCCAAGGTATTACAGTTGGTTCACGTTGATGTATGTGGCCCAATGAATATTCCTTCAATTACTGGGTGCGGGTATTTTCTGTTATTTGTTGATGATTTTAGTAGAAAAATGTGGGTGTATTTTCTTAAGAACAAATCAAAGGTGTTCAGTATACTTTAGTAGTTTAAGGCCTTAGTTGAGAAAGAGTCAAGCTCTCAAATAGTCACTCTTAGGTCTGATAATGGGGGGGAGTTTTGTTCTTCTGAATTCTTCGGTTTCTGTGCTCCACATGGCATTAAACGCCAACTTACCACACCCTACACCCCTCAACAGAATGGTGTCATTGAGCATCGGAATCGCACCATTACTGAAATGGCTTGTTCTATGCTGGAGCATAGAAATGTCCCCAAGAAGTTTTGGGCTGAAGCAGTCTATACTACAATTTATCTTCTGAACCGGTCTCCTACTTATGCCGTTAAGAAGATGACTCCTGAAGAAGCTTGGTCTGGATGCAAGCCTAAGGTTAGCCACCTAAAAGTTTTCAGCTCTATTGCTCATGTGTGGATTCCAGATGCTAAGCGCACCAAGCTAGATTCTAAGACTCAGAAACTCATGTTCATTGGTTACAGTGAGAATCACAAGGCATATAGGTTTATTGATGTAGACATAGATCGTCTCATCTTCAGTTGTGATGTTGTGGTTGATGAAGCTACTGGGCCCTTCTATCTGTCTTCTCCTATTGTGATCCATGAGGATCAACCTCTAAAGGCTTTTGATTTGGGTGTTCGCCTTCCCCTAGCTCCACCTGATGGGAGGGATTCTGCAGTTGTGGAGGCACCTCTGCCTAATGTTCCACCACCCGCCCCTCCTCAAGACAATCTGGGTCCTCGTCCAACTGATTTTGTTCCAGCCAACCCAGATGATATTCCTCCTGTTTCTTGGTACTTTTACTCTCCGGCCTAAATGGTGGGCTAAGACCATAGGTGATCTTCATGATGATGAATTAATTGAGGGTAGATCTGTTCGGAAAAAGAGCAAGCAACAGCATACAATTAATTTTGCCCTTATGGCCAACCTTCACAGCATCTCTGAGCCTCAGACATATTCAAAGGCTAAAGGCATACTTGAGTGGGAACAAGCTATGGAAGCTGAACATCATAGTCTTCTGAAGAATAACACTTGGGTCCTCTCCGATCTTCCACCAGGGAAGAAGCCCATTGGCTGCAAATGGGTGTATAAAGTTAAGTATAAGGCTCGGTTAGTAGCCAAAGGGTTCTCACAGACAGAGGGCATTGATTATGAGGTGACTTTTGCTCCCACAGCCAAAATGAGTACCATTCGGCTTGTCCTTGCTATTGTAGCCTAGTTTGGATGGAAAGTCCATCAAATGGACGTCAAGAGTGCATTCCTCAATGGGGATTTACAGGAAGAAGTCTATATGACGCAACCTCTTGGTTTCAAGGTTGCTGTTAAATAACACCAGGTATGTAGACTGGTGAAAGCACTCTATGGCCTTAAACAGGTTCCACGGGCATGGTACATGAAACTTGATAAGTACCTAGTTGATCATGGTTATTAGAGGAGTCCTTCTGATTCTAATCTGTATGTCAAACAGTCTGGTGATGATATTCTTTTGCTTGTTGTCTATGTTGATGACCTGATCATTACTGGCAACTCGAAACATCTGATTGAGGAGATCAAACATAATCTCAGCCAATCATTTGACATGACAGATTTGGGACTTTTGCATTATTGCCTAGTTGTTGAGGTTTGGCAGACAGATGATGGCATCTTTATCTCTCAGTCCAAGTATGCTCGAAGTCTGCTTGATAAGTTCCGGATGAATGATTGCAAACTTACATCTACACCTATGGAGAAAGGGCTGAAACTCTCAGCCAAATCAGATTCACCTGTGGAGAACGAATCAATGTTCAAGCAACTAGTGGGCAGCCCCATTTATCTCACTGCAACTAGACCTGACCTCAGTTTTGCTGTGAACTACATCTCTTGCTTCATGACAGCTCCTAAAGCTGAACATTGGGTTGCAACGAAGCGTGTGCTGAGATATGTGAAAGGCACTTCCGACTTTCGCATTTTGTATGGCAGGTGCAAAGATCCTAAGCTGATTGGTTTTACAGACTCAGATTGGGCAGGTTCTGTTGATGACAAAAAGTCTACTTTTGGGTATGTTTTTAGTTTGGGAACATGTGCAGTTACATGGACCAGCAAGAAGCAGCAGGCAGTGGCTCTTTCCTCGACTGAAGCTGAATATCGAGGAACTGTTAAAGCAGCTTGTGAGGCAGTTTGGCTTCGAAGGATGCTTTCTGACATGCAAATGTCTCAAGCACGGCCTTCCCCCTTGTACTGTGACAATCAAGGGGTTCTGAAACTTGCCAAAAATCCTGTCTTCCATGAAAGGACCTAGCATGTTGAACTTCATTGTGATTTCATCCGCTAGCTTGTCGAAGATGGATTAGTGATGTTGCAGTATGTTCCAATTGAGGACCAGACTGCAGATGTTCTCACCAAGTCTTTGAGCCCGGATAAGTTTCTCAAATTTAGGAGGCACCTTGGTGTAGTTGATAGATTGACCATTAAGGGAGGGTATTAAAATAATATTTAGATAGTATATTAATGGTCAATATTGTAATTTTATTAGATAGTTTCTAATTGCTTTATTAGCTTTAGTTTATTTTAGAAACATCTGTAATCTTTATTTTAGAAACATCTCTTTGTAATTCTTTATATAGAGCTTTGCTCTATTGTTAATATAATTTTTTCAGATTTTTACATTACATGATATCAGTTTTGGTCAGTTTAGAATTGCATTTCAGGTCTGATTTGTCAGGGTTTTGGCAGTTTCAATGACAGCTCAGTTCTGATTTTTCAGTGTTATCAGTAGAGTAGAGTGATTTCAGACTTATACTTGCATTCTTCATCAACTTTCATAGTTATGCTTCAGTGGCTTTGCTTGCTCAACCTATGTGAGCATGGTTACTTATGATTTCTCTGATTTATGGACTAATCTATGTGTGTGCAACAGTCCGATTTTCTTACCAGAATAATATTATCAGTGTGTTGCAGCTGGTCTTTCTATCATTTAGCATTCTGTATGCATTTTACATTCATTTTGTAACTGCAGATGGTAGTATCGCTGGGAGTCATGCATTCCATGCTCATGTTATTGTAAAATCAGATGGTATACCGTTGATTATGTGCATCTCAATATTGAAGGTCTTGGTTGGTTCATTGCTAGATCCCTTTGTATATCATAGCCTGTTTTGGTATTGATCATATCCACATTGTAATCAGCCACTTTGGCTTGATTGGATTCCGTTGTAATCTACTAGTGGCTTTGCATTCACTAAGCATGCTTGTTCACCGAAGAGGTGTAGATTTGGGTCGGCCTTGCCGCTTGTGTGCTTCTGGGCGGCTTGCCACCTTCATTTCAGTAGTGCATTCATTTAGATAGTTTGTGTGTTGTTCAAACACGTATGCTCTCACCTTGCCCACATTGGAAACTTGGTCAGAAAGTGTCCGGACTTGTATCTTGCATTATATATATTGGAAAAAAAAATAAAAAAAATTGGTGTGGGACTTTAAGAGAAGCAGAAGGAATCTTTTAATAATGAAACTAAATTGGTTTCATACAATATCCTTAAATTTTTAATAATATTGTCATAACATATTATTTTGATATTAATCTTGCTAACTTTATATTATTTTTTTTTTTTTTGGTATTAGTTATATTTTTTAGGTTTTTAAAAATTTAGCCATGCCATTACATATTCCTTGCTGTTACTTTATGTTACACCTCTTAAAATAATAATCATAAGTTTTAACATATATTTTAGGTAGTTAAATTGATTATTATACCTTTCTAAAGCAGAATAATAACAAGAATATATATCTGAGAATGAGTGTTGATTGATTGTGAACTACTCGTAGTTTTTTTCTGGCTTGCCAAAATTAAGTTTATTTAGGGGGAAGATACTCACCTTGGGCCGGCCTGCTGGATTTCAAACTATAGTGAGGGATTAAATGAGTTTATGCCAATGCCTCGTGGATATCATATCATATACATCAGAATTATATCCTTAGATTATATTTATGATGCACACATCATACACTATATTTCGATGAATATGATGAATAGATCTACATAAAATGATTATATATTATATCCAAAAGTTTGCTCATGATTAGAACAGGTTTTTATCTTATATTATCCCCCCCAAAATTGATCATGTTTAGAACAGGTTTGTAACCTATACTATCCAAAACATAGGTACATAGATTTGTTCTACGACTGAAAGATGAAACCTATTTATGAGATCTGCTCAGATTAATAAATTTTTGTCATTTTGAATATAGAACTAAAGAAAAACCATCGCAGTTGCCACTAAAAACAAGACCATCTAAGTTTTAAGAAAAAGAAGGATAAGTTGGGATCTATCATAGAATAAATATCTTAAAAAGTATATCCCTCTATCACAAAGATAGATTATAAGACCAAGTCAGTGGACTAATTCATTGTAATCTGCAGAGTTCTTGATTTATTTGTTTGATAAAAGCAGGACCAATTCCCACATTATACATTGGTACATATAAATTAATGGTAAAATATCACCGCTTCTCGTTGCATTTTTGAAAATTAATTCATTTATTTTAAACTGCCTATTAATTTTCTTGAATATGTTCCCCTTTGAGATAAAGTTCTAACTCTATAGTATAACCTCATGTAATGCGAGAAAGTTACACTGTGTCTACATTTTACTGATAAAGGGGAATTTTCATGGGTTTGCTTAAGTAACTTATATATGTTTTTGATATAAATATCCATGCTATATAGTTTCATTAAAGTACAAGTCACTAACACCATTGCACATAAATCAAAGAAATTTCAGTTGTATCACTAGCTGCATAAACTTTTTGAGCGAATGAGCTGTGAAAGCTGAAAAATGAGAGCAAGCTGCACATAAATTGCCGAACAGAAATACTCTGGTGCCTGCAAGTTGCTATAGAATGAACAGATATTGCTGAAGAAGAAGCCACTAAAGAAATCCTTTGGAATAAAGGACAGCAAAGTTATAAGTTTTAGGGTTTTTAAATTGTAACCTTTCCCTTTATTAGGGTTTCAATTATATTTATTTTTTAAATGTATTTTAAAGAGGGTTCTGTTCGAGTCTCTTGTGTGTCATATGTTGGCAAGATACTCTATGAGACTCTGCTAAACTCTCGAGCCAGACAAGTTGAGGCAGCATAACTTGTGGCTACTGGCTGGGCTTGTGATTCTGCGAGTCTAGTAGAGACTTGCAGAGTCTATACTAGGACATAATTTGAAAGATTGTACGCCGTTTTCCTCCAACTGTCTATTTAATAAATTTTAACAAAGTTTCCAAAATTTAACAAATTTTAATCTTATATTAGTGAACTTTCCATAATATGGTTAGCTATATTTTTTTTATATTTACCAAGAAATACATTTTTACCAATCAATGATATAAGGTTTCCATAATGCATGAAAATGATAATGCTATTTCCAGAAGCTTTTTTAAGCTACATTCAGAAATAGCAAATCCTATGTTTTTTCTCACAAATAGCTAAAATTTACAATTTTTCTATATTTTTCTTAGTTGTTGACTCTTGTGCTTCGAAAGATTTGCCTACCATTCTACACATTTAAAAAATTTCGTTCTTAAAAAAATTCCTAGTTGGGAAGGAAGATGTTCTTAATGCGTTTCTATGATTTTTTTTTCTTCTTCCAAAAATATCATCACATTTGCATCCATTAAGACTAAGAAAAACCTTACTGAGCTTACATTATTATATGGCCAGAAATTTCGGCGAAATATTTTCAATATTGAGGTCCTGACTCCTAACTCTTTAGTTTCCTCGAAATTTTAAAAACTATGTTATCAATTCACTTACAAAAAATCCCCGGATCTGGGTATGAACCCATACCCAGTTTGGGTCTGCAGTGGGTGTGGGCAGGGCGTGGACTTTCGGCTGTGGATTTGCCCGGGTGTGTCCATAGACATACCCAGGTGAATCCACGGTCCAAATCCCAGACTCTGCAAACCATGACCTTTTTTTTATTGATATTATTTTTCACATTGTAATTTTTATTTTTGTCTTTACATTTCATGGAAAGAATAAATAAGCAATGTCAATACTGTCAGATTTAAAATAAATAAATATAGAAGTCCAAAAAGTCTCGATGTGAGAGCTGCATAGATTCAAATCTGAAAACAATAGATTTCTTTCTGAGAAGACAAATGGAGGTGGTAAAGAAAGTTGGTCAATGATTCAACAGAGTAGTTTTGTTCACGGAGGCCTCCATTTGGTATCCATTCTTCTGCAACATATCGGGTGCCTTTTCTTTGATTGCACAAAGTGTCAACCCTTGTGCGAAATCTAATTCCATAAGGGAGGTCTTTGTTTCTAGCTGGCTAAGGGCCTCTATTGTTCTGAGAAGACAGACAGTGTTAAAAACTACCATAATGATTAGGTTTTCAGGCTGAGTGGTTGAAACCCATTTTCTTAGCCTATACAGAGCTTGGAGTCTGTTAATGACATGGTGGGGTATGCATATATTGAGGATCTCATAGCTCTACTAGAAGTTACGCTTAGAAGTTAACTAAGTTACACGAGTAGTTTTGATAGATTTGAAGTTTCCTGCAGAAGGATCATGTCCTCTTGCTTTGCTTTGAATAAATCTTTGAGAAAGAGGCGTTTGTTGGTTGAGCCCAGACCTCTTATATTCCAAGAGATGTGTTCCATTGACAAGGAGAAATAGTGTTGTCCATCCGCAACTCCTTATTTTTTGGCTTCTATTGACATTCATCAATTGATTTGGGACTCTCGATTTGCATTGTTTTTTGTTGTTGATTTATTTGTGTTTAGATCATCATCTGATTCCATTGAATCTTTTTTTTTTCTTGACAGAAAGTTGAGCTTTGGTGTAATATACACCCCTGTTTGAATAGTTTTATGATGCCAATTTTTTTTTTTGCCTGTTTGTTCTTTGTTTCACTGCGGTGTGTTTTGTTTGTTCATTTGTTTTCTCACATGTAATATTGGGAAATAGTAAAGAAACACGACATGCAAAGATACCCACATGGAAATATAGCATGAACACCTAAAAATAAGAATACCCAGATAATGAAATTGCTCAAATGTTAATACAGCAACATACCCATTTTCATTTCTTCAATGTTGCAAATCTGATATACATAAACCAGCAAGAAATTCACTGTAAATTGCTCAGAACAGCCAAGCAATGACGTTCTTCCTCAGGTAAATGGTTGCAATGAGGGCTGCAACCCTAGGCGCCCATGAAACAAGAGAGAAACTGCCCAAAATGAAGGCGTTTAAACTGATGCAATAAGTCCCTACGCCCTTCCTGTGCAGCTGTACGGCCTGCCTGGTGGCTGCTACAGCATACAAGTATGATAAAAAACCACTAAATCTGCCGCTGAGAGACCCACATACAACGTGACTGCTGCTGTATGACTATGGCGTTCAAATGGAGAGGAGATATTGTATCAAATGGCTCCCTGAATCCCTGTGTGAAGGATGGCGACTTCCCAAATGGTACGGCCTGTATATTCCTTGAAATCTGTCCTGAAAAACTCACAACATTCGCTGTCACAATGTTCATAAAATCTGTTATAGAATGGAATCCAGACCCTCAAAAATATATATGCATTGAACTTCAAAATACTTCATTTCTTCAACCATGAAACTCCGCTGTGATCCCTGAACCATCAAGCAATCCACTAGATTGGATCTTTCACCAACGTGGTAGATGTAGTCTGTAAGGGTTTCCGTCCTCACAAACCCTAGGAGAACAACCCAGCTCCTCCAAGCAAGAAAATGTCAAGATATCAAATGCACGACAATGAATCCAAAATGAATTCTTTTCTTTACTTTTATTCTTCCCATTCCAATGCCACATGAGGGGTCTTTTTTGATTTAATATTTAATATTATTTGACTCCTTATATCCCCATGGGTTGGGCGCCGCACCCAAAACATCTAGCACATTCACTTTTTAAACACAACTTATAACTCCTCCTTTTTATAAGTTACTTCATATAATAAAGCAACTTATACTTATATAAAGATATTATAAGTTAAATATTTAATGTAACTTAAATATCGACATTTAAAATATTACTCATTGATCATTTCAAATGTCATGAGACAAGTGCTAGTTGCTTCCACCGGTGTTACTAAAAATAGAAATATTGAAACCATCACCCCTTGTGACCCTGCCCGACTTACTAAAAATAGTAAGTCCTAGATATTGTGTCCAAGACACCCTTGGAAAGGAAAGATGAATTCAAACAATCATCCAATTGTGCCAGAGCTGCTGGAAATCTCCACTGAAGTTCCCTAACCAACAACCATTAGCCTACGGGAACCCTAGAATAGGCTAACTGCTCCCACCTGTCAAATTGTCTAGGAAGGGGACATTACATTTGGTTTCCCAGAATTTGAATTGGATCAGAATGAAGTTCATCTGCTGTGGGAAGTCGATTGTTTTTCTTTTGTTTCCAGTGTTTATTGAGGATTTTGTTGCACAGAATTTTTCTTAGCATCTCCATTTTTCTTCTCAGAAAGAATCTATTGTTTTCAGATTTGAAACTATGCAGCTCTCACATGTTAGCAATTGTTTAACTTCAGCTCCAAGATTTCGAGGTTATGAGATGCATAAACTTGCTGCCAAACTTAAATTCTTGAGAAATTATATTAGCTCTTGGAGTAACATTGTTTTTGGGCACATCAAATCAAAACTCAACTTGCAAGGGTTCAAATAAACAACAGAGATCATGATTGCAGCCCAATGTTAGAGCAAAAAGAAAAAAACCGGATCCATCAATTGGCCATTTCTCATTTCTCAAAAGCATGAAGACATATACAGTTATACTGGTATCAAAGGTCCAAAACTGAATGGATTAAACAAGGACACTCAAACATATAATTCTTCCATGCTTCAACTTTCAATAGACAACAGCTAAACACCATACACAATATGTGGAAAGTTGATGGCCACGTTATAAGTTATAACAGACCAAGATGAACACCCTGGGTATGCAACTGAATTCTTCTAAGATGTACTCAAGGCTCCTGTTGTCCTAGAATCCACAAAGGAAGTGTAAATTCAATTTGAACTTTATAATCTCTAACTTAAATAACTTCTGATTGTTGAATATTGAAGACTTAATTTATTACTTTCTTTTATTTTGCCCTTGCAATTTCCACTTCATACACTTCCGATTTCTGTGTCTGTCCATGTATTGCAGAGCAAAGACATTGATATAAATATGTGAGTAACGGTAGGAGTCACATCTGTGATAGACGTGACTCCTCAAGGAGTCACGTCTATCACAAGTGTGACTTTGTCATTGTTTATATTGTAATCGGTTTCATCAATATTAACAGTTACTAATCACCGTTTAGAATGCTGAAGATGTTTATGCTTTGGTAATATATCATTCGATCAATATGTTATCTGATCGAAGCTACAAACAACTCAACACTCCCTCTTAGCTCGGGAAGATAACAATATCACAATAATCTCTGTGAATATCAATTATCTGATCTGTAATGAATTACTCAAAGTAATTTAATATCACATAACTCATGATATATAGTATCACCTATCTCGTGATACGTAGCATCACCTACCTCGTGATACTAAAGGATATACTATACTCGAGAACATTACATTCTCCTTATATATATCCTAGTTATGGTATGTGCACTGACATTAAGTCACATAATGTCTACCATAACTTAATCATGATAACTCCATGATTCATACCAATATCAAGTCACATGATATCAGTCTAATGAACATTATAAGATCGTCACCTTATAATGTTAGGTACAAGTGTAGATTATCCAAAAAATCGTCACCTTTTGGAAATAAACACAGAATGGGTAGGCCCATAATGTCATAGAGTCACACATATGACACAAGATGTTTACACATTAAACATCTTTAATATATTAGTACAAATCAATTTGAATCTTACATTTCAATCATACCAAGATTTTTCCTGAAGTGTTCAGCTTTCACCTTGAGGAGTGGTTTGGTAAGAATATCTGCAGTTTGATCTCCTGTACTGATAAACTCCAACTGAATCACATTCCTTTCCACCATATCACGCACATAGTGATGAGGAATCTCAATATGTTTAGATCTATCATGGAATACTGGATTCACGGATAGCTTAATATAGCTTTG
The DNA here is from genome assembly GCA_027924645.1 of Cunninghamia lanceolata. NCBI lineage: Eukaryota > Viridiplantae > Streptophyta > Pinopsida > Cupressales > Cupressaceae > Cunninghamia > Cunninghamia lanceolata. Next base: position 1,210,282 of record BSBN01000086.1, on the reverse strand, counting down.
ATTGTCGTAGTGGATGATAGTTGGTTCAGAGGTTTACCAAATAATCCCACAAGCAGTTTTCTAAGCCATATTGCCTCTCTAGCAGCCATAGAAGCTGCAATATATTCGGCTTCTGTAGAACTCTAAGCAACTGAAGACTGTTTTCTGCTGATCCACGATATCATTGCTGACCCTAAACTGAAACAACATCCGGAGGTGCTCTTCCGGTCAGTTACACTTCCAGCCCAATCTGAATCTGTGAATCCATGTAGATCTAAGTCAACCTTTTCATATTTTAAGCCATAATTTAGAGTACCTTGAAGATATCTCATTATATGCTTAACAGCCACAAGATGTATCTCCTTGGGTTCACACATAAACTGACTTAAGGCATTTACAGCATAGCAGATATCAGGTCTGGTATTGACCAAATACATCAAGGATCCAATTATCTGTCTGTACAGAGTGGGATCTGCCAACGGAGAATCTGCTGCTGCTTCCTTCAATTTATGATGATTTGTCTCCATGGGGGAGGACATAGGTCTACATTCCATCATACCAAACCTTTTTAATATATCAATTGTGTACTTCCCTTGGTTTAGAATAATACAGTTTGATTTTTGCCATACTTCCAGTCCAAGGAAGTAGTGTAATAGACCTAAGTCCATGTCAAATTCTGAAGCTAGATCTTTCTTACACTGATCAATAAGGTGATCTTTCCCTATAATCAATTGATCATCAACATATAATATCAATATTAACATATCACCTTTGCTTTGTTTGAAGTAGAGATTTGGATCTGCATCATTCTTTGAGAAGCCTAATCTCAAGAGATAACTGTCAATTCTTTCATACCAGGCTCTGGGGGCCTGTTTAAGTCCATATAGAGCTTTCTTTAATTTACATACATGGGATCCTGCATTGTGAATCTCAAATCCTTCGGGTTGCTCTAAGTAAACCTCTTCTTCAATGGTTCCATTTAAGAAAGCAGTTTTTACGTCCATTTGATGGACTTTCCACCCTTTAGCTGCTGCAATAGCTAGAACTGCCCTGACTGATGTTTATCGAGCAACTGGAGCAAAGGTTTCGTCATAATCAATTCCTTCCTTTTGTGAAAATCCTCTAGCTACAAATCTTGCTTTGTATTTCCCTATACTGCCATCTGCAGCATGTTTGATTTTAAATAGCCATTTTGAAGAAACAACTGATTTCCCTTTTGGTCTAGGTACTATATCCCACACATCATTCTTCAGGATGGATTGATACTCCTCTGTCATGGCATCCTTCCATACTTGGTGCTTAAGAGCTTCTATAGCACTAGAAGGTTCTGATTTAATGAATTCACTCATTAAAGCTACATAACTAGAGAATCTCTTAGGTCTTGTGCTTTCCCTAAAAGTCCCTGGTGGAGCGGCATAATTTTTAGCTTCTTCCATTGTTTTGGTGGCCCAGAGTGGTCTTTTCTTGGGATTTTCTAGTGATGTGATTTGTTCATGGTTTACCTCTTCCTCAGGATACTCCCTCTGAAACTCAGGTGTAGGATCCTCTTCTATGCTTGAGGTGGAAGTTTGAATTTCAAACTCAATATGATTTCTGGCTCTTTTGAAAGCTATGTCTTCCTCACAAATCACATCTCTGCTTAGTTCAATTTGTCTTTAACCAGGTATATATATTCTATAAGCTTTTGATGTTTCACTATAGCCTACAAAGATGCCTTTTCTCCCAGAAGGTTCTAGCTTAGTTCTTTTCTCTTTGGGCACATGAATGTAAACAGGACAACCAAATATCCTTAAATGACTAATGTCTGGTTTTGTGCCAGTGAAGGCTTCTTCAGGAGTTTTGTCATCAATATGAGAGTGAGGACATCTGTTCTGTATATAGACAGCAGTACTAGATGCTTCTGCCCAAAGTGAAGTGTCTATATTCTGATCAAGTAACATAGCCCTAGCAGCTTCTACAATGGTTCTATTTTTTCTTTCTGCAACTCCATTTTGTTGAGGATTATAAGGTACAGTGAACTCTCTCTTAATCCCAGTGTTTTTACAAAAGTCTTTAAAAATGTCTGAAGTGTATTCATTCCCATTATCTGTTCTTAAGGTTTTGATTTTTCTCCCGAAAGAGTTTTCAGTAATGGATTTGAATTCCTTAAATCTTTTAAGGATTTCCAGTGATTCTTTACATTTAAGAAAATAGATCCATGTCTTTCTAGAGAAGTCATCAACGAAGATTACATAGTATAGAAACCCACCTAAGGAGGGTACAGACATGGGTCCACATAAATCTGAGTGGACTAGTTCTAATACTTTACTTGTTTTGTTAGAACTATTTTGAAAGGACCCCTTTGTATTTTTCCCTAAGGCACACCCCTTGCATACCCCTGAATTACATTGTTTGAGTTTGGGTAATCCTGTAACTAGTCTTTCCATGGAAGATAGGGCACGGAAATTCAGGTGTCCTAGTCTTCTATGCCATATTTCATTAGAGTCTGCAATTTCATGAATTAGGGCTCGATTTGGTTCTGTACATAACTTGTACAAGTACCCTTGTCTATGACCTATGGTTTTGGCTTTCTTAATAGTAGAATTCTTTGGCCATGCCAATACTTTGCTATCCATAAAGGTCACCCCATATCCATTATCTTCAAGTGCAGATATGGAGACTAGGTTTCTTTTGATGCCTGGGACAAACAATACTCCAGTAAGTTGGATGGAGATGCCAGTCTTTAATTTGAGGGTGCATGTGCCAACACCCTTGACTGGATGTACAGAGTTATCTCCAATTGTTACTTCTTCGTCATTCTCTTCTACCATGGTGTCTAGTAGTTCCCTGAACCCTGTGATGTGTCTTGATGAACCACTATCTATAACCCAGGTGTTGGATTTATTTGATACTTGGTTTGAAAGTTGTTGGCCTTGTTTTCAAACTCGTCTTCACCTCCGATGAAGTGAGGTCTATTATCATCAACTTTTACCAAAACTTATTAAAGTCTCGTAAATCTTTGAAACAAGTAATGTAATCGGCAATCGACAATCTTATTGAGTTTTGAAACTACTTCACAAAGCCGATGACCAAAAAGAAAAATAGAGAGTAGTTGCTATAGTAGTTATTATAACTACCTAAGAAGCTTATCCTCATGCAACGAATTCATTGAAAATCAAAATGCATTGGTTATTCCAATAAGTTTCAAAAACTGCTCAAAATTCTAATGTAGCTGCAATTGCCCAGGCGTGAAGCTCAACTCTGCAAATATTGTTGGTATCCTCCCATCCCATGCTCAACTGTGACGAAGGGTTTTATATCAGAAATTATCATTGGGTATTTACAAGATGAATTTGTGAGAAAGTCTTTAGAAACTTTCGAGCAACTGCAACCGGCGGATATAAAGATACAATCTATAACATTTGCCAGCATGCTCCAGCCCTTGCAACTTGTAATATTAACATTGCAATCTTCTCCCCTGGATATGTGCAGTCATCGTGGTGTCTAGCGGAGCTCTCCTTCATGCTTAAAACTGCGGCTAAGATCATTCCTGTCTTCTATGATGTGTAGCCCTTTGAAGTCCACCATATCCAATCTGGCCTTTACTTAGAAGCCTTTGAGAAATACTACAGCAAGAATTGAATTGATTGCCGCATTGTTGAGAAATGGAAAAAAAGGATCTCCACAAGGTTTCCTTTATTTTGGGCTTGGTATTCGACTCAAGCAAAGGTCACGAGGACATTCTGTTGAAGAGTATAGTGGGTAGAGTGGTAGAGGAAGCGAAAGAAGTGTTAAAGGTGGCCAAACACCATGTGGGACTGGACAAAGCACTTCAAGCTTTCCAAAAGACAATATTGGAGTCGGATGAAGAGCAGGGCAGGTGCAAAATCATTATGGGTATGGTGCTATTCTTCTGGATGGATATGGAATAGGAGTGCTGAAACAACATTAAAAACCCTCTATTGTGCATGCTCACAAAATGTGAAGCATAGACAAGACCAGTGAAATGTTTTGTAAAATGCTTCAAAAAGGCACGATCTCTCAGAAAAACTGCCATGTCTGCAAAATGTGGAAGTATGAACAACGCATGTGAATAGTTTTAATTATAAGATATATGTAAAATAGATTTGTTGTAAAGGTTTTTAGAATCTTTCAAGCAAATACAATTTCTAGGTGTAAAGCCAAGTTCCATAACCTTTGCATAGCATGAAGGATTTACATGACATGACAACTCTTTGGCAGAATGCCTCTAAGAAACGTGGTCCCATGGAGTATCGTGAACAAAGGAAATTCACAAAATGCATTCACTAAATGCAGTTTGTAGCTGTAAAACCAAATTCTGCCAGATTCTCTAGCATACCAAACACCACAAACATTTTCCAGCACCTTCCCGTGCCATAAAGTTTGACGATTTATGTCAGATATTATAATTTGAAATGCTCTAGTAGACAGGCATACAAAATGTGGAAGTTGGACATGGCACGTTAATTGTTTGACAAATTGCCTCAAAGAAATGTCATCTCATGGACAACATTGACTTCAGATATATGCATTTGGCTATTGAAAAATTGTTCCACAACCTTTGCAAGTATCTTCCAAGACCTACGGAATCGGCATTCGAAAGATTGGTTGTAAGGATGTAGACCTGTATTTATTATATAGGGAAGTAACTGCTCGTGGAGGACTGCAAATGGTCATAAATGATAGAAAATGGAAGGAGATCACAGTTGTGCTTAACATTCCTCGCACTACAACAAGTACTTCATTTGTTCTTCACAAGTACTACATTAATTTGCTCCACCATTTTGAGCAGGTTCACTTCTTTCAAGTCCAAGGGCTTACAAAGTAGTTATTTCAAGTGCCTAAGCAAGGTAGTTACTCTAAGCGACTAGCTTTGTGAAAGAAAGTTAGTTATTCAAAATTAGGGCACTTTTGAAGGTAGTTAAGTCAAGTAGTTATTAAAAAGTGGTTGAGGTAGTTACCCTAAGTGGTTACTAACCTCACCTATAAATATATCATTGTGATTCAATCAAGAGGGGGGTTCCACTTTTTCACATGACAGTGTATGAAAGACTCGAATAGTGTTATTCAAGTTTGAAAGCAATAATGAAACGTTTTGAATGTGTGTTCAACTCGATTTCATGTGTTGTTATTGGTATTCGTATGTTTCATCAATAATGATCATGTGCTTTCCTTTCAAAGTTGCATTGTGAGAAAGATATTTCGCATTGAGTTTTGGTATCTCTACTTGGATGCATGGAACTTAAATTCATAAGTTTAACTCTTATTAATCATGAGTGTTTGTTATTTCTTTGTTTTTGTTCTTATGATTCCAGAAAATCTAAATACCCCTATCATACGAGGGAGCTGCCCCTCTTAAATGCAGAGAGGAATCGACAAGACCTGCGATTCTTCAACTGTTGTGAGCAGGTTGTTGCTAATCCAAGGGCGAATGGAGTTACTCAAGAAGATTATTTTAAAGCAACAAATCTGTTTACCAACAAAAGTGCAGAGTAGAATACATATTTCTCGGATTCATGCTCCTTTATTTTGGCATAAGATGCTTGTTGTTTGGTTCTGTCAGGACATCTGATTGCATAGTGTCCATATTGGTCGCATCTGAAACATTGGATGCGAGAAATGTCTTTCTTGAATGAACCTTTCCCGTGATAATTTTTCCTCTTCTTGAAGTGTTTCTTCTTCTCTTTCTTTTGAGAGTTTGTATTTAGAACATGAAGGTCTTCATCTATATTTTTCTGTTTTGACCCTTTCTTTGTCTGTCTAGATTCTTCTTGAAGACAGTCTGATCTTAGGTGGTCAAATTTTGGAAATTTTGACCTTGCACTAATGCCTTGAACAAATGTCTCCTAGGAATTTGGGAGACCATCTAGAGCAATAAGTGTTAGTTCCTTGCTTTCAATTTGGTACCCAAGTGTTGATAGTTGATCCCTTAGTGCAGATATTCTCATAAAGTATGCATTGATAGATTCTCCTTTGTTCATACTTATATGATTTATTTCTCTCTTTAGGGCTAAGGTTCTGCTGGAGTTATTAATTTCATAGTTGCCTTCAAGTGACTTAAACATATGATATGCAGTCTCATGTTTTGTCAGAATCGGCACGATATGATCTCTAACTCCATCAACTATGATTTTCATGGCTTCGTCATTTTCTTCAATCCATGTCGTTTTATCAGGATCATTCTCTGGTTCCGTTTTGTTTTCTCTCACAAATGAATCAACTTTATTTTCTTTTAGTATCATCATAATTCTGAATTTCCATGATGAGAAGTTATTTCCTCCTTCCAATCTATCTTCGAATCGGATTGCTGCTGTCATTTGAGAAATGAGATGTATTAAATCTGAATTTCTCAAGTTCGATTTTCTGCCCGGATTCTGCTTAACGTTGCTCTGATACCATGTAAATTCAATTCGAACTTTATAATCTCTAACTTAAATAACTTCTGATTGTTGAATATTGAAGACTTAATTTATTACTTTCTTTTATTTTGCCGATGCAATTTCCACTTCATACACTTCCGATTTCTGTGTCTGTCCATGTATTGCAGAGCAAAGACATTGATATAAATATGTGAGTAACGGTAGGAGTCACATCTGTGATAGACGTGACTCCTCAAGGAGTCACGTCTATCACAAGCGTGACTTTGTCACTGTTTATATTGTAATCGGTTTCATCAATATTAACAGTTACTAATCACCGTTTAGAATGCTGAAGATGTTTATGCTTTGGTAATATATCATTCGATCAATATGTTATCTGATCGAAGCTACAAACAACTCAACAGGTAGCCCAAGAACATTTAGAAAAAAAACCAACCTTATAAAATTTGAAAAAAATGAGAAATTGATGCAACCTGTGAATGAGAGCGAATTAAGAGCTATGCTTCTCTTTCCAACCTAACAAATCTCCAAGTTTTGATGGCTTCACTGCATTATATACCAACTATATTGGGACACTATCAACTCCGATTAGTTGGAAGGCGCAGAAGAATCCTAAAAAAATACGATCATTTGAAAAAAGCTCAATAGTACAAGATTCATTCTCACTCCAAGAACTATCCATGCTCACAAAATAGAAGAATTTTGAGCGATAGCTTTATGCAGTATGATTTACAAAATCATCTCTAAGTTGATTGCCTCAAGGTTGAAAGAACTTCTTTTAGATACTGCTGTAAGAAGGCAATGGGGGAAATGGGCTCACATGAATATGTGTGTGCGTACTTATTTATTAATGAGGGAGGAAGTTAAATCAGCTATAATTTACAATTAATTAATTATTAGATATAATAACTTATATTGCATAAGTTTAGGTTTGGTTTCCCAGAATTTGAATTGGGTCAGAATGAATTTCATACTTATGTTTTCCAGTGTTTATTGAAGATTTTATAGCACAAAATGTATTTGCCATGGGATTTTATAGCAGTTGAGGCACTTGGCATCTCTTAATCTGTAGGGCATTTCCTCCAAATCTTTGGTGTTAGCTCAAGCCAGAAGTTCAAAGGGGTTGTGCATAGGGATTTGAGTTGTTTGGGTGGTCGTAGTTTTTCCTTTTCTTGTAGATGCTCTTTGAATTTTTTTTCCTTTTGTTGCAATTATAACGACTTTTGTGTTTCTGCTCCGATTTTTCCATTTCAGGACCAGTGTGGGAAGGATCAACTAAATTTTTGGGCTGTCTACATTTGTTTGGGTGGCAAATGATTTTTCTGTTGTGGATAGACTCTTGCCAGGGGTCCATGTTCATGGCAAGTTATGCACCTGAATGGGATATTCTCATTATCAAGTGGTTACTCCCATTCAATTCCATCCATATCTATAATGATTCTATATGGGAGAGGCTTTGCCATATCTATACCAATGCAAATTCGTGTGTATTTCAAACTTCTTGCTTTTATTGTCATTTCAGAGACTGCCACAGATACACCTATTGCAGATCTATTTTTTTTTGAGGCAAGATTCATACCAATATTGACTGGGCAGGAGCAGAAGATGGACACAAAACTAAGATGGTGATTGGCAGATCTTCAATGGTGCTGTAGGCAAGGGGACCAATGCTTCATAAATAGACCAGATTTGCTTAAGAACCAGGGTTCCCCTTGAAAGACATTCTCGCTTTCATACTGACATGAAAAAATGGCCATAAATTACCCTTTTGGCATCATCGGGATATCTATAGAGTCCGCTACACTGCAGTTGACATGGATTCAAGCTTTGAGTGTTTTGGGTCTAGGAGAAGCTCCCAAGAATCTCCAGATCAATGTTTTAACTTTAGTTGTTTGGAATAATTGTTCCATTTATTCCATTGGGATTTTAGGAGTTTCCATTTTTAGGTGACACCCTTTTACTCCTTTTTGATAGGAAAGTTGGGTTTTCCTAGAGCATGTTGTTGCAGAAAAGTTTTCAGATCTGCTCTGTTTCTGGTATGAGGTTCCTTGACAATAATTCTTGTGTAGTTTGGATAGGCTGGGGAAGAAGATGTGGGTAGGGAGGCCAAAGATGGATTTGAGATCCTTAGACCTCTTGTGACCAAATCACACATCGCCCCATTGCAAATGGGGACCCCCTTTTTTTGAGCTTTGATGCTTTGCTTGAGTCTTGGAAGATGTCTTAGATTTATTTTATGATGAAGTCAGTAGTGTTTGAGTCCAATAGTCCCCTGATGTCCTGATATCCGGATGTATGTTCTGAGATTTTGAAACTGACTAAGTCTGATATCCTGAAAATTGGCTAAGTCTGAAATCTGCTGGATCCCTCAAAATCTAGAATCTGCATGTTAAATCCGGTGGATCCGAGACCTATCCCAAACATCCTAAAAGGTATATTGAAAAATATTTAAATATATTTTTCAATATACCTTACCCTGGGGACTTTCATTTCTAGGCGCAAATTTGTTCTAGTTTGTTAGGTGCATTTCTCCACTTGCAATGACTTCAAATGGCGCCTACAACTCAGGGCGCATTTTATCATCCAAGGAACCTCAAAGTTGTGCCTTCAACAAATGATGCAAGAAGTGGTGAAGTAAGTTAGGCGCCTTGAAGGATAGGTGTTGGAGATTATCAAAGAAAGTAGCGCCTTAGTAAAGATCACTTGAAACTTGATGAATACACCTCTTTGAGCTTAGGCGCATTTTTTATCTCCAAACCCCCTTTTGAGCGCCTTAACTTGGAATGCATGTTTGAAACTATAGAAGATAGCGCCTTGAAGAACTAAAACCCCCATGACACTTTGCATACCTATGACTTCTAATTTGCGCCTAGAGATTATTAAAGGTTTTTAGAGTTAAAAACAGGTTTTAGATCATTAGTAAATGGCCTAGAGTTAAGGTGCATTTCATGCATTAATATACTGATTTCAGCGCCTCAAATCTGCGCCTAAACTTAGTGAAGAACACCAAATGATCATATGAAGGTGGCGCCCAAGGTGGAAAAAGGTCTCTTAAACATTTGAGCGTGAGATTGAAGTTAATAAATGTCGAGTAATCAGCTAAGGAACTAAGGCGCACTTTCAGTATATTTTGCCTCAAAACAGCGCTTAAGTTGGAGAAGAACACTCACTCATGACATGGCGCCAATTGACATCTATTCAACCGTCAAGTTGCGCCTCAGGATGAGGAGGAAAGAATCAATATTGAAAAGTCCTTGACAAGTGTTGATAGGAGTTTGAAGTCTTGATTTTGCACTCAGTGAACTTAGGCGCTACTTTGTATCAAAACAACCTCATGCATGCGCCTAAGAGAGAGATCAACTTAAATCTTCAACTCTGGAAACTTTTGGCTTTAGTGAAGTCTTTGAGAAACAACTACAATGATTTAAGATGAAGGGAAGTAAAAAAACAAAGTCAAAGATATCTAAGCACCAATCCAAGTCCAAATGATCAAGAAACTGCGCTTTAAAACCTTGTCAATGCTTTATCAATGCTAGGCAGCCATTTCTTGAAGTCTTGATCATCTCATGCGCCTAGGAAGGAAAATTGAGTTTAGGCGCCCATTGTTATTTGTGGAATACTATTTTGGCGCCTTGACTACAAGAGCATAAGTCATTCATGAAGGGTCTTTGTCTAATCCAAATGAGCATTTTGATCATCAAATTATATTAAGTCAAGCTTAGGCGCACTTTGCAACTCATTTCACCTTAGGATGAGCGTCTAAGATGAAGATGATGCTTATCTTATGCAAGGCGCTTTTCATGCACTTATCTGTTAGTTTTAGTGCCTTAGAGAGAAATCAGGTCTAAATCAGCAAGTATTGAAGTTATTAAGTCAACAAGAACTCGTATAAGTCAAGAGATCATGAAAATTGGAGGAGAACA